>CM072559.1:3162500-3832500 GCA_036898215.1 Platycarya strobilacea | reverse complement strand
TCGGAAGAGGACTCTTTCATATCAAAATTGTAGAATTATTTTTATTGTAAATTATCTAATGTATCATATAAATTACATTAGTTTTGTAGGTTTACTTTTGTTTGATCAATTTGTAACTACAATGACATTGATGTTGGCCTGGAATATTTGGATGGATTAATAATTATTACAAGTTCCAAATATATAAATTTTGCATAAGCAGTTTATAAAGAAATGGACCACATTTTGAAAGTGTAAGGAGTCGCCTTTTTTTTGTGAGACTCCATTGTTTACAAAGGGTTTATGAAGGCTTGTACACCTAAGTCTTGTGCCTAAAATTATTCATTTGGATATTTACATATTATGTGCATAAAAATACTAACGATTTTGATAGGAGGAGAAGTTTAAGGCATGTTTAGGGCTTAAGATGAGATACAAAATTCTCATCTAATCTCATTTCATCTCACATCATCTTATTTCTAAACATATTTTATAATTTGGTGAGATTAGCTATAAATATAGACTTCCTCAATTCATGGTTTTAAATGCTGCCCATGAATAAAATAGACCCCAACCTTATTTTGAAGCCTTTTCCACATAGAGATTCTATAAAACTAAATTTATTAAGTGATGTGATTTGAAGTAACACATTAAATTATAAAACTACTTATGCTATCAAGTAAATATAACTTGTCATATGAAATTAATCAGCTTATAAGTCTATTTTTCTGAAGTTCATTCGTCACTTTAGTACTTCCCCTTTTAAAATTGAGAAGCGCATTTCAACGTTGTAAAATACTAAATAGAAAGAATTGACAAATACTAGTAGCGAGAAAAAATATTTAACAGAGTAGAATTCACATGCAAAGCTTTGAAAGATGGACTGAGAAATTCTTCTTCTTCTTCTTCTTCTTCTTATTCTTCCTAGATAGCTTTGGACTTCCCATTCTTTGCCATGGCCAATTCCCTCACAAAGGAGATCGAGTGAGAGCGAAGTTTCAAATAATCACTGTGTACGCAAAATGCGAAAATCTTCCTTTAGATTGTCATCATAATCAATACTCCACATTTGAATTGCCATAGTTTTAAGAGTGCCTCTTGTGTTGTGGATACCCGTTGAATTCAAAGTTGTCGTCTCCATCATCTCGATGTCTCTTCAATGAATCTACTAAACAATCCCCAACTGCAAAATTCCGATTCTCTTCGTGCTTATATATTATGTGAGCTCCACAACTTTTAAAGATGGAGGATTTATCCTCACTATAAAAACTAAATCTCAAATTGTCTCCTATTGGGTACCGTAGCCATTGCTTGATACATTCTGGAAATGAGTAATTTAGATATACATGATCTGAGTCTCCTAATAAGTAAAAGTCTGCTTCTACAAGCATGTTACTTTTAATATAAACACCAATACCGGAGCGGATCAGGTGATTCGGGTCGGCTCCAAGAACGGCACAAAAAACAATTCCTATGATTTCATCAAAATATAAGGGACCACTAATATCCAATTCACAAAAATCATCACCATTTGAAGTTTCCTTAGTATGGCTAAACCAATCTGGAATCTTATTCCCTGGAAATATAATACCACATGAATGGTTCTGAATATGGTCCTGTTAAACATGTCATACCACATATCCTTATAAGAGAATTGCTATATATACAAAAAAATTATTAAATCTACAAACTTATAAGAACTCATGGGATACCTAAGATCTATTTTACAATAAAAGTAATTTTACAATATGATGTATCACATCAAGCTATATTAGTTTATGGGTTTACTTTGTATAATCAGTTTGTGTCTAAAGCATGCAATCCGCAAACATAAACACCTAAAAAAACACAAAGAGGAATACAGACATACCTCAACAAATGTAGGATTTGGCACCTCACTCCCTATATTTGCAAGCAATTTATGGCAACCAGACAAATCAATCCATCTTAGCTCTCGCAAGCCACATGAGTAGGACTGAAATTTCATTGATATTTCTGGAAATCTTTCCAAGGAGAAACACCCACTAGCATGTAGCTCTTGTATATTAGGTGGAAGATGCAGAATTTCTTCAAGTTTCTCACAATGCCACAATCTGAGAATCCTCATTTCAACAAATCTTTTTATGCTCGAAGGAAGGCTGACAATAGCACTCCAAGAAAGATCTAACTCTTGCAATGTTGATGAGCAATATAATGAAAAGTCGTCAAGGTACCAATAAAGTGAGGACAAGAATAATTCATCGGCGCTTGGTTCTAGTTCAGACCTAACCTTAATCATTCTAGATGCTGTTAAGTGTAACTTCTTAAGCCCAGTGAGGTACCCAATGGATGAAAGTATTTCTTCTTTTGCAAGGTTTGTATAATTATCAAGATAAAGAGTCTTTAGATTTTGCAAGTGAGAAACACTTATTGGGAAACGCATTAGCCCCATGCAACCTTGTATGGATAACTCTTCAATACCAGTGAAGCATCCATTAATGGAGGAAGCCACTTCTCCTATTCCAAGATTTATACAGTCATTCAGACAAAGGGCCTTTAGATTCTGTAACTGATGAATGCTACTGGGGAGGTGTAGAAGTTTTGTACAGCTTCTCAGAGATAAGAAATAAAGCGCAGGAGTTAGGTACCCAATAGATGAAGGCAATTCTTTTATTGCAGTTCCGTCTAATACCATTCGACTTAAACGTTCCATTTTACACTCCATGTCTGGAAAGTTTTCGAATTTTTTGCACCACGTAAGTTCAAAGTCTTCTAGAGATCTCAACTTGAGACTTCTTGGAAAACTCTTCATGTTGGAGCAATCACGAAGACGCAAACGAACAAGCTTATCTAGTAATCCAACAGAATCATGAACTTCAACTAATTTTTTACACCTAGAAATACTCAATTCCTTTAAGTTTGAGCAACTTGAAAGATCTGGGATTTTGGTTAAAAGCTTACACTTTGAAAATTCCATTACCGTCAAGCTCTGTTGAAAAACAATAAATATGTATATTAGGAATATACTTTAGACCTAATAGGATTATACAAATATAAATTAACAAACTAATGTGGTCATGATATGCGTCAGATTGTAAAGTTACTTTTATTATAAAGCAAATTTAAAAAATCTTATAAAACTATATTCGTTTATAATATACTTTGTATAATCTCTTTGTATATCAATTCTCTGCATATTAACCCTGAGAAAAGTTCATATAATCACATTGGTTTAAAGAGAGGAAATTATTGAAAGTAATAATTGTACCTTAAATTGCCCACTAATCTCCTTGATGTTGCCTTCATACATTTTAAAAACAACGAGCTTCTCTCCACAGAAATTGGATGGCAAAGATTGTAAAGGACAGTTTGACCAATCAAGTACTCTTAACTCATTAGAAAGATACTTAAGTACTCTTCCAGAAAAGCATGCATGACGACTTATAAAAAATCTGAGTCTTTTCATCTTTGCAAGTGCTTTGGGATTCAAGCGTATCATGTCATGATTATGACCCTCAGGCAAATCCAATTTTATCCCCTCAACATTGTTTGTTCCCTAATGAGACAATTCATAAGAGTGCCAGTAAAATCATGAGATTAATAAAGTCTTTGCTTATAAGAACATATTATAATCATGAAATCAAAAATATAATATCCATTATTATACAAAAGTTTTTAATCAGCTTCAAAAAATTTCTTTTTTCAAATTTACTTGTCATTAAAGTATTTATTCATATAAGACAAGGCAATATACTCATGATTAAAGAAACTCATTATTCTTGTGTTTGAAAAGGAATGATTATACATCTTTAAAGACGTTGGATGAAGGACATTTAAGTATGATGATCTAATGATTTACTTAATTAGTTAAATACCTTACTTTAAGTTGGAAAATAAATCATCTATCAATACTCCATATGTGATATTTTATCTAATAATATGCAATTCTTTTCCATTTGTTATGAAAAGAGACTTAATACTTGTCATGTAAGTTTCACTAGTAAGAAGTGATCAATTAAAACAACTTTTAATCCAAGAACTTACCGCATTTTCCTCGAGTACATGACGAACATCTTCATAAAAGCATAATCTACTACGTGCACCTGGTTTTTTGCATGATTCCCTTCGAACAATTTCTTTGCCCATGTCTTGTAGCAAGTCATGCATCCACAATGTATTGTAAGTAGTAATTGTAATGAGACATTTATCTATAAGCCTTTTGATACCATTCTCCGTAGCGAAACCACAACGGTCTAATATTTGAATGATGTGATCCTGACATTCTCCATTGAAAAAAAAGGCAATATCGAGGAAAATATCCTTCTCATTATCATCCAATCCATCATAACTTATACAAAGTACTTTTTGAATATTTTTGCTAGGAATTTGTTTATACTTATCCAATGTACTTCTCCAGTTATTTATATCCTGACCCCTTAAATCTGAACCTAGCACTTTTAAAACTAGTGGAAGGCCCTCAGCATATTGCATTCCTTGCCTCGAGAGTTCCACATAACCTTCAATAGGTTTGTCTTCCTCAAAAGCATGCCAACTAAATAGCTCAAGAGCTTCATTATGGTCCAATCTCTTTACTTCATATTTTGAATCAACTTTACAGGTATTTAATAAATGTTGATCTCTTGTTGTTATAATGATTCTACTTCCCAAACCAAACCAATCACGAGCTCCAGCTAATGTTTCTAGTTGAACCATGTCATCCACATCATCAAGAATTAAGAGAACCTTTTTAGAGCAAAGTCTATGCCTAATTACATTGATGCCTTTGTCAGTATCGTGAGATTCCAAACTTATTCCCAAAATCTCATAAAGAAGTGTCTTTTGTAGCTGGATCAAACCTCCTCCTTTCGAAGTTTCTCTAATATTTTTCAAAAAACAACTTCCTTCAAATTGATAAGAAATGTTGTTATAGATCTCTTTAGAAATTGTTGTCTTACCAATTCCACCCGTTCCAAATATCCCTACCATGCATATAATATCATTCCTTCCCATATTTAAATGTTGATAAACGTTTTGTACACGGGACTCTATTCCAACTGGATACTTAGCAACATTAAGAAATGTGCGATTTACTATTATTGAGTCCACCCATTTAATGATATCCTGAATAAACTCTGATTCATTCCTATCAATATAAAATACAAAAGAAATTTAAAGAGTTAAAACTTGTCACTGTAATAAACACATAAAGATGGTTAAGTAACAATGTTTTTTTTTTTTTTTTTGCTTTTTCCCTCCATTAAAAATGATAGTAGTTGATTACCAAGTCAAAGATTGCCTTGTGCTCTTCTCCGACTTATATTTTTCATTGTTTATATGAATCATTAAACATTTTAACTACTTTTTGTTCCATTCTCGAAATATTTGTCCCTCCCTTAATTCTGAGAAGATTTCAATTTGTATTTTTTCATGTTCTTCTTCTGTTTCTCCTAGAAACTTTATGTGAAACTAATGTGGCAATACCGTGATATTAAATACTTGATCAGTAAGAAAAGATTTCTAATTTAAGTATGTTATGCAAAAAACTCAATGCCCAAAAAATTGATAAGTATCAATAGTTTTGCATGGCACCATATATAATCTTCATCAATTTGCAAACTCTCAGATACAGGATTTGTCTAAGGCCCTATTTACTTACGCAGTTCAGATGACTAGATGATATGGGAAAGTTTGAATAGTAATGGCATGGGTTTTTTTGAGATGAGATAGGTTTTTTTTTTTTTTAAAGTGTATGTGTGGAGAGCGGTGCTACATCCCCCCAAAAGATGTAGGCTGAACTTCTCCCAAAAAGACCAACTTTTTTTTTTTTTTGGATTTTTTCCTTCATTTTCTTATTTTCTTAAATATTTTAAAAAATAAAAAATATGCACGTCATTATTTAAAAAATACTTCTTTAATCATTAAGTAAAAAATAAATAAATAAATGGTTTTTGGTTCCATGAGATAATTTTAGGATATTTTTTTGGAGTGAAATAGTGTTTCTCATATTTGGATAGTGTTATCAAATGAGATAGTTTTGGCTTCCTGTAGAATTTGATGATTAGTTAGGTCCACTTGACTTTTTGATGAAATAAGATCTGTGCTTTTGAATACTATTTACATAAGAAATTATTGGGATGAGTTTGAAAATTTATAGATAATATATAAGTGAAATGATATTTTACTCTTTGTTATTGTTGATATCAGAAAATATTTGAGATGAGTTTATAAAATTTATAAATGAAATAGAAATAAAATGAAGATGACTTTTTAGTATTTGGATGCCTAAAATCATAATACAGAAAAATCCAAATGAGATAAAACTATCTCATCTAGTTAACCAAATAGGGCCTAAGTTTTCCTCATAAACTTCTCTTTAACATCATATAAAAACATATATATACACACATATATACACACACACACACACACACACACATATATATATATAAGTACAGCTCATTAGAAGTACCTGCATCCTAATTTGAGTCCGGATAAATTGGCTACTTTTTCCAACGCTGCCTCCCACTTTGTGATCTTTACTTCATCCTTCAACTTATGTCGAAGTTTGGCAAATGCTTCTCCAAAACTCCCATTTTGATGTTTTACCTCCGACGGATCTACGTCGTAGAATAGGGGTAGAACAATTTGTTTTACTGTTTGTTTACATTCAAGGATTTTCAAGAGCTCCTCTAAACACCATTTAGATTCTGAATAGTTCTTAGAAATTACAATGATAGAAATCATTGATCTTTCAATTGTTTTGAAAAGTTCTGGCAAAATTTCTTCTCCTCTTTTGAGATTGTTGTCCATGTAAGTGTTGATTCCCCTTTGATGCAAAGCATGGTATAGATGAGAAATAAAATTTTGGCGAACATCCTTCCCTCTAAAACTCAAGAATACATCGTGAGTCCACCTATGAATAGAAGAAGAAGAAAATGAGAGAGAGGAAGAAGCTCTTGATTGAAAGGCCATGGATGAAGTGCACTTCTTATGTGTATCCAAATATGGTATGATTGTATCCAAAGAAAATAAGCCTAAATAATAGAGTCCACAAAATGGAAGAAGTCTGGATCACATATCTTGATATGACATTACCAATGTGTACTAGACATCAAAAGATGTTGGTTGGAAGTTGGACCACCTACTTTAATGTGATGAATTTTCATGCTCTCATCTTAAGAAATTTCAAAACTCTGAAATTTATATAAAAAAATTAATTAAAATAATTCTAATGGATGTTAGATCTAGAAGTTTGTTTTAAAAGAAATAATTAAAATTTTTACTTGAAGAAAGATAATTAAAACGAGACTCCCAAACTTGAGTACTTCTTAGACTTAATTTGCTTTCTTAAATAATCTCATTTAATCTCATCTCATTATTATTATTTTTCTAAATTTTTATATAAAATAAAATAATTAATTCAATTTTTACAAATTTCAAAATAATTTTTTTAGATCTTAAAATAACTCCCAATATCCTAACTTGTTTTAGGCATGGTTTGAATATTTAAAAGAATTTTATATTGATATCATTTAAATATTTTTTTTTTAATTTTAAGCTACAATAAAAATAATAAAATTTTTTAAATATGAAAAATTACTGCTCATTCAGTATTCTATTTATTTATTATATTTTTTCTCTATTTTTTTCTCATTTTCTTTTTTTTCTTTTTTAATTTTTTTTAAAAAAATACTATTATATTATTATTTTAATGAGTCTAATAATAAATTCAATATAAAATTATAGTGAATATGATATATATATCTTATCAAATATATACTTTTTATCAAATTTTGAATATTCATTTAATAAGATCAATCAAAATGCTCTAAGGACCAATTGTCACCGCAAGCTTCAGGAGACGTTTACTTCTGCTAGCTTTTCTTTGTTAATTTCTCTATCTGCTGGCATTCGTATTGAAGCTGATTTCCAGGCTTTGAATGAGATGTTTATCTGACATTTTAAAAAATAATTTAATTTTATAAAAATATTGTTTTTTATAATATTATTATAAAATATATTATAAAATAAAGTTTGGATAGGTAATTTATAAATTATTATTATTTATTTAATTTATAAATAAAACAAAATCATTACAAATATTATATAATTATTTATGAAATCCACCTTTATCTTCTCTTAAAAAAATTAAAATTATTTTATTTCACTTCCAATCCAAAAAAAAAATTAAAATACATTTTAAATTATCTTAATTCAAAATTTTTTATTATTATTTATAAATTATTTTAAATTATTTTATCTTATTATTTAAATAAAATCTAAATTATTTTTTTTTAAATACAAGTTTAAATAAAGTTGCGTTGAAAATTTATTGGAATACCAAATCGCAATCGTTGACGTCTGTCGCGGTTTTGAACTGAAGTCCTTTCACACTTGCATCTCCACAATTATAAATAATATTATTTAAACAAAAAAGCCAAATGTCTAGTGAATATCATTAGGATTGTTCTAATAACTTTTTCTGTCTGAATTTTAGACCATTGGGATTTCTCGCCGAGAGAGCATTGATCAAGATAATTTGTCACATCAAATGAAAGGACGTTGGCCCAAAAACTTAGACCGTATTTAGTCTGTGGCTTGAAAAAAATTTAAAAGAAAATGATAGATATAATAATGAAATTATAAGTAACGTATATTCACTTAAAAATAAATAAATATATATGAAATTTATGTGAAAAAATTAACTTTTTTTTTAAGCGATTGTATGCTATTTGTAACTCCACGACTATATATAACATTATCCAAACTTAAAATCGGATTGGTGTAAGTTTTGATTTTACAGTTGCCACTAAAATGTAAGCACGAATGAGAAAGTAATTTGAAGATGAAATGAGTTTAATTTATTTTTTAATATTATTATTTTTTTAAAATTTAAAAAATATATATTAAAATTTAAAAAAAATATATAAAAATTTATATTTTATATAAAAATATTATAAGAATATAATAAAAAAATAAAAATGAATTAGCTGAACTTATGAATCCAAAGGATACTTTATTAACATTACAATAAACATCCATCTAGATAACTACTTTATTAACATTACAATAAACATCCATATAGATAACTACTCTCTTTTTCTTATTTTCTCCTCTTTCTCCTCCTATCCTCCTAATTTCTCCTCCTCTCCTATCCATTCGAACCCAAAAACCATTATCTCTTCCGACACTGCTACAGGAATCTACCCATCGTCTTCTCCCAACACTGCTACAGGAATTGACATGAAACTCGGCATTTTTCTTCTTTTTTTCTCTTACGAAGTCTTCAACTGTATTTCTTTTAAAGATTCCACTTTTATAGAAAGTAAAGTGGATGATAATTTTTTATTTGAAAAAGAGGTAAAAGGGAAGAAAAATATGAGGTATCTTTAAGAAAAGAAAAATTATGGAGAGTATTCATACTCAGATACTTCCCCTCACATAAACAGTGCATGTATTACTGTTCATGTGGGAGGGAGTATCTGAGTGTGAATACTCCCTAACACATCTCTTAAAAAAAATATGAGATACCTTTTATTTATAATTTTAGACAACATGTTTTTTATCATTGCATTCTAACTTTGTGATTTTAGTTTCAAAATGCTTAACTTCCCCATTCATCCCTTTACCCATTTCAACGGGTGCTTTCACTGCCCTCTAAAGTTAAATTGCCTTTGCTGCATAAGTGAAAAATCCAAAATATTCCATGCCTTAAGAGAGTGATTTACAAAGATGTTCAAAGATGCTGATGCTGAACCTGTATACAAACCAACTGCTAAAAATAATCTATTCGTCTTGACTATCTTCTACAGTAGTATTAGCCATCATTTCCTAATAATAAGTTCGCTTTCTTCAAGGCTAGAAAAATGATTAATGGCTTATATTCAGCCCAGTATATAAAATAGTTAGATTTTTTCCACACGCTAAACAACCTAAAACCAAGGGCCTATTCTTTTCTTTTTACTTTCTTTTTCCAGAATTTCTACATCGTCTTTGGCGAGCAGGCGTTCGTCGATTTGAATTTTGAAAAGCAGAGACGTTCGTCGTCGTTGATTGGAACTCCGGAGTGCAGGGAATATTTTTTTTTTTTTGTCGATCCAATTTAGATAGAGGGAGAGGGAGAAAATAGATAAAAGAAATTACGCGAGTCTAACTCAAAATTTGGTGAGATATCTAGGTGGCTCTTCATTATTGGTGGGTGTGAAAACAAAATTCACACCCTTCCGCCTGGGAGCGCCTCTCAAGTGGGTTTTATGGTTTTTACTTTCTAAATGTCCAAAGTCATCTAAATTTCATTTCTATTTTATTTTAAAATTTTAAAATTCATTTTTAATATTTTCAGACATAAATAGTAACAAATAATAAAATTATTTTGCCATTATTTTTTCTATAAATTCTCAAATTGATCCCAATAATTTTTGACATGATCAATAGTATTCAAACATTAAAAAATACACATTTCATCTCATATAATCAAAAAGTCAAGTAAAATCCACCTCAAAATCAAAAATTCAAAACTATCTTACCTCATCTCATAATCAAATATATATTTTTTTACAAATTATCTCAATTTATCTCATCTAAAAAAAAATTTATTACTATTCAAAATATTTTATCTCATCGAAAATAACTTGTTAAAAATTATAGTATAACTCTCACGTTTGACTGTCCTAAAAACTCATCAATTATATATCGACATAAATTTTTACCATCTCCTACATCAATATCAAATTAATGTCTATGTATAAACTTGTAGACTCGTTAACATTAACTCTCTTCAAGTTTGTGACAACCCCTCAAGGAAAGATAAGTTAGGCTAACTAATCCTTCGATGGGCTAACTAATGGGCTAACTAATCCTTCGATGCTTATTTTTTTGTAATTTTTTTGTAGCTATAATTTAATTATTAAAATATATAAATTTATAATTAATTGCTTTTTTAATTAATAAGATAAGAGTATAAAAATATATAAATAGACATATTTAATAATCAAACAATTATTTTCCTCTCTCAAATCAGCGTTGCTAAATAAAATAGACGCTACTTATTCTAGGACTATCACTGGCTCTCGTTTGAAGATTGTCTCTCGTTTGAAAATTATTATATTTGAATAAAAATAAAAAAGAAATTTGAAGAGTTTTGTAGTTTTACTATTTACTTTTCAAAACAAAAAATAAATTTATTATCTTTTTCCACACTCTTTTCCTTATTTTTATTCAAATATAATAATTTTTTTTTATTTATATAAAGTTATACTTTTGAAAAAAAAATTTTAATTCAATGCCAGTACTCTCACGGATGCCTTTTTTAACTATTCATAAAACAAACATTGGCACGACTACACAATAGACAATTAAGATGAAAGGAGATTAGATGTTTTGTTAAAAATTAATAAAATATTATAATAATATAATTTTTTTAATATCTTTAAATTTTAGAATTTAAAAAATAAAATAAATTATTTATTATATTTTATATAAAAATTTGAAATAATTATAATAATTATATAAAATAAGATAAAATAATTTGATTTTGTATCATCAGAGCAAGAGCATTTAAATATGCTAATATTATTTATTCATTTTAATTTAAACGAATTCTATTTATAACTACAAATTCATTTTATATTTGTTTGTATTTATTTAAGTACTACTTCATAAGCCAATATTTTCCAGTAGATTCGCTATTAAAAACTATTCAAAAAGGATAATGATTTTAAAAAGTATTTTTTGCAAGTCTTACCAAGCTTGCTTCCAGCACTTGACGAACATCCTCGTGAAATCATAATCTACTAAATTCGCTTGCTTCTTCAGGTGATTTTTTTCAAATAATTTCTCGACCTATATCTTATAACAAGTTAGGCATTCAAATGTATTCATTATTTCCTTCAATAGTAATTAGATACTTGTCTATAAGCCTTTGGATACCATCATCTGAAAGAAATCACAACCGTCAAATATTTTGGTGACATAAGTTAATGGTTCGCCTTTCAAGAAATATGCAATATCAAGTCCTTTATAACTCATTAATAGTACTTTTTGAATTTTTTCGTTTAGAATTCTTTTATATTTATCTAATACAATATTTTTCCGTTGATGCATATTTTGACCTATTAAATATAAACCTGTCACTGTTAAAATTAAATGAAGACCTGGAGCATATTTAATACTTGTTTAGAGAAATTCATAAAATCGTCAAATGGTTTACCTCTTCCAAAAGCATGCAAGTTAAACAGTTGAAAAGCTTTATTATTATCCAATACGCCACCTCCTGGGTGGACTACTGCCGCCATACGTGACTCCACAAAAATCTGAACATTTGACTGCTTCGTTCCCTCTCTTCCACCACCTTCAGGAGTGACGTGTGGTCTTCATGCGTCACGTACAGTCGTGATTTTCTCTTATGTCTAATTTATTTCTTCTAAAATTAAAAATCGATTCATGTAAATCAATTTTACTGTGTGTTTTTATTTTTGTTTAAAATAAAAAATACTAGCCTCTAAGATCTTTTAATCCTTAAAATTTATCCATATTCTATTTTAGTATATGAATACTGAGTTGGTTAACTTATTTTTGTTTCTATATGGTTGTGACTCTATTTAGATAGAATTATGTTATTTTTAAGATTGTAATTTGAAGAGGTTGTATAGTCAGAATTAGACTATATCAATCACGTTTAATATATTGAGATGCCACATATCATTATTTAATTGACCTATAATTTATATTTCAAATTCAGTTATAATTACTCGTTAGTAATGAAATGTATTATTTCTTTCAAAAAAAAAAAAAAAGGAGGAGAAAATTCTTTTCGGCTAACTTCTTGACATCGACCTGGATGCTAGCCAGCTGTTCAATCGGTACCACTCCATTCAATATTTGACCGGTTGCTGACAACATTGACTACAATCTTAAAGTTCACAAAGTGGAAGTGTACTATATACAAAATAAAAAATTTACTTAGCATTTTCTATTCCACGTACTAATATTTAATTAATAATTTTTATTTATTTATTTGAACAGATGTGTATATATGTATTAATAAATTAATAAATTATATTTTAATATGTGATATGAATATGATAACTAGTATTTTTATATATATGATAATAACAACCGAAATCAGAAATACAACTAATAAAATGATATATGGGCTTAGCCACTCCCATAAGGTTACGGCCCAATGGCTCAACTTGAAAACTCACTTACTAACTGCCCTTTTCTATATTAAACCCACGGGTATTAAAGCCCATGGCCCATGACCGGCCCACGACCCTTCCCTACTTCTCAACAACCACTTCAATTCCTCTTCTTCAACTCATCACTTCCCTTCACTTAACCCTAGCGCCCCTTGAGCCGCCGTGTAACATTATTGTTAAAGACTCAACAACCTATCTAAAAGTTTTAGAATTGTTGAATACAAATTTAGTTAAACTTTAAATTCTCAAGATAATAACATTCCACCATACTTTTAAATCTGATATCCACAATGATCACTCTCTCGATGCTAATTTATTGATAGTCATTTTTCTTTTGTGGGCTTCCCTCATTTATCAATATTCATTTACTTAACATTATGCTCATACAAAGTGCAAAAACATTTTAATCTAGCCTATAAATTACTCTTCCTATGACTTGAACCATTGACGTAGTCCTATAAATTGTTAAAGACCCAACCATTGATCCAAAAACTCTAAGAATGTTGGATGCTAGTTTTATTAAACCTTTAGCCCTTAGGATTGTAACATTATCTCGATGTTACGAATAATTCTCCACCCTCCAAAGAGTTGATTTGAAAAACAAGAACAATATATATTACAATTTTACTTGTATCATCCAAAAAGTGTGACCCCTCAATATTTATTGCGCAAGCTTTTCTTTCCCTCAGTCGGAGAATGAAAGTCATTTTATTACCTAAAACCTCATAAGCACAGCTGCACAACTTGGAATCTGATTTTTTGGAAACAAAGGAGGATCATAACCATAAACTCATAATTCAGTGACTGAATTTGTGGGAGGCTGCAGTTTATGGAGTTGTTCTTGACTTGATGAAATCTCGTCTTCCATTGTAATTTGTTGTACACTCTAGGGTACGGTCCATCATCCCTCCCCTTCTTCACGAGTAGGCTTGTTCATCCGGGCCTGGTATAACCCAGCCCGATTTAAAATTTTATTTATTTGTTAATAATTTTAAATTTTTTTTTCTAAAATGTTTAAGAAAATTTAAAATTCGAGTTCTGAATTCTGAATTCTCAAATCTAGAATCCGGTTGAACACTCATATTCACGAGACTTGCACGATAACCAAGACGAAGCGCAAGTAAATGTTGCAACCGGATGCTAGTAATTGGGAGACGCATAAAGTTTTTGCAGTCCCATAGATATACATCCTCACTCCAACGAGATTCCAAATGGATAAAGGTAACTTCTACTGCTGTGCCACTCATCAACATAAAAGATTCCCATTTTACACTCGATTTCAGGAAATGATGTTAGAACATCCATCAAAACTCTTAACTTCTATACTGTTTGACAATCAGTTCCTTCAGAATTCAGGTGCTTGAAAACCCAGGAATTTCTTTTAAGATTTTCCAATGAGTGATACCCATAATCCTCAAATTCTGTAAAAGGAAAAAGAAACGAACCACAGCCCCCAAGAAGAGCAAAGCTAAAACAGAAATAAGAAAATGGCAGAATAGTTATATTTATATATATTCCATCCTGCTGTAAACTTAATTCCCTTCACTTAGGGATATGCAGCACCACCTTTCTATTTCCCCCATTCACAAGCCTGATAGGATTCTAAGCACACAGATGAGTGCTGAATTTTCTTTTTTTACAATATTAGATTGCATCCAATAGAAACTTATTGTAACACCACTAGATAACTTCCCTTTCAGATCTAAAAGCAAGGGCTTCTTTTGACATCAACAATAGCTAATGCTACAGCATCATATTCAGTTTTTTGGGCCAATGTCCTTAAGGGCACAGATCTGCTCCTCCCCCATTGCAGACATAACGCTCAGCACGAGGTCCTTTCCTTCACCAAACCCATCTTTTATCTATTCACAGGAAATAAAAGACAAACATTAGTCTATACAGACACAAGAGTCAGAATCTATTCAAGGTCTGGACTCCTAAGCTTTTGATGAACAATCAATTTGCAATGTTAATGAAAACCTTCTCGACGAGACAGATACCTGGCCGAGCAGATTGTCATCAGTGGGAAGCCTCAGATCATCCTTGGTGTCTCCATTATCCATTAAAAGACTCACCTACACGTAAAACAAGTCTTAATCTGGTTGACATCACTAATATTGCTATTACCAATTCATTGTTTGTTATTACATGACAGCATTGCCAAAAGTACTAAATAAAACTTACAAAACCATCTTCAGAGATATCAATCAACTGATAATCAGTGCGAGAAACATGAGGAACCTGCAAAAAAGAAAGAATTAATGAAAATGATCAACAAGAAATTTACACCCAGAACAAAGGCACACTCGCATGGTGAAAAATAAAATATAAATAGTTTTACATCACAGTTGTGGGATGAAGGAACAATATCCTCAAGCTTCTTCCCATTAAATATGTCAATTCCCACAAAGTGGCACTTTGCATGTCCATGCTTGCCTGTCTTTGAAGTCGAAACTTCTACAACCTGGTTTCAAAAGCCCCACCATAGAAGAACAGCTCATGAGTTGAAAAGGCAACAAAAGTTTGACAGCTTAAAATACACCTCCATACTCCAGCCTCTCTCGGGCACAGATAGATAAAATGTGAAAGAATAAAACATGAACAACGCTAGACAATATGCAGAAGTCATATAGGTATATGAGGTACAACTATACTTGTATCTCAAATGAGTTTTACTATCAGTATTTTCAGATTCATTGTTAATTCTTTTTCTCAATGGATGCTTAAATACAACAATGCAAAGCACCCACATTGAAGTTCTGACAAGTTAAGGCTCGTTATTGCCATCCAGATTTTAGCAAAATATTTACAGCAAAAGATTTTCGATGGCAATTACTTCATGTAATTTTAATCATGTGCCTTTTGAAAAGACTCGAGCCATCAAACATGTTCAACATGCAAAGCTCACACCTTCAAGACTCCATTCACAATTACCAAATTTGATATGAAGTAGACTTAGGGATCTCCATTAAGCCTCGAATAACATCACAAACGAAGCAAAGACACATGTACAAATCTGCTCGGATACGCTTTTACCTAATTTTGACATAAAAATCCATAATATAGGGAAGAATTCTGGAAACGAGCCCCCATGATCACATCAATTAAACCAAAAGCCCACAAACTTATTAACTAACCCGAAATTACATGAAATTTATTCTTAGATAAAGAGAAAAACTCCACACAATTTCTCCCCGTAAAGAAAAACCTAAAAAGAGTACCCAACAACTGATAACGCCTACTAAATATCGTTAGACTAGAACAAACCCATCAAAGATCAGGTAGAATAACACAAGCCCAGATAATAATTCCTCAAATTAAACAAAAAAAATCAATGAATAAAAAATAAAAGAAAAAGAAAAATATAGAGAACCTTGCAAGGCCTGTTCTTGATGACGATATAGCCATTCTTACGAATGGTACCAGCTTGCTGGGGGTAGGTCTTTGACGCTCCTGCGTCGCCCTTAGACTCAAAATGGTGCTCCTCGTCCGACATTTTCCCGAACCCTCTCTCTCTCTCTCCCTCTCTGTCTCTTTGCCCCGTTCTTTACGAGAATGGGGATGATGACTTTTAGTAGGAGGAGGAGGACGGTTCTCTATACAAGGACTGTGAGGTCCAGATTCATATTCTTAACCCCGGTTAACTTAGGATGACATCCTGGCCATTGAATTATTGGGTTATGGAGTTTAGCTCTAGCCTACGAGAATCGATAGATCCTCACGATCCTGCAAAATTTGCACGTGTTTGGATAGGACCTTTTTCTTTCTTTTCTTTTATTTTTTTTTAGCATGAGATACTAACAAATATCAGAAATTACATGTTCTTTAACATCTATGCATATTACATACCCAACTTGGATGGCTCTGAATATGCATCTGATGCCGAGGCAAAGCCGCCTGGGTCCATGTGAATACATTCGTTTTGCAGGAAAGTATTTTCCATGTATTATAACCAATGCATCTCGAAGGAAAATTCAGTCACAAGATGTCTAATTAACTGAAGTTGGGAGATATTGGTAAGAGTTCAAGAACCGACCATCCTGCCGTCTACCTTCAACCCAATTAACTTCATCTTGGAACCACCTTGAATCTTGATCTACTGCTTAATAATCATGTCTGTTTTGCTGTCTGTTTTCATCTTGTCCAGAAACAAAACAAAACAAAACACAAAAAAACACAAAAAAAAAGGAAATTTAGTCGTAAGTACCCATATGCATCAGTTACTTAAGGAAGAAGGTAGTAAAATTAATAAATTTGAGCTAAATAGTATTCCAAAAATTACAACCGAGAGGTCATTTATTTTGACAGTTCTATTCCGCCCTCCGTTTCTTCTTAGAGAACTCAGCAACTCATTAATCCAAGAATTTGCATATCAGGGTGAGAGAAAGTAGATATATATATATATATATAGTAACATCAGTTCTTCAAGGTGGTTAATTTCCAAAGGATAGGTTACATCTTGTTAGATATGATGTCCTTATAGTCAAGTTCTACAACTGTAATTAATAGGGTGTGAAATCACCTCTTCCAAAATGGTTTAAATAATGTTTAAATTAATAGAAAGAGGAATATTTTATAGAAAACACTAGTCTCACAGAAAATGTCTACCGAAAATTTATACCGAATTATTTTTTTATTTTTATTTTTATTTTTTATTTTTTATTTTTTATTTTTTATTTTTTATTTTTGATTTTTACTTAGGAAAGTATTTTTTAATGAGCTTATAATTTTTTTATTTTAAAAATAATGTTTAAGGGATTTAGAAAAATGTTTGAAAAAGAAACAAAACCAAAAAAATAAAAACATTTTACACGAAGGTAGAAATATTTGGTACATTTCTTCTGTGGCTCTAGCATCTCAAATTTTATTATTTGTTTATATTCTTAACACTGTCTCTCAATAAATGAGCTTAATATTTAGAATATTTAATTAATAGGTTAGAGTGTAAAATTAAAATTAAAATTTAAAATTTTTACTTTGATATTATATGAGATTCAGCTAATAAAGGAGATAATCTTAATTTTTCGCCTAGTTTGAATTGTAATATAAGTTCAACTCATATCAACTTATTTTTATTTCATCATTATATCTTTTTAATTTTTCATATAAAATACAAATCTCAATATACTTTTTTCAAATTTTAATATATCTTTTAAATTTTAATACATATTTTTTAAATTTTAAAATAATAATAATATTAAAAAATAAATTGAACTCATTTCAATTATCTCAACTCTAAATTCAAACGAGCCAAGTATATTTTTAAGAAGGTGAGGCTGAAGGTGTTAAAATATCAGAAGAAATGATAAATATTGAAAAAGAAAGCCAGTTCGTAAAGGAATTTGACCATAAAGAGTTGTTCTTGTTTGATTGACTGAAAAAAAGTCCAAGTTGGGCGGATATTAGTGATTATGGTGGTAGGACCGTTGGTCAGAGAGGTGGAAATCAGGAAAGTACTCATGGATGGCAAAATAAGTGCGGAATTTTTTGGATTCAAAAATTCAAATCAAGTTAACATCTGATGAAGACAAGGTGAAAAAATTACTGCAATGGTTGGCTTTACTGCTCAGATCTCCAAAGTCACGGATTTGGAAGGTTTGGGGTATGCATAATTTAAGTTCAAACTAAAGTAAGCTGATGGTACATGAATTAGAATAAGAGCCACACCAATTGACAAAGCTGAAGGCAGGTTTGTATATGAATGGTGTTAGTCCTACAAGTAATTGATTATGTTTGACCAATTATCCTTGCCACAAAAAAGAAGCAATGCATTATAAATAGGATAAAAGAAACCAAGAAATTGAGTACTTTTTTTATATATATTTTTTATAATAGATCGTACAAAATTTATATATTTGAGACTTGTAACCTAGGACAAATCATTATTCTTTTTTAAAAAATAATGCTAGGTATAAATTTAAATTGTTAAGTCTTGCATAATGCTACATACAAGTAATTTTGTACACTAATATATACACCAATACATTCCTATGATTGATCATATTTTTTTATTTTAAAATTTCAATTTCTAACCAATCACATTGGATGAATACACATCTTAATATACAAAATTGTTTACAACCAGATTTTTCCTAAAAAATAAGACAAAAGGAAAACTCTAACTACAAGTAATATTAGGCATCAATATGTACATCAATGTTAAAGTAAAAAGATAAACTTAATAAAATATTTAAATTTAAAATAAAAAGTATGAAAGCAACCAATCAAAATGCGCAAGTGCGCGTATAAATGCACAATATTACTTGTATGTAGCATTATTCAAAATAAAATAGTCGAGATAGATGGATACGTGTGATTGTATCAATATACCTTAATGGTGTATATATATATGTGTGTGTATTAGATAGTCCCATTAGATAAGAAAAATGAAAGAGGGTTTCAATTTGATGAATATTTTGAGTCATAACATTCAACATCTCTTGGTGATATCTGTTTTGGGACGCGGGAACTCATAGTGGAAACAACAGCAAATGTTTGGATTGGATAGTATGGGACAAAGTATTCTAAGCCAGCCCTTTAGTCAAAGAAAGATGTTCTTCTTCTTTTTTTCTTTTTTATATTTGTTTGTCATAGTTTTGAATAATAGAAAGAGTTTATTCTTTCCACATTGCCAAAAGTGACAAAGTACCACACGAGACAGAAATGAGGGCATATTCCATATTGGTGACCACCTTGACCACATTGGTTAAGAACATGAGCTACGATTAGGCCAAGTTTTGCTTTTGTTTTTCAGTTTTTTTTTTTTTTTTGGTCTTCTTGTCCAAATCTACGAACATCTTTTGTTTTATGTAAAATAAAATTAAATATTAAAATGGTGTCAGGTTAAAAAAAATAAAAAATCTTCTACAATGTTCATTTTATTTATTGATTCTTAACGTTAAAATTCATCAAATAAATAAACGAAAGCTTTGTCATGTGTTCTCACTCTAGTCTTTTACTGTTATGAACATGATCTTTCTGTCTTTTCCTCCCCTGATGGTGGTTGATAGAGCCTTGAACTTCTTCAATGAAAAGAAGGGCTACAGTTTTGTCTTGCTTTTATTATTATTATTATTATTATTATTATTATTATTACTATTATTATTATTCCAAGTGCAAGGCCACAAACATCTATTCATTGCTGAAGATGGTCGATGTGGTCCATGACTTCATTCTAAAGGTTATATGCTATACCACTAGGAGCCAACGCCACCTCCAGAACATAAAACAAGCATTCATCTCCAAAGGAGACAACCATTAACGCCAATTTCAGCTGTGAGTCCTTGTTTCAAGGCATTAACATAGGAGATATATTTGTGAAAGGAAACCAAACTCTTCTTTTCTTTTTTTTCAATAAATTAAGTTTTTATGCCACTAACAATAGGAAGCAAAAAGAAAGACCCTCAAAGATTCAAAACCAAAAACAGGATTTTAAGGACTACTGTACATTCCTCCATGGTGGCATGGAAAGAAACTCAAAACCAAAAAACTAACAGCAATAATTATGGAAAAAGGCCAAGTAAAAAACTTCCATATGATCCTTTTTTCATGTTTCTTTTTCACTGATGAGATGCTGGTTCAATATCTTTCAGAAGTCCAACTATTTGCTGCATTGTTGGTCGCTTTGAGGGAAGGTCAGCCGTGCATAGATATCCGATCTTGAGAGCCTCTTCCATCTGGTCATCCGGTCCGGTATCACGTATCTTTGGATCAATAGCTCTTGACCCTTGGTTCTTCCTTACTAATCCTCGAACCCAACTCACCAAATTTGCTTCATTCTCCTTGGGATAGTCATCTCCAATTGGCTTTTTCCCTGTAAGTAGTTCAAACAGAACAACCCCGAAACAATAGACATCTAATTTTGGGGTTGGAGAATCGTATTCTGGCTGAGAAAACTCTGGGGGCATGTACCCTGGTGACCCTCGGGCAATCTCCTCATCTAAACCGTTACCAAAAACTTTCGCCAGACCAAAATCAGATAACCTTGGCTCCAAGTCAAAATCCAGATATACACTGCTAGCTTTGACATCTCTATGAATAATTGGAGGTGAGCAGCCATGGTGGAGAAATGCCAGTGCTCGGGCCATACTGAGTGCAATCTTATGACGAAATCTCCAAGTTGTCAACAACCCTTCAGAGCCAACATTTTCAATTCCAGTAATATCATTTTCTTCCCATGCATCTATGCTCCAATCCTCAGTAGTCTGAACCGCAAGTGGCAAGTCATGAAGCAAATTCTGCAAGTTCCCATTCTCCATGTAATCATAGATAGCAATTCTTTGATCCCCAGCTAAGCAATATCCAGTCAATGGAACAAGATTGGGGTGTTTGATTCGACCAAGATACTCCAGCTCTCTTGCAGCTTCAAGGTCAGTTAATGTTGAACCATGGACCAAAACCTTCACTGCTACGTGAATTCCACCAGGTAGAAACCCTCTATAAACTGGCCCAAATTTGCCTTCAGCCAAAAGGGTACCACGGTCAAAATTTGAGGTGGCAGATAGGAGGTCGGCAAATGTGATATTCAATAATGGTTTCTCGAAGATCACTACTGGTACCGAATTTGCATGCTTAACATCAGCTACCCATGTGGTTGAGTCAGTCTGGAATGAAAAGGGGCCAGAAATATTTTGTTCTTCTTTGCATGACATCTGCTTTACAGCCCACATTCTAGTTTTCTTTCTGCAACCAAACGCTAGAAACAGCAATAACCCAGCGAGCAAGCAGATCAGTGAGAGGGTTAAAGCCAGAGCAAGCTTCATTCCCTTATGTTTGTCAGGTCTTCTGTTGAAAAGCTTAGGGTTTGCAGCAATTGGACAGCTTATTGATGAACCAAAGAACGCAGTCTGGAGGGTATCATTGGAGAACTCTGAAGCACAGAGTGATAGGTGATTGTAGGAGAAGTTGAACTTCTCCATCAATGGGAGTCTCTTCAAGAGAGAAAAAGGAACTTCTCCACTCAAGTTGTTCTGAGAAACATCAAGAAGTTGGAGGTTTTTTATACTTAGCACTGGAATCTTCCCAGTAAGATGGTTCCCAGAAAGATCAAGTGTTTTCAAATTAATCAATTGTGAGATTTCATTAGGAATGTGACCAATGAGACCAGATTTAGACAGATTAAGGTATTCTAAGTTCCAAAGCATTTCAATTCTCGGCACTTCTTGTCTGGCAAATCTATTGTATGCAAGATTAAGATGTTTGAGATTTTGGGCTTGACTCAAACAGTGAAAAATTTCTCCACTAAGATGATTCCCAGACAAGTCTAGATAAACCAAATGAGACCAATTGTAACTTGAATTGAACTGTACCTGAGAAATGTGACCTTGGAACTGGTTCCTACTCAGGTCTATAACCTTCAGCTGCTCCTTAAATGCACCCATTACCGAACCCTGAAACAAATTCTCAGAAATGTTAAGGCTAGTGATGGATTTCATTTCCATGAAATCTAAGTCTTGGCCGTAAATGTCATTTCGTGCAAGGTTCAAGCTCTTGAGCTTAGAAAATGAAGTACCAAAACCATCTGGAAGAGACCCATTCAACCGATTCAACGAAAGATCAATGGTAATCAGAGACTGGCATTTCGTAATTCCTGAAGGGATGCTCTGCTCAAATCCATTTCGATCGAGCTTAAGAACTTGCAGGCTAATTAAGGAGCTTATGGTTGCCGGAATTTCGCCGGAGAGGTTGTTTCTTGAAAAGTCTAAGATTTCAAGGAAACCGAAATTGCCAATGTTGTTAGGTAGGGACCCAGAAATCTGGTTGGAGGAGAGATTGAGGTTCTTGAGTGAGCCTAAACTCCACAAATCTGAAGGCAAGCCAGTGATTTCGTTGTTACTAAGATCCAAAGATTGAAGCTTGGTGAGTTTGCCAATTGTGGTGTCTGGAATAGAACCAGATAGGCCTAAACCAGAAGCTTCTAACCGGACAACATTTTCTTTTCTGGCATCACATAAGACCCATTGCCACGAACAAAAAGGAGCAGAAAAGTTGTGGACTTGAGAAGAGGGTAACCCCATTTTTTGCAAGAACTCGGAGACAAAGAGCCCATCTGTGTTTGGTTGTTGAGAAACCAAAAGCTTAAAGAACAGTGTGAGAACCAAAATGAAGCCATAGAAACCAAAACCCATCTGAGAATGAGGTCTGAGACTGACAAATAATGGAGAAAGGAAAATGAACCCAACCCCTCTAACCAGCTCAAAACCTTCTCTCAATGGTTCTAAACCACCACCACCACCCGATCATGAATGGTTCTGTGTCCATCTCCGACAATCCTTTACTGGCTTCTTCAACTCTAAACAATCGAAAACAGGTGTACCCAGCAGGAGTATTTAGATAACAAATGGGAATTTCAGGACTATGGAGCTCATGAGCTTTCGAGGGAGAATGTGAGGCTTACCTCGGCTGACTTTGCAGGTCTTTGAAAGCCAACAAAAACTCCAATTGAAAAAACTCTTTTGTATTTTTGCAAGCTGTAGTTTTGCTGCATAAATTTAACAAAGCTCAATTTTTTTTTTCTCATAAGGTGAAAACAAAATCTCCTCTGAGAGAGGGAAGCAGACAAGCTATAACAAAGAAACCACAAATATGAGGTGGTCAGAGGTTGGGCCTCATAAATGACATGAATTGAATGCAAATAGCTGTCACGTTTTGGTGAATTTATACAGAGCTGGGTGGTGGGAATTCAATGATTCTTTTTGAGTGTCCTTGATTGTGTTTTTCTGTCAATGGAAGAAGTTGTTTCCTTCTTCTCTAACTAAAATGCCATGGGCACTTCTCAAAAGAAGGTAATTTCCATCTTATTAAAAGTCAAATATACATGGTTTTATACTTCCTTATTCCGTCCTCTGGTAAAAGAAATCTAACCTTAATAAAATCCTCTTCTAATTTTTTTTTTTTTAAATTTAAAACAGAAACACACACATAAGAGCCCACATCGGTGCATTCATTACAGAAGATCTTTAGAACTTTTGAATAGAAACTAGTTTAAACACTCTTAACTTTGCATTTAAGTTACAATTATGGTAGCATGTTCAGTGCAGGCCAGCTTCCCATACAGAGAGACTCTATTATGTGTCTACAGTCTAGAATCTGCAGCTGAAAGATAATAACATTCTCAGGAGAAATAATAAAAGAAAAACAGTTTGAACTTTCTTTAGATCAATCTTTTTATAGTAAGTTCAAGAATTATGTTGTGAATTTTATTTACCCTTCTTGTTTTCTTCTTTACTTGAACAAAAAAAAGAATGTATCTTTTTTCTTCCACCAAGTTGTCTGATTGAGACCATGTTGTTTTGTTTCGTTTGTTTAGACTATAGTGGAAATTTCAATGGATTAGATAGGAGTGCTGCAGGTGGAGAATTGCATTTTGTTGAAATTAACCCTTGAAAAAAGTTTCTCCCACCCCATTTGCAAAGTGAATTACTGTTTTCTTTTCACCCATAATTAATGCCAATTAATATAAGATGGGGCCAGATTGAATGAAATATTCAAGGGATTATGACTGTGACCTAGAATTAAATATCTGGACCGTTCACACACTCGTCTTTGTCTTGTCATGTTGACCAATCTAAGACGATCCACATTGTTTATAGTTTAAGTTCACATCATAATGTGAAAATAGAATTGTAATCTATGGCCTAAATAATTGAGTAAGACCCCACAACCCTTCTCTTTCCTATACTTTTCTTTTGAGAGTTTGTGGTCCTGTGGATAATAATGGATTATTAGATGAGTAATTTGGACACCTTCCACTTGATAAACTCAAATCACACAGGGCACATGAGAGATTTGAGAACTTGAGAATGACCCTTTCTCTAAGCTAGAACATGACCCTACTTCTAGCAAGTAGCAGATTAAGAAAAAAGAAAATACTTTAGTGATGTGATTTAATATAATATATCAAATTATAAAATTATTTTTATTGTAAACCACGTCATTTTATAAATTACGTCATTTTATAAATTTATTTTATATAATCCTTTTTATATGTAGTAATTCTAAAAAAAAAAGTCCTCATCTAGTAGTTTGGTCATTGCACATGGGAAGTGTCCCCATCAAATATAAGGTATCTGCATTGAACAATGATATTTAGCATAGACAAAAATATTAAAAACACAGAGAGAGAGAGAGAGAGAGAGAGATCAGCACGCCAAGACCAGACAGCAAAGGAAGAGGAAGTGGGAGAGGAAGAAGCCTTCAGTCTTATAATGATTTGCATTGATTCAGGGTTGAGGAGTGACGAGTAACAAGTAATCAACCGACATAATTAAACTATTCATAATTAGAAATGACATAATCATCAGTTATACCAGCAAACTTAATCTTCAAATAAAGTTTGATAACACAACTTGAAAAGGTGTAGCAATACTATAATTTAATGTACTCAGGTGCATGACTAGCAATGTTAAAATACCCTAAAATATTGGGTGCTCTTGGAATGATGAAAAAATATAATAAAATATAAAAGTAGTCGATGAAGTGCTTCAAGCTTATACTCACTGTCATGTTGAAATGATGGAAAGTTAGCAATTTTGGTATAAGAAACACAAAGATGCTCTAAAATGATGTAGAATTGGACCCAACAAGTGCATGAAAAAAAAATATAACATCAAACCCTTTTAAAAGTAAAAATTATGAAGTAATAGCATTTGTCAATAATGTTGTGAATTTGAAAGAGTGGCGCTATCATCACCAGGATCAGCCAAATCCTATACGAGCCACTTTGTGTTGTATTTATTGTACAGTAGCCAAGCATTTAATGAAAAAGAAAAAATTGTTTTCTATGCTGCCTTCATGAATATCTTTCTGCAAATAACTTGATTTCTACAATCTTAAAGAAATTTTATAAAAATAAATTTATAAATTAATATATTTTTATATAATAAAAATAATTTTATAATTTAACGTACTGTATCAAATTATATCAATCTGTAAATTTATTTTAAGATGTATTTATTTCTCTATAATAATGAAGTGAGAAACTTTTAAGAGAAGTTGCAAAGCTCAAACATTATTTGGACATTATTGAGATAAACGAGGTCAGATTCCATTTTCTCAAGTGTTCGAGCTCTGTGCCCATTATTCATCATGCATCATACATCAGACATACATGCATATCAAAGACTAACATCAATACCATACTAAATTCGTCCCAAACCAACATGCTCTTCGAGTTTTGTTGGAACAAACTTCAAGCTTTTAAGTGGGTGAAGAAGTACAAGGTACAACATTAAAGGGTTTTGAGCATTTACTCTGCTTGGTTGGGCGCTTTCATAAAGCCGTGGATAATTTTAATGCAAGTTTTCGACTTTATGCATGCATTCATTCCTTTTCTTGATTTTATTTTTCGTTGTTATTATTATTATTATTATTATTATTATTATTATTTTGAAAGAAGGTGCTTATAGTCGAGTGGATTGGACTTGTCTTTAAGAGCATTGACGTTGGATCCATCAAATGATCCATCAAACATAAATTTGATCATTTTTACTAAAAAATCTTCACATTGGATCCTAAATCTTGAGTTACAATAAATCTTTGCAATTCTTCATATTTAAAGGACTACTATTCACACTCTAAAGACATATTTTAATATATTTTATTCTCCTACTTTATTTTTCTCATTTTCTCATTCTTATTTTCTTATTTGATTAAAAAATAATTATTTAAGTGAATATTTGGTTGAAAATTTTAGTTGAAAAAAATTAAATTTTTAACAAGGAATTAAAAAATATTTTTTCAAAATTTGGTTGAAAAATAATTATTTAAGTATTAGATTATATTAATAATATATATATGGTTAGTATAATTACAAAATATAAAAACATATTTAAATATATTTTTATTAAAAAATTATTATTATATTATTATTTTAATAGATCTAATGATTATTTTGATAGATCTAATGATAAATTAAATGTAAAGTTATATATTTAGATATTTGATAGATCCATAAAAGTTATACTTTCCTTCAAATTTTAAATAATTATTTAATTAATCTAATGCTAATGCTCTAATAATGTTTTACATATCCTTATAAATTCTTGTTTTTTCCGGGATATACTGAGAATGGAGATCGGGATCAATATATATATATATATATATATATATATATATATATATATCATTAAAATATCTGAAGCAGATAAAATATTAAAAAAAATAGTTATAGGGACAATATCATCATATACCCATTTAACTTCTTCTCAAATATTATTTATAATTTAAAAAATCACGATAGATATTGTATTATTCTCTCTCAATTACAAAAAGATATTTGAAATAAATAATTATATATAATCATAATCCAAAGGCCTGAGGAAGGAGTTCAAAATCACTTTGGTTTGAAAGAAATTTAGAGAGCAAATACTTGATTTTTAAAAGAGAAGTGATATATACAAACCACATATACACGTCTCGCACAAACCTTTATAAGAAAGTGAATCTTACCATAAAAAATAAAAATAAATGAAAATTTCACTTTTTCTTGATGGTTTCCACAATTTTACAAAAGGCTTATATATTTGCGACTTATAAAAAGCCTATATATTTGGAACTTGTACGTAGCATTATTCTTTTTAAAAATAAAATGGGAAGTAGCAACATTTTTTTCTTTTTCTTTTTCTTTTTCTTTTTTTCTAAGAGAGAGAGAGAGAGAGAGAGAGAGAAAGAGTAAACCCCAAAATAATTCCCAGAACGGCTCTGCTTGAGTTATAAATATGAAGAAGAAACTGACCACATAAAAAATTGTTCAGGTGATAATTACAAAAAATAACTATTGCTTCAGGTAATAATCTTGCAGCGTGAGAAATGTTACAAGCGGACCAAGTCAAATACAAAATCCCCCCAGACGCTCCCTCCTATAACATACAATCCCAGCAAAGAAGATATGATCAACTCTAGCACTCTCCCTCTTAAATTTTTACCTTAACAAATGCCTCTTGTTACAAGAAACAAAAAGGCAAACTTAAACTTAATTGATGTCAATCTAGTCCTTCATATCCTGAATGGCTCATTTCCAGAGCTAGATCGGTCCAACTTAGGCTTCTTTGTTTGGGATTTCTTGGTCGCAGATTCTTGGAAAGGATTTGGTCCACCGAAACTACGCTTTGACTGCCTAACCTTCTTTCTCTTTCCCCTGTCAAATTCTTCATCGCTGAAGAAATTGAAAAATGAATAACCCAGATTTATCATATAAAAAATAGATCAGTTTGAATTAACAATCAGTCAGGTTAAGACCAATGGTAGCGGATGGCAGCCTGTCCCAGTTTAATTCAGAATCAAATGGTGTAAACATCTACATGAAGTCATTCTGCCAAACCCAATCTTTTTTTTTTTTGATAAATAAGAAGTAACTTTATTGATGTGAATATAAAAAGGCATAGCCCAAGTACACGGGGCGTATACAAACGAAAATGCCTAAATACATTCTAGGTGCTTTAAACTAAGGAAAGAAAGTCATGCACATTGCTTCCATTAGATACAATAGCTGAAAACCATAGAATTAGAGTGTGCATAAAAATAGAGTTAAGCTCCACCACTGTTTGTTCTCTATCTTCAAAGCACTGCGCATTCCTTTCCAACCAAATACACCAAATAAGGCACAAAGGGATCAATTTCCATGCATCGACCACCTGTGGACAGACATGAATAGTCTTCCAACAGGCAAGCAAATCTACTACCTTTGCCGGCATCACCCAAGGTGATTTCAATAGACCTAATCTAAGATAACTATGATTTCAATAGACCTAAAATATGAGAATTTCTTACTAAACGTGATTGCAAGTAGTGTAAGCATGATCTCTCCTCATCTTCAAAATAGCTCACTGCCTAGGTTTTGGCATTAACATCACCTCTGCCACCTACCTCTCCTGCCACTGCATTCACAAACGCATTCTGCATGACATCATCTCCCACCCATCTGAACTCAAAATTCATCGGCCAGCGAAAAGATTCAAACATGAATGCACAGCTTTAGATCCTCTAAGCAGTTAAGGTCATGTATGGTCCCCTCAACCTTACCGGCGTTCAGAACCTTTTTTTTATTGACACCGGTTGTGAACAGCATCCCAACAAATACCGAGGGTGCACAGCCCCTCGACAAAGAGTTTTCCACAAGTACACATCTGGTAATTCAAGAAAAAAATATCTCAGTCTAATAGCCCTAAAGATTGTTTGCACTCAAGAGAATTTGAACCTTAGACCGAGGGCAAGCATACCCCCAAGCCAAAGGCCTTTACCACTTGAGTCAACCTTTAGGGGTTAGGTGTTCAGAACCTATATATTGTGTTCAATGGTTTTAGCCTATGCCACACAGGGTGGGATCCTAGATGCCAAAGCAGGCAAGGATTTTGACACTATGCTTATCAAGGCATTATCACTACAGAATTTCTGTGCAAAGTACCAACTCCACATCCTCGAGCAGTCAAGTTCATGAAGAGGTACAACTTTATCGTGCTTTGTGATCAGCGATTTCATTTGTCATTAAGTTTTTATATAACATCATATTAAGAGACAAGTAACAAGATGTACAACATTCCAACTTACCATACATCTGGCATGTATCCAATGCTGATACCTTCAATGCCATTTGATGCCACAATTTGAGATGGAGGCAACTCTATCCCATCCCAACGAGCAACTGCAATCAACCAGTTATGACCAAAGAACAATAATCAGCATGCTATATCACCAAGAAGGCAATTTCTAATTCTAATTGAAAACAAAGATCTTTGTTTATATAAATAATTCCCTCTGCCTGTGTAGGGAAAGGAATGGGTCCGAAGGGCCCTGACTGGAGAGGTTCCCCGACATCAACTAAATAAATAATAATTCCCTTGGCCCATATTAGTGCAGCATCAACCTCGTTGCAACTAACCGGAGTTGAGACTGACTCACAAAGTTGATCAATGGGGAATTATACGAAGAAGGTTGACGGCAAAACAATGATGGACTCGGAAATATCCGAACATGTAGATCCTACCTAGGTGAATGGGCCTTTACTTGAACATAAGATCCCTGCTTCTATTTTAATAATGAACCAATACCAATTCAGTAGTCCTATAAACCTACATGCATTGCCATTTATCATAACCTCAAATGAACAAATAATGTAATTATGTAAACTTGGTCTAGATCCACCATCTACAACATTCTCATTTGGACATCAAATAGAACCAAACTAGACTAGGAAAGCCAATTTCACCAACCAACCACTAAAGGATTGTTTCTCAACAGAACATTAAGAAGTGATTAGTGCTTGAAAGACTATAGCTTGGAATACTAGTGTTCTTAGATCTTTGTTTTTCTTTTCTTTCAGTAGCCTGTACAGGGTAATATAAGTTTTTACAAAAACCTTGGTTTTGAGATTTATGTAACCCCCAAGGTTTTTCTCCCAAATGTATAACATATTCTTCCTCCACCAAAAGTGAGGGTTATCAATAAAATTTGGGATATTGTTCCTCTACTCTGGAAAAAAAAAAAAGATGGGTGCTTGAAAGAAAACAATAGAAAAATTAATTACCAGCTGTCTCCTCCAGACCTCGGGTAAGCATGCTCATCAAACCATGCAGCACTACTTTTCTTTTCCCATCTTTTGGACTGTCTGATCTTCCTGATTCCCGCTGATCTAAACAGGATCTCTTTCCCAATTTTTTATCAGTTGCCACTACAGTTCCACACCGATCAATTTTAGACTCGCCATCTATAACATTTTCCATAAAGCAATCGCCACTAGAGGTCATTAAATCCAATGTAGCAGCATTATGAGCTCCTCTTTCTGAACCAGACTTGGTCCCTTTTCTCAGAGGTTGAGCTGAGAAGGTAATTGTCCTGGTCCTCTCAGATGTAGATGGCCCCAGATCTGCTGAGGTAGAATCTGTGTCCAACAAGTTTGCCCTACTAAGATTCCTCACATCTAAAGTGCATCTTTTGTTTCTCTTGTGTTTTTTCTTTTTCCACAAACTTAAAGATGCACGGAAGAGGTAGTGTGAGTTAAGCCGCACGCTCACCGCCCGGTACTTCAGGAGCTTCTTTTTCAATTTTCTGTCATGCTTGCGGTTATGAGCTTCTGTCTGTAATCCATTTGCCTCAATTGATGAGCTGGATAATTTTACTGACTCATTACGTGGTATTTTCTTAACCGTATCACCAGCATCCTCAACCTGCAAATTACAAACAGTACCTTCGTTGGATGTATTCCCAACCTGGAACAAAATGAAAATATAGTCAATACTTGTTCATCACCAGACTTCAATGCTAACGAATGCCTGACCATTTTCAAAATGATTTTTGACTTACAGGGTCAATTGCATTCATTATCTTATCATTCTGATTTCCTGACAGAGCTATGTGCAAAAAATGATTGATCTGACAAATATGAGTTACAGATGAGCATGAAACAAGGTGAAAATTCCAACCACATGCTGGGGTGGGAAGGACCCTAAGGAGCATGTGTAAAGAAGTATCCACTAACCTTCTGACAGGTCACATCTGTGACAAGTTTAGCAGTAGAAGAGCTTTGAGGATCACTGAAGTTGGGCGATGTTGAAACTGAAGCTCTTGAATCTTTACTTGAACTTCCACTTACTTTGTGATCATTAATAATGCCTTCAGCTGTCTTTCCAATGTCAGGAGCAACACCATTACCAGATGGAGCTGAGATTGACAAGAATTCTCTAGAATTTACGTCAGTAGCAGGAAGCACTTCCAGTGGAGTGTTTAATAATGGCGCCTTTAAGAGAGGTTCTGAAACAGAAGCCTTTCTCAGCATTGAGCATTCTGTCATTATCAGGCAATCGTCTTTTTGGACTGATGCTTCCTCAACACGGGGTGTCCTTGGTGGACAAATGTTTGACACATCTTTCCGAGTAACCACACTAGCAGAGGTTGCACCGCTTAACCGATTCTCAACTGGACCAATTTTAACTGCCTCCTTTAAGTCTTGGTTGGAAGTGGAAGCTGTTCTTATTCCATTAGCATTTCCTCTCAAGTTCTCTTTCTGAACAACATCAGTCAGGGATTTCCTTCTATCACAAACATAAAATAGCATGTAAGCTTGCTGTTCTAGAACAATCTTCTCACTGGCTGGGGCAACCTGTCACAGCATAAGTGGGTAAACTCATAAGAAATAACATTTTAATACAACTAGTGGGATGCCATCTCGTATAGTATTTAATCGTGAAATGAAGTTAGTTGTAGAATAAGCTTTGAAGAAGCAAGATACCCATTCACGATGCTAAATTATCATGATGAGTTGGGGGTTTCATGGCATATGATAACATACATTTCATAGGTTTCTTTTACAAAACAAACCTACAAAAAAATTTTGATGGGTACGAAAGACTATTTAAACCTACAAATATATGCATACATACTCGGTGCAACCCTCAAGTTCCTAAAGTAATCAACTTCTTCAGCACGCAACAACTCTTAGGGATCTTCTCAAACTCCTGACAGAACCCAGAAAACTTACTATCCTTTGTTTAACGGGTAGACACCTTTTAAGTCTGAACCACAGCCAACAATGGAGTCATAGTGGTTTCTACCAAGCTTCAAAAAGACACTTGGTCTGCGAGGTCGAGAATTGGTCTGCAAGGTCGAGAATTTTCTAAACTCAATTGGAAGGGTGTTTCCAACTCTATTTAGTATTGCAGCGAACAAGGAGGCTTCAGTGGCAAACTTGCTTGAGATAACCCATGGCTCCTCTCGGTGGAATATCCTTTTTATTAGGGATAACCACGATTGGGAATTGCCCATTATTTCACAATTTTTTAGCTCGTTACATGCTTCAGAAAACTAAACAACACGGGATGACAGGATACAGTGGCGGTCTACAGATAGTAAGAAATTCACAGTCAAGACTTATTATAATATATTGGCCCCCAAGGTAATGTAGTTTTCCCATGGAAGAGCATTTGCCGGACTTTCTATGTGTGGACTGTCACTCTTGGGAATATTTTAACCCTGGATAACCTAAGAAAGAGGAAACTCATTGTGATGGATTGGTGCTATTTGTGCAAAAATCATGGGGAGTTAGTGGGCCATCTTCTACTATACTGTGAGGCGTCAAGAGTATTATGGAATGGAATATTTAGTAGAGTGGACATGGCGTGGGTGATGCCGCCTAAGGTATTGGATTTGCTAGCGTGTTGGACAAGTATTCACAGCTGTCCACAGGTGGTCGCAGCATGGAAGATGATATCATTGTGCCTTATGTGGTGTAATTGGTCTGAAAGGAATAGGAGGTGCTTCGAAGATAGAGAACGAACAATGGCGGAGCTTCAAAGTTTTTTTATGCATACCTTAATCTTATGGTTCTCAGCAATTGTATCTAATGGAAGCAATGTGCATTATTTCCTTTCCTTTACTTTAAGCATCTAGAATGTATTTAGGCTTTTTCGTTTGTATACCTCCTGTGTACTCGGACTACGTCTCTATATGTTCACATCAATAAAGTTACTTCTTACTTATCAAAAAAAAAAAAAAACATGGGGAAGCACATGCAAGATGGTATAATATCTTCAAAACCACATCAGTTTGTACAAAAACCACAAATGGATTAAATCAACATCTTGCTTTTATTCTTTTTCTTGTTGGGGCTGAGGATGGGAGGACGGATGCATGATTCCCTTCTACCAAATGTGGACCATCTCAACAGAGCAATTTTATCCTAAACCAGAAACTGGACTAGTAAATAAAAAATTTACCTGATTGTCATTGAGATGGTACCAAATGCCATTTGAAGTGCGAACATAGCAAGAATAATGTCCATAATGGGTGTTCCAGCCATGATGGACCAAAACCCCATAAAGAGTATATTTCAGATCTCCATCCTGCAAAGTATGAGAAACAAATAATCACGTGAATACTTGATAACCATGACAGGAAAGTTATTGGAACACACGTCAACATCAGACATGTACTGAACGAGCAAAAACAAAAACAAAAAAACTGATGATGGTGCAAGTGGATAATAACAATCTGGAAAACCAACTTGCGTCCATAAGGAATGGTTTTTCCATTTACGGCATCAGGAATCATGTATAGAAATCAGCACAAGAATCCAGTTCCATAACTAGCAGTCAGTCTCAAATGCCATTGTAACCTTGTTTCACAATCAACATTCTTGACAAGCACAACATATGCACATGGACAAGAATAAGGAAATGAACCAGAAACTGCAACCACCACTCTTGTTTATAGGGGAAGAAGATGCCACTTGGTCCAAATCAATCAGCATAGGGGTGTCAATATTTTCCATCTCACCTTCATGTTGATTTAAGTAAAAATTTTAGGAATCATCAAAATAGTTACGGAAACTGGAAATAGTCTGGAAATGTGAAAATATTTACCCCCAAAGTTTGAACCCAAAAACTCACATTAAACTGCATTGAGATATTTTGAGGCACTCACAGAAAACCAAGGGGGATTTAAGAAAATCATTTCATAAAAGTTTATCTGATAAAGTTAATAATCAGTTTCACTCAAGAGCAACAATAATAACTTTAATTCCAGTGTTTCTAGGAAACAAAATAAAAATTATTCAGTTATCTTTCTCTCAATTTTTTCCTGAAAGATATAGATTTTTCAAAAATTGTAAAATTCACCGAATATCAGATACCCATATGTAATGTTCATAACATTGGTTATGATGATGAAATCTAGGGGATAAGAGAACTCGTGATGAAAGAAGTTCACTTACATAGGAACCACTGACGAAGGGTTTCAAATCTAATGTAGAACCAAACTGAACTTTCTTATTAATCTTTTGCCCAGGATCATGAGAATGAAACCGCTTCAAATGAACAGTTAGGACATATGGTGCCTTGTGGACAGTGAGCTGTTTGAGAGCCCTAACTTTCTGCTTGCAATGTTGGCATTGATATTGCCTTTCTCCTCCATCTAACTGCTCCGCAGCAGTGAAATTTGCAAGTGCTTTATTCATGGAATCTGCCTTGACTATTTCAAGACTTAAATCTAAGAATGGATCAAATGTATTGGAGCAATAAGAACATTGCAAGCATTTAACCTGTAGAAGTAACAAGAGAACATTTTGAAAAAATCTAAATAAAAAACAAATTCCAAGCTTGTCAGTGAACACATTCAAAAACATTGAAATTCTAAAACTAGCCATCTAAGATAATCACTTGATAAAGATATGTTAATGCATTCTACCAGATATCAAGAATATGTTACCTGACTCCTGAGGCGACCCCCAAATATCTTGTAAACCGAACTATTCTCACAAGCAGTAGGGGATTCACTAGGCACTCCAGAAGGTAAGCAGCATTTATGCATTGATTCCAGTAAATTTACCATGTACTCATGTGCATCCTCCTGTCTAGCTTTTCGGAAATTCCGCGATATGCCTTATTACATGGTCAAGAATTACAAAATCCAACACAGTTTAAATGCAAGAAAAACCTTATCTAAATAAAGTTAAGAACTCACGAGTATTGTTGACCTCATGGAAAGTTAATTGGTTGGACCTGCAGCCCTATATGATGTTTGTTTTCTTTTTTACAAAACAAAGCATTAATTATTGAAAAGAAATGGGGGGTTAAGAGATTGCCAAGAACAGTTTTTTTTTTTTTAAGAAATCATAAATTTTATTAATAAAACAATAGGCATAGCTCAAGTACAGAAAAAGTATATGAGAACTAGGATTTACAGCCAATACAAGAAACTCATGAACATCACAATATGAGAGAAACACCTAACAATTTATCTAATATCTATTGCGACTACCCCAGAGGAATAAATTGAATTTTTTGATATGTAATTTTACAGCAATCAATAAATCCTTACACGTAAACACAGAAAATTTAAAAGAGCCCAGAGGGACAAAATGATGAAGAAGAAAACATCAAGCTCATTCACTACCTCTCTCGATCTTCAAAACTTCTTTTGGTGCCCATGGAACCTAAATATATGAATCACAAGAAGACAAATACTTTTTACATTTTCCTTTTCCTTTTCCTTTTCCTTTTTCACCAACCTCCTCTGGCAATGGGTCCTTTTTTCTGTTTTTTGGATAATTTTTTCTTTCTCCGTAAACCTGTTTTTTTGTATAAATTTAATCTATTTAAGTTTCACCAAAGGTCATCAAGATAAAACACCCAATGCATCCATTCCAAATCCATAAATAAAATGAAAGAAGGATACATTGTAAGTTCCTCACAAAATCATTTGGTGCTAATATTCTCCCAGTTGATTGTAGAGCACAGCTGACATGTTTCTGGATAGCACATAAAACACAAAATCCAGCAATATGACCTTCATCAAATAACAAAAGAAATTAGAAAAGATATGTAATTAACCACGCAAGTCTTTATTATCAGTTGACCACCCAAGATAAAAATCTTATTTCATTCACCCTAACAAGATGATAGCTCAAGGGAATCTCGTATACACTCACAAGAATTTCGATGCTTGCTACTTTGTAGGTATGCTGCTAAAGGCTCTGTGTATGTTAGACACTGCAACACCGAATTGAGGAAACAAGTATTTCCAAGATTTTTCAGACCGGCACCCTGAAATTAATCAAACTAGAGGTGAGACAACGAATTTCTAAGCATAAATCAGAACACAAAAATTTATTACTAACCTGGAAGAAATAAATTAAGAAAGATAAAATAAAATAAAATATCATACTAGCAGTTCTAATAAAGGATAAACATCGGAGAACAATATGAAATTTAACACCGAACGAAACTTAAAAATCCATCAAAATCTGATTTCCAATACAAAAAACATTAATTTGAAGCAAATTCAAATTAAACTAGATATAAAAAAAAATGTGAAGCATCCTCTAATTCCAAACAGAAAAGAATATAAAATAACCAGATTAAATCAATACACTCTCCAAGACCAGCTGAACAAAAGCAAAACAATCAAAAAGTACTAAATCACTTACAATTCTCCGTACAGTAATCCCGAAGCTGAGCTCAGGATCTAACCCATTATCCAATAACTCGTACCCATCTCCTTTCTTCCCAGCCAATCCCCATTGGCCCGGGCTAGACCCCGATGGACGTTGGTCCGAACTGCCGCCGCCATTACCAAAGCTCTTGAAGGGCTTTCTCGCAGGCTGGAAATCCATTCTTCTGTGAAACAGAGCGGCGGGTCCATTCGTCAAAGTAGACTGAGATTCCGATTGGGTTTCTGATCCCAGACTAGCTATAAAGCTACCGGCCATTAGAAGCTATCATAAAATTGGTTTTCCGCAGAGCTATCGAACTTTGCAGGTTCTTTTCAATGTATCTATCTCTTCGGCCCTGAAACGGTGCCTGCTGTTTCTTCAGTAGAGGCTCCGGGTGTGGGAGTTTGAGAAACCAGGGGGGTTTTCGGCTTCTGCGTAAGATGAATAGAAAGCGAGTGCGAGATGAAGTCCTAAACCCAACGCCCACGCTGTTTTTGGCTGTGGGGAGTGCGGACTGAGTGTGAGAACGAAGTTTAAACCCTACGCCCACGCTGTCAAGGATTTTGCCGGTACATGAAAAAGACGCGAAACCGAGTCGCAGTTGATTACCGATCACAAAATATGAATAATAGTTTATTTTTTAATTAAAAAAAATTATCCTGAATTGAGTAATTATTACGTAATTATTTTTAAAAAAATAAAAAAAATATATGAGACTAACATAAAAAATAAATTTTTAATATTAAATAACACTTATTTTCAAAATAATTACACAATATTTATGTATATGACGATTGTATATAACATTTAATAATACTTATATTTCACCTCATTTTGTTTCTTTTCATTTAACTTTTATGTATATTTTTTAATTTTTTTAATTATTAATAATTATTAATATATTGATATTTTTTAAAAATATTTAAATATATGTTAAAAAGTTTCAAATAAAAAATTTTAAAAAAATACAATTTACAATAAAAAAAAATGTACAAAATAAATAAATTAAAGAAACATAATTAAACTATTCTTTATTTTTTATAACTAACAAAAATTTGGGTAAGTACACATGCAAATTTGTTATAAAGTTAAGTTATGTTATGTGGTGTAGCGTAGAGGTCTTAAAATATAATTTTTTTTTTTTTTTTTTTTTTTTTTGGTATCTTTAAAAATTATAGTATTAAAATTAATTCCAATCAACTAAAATCGTAAAGTTTCCGAAAACATACCATCACATTCTTATCGAGACCATGTTTCAAATTGCCGAGATATGTAAATTATTCTAAAGTTTCCGAAAGATGGTATGCTTCTTAACATCACCAAAGGTCCAAAGTCCCACTTTGACGAAGAAGACATTACATGAGTCGCAAAGTGGTAAATGGTCAATAGACAATTCTCTCTTTTTACATATTCAATATCAAAGTATATTTATGCTCCATATTTATTATTATAATCTTTTTTAATTGACTAAAAAATATGTTTATATTGACTAATAATTTGCAGTGAATATTGGAAAAAATATATATATTTTTTTTAGATATATCTATGCTAAAAATAGTTTGTCTTCGTAAACAACAGCTCAAAACCAATTTGTGCTCGAATTCACCATCTTTCTATACACAATCCAAAAATGTTACAAAATTCTAGTTGGCATTCAAAAATTGAAATATCAAGCATGTTCAATGAGAGTCAAATATAGTTGTTTACTAATCTAATAAGTGTTAAATGCTTTTAAAGCGTCATTGTATTTATGCATTTAAAGTATCAATGTAATATTTACATGTGGTCAGTGACATTATCTGTGTGTGTCTACGCTTCTATTTTATTTCATGTATAATGAAATACTTTCATTTATAAATTATTAAAAAATTTCTGTTTCTTTTCAATGTGAAATTAACAAAAAATACATTGAAGAAAAATTTTAAAAGAAGTCAAAAAAAATTGAAAGAAATATTTGAAATAATCCAACACGTTTATGTCAAATGGGTTATACGCATAATGGGCTTATGTTTCCTCTCTCTTATGAATATTTCTTATCAAATGGAACAAATTAAGAGGGGAAGGAAAGATAAAATTGTACTGACAATGATGTAACATGGCATTTTTCTCTGGGCTCTTCAGGAAAAACAGAAAATAACAAAACAGTTCCAACAACCACATTGGCATTTTCATGAACTTGTTTGCCTACCTATATACTCTGAAGTCAAGTACAAACTATTATCATGTTTTCCTTTTTTTTTTTCATAACATATATTGCACAGTTTTGAGTAAATTAAAAGAAAACCATGATTGAACATACAGACCGTGAACCATAACCAGATTGGTGGGGTTGTTTTTCCTTGGTTGGGAATTTGGAGGACCAAATTCTCTACCAAAACAAATCAAAGACCAATCAATCTAGGCTACCTTTCATAACTTGTATTTAAAGCATTATAGAACTATTTAAGACTAATTGAGAAACTAAGTAGGTTTTAATAAAAATGCGTGTTAAATTAAGAGGATATTTAATATGTTGTATATTACTATAAGAAAAATAGATAGTTGTGACATTTTAATTATAATCAAAAAAATTATTTGTGATTAAAATAGACTATTTTAATTACAAATAATCTTTCTGATTATAATTAAAATATCACAATTATCTATTATTCTATAGTACTTATTATATGGACTTGGATATGTTCGCGAAGTGCAACTCTTGTTTCAGTCAAATATAAAAGGGATGCACTTGCAAGGAGTACACGTATATTGAAAAATCGAAATTATCTTAGTGAAGAAAAAAGGATTAGGGAATATGGACGAGAACATGACATTATTTCATTTGTAATTCATGAAAGTGGGGAAGTGTTTTGGTCGGGAATTTTCAAATAAAAAATATATATATATTTTAGATGATAGGTGAAAGTTACCTCCCATAATTGAGATGAGAGAGACTTTTACAAGTTGATCTTAACATTTGAAGATCCATGTTGAACTGCATGCATTATCATCTATACAAAAAGCCAACCAAGCTCAAACTCTATCTATATAATAATACCCCATGAAGGTATAATTATTGGTTGAGGAATGTTAGATATAGTTTTAAGATGTGCAAAACTTAGATGTATATTGCAAGAACAATGATATATGTATACGACTTTGTATACTTTTTATAGAATTGATGATATGGTAATAATGCTACATCAGTCAAAATATTAAAAGAATATATATTAAAAAAATAAAAATATAATAAAAGATAAATCAAAATCAAAAATATGAATAATTATATTATAAAATGTGTAAAAATAATATTTATATATGGTATGTACACAAAAAGTACACAAACCATATATAAATAATATTTTTAATACTGCAAATATCATTTATCTTATTAATTCAGACCATTTCACATATAGTATATAGATTTGTCTAACATTTTCTTTTTCTTTATGCTTCGTTTATCAACAGTTCTCACAATGGAACAATGATGTCTGCTGATAGAGCAAAGCCAACTAACAAGAACAAGGACAGTAAAAAAGGTGAAACAATGATGTCCAAAGTCTCTTCGAATGTAAGAAAACCTTCCAATAATATCCTCATTAAGCTTAAGCAATGCAAGAAATTGATGATTAGGTTCTGAAACATTTAAAAAAAATAAAAAACAGAAAAAGAGTTTGGAAGATTGCTTAAGTAATTTCCAATCATAATCATATAACCACACCCTCTTAAGCATTTGGATTGCTTGTTCTATACAGTAACAACCTTTTTGTTTTATTGTAACTAACAATAGCAACTATATCATGAATTCCTGAATATTTAAACTGAAAAGGATAATTTAAAGTAATATCAAAGGTGCATTATCCATTGTTGAGGATACGTACCCTACAGAAATGAGATAGAAATTTAAAATAGACACAGATGATCAACGTCTTTGATTTAGAAGAGGTTAATTCTTAAAATACGTAAATCCGTATGCGTTCTATGAAAATGATATCTTAAAACTTTTTATGAAATAACTTATATAAATAACATCATTTTATATAAATATTTTTTTTTAAATATAGTTATATGAAAGATAATAAATGATATAACCACAAAAAAATTCTATAAAAATAAACTTAAAAATTGATATAATTTCAAACTTTTATATCATATGTTGATTTATTTTATAATAAATACAATTTTATAATCTAATATATCACATTAACTTAGATCAATTTATGAATTTACTTTTAAAGAATTATTATCCTTATCCTTATATTATCTCCTCAATATAAATTTAGTAGCTTTTCTACTTTCTTTTGCTTTTCTATTTTTCAAAAATAAAGTTAATAAATGTTATATTGGTGCCGTTCACACCACGCAATTGCAAATTGAGGTAGTTGCCATGGGAAAACATAAAGAAAGCAGGACAAATGGGATGGTCTCCTCCAAGACTTGGTATTCGAAACATTATTTTAAGTAGTAAAATAAATAATGAATAAAAGAGGGATTCTAACATTTATGCTGTTGAAATTGAATTAACTCTCCTGTTGGAAAGATATTAAATAAAGACATCCATATTATTATAATGAATACTAAAGTCGATGATTAATAGTATTCAATGCCTATCTCTCCCTATCTCATTTCGTTGCATTAATTGGTTTACTTCTAGTCAAGGTCTTGAAGTTAATACATAAATGAAAACAAAAATTATAGTGTCAATTCAAATAGAAAATGAATTTTCATAATGAAGAAGATGGGGATGGACATGGATGGTGGACCCTTGCTATGAATTTATATGATTTGAAGAGTAAGAAAAAATTTGTCATTCTCTTAATGAAAGAGTTATATCTACGAATAAATTATATAAAAATAATTTTATAAATTGTTAAATTTATATTATAAAATAAATAATTTTATAATATAATAAATCATATTAAGATACGTCAACTTATAAAATTAATTTTATATAAATATTTTATAATTAAAATATTTCTCTTATCCAAATTGCATGAATTAAAAAAAATAGACAAACTATGTATTAAAACACCAACAATCCTCAAGACACGCATTCTTTATTTAATGTAGGAGAGCTGACTTCATGGGAAGTCCCTTGGGCCTTAACTACTCAACCAGCAATCAAGAAAAGGACATATCATTGTCTCAATTTGATGTTCATCAATTTGATCTCCACCGTTTGATGTGACAATGAGAGTGATCTAACGGCGTTGATCCAAGGAGGATGAAGGGGGAAGTGGAGCCCACCATGGTATTTAATTTAAGAAAAGTTCGGCCATGTATAGGCCAAAGGAAGCCTGTAGGACAGACGTGGAAAGAGAGGGAGAAGATTAACGATGAGAAAGCAGTGATGAGAGAGAAAGATAAAGGAAGAGAATGAGTCAAGTTTTTATTTTTTGAAATCCAACCGCTCCAATTCTTCAATGCACTCTCATCAAATCCGACAGATTTAAAAACCCGTCACTGGAAACCACCTGTCTTCAATACCCAGATCTCTGCTTCACATAATTTGATCGAAGTCTTCATCTTTTCCAAAGTTCCCCTGTTTCTACGTGTTGGTTCGCTCTGTTTTCAGCCAGAGAACTTATCTTTCTTTAAGCTCCCTGATCATAGCATGTAGTTTTTAGCTTATCGTTTATCATTTTCGCCTTTCTCTTTCCCTCTTTCTTCTGTTTGATCCTGGAAGATTAGTTGTTTCTAATATTAGTTTTTTTTTAATCAAATAGAATCTAAACAACCCCATACTTCTCTCCCACTTCCTAGGAAATATAGCCATTTCCCTCGCTACAAATAGCCCCTCTTTTTTAACAAGTTCTTGGTTTTTTTTACTTGAATCCGTCTTCTCCAACAAGTTCTGCCCGTTTTCTTTGTCTTCCACGTCAAAAACCCCACCTGGGTTTCTAAAATTTGAGCCAATCCAATCATGGGAATTCAGAAGGACAAGGTGAGATTCAATGTCGGAGGCAGGATTTTCGAGACAACTGCGACAACCCTCGCCAACGCCGGCCGGAATTCAATATTTGGAGCGATGTTCGACGAGAATTGGACTCTACAAGCCGATAATTCCGAAGAATACTTCATTGATCGGAACCCGGATTGCTTTGCCATCCTCCTCGATCTCCTCCGAACCGGCGAGCTCTACATTCCGGTGAATATTCCAGAAAAGCTCATCTACAGAGAGGCCCTGTTCTACGGCCTTCTCGACCACCTTCGCTCCGCCAAATGGGGTCCATTTGATGGAAATCGATTGCGGCCCTCCCGGTCTATAACCGGTCGAGCACCAGGCGATGGAACAGCAATTCGAGCCGGCCCGGATGGCGGTTGTTGCGTTGCTCATGGAAGCATGGTTCACGTCTATGATTGGATGCTAGATGAGCATTCACCAATCACTCTTGATTACCAAAGAGTAAACGATATTGGTTGGATTGATTCACATAGCATTTTGATCAGCGTTTGTGAGCGATTAGGCCGTGGAGATGGGGGGATGGGTCTGTTTAGTTCATCAACAGGAGAGCTAAGGTACAAATTTCAAGTCAATCATGAGAATCAAGTTAAGAGCTTTACTGCTGGGGCTTTGAGTTTCAGCTCGGATTACAAGATATTTTCAAGTTGTAAAGGTAGGAGTAATGAATATGGGATTGGAGTTTGGGACCAAGTAACTGGAAAGCAGATTGACTTTTTCTATGAGCCTCTTGGCTGGTCTCTGGGTGATGCTGACAAACTTCAATGGCTACATGGGAGTAACTGTTTGTTGGTTGCATCCTTATTTCCGAGGAAGGACAACTGTTACATTAGTTTGTTGGATTTTAGGGAGAAGAAGATGGTTTGGTCTTGGTCTGATATTGGAGCTCCAATGAGTGTGGATGAGAAGCGAGTTAGAGATGCAATAGCAATGGAGGAGAATAGCTCTATATGTGTGGTGAATGAGTATGATGATTTGGGTTTCATGGACTTGAGAAGCACGGCAGGGAGCATCCGGTGGAGCTCGAGAAGCCGGTTGATGAAGGGGAAGATGCCTGAGGAACCATGTTATCCTAAGTTGGCATTGCATGAGGGCCAACTCTTTTCATCCATGAATGATTGCATATCTGTGTTTTGTGGTCCTGATTGGGTTTTAACATCTAGGCTAAGAAGAAGCTATGGAGGTTCAATATGTGATTTTTCCATAGGTGGTGACCGGCTTTTCGCGCTGCATAGTGAAGAAAATGTGTTTGATATATGGGAGACTCCACCTTCACCGATCTTATGATTCTGCAAAATGGTCTTTTTTTTGGGGTTTTTTTCCTTTTTGACATACATGGTTTCAATTTTGTTTTGTAGTTTTTAGAAGATGGAGTTTGCAGTTAAAGGTTTTAGGTGTTAGGAAACTTAAGAGGTAGTATAAGAGCTGAGCTTGTATAGGGTTTTGGTAATTGTTAGAGACATGGAAAGTTATTACTTTAATAACTGATTACAACCTCATTTAAACGTAGAGGGATATCTGAATTATGACTGTAAATGCCATGGGGAGTTCCCATTGTTAGAATGATGAAAGTGAAGAACTATTAATTTTTTTTCAGGAAGATGCATCTATTTGTCTTTGCATATATCTCATTATCCAAATGACCATCTTTCAATTTTCTCTTTTTTGACAGTCCCTCTCTCTTTTTCTACTTTTGACCTCTGCTTTCATAAAGTTAATTCCCTTCCTCTTGTTTTCATGCATCCCAATGCTTTCAGAACATATTCCAGATTTAGAGAGAGAGAGAGAGAGAGAGAGAGAGAGAGAGAGAGAGGATTTTTGCAGGAGAGCAGTTGGAACAGCTAAAACTGGCTGATGGATCAAGTTCAACGAATCGAATCACTCTACATAAAGAAGTTAGGTATAGCTTTAAAGAAACTCTTTAGTTTCAGGAGCTTAACAACTGAATTCGTTTCCTTTATTGGTTTCTGGTGTACCAAATCTGTTCATGATCACACCCACTAAAAAGCCAATCCAGTCCCATGCTTTATTTTCCAAATCCATGAGCTTAAAACCGCCATGATTTGCTTACATTTGATTTTGTCACTCATATCTCACTACTAATTAAAGACATTTTGCCTGAAATATTAATTATTAACCATAACCACCAAACCCAAAATGCCAGTCACAAGCAAAAACAGAACAAATGAATAAAGAATTCAATGTCAGGAAACCAGGAAAAAAAAAAAAAAACTTAGCCAAAACATAAAATATTTCATGGGAAGATGCCCTGTGAAGAGAGATTCACCAACTGAGTTCTGACTCATCTGGTCAATCTGAGTAGGATTAGTTATGAATTTAAATACAGTGTTGATAATAGAAAGGAGAGGTTTTGGTCATCCAAGAGGAATCTTCCTAATAAAAAGAGCTCATCACCCTACAAAGAAGCTTATCAAGGCTCAAGAGTGTTATGTGAACTTCTAGGAAGCTTCCTTTAATCATTTCTCTTTATCAATAAGAAACTCATGTATTCCACACAAGGAGGAAAACTAAGGTAAAGATAAAGGAAACAGCACATCTAATTTGATGCAGAAGCAAAATAAAACAAATAAAAAATAAAAAAATAAAAAAAAAAAGTCATGGAAAAAGTAAAGAGTACTACTCTGCCGCCTGGCTGAGATTGTTGGGAGCAAGTTGCTTAAACTAGACATTATTTTCCTCCTCATCGTAAACATGACATTTGGTCATTATCGTATTCGTCGAATGCGAATTCCAAGTAGCTTCGTTCATATGCCGCTGATGACGGGCAAGAAATGAATGAAATCAGCCACTTTTAAGTGTTATTTTTTAATTTTTAATTTTTTTATGCGTAACTTTATTTATTTACTTTTTGATAAGTAAAAACTAGAAACTTATTGGACATCAGTTGGGAGAATATGGATTCATGTGCATGCGTGCGTATGTGTGCTTGTCTTCATGTGCCTGCACGTGTATGAGGACTTATCAATCCAACCTTTCCCTATTCTTCTTGAATATATTTATGTTTGATTGTTAGAGTGAGCTCATTGATGAAACTCACTACTGTTCTAATTTCTCATTAAAAAAATAAAAAAATAAATCCATCTCGATATATTTTATAGTTCATACATTCAAACATATATCTCAATCTATTTATATTGTAACACATCTAAATGCAACATACAAAATATTGAAAAATTCTACTCATTATCGTCATACCACACACCACGCTTATTTTATTTTATTTTTCATTTTTTCTATTCGATGTATGAATAATAAGTAGAACAACTCAATTAGTTTAATAAAGATAAAAAAAAATAATAATAATAAAAATATTATTATAAAATGTAAAATGTGTAGTATAAGATGATGAACAACATTTCTTAAAAATTTTATTTACAAATCAACTCAATATCCAAATACAGCCTTAAAGGCGGCCAGCAAATTTTAGCTTAAAGGAAGTAGACACAGATATAGTGATTCAGGATCTCAAACCAGTCCAGAAAAAAGGAGCCAAGTGAGTCTAATTCACATAGGGACCACTGTAACAAATCTATAGGTATCAAGTCTCTTTAATCCTTTATGGAAGTTTACCAATAGTTTCTAAAAAATTCTTAGTTGTTTCACCAGAAATTATTAGAAGTGGCCCAATGGTTGGTATGATGGTATGATGAAGAGAAGGAGAATTAAACAATGGTTGGCATTTTGGCTATCACCAAATCTATTATCCTACTTTCCCGGAACTTTACCCAAACTCTTGCAAGTCATAAGCATATTTATATTCTCTTGGCCGACATGATATTTAGCTTAAATGAAAACAACTCCACAATAGGTTGAGAATCCTGAACTCTTTAACAATGTTTAGTATAGGAAGTTGTTGGCAATTTATAATGTTTTGAATGTTTGTTCAATGTCCATTGTTGGCTTGGTGTCCCTAATTGAAGTGAAAACTAAAGTAAGCAACATGTTAAGATAAGAGAGGCTTGCAGCGTATACCATGAAAAGAAACAGAGTCAGTAACTCTGCCAAACATCCTAAAGTCAATTCCACCTCATTTTTTTGACACACCATCGTTACCTAGAAATTGAGGCAGTTATCTTTATCACACTCTAATTGTTAATGTAAATAAAAGTGAGAGAAAATAGATGAGATTTCAATCAAATTGTAATCTGATGAACACAATGCAATATATTGGAAATAAAGTGATACAACAAAATGATTCTCCTAGGTTTAATGTACTTAATAGATCTAATAAGTAACTTTTTCTTTTTACAAGAACATGATTCTAATTTTTTTATTTATCAGCTCTTGTGATCATGCATTAACAGCCCCATGATTATCTAAGAAACACCTAATAAAGCCTACAAGTAAGCATGATATCCAACTAACGATGGTAGTTGCTTGTTAGCAGGTAAGAATTTGTTAGCCAAAGCAGGTGTAGCATTTGGAGATGGACGTGGCATGCAAAATAAGTATTTGGCAGCATGCCTAGTCAGGCCGTCATTGCTATGAGAGTTACTTCCCATAATACACGTCATGAAATATGCAAAATTTTCATGGCTGTGAGAATTACTTTCCATTTGCATTGCAAGATGATGCCTAATGTATTTTTAGCAAAACTGGTGTTGTATTAAGTTACAAACGAACCGGTTCCTTGATCTGTTGATCCAATGTACTTAGTGTGCTGTATATAAGGCCCCTTTGAGAATGAGTACAATCCCCAGCTACAAAAACATTTTTCCTCCTCTCCACTTCAATCCAGCTGCATCCTGCTGGCTTTTTCAGATCTCGAGTCCTCATAAGCTTTCTTACCTCTATGACCCCATCCCATCTAGCATCTGCTGCATATAGGTTTGACATAACCACATAGTTCCCAATATTGTTAGCCTCAATTTCAAAAAGTCGATCAGCCACAAGACGGCCCAATTCTACCTCATGATGCGTCCTACAAGCACCTAGAAGTGTCCCCCACACATTTGCATTAGCTTCAATGGGCATCTTAACCACAAAAGAATACGCATCATTTACCCTACCACCACGAGCAAGGAGATCCACCACACAGGCATACTGTTCCATGGTTGGCTTGAATCCATGGACCTTTTCTATTGAATAAAACACCTTCAACCCTTCACTTACAAGGCCAGAATGACTGCAAGCAGATAACACAGCAGTGATGATGACATGATCTGGCTTCACACCCAGCTCAAGCATATAAGAGAAAACACTAAGTGCTTCCTCTCCCATACCATGCATGGCATACCCACTGACCATAGCTGTGAACATAACTAGATCCTTGTGGGTGCTTGAATGAAAAAGCTTATAAGCAGACTTTATAGCGCCACATTTTGCATATACATCTAACAAAGCTCCCTTCAAGCGCACATCCTCAAAACCAGCTCTAAGTGCATATCCATGGCACTGGTTCAACTGGTGGACAGAGGCCATTTGAGCGCATACAGGAAGGAAGCTCATAATTGTCATTGTATCAGGCTTCATTCCTCGAGCTTGTAACTCCTGAAGCAAATTGAGAGCTTCACCAGGACAATCATTCTCTGCATAAACTCGAACCATTAGATTCCAAGTAGTGAGATCTGTTTCAGACATCCTGTCAAATATCTTATATGCATCATCATGTGATCTACAATTCACGTAACCTGAGATCATTGCATTGTAGGTGACCAAATTCCTTTTCCCTGAAAAACTCTGAAAAATCCTGAATGCATACTCAATGTTTCCACATTTGGCATATGTATCAAGCAACGCATTTCCAACAGTAGGTTCAATATCACCTTGCAACAAACCAGTCCTCATTGAATAGCTATGAGTTTCTTTAACCTTCTCTACTCTCAAAACTTTAGCACAAAATTGAAGTATGGTCAAGATAGTAATGGAGTCGGGTCTAATTCCTTCACTGAGCATCCAGTTTAATAGGCCCAGAAACTTTGTGTCATATCCACCATCCACAAATGCTTTAAGTATAGAGTTCCATGATATCAAATCTCTTTCGAGAATCATAAAAAATGTCTGAAATGCAGCTTCTATGTCATAGCATTTTGCATAAAAACTAATGAGGGCATTACCTACTGCTGTATCCTCACACAGGTACGGATGGTGAATAATATACCCATGAATCTGTTTCCCCACTAGCAAATTCTGAAAGAAAGCACAAGCAGGAAGAATGCTCACAAAAGTTATAGAATCGGGCTGAATCCTCTCTACAAAGAGTAATTCAAGAAACAGGTCCAAAGCTTTCAACCACTCACCATTTGATGCATAACCTGCAATTATGGCATTCCATGAAACCAAATCTCTTGATGTCATGCTCCTGAACAAGGATACTGCTTCTTTCATCCATCCACCTCTTAAGTAGAAGCTCACCAAAGCATTGCGGACAGAAACATCTAAAATCAATTCTGTTCGCCGTTGCACATAACAGTGTATCTCTCTTCCTAAATAGTAGGGAGCAGTCTCATTTAAAGAAGCACAAACAGGAAGAATATTTGCAATGGTTGCATAATTTGGTTCCACCAGTCCTTTCAACATACATTGGAACCATTTGAATGCATTGCCTGTGAACTTATTCTCAGCAAATCCTGCAATAATTGCATTCCATGAAACAACATCTTTATCATTCATGCTATTAAACACGGCAAAGGCGTCATCACAAACTAGCCCACATTTTGCATACATTGATATCAGCGCATTCCCAACAAGGGTATCCATGTCCAGTCCAGATTTAATCACATAAGAGTGCACACACTTCCCCATATTGATGTCTAATAACCGTGCACACACTGGAAGAATGGTAGCAATAGTGATAGAGCTAGGTTTAGCTTTACCACCTTTGTGCATAACATCATACAATCTCATCACCTCCACATCATCCATTCGGGACCCAGAAAGTCCAGACAGGACAATGTTCCAAGTGACGGGATCAGAGTTGCCAATCTGACTAAACAGCCTCTGGCAATCATCAAGTACGCCACATTTTGCATACATGTTAAGCAGAGCTTTAGATACAGCGTGACAGGTAAGATGGCCCTGCTTCACAATGTAACCATGAAGAGTTTTCCCAAATTTGATGGCTGAGAGAGTAGCGCAGGATTTAAGAACAGCTGACAATACTTGGTGATTAGATCTAAAGCCTGATAAACATTGTATATTTTCAAGGAAAAGGAACAAATCTTCATAATGTCTGGCACCCACACAATAGGTCCTTGTTGCAGCACTCCGTATCTTCAAACCCAAGGGAAGCATATCCACTAAAAGCTCTCCTGCAATTTTGTAATCAGACTTGGGAAACGAAACAACTTTTTCAAGCGAAGATGGATTTAATGAGTGAGATTCCACAAGATGAAAAGAATACCCATTTTTCAGATCAGCTGAAATCTCTTGTTGTCAACCTAATACTTTGCTGATTAGTCAGAAACTCTGCAAGGCTCCTTAAGCCACGGTTCCAATTCAAGGTAAGCACTTCTACCAAATTAGGCCTGTCCATTAACTCCTTCAAACCAAATTTAAGCGTAATGCCTTGTACCCTGAGGGTAGGAGAGTTACCTCCGCTCACTTAAAATCATATTCCAAAAATACAAACATAAACTCTGAAAGCACTTTAATTCATAAACCCATTTGTTCCAACCAAACTTATAAGTTCCTCTACAAGGACATCAATGAAATAATCCAACAAAATAAATCAACTCTACAAAGTCTCAATACTAATGTCAATATCTCAAAATACCCAATCTATAGTAGAGAAATTAATGGTTAAAGACCATCCAATGATCATAGCACCCTATGGTACTCAATCCAATATACTAAATTAATCCTGCATGTGCTTCCTATTCTCGATTCCCATTGACCCATCAAAATCATCTGAAAATATAGTGGAGATAATTGGGTGAGTTATCAACAATTTGGTAAGCATTAAACATATGCTAGTGAGTAAACATGAGCCATTTAAAGAATGCAGAACAAAACATAGTAGTCACAGAAATGCAGAACAAAACATAATATCAAAATATCAAATGCAGAACAGAGGCATCATATTGAAAGAGAGGCCGTGTTTAACTCCTATGATAGGGTTGAATCCTCGATGGCCAAACTGAATAGAAACATAAGTGAATCTTTCTCTTATCATTACTGAAGTCCCGAATGTGCACACAAGAAAAACTCCAAAGAAAACCACTTTGTTTCCAAAGTGGGTGCACTCAAAAACAAAAAAATGTTGATACTCAGAATCATAATCAGAGATATCCGATTGGAAACAAAAAAAAAAAAGAATCAGAATGTCATGCCAACATTCTTTCAGATGTAAAAAATCATATCAGAATCAGAGTGCTGAATGGATACAGATGACATAATGATATACAAAGTTTCAAATTTCATATTCACTCTTTGCACAATTGAGAAACATAATGCCAAAAATTTGCTCATATCTACACCGGCAATGACAAAAATATCTCTCTTTACTTATTCAGATACAATGATTAAGTGCAGAATAAAGCAAGCATAGGAGCACCGCTTACTTAAATTTCGTATATTAATGTTTTGAGCTTGTACTCTAGCCGTATCACAATAACTTAAATTAGAAAAATATTCACTCACATTAACAATCCACAAAAGCACAAAGCCTAACTAACAGAAACTCCACAATCCTAACGATAGAATAGTATGCGTCCATAAACTCAAGTTCATAAATAGCCCATAATTGAACAAATACTTCATCATAGTGCTCAATTTATAAAATCGCACAACACAATCTCCAACACGCAACACACCGATAGTTTAGCCCAGCCTCCTCAATTTTTTTTTTTTTTTTTTTGAAAAGTAAGCCCAGCCTCCTCAATTTTCCTTAACCATTCTCCACACATACACCCATCAAGCAAACAACCACCCTTTCAAGTCAACCAACTTACTCCTGACATAATCCTACAGCCAAATAACCCACAAATCAATATATCAAACAAACAAACAGCACAACCAGCCGCACAGCAAACCCCAAAACAACCATGCATTAACCCAAACATCCACACACATTAATTATCAGTTCAATAATGTAACTAGTGGCAGCACCATCTTCCAACAATTACAAATGTACAAGTTTCATTAAAACGGTGTAAACACAAAACTAAAGCTTAGATTTCTTTACCCAAATTTCGTTATGGTGATACAACGAATTCGATACCGAGATGAGGCTGTCTAATACTTATTTCAATGCCCTGTGATACAAAACAGTGCTGTTAAAACCGAACTTGAACAGTGGGAGATACACGACGGAAAGAATACTATCAAACGAGGTACATACCTGGGCGGTGGGGACGTATGTCAGACACCGGAGGCTAAGTTAGTCACGGCTTAAATCTACGAAGGGAAGTGCTACTGTGAGAGGGAGAACCCGAGAGGTTAGTGAGGTAGCAAGTAGCGGAGGAAAAAATGACAGAGAGAGAGAGGTACAGATCGAGTTGAAGGGGCTTACCGGCGTGATAACAGCAGCAGTGCAGAACAGACATGGAGGCTCCGGCACCAAAACCCACACAAAGAGTGCCTCAACGTACTGAGTATATCATGCAGAACATGGAAATCTTGGTCTAAAAGGCAAACGTAGAGAGAGAGAGAGGGAGACAGAGAGATGCTTACTGGTGTGGCAGCGCGCGGCGGTGTACGGAGGCTGAAACCGAATGGATATGAGCAAGAAAAGCTAGGGACTTGCTATGTCACAATCAAAAAGAAAAAAAAATGGAACCGACTGAATACAGCGAATGAGAGTGAGAGAGTAATCTGAAAATTTAAAGAGAGAAACTGAGATGCTGGAGTGCGGGAGAGGAAAAAAAGAGAGATCGAGATACTTACCGTCGTTCCATAAAAAAACCCGGCGAGGAAGCTTGTAGGTGACACGAACCCGATGAGCAGGAGACGGCAGACCCAAAAATCGCAGGGGAAGGGGCGAGAGAGAGAGACGAAAGATGGAGCAGGAGATGGGGATGGAAGGACTAAACGGTGCGTTTAGAACCTCCATTTTTTCAGGGCGGGCTTTTTTTAAAACTTGGGCTTGGGTCTGGGTCTAGAATCGGGCCGGGTGTTGCATTAATTATGGATGGTGCAAGTGTTATGATCATTTTTCCTGAACTGGTAGTGAATAAATATCTAGAATTTGTCTGATAGGAGCAGCGAAAGATATAATTATAAATTTTGTTAAGTGTGCAATTATTTTAAAAAATATACATTTATAAAAAAAATATTATTTTAAAATAAGTTAAAATAATATGAGATGAAATGAAATGACTACTTTACCAAATTTATAGGTATCAAGTCTCTACACTCTTTTATGGAAGTTTTCCTGTAGTTTCTAAACATTCTTTAGTTATCACCAAAAATTATTAGAAGTGGCCCAATGGTTGGTATAATAATGAGCAGGAGGATTAAACAATGGTTGATATTTTGGCTATCACCAAGTCATAAGCATTTGTATATTCTCTTGGCTGCCATGATATTTTACATAAATGAATAATGAATACAACCCCACAACAGGATGAGAATTCTGAACTCTTTAAAGTGTCAAATACTAGGAAGTTGTTGGCAACTTATAATGTTTTGAATGTTTCTTCAATGTCCATTGTAGGCAAGTCAACCTACGACATGATTGATATTAATCTAACTACTTGGATGCAAACGAACCAAGCGCTCGATATGCATTTTATCAAACAAGGTATAGTTTATGTCATGTTTGATATGCATTTTATCAAATAAGTTATAGTTTGTGACCCTTTAATTGTGATGAAAAAGTTATTTATAGCTAATTTTGATTATAAATAGATATTTTATTAAAATTAACTGGTTGTAAATAAGCAGTTTTCTTATAATGCATATAATTAGCATAAAAAGTTATTATCTGACATAAATTCAACACTAACTAATTAATGTTTTTTCTAGGCTAATTAATTATTTCTATTAGAGCATTTTTATTGGATTGTCTAAAATTAAAGGACAATAATAACAATTGTGAAGATGAATTTGGTTTTTGACAATTCTATTCACATTAGTCCTCATATTGGAATAGTTATTTTTTTTCATTATATAACAATAAATAATATAACAATAATTTGACTTTGTCTATTCATATCAAATCTCCACATTAAACTATCTATTTATTCATTATATAGAAATAAATAATCAATAGTTAACAAATATTTAATTATTTGTCATTATTAATTTATTCTATTTTATCATTTTTTATCGTTTTACCTATTATATATTAATTAATAATCATATTCTAATTAAATTATGGATTAAAAATAAATTAATAATCATATTCTATTTAAATTAAATTACTAATTAATAACTTTAAAAAAAATCTAATTATTCTTCATCAAACCATATTTAAAAAAAAATCTACTTATTCCTCGTCTAACTTACTAATTCCTCATTATTTTGGCAAATAGATGCAAACCGTTTTTATGACTTTGGTTTCCCAAAGATAGAATACAGATACTTTCATCTACATTCTCCACCAGCAATTCAGTTGTCCTCATGAGTACCAGACCTTCCCTATTTCTGTAAAGAGAAATCTTGGGATCCGATCGGCTCTCAAAAGGCTAAAATACAATCTCCCAATGGCTAATCCATATGTAAGAGATTTCATCTAAACTAATTCAAGTTGCGATTCACTAGATTGATCAACTTCATTTCCTCCCTCCTTCAATTTCATCCCTCATCACTCATTCGATTTCCATCCCCCACCCTAGACGACGCCAACCCACCTAGACAACAGCAAATCCGAGTCGAAGATGAAGAACCATGCATACTTGGGAGTCATTTCCTCGAGACAACCCTTCCCAACCCATGAATTCGTCCCCCTTCCCAACTAGCACCGAAAGAAAGTGCAGATCCAAAACTTACCATTGAAAAAAGCCATATGCTTCCTAAAGAAGCAAGAATAAGCAAGAGAAACAAAAGCTTTCTTCTCCATTTTGTGACAGAATTTGGACCCAGCAACGGCTCCTTTACCTTCTTCAACTTAAAGCAGGGTGGCAATCTTCCATTCAAAATCAAAAGAAAAGAAATGGAAATTAGGGCACCTTAGTAAAGACGTTCTTCATTCTCATCTGCAACAAGTTGTCATTATACGAATTTTCTTAAAAAGAATCGTGCGAGATTTTGACTCATAGAATAGATAGTTTATCAATTGGATGCGAAGTCGTGGAAGTGGTGGCTTGGTGGTTGTCATATTGTCTCAATGACTGGCTGGAATCAAACTAATGAGTGCTGAATGATTATTATTACTTTTGTTCTAAAGGATTTGGTGTGGCTGAATTTATTTTCAATTTGATAAAATGGATGACGTGGCAACCACTTATTGAAGGGCTGCATTTTGGGCTTTTATAGCTCGACCGGACCATAAGATCTCCCTTCTATAAACCCTTTGAACCAACAAGGAAAAAAAAATATAAAACAAATCAGAGGAAAGAGTTAGCATGAAATCTTTCATTGGAGTGAACAGAATATTTAGGTCAGCATGTAAAGTACTTCATAATGGAATTAAAATATCCACAACACAAGAAAATGCTGATTTTTATTTATTTATTTATTTATTTATTTATTTATTATTAATTTCTTATTTAGGAACCCAACAAAGTACTTAGAAGATAATCTGGCAACTTGCTCTTAGAAAATGTTCATTTTCCCTCATTTTCATAGACATTACAACAATACCATGCTACCACTTCAAAACTTCCTTTCAAATATACTATTTTAGACTTTTACTATTAGCAGAGGTGGAAACAAGTTATAACTTTACAACCGCCTGGTCAAGCAAAATGAAATGTAATTGGCATAGAATCAATTCCAATTATTCTCATTTGACGACAAAAACCTTTGAAAAGTGGCTAGCGATATTTATTGCTATATATTAACCCAGCTTATACCAAAAAATAACTAATAATAAAGTCATTTTCATTACAAAGTCACTGCCAATTTCCAAAGCTTTTTATCCAAATACAAAAATAGGTCCCAAGAAAAATTTGATTTCTCCAACTGGTAAAAGATCTTCAGGTAGATAAAGATGCCACAAAAAACTATGCCCAAACCATATAAAAACTCAGAATAATCAAATCTGTCACAACAAAGCATATGATGAAATAACAAGTTCTGGAAGAATATATATTATAAGAAAATGAACCGTGATCAAAATTCTAGATCAATAAGTCCACAAAGGCTTCCATAGTTGGTGTGGAGGTTTTTAATCAAGTGCTATCACTAAGAGTAAATAGAGAACATGCAATATACGAAAACATTTACCTAAATTTTGAAAGAAAACTAGTTGCGATTAAGGAGTAAAACAACTCTGCTTCAGAACTCAAAGATGCTCTGTTTCTGCACGTGAACGAAGAACGACAAAATAGACAAACTTAGGGAAGAGCGATGTTTTCACTTACTCAGACGGCAGTGATTCAGTTTCGTTGTCTTTGAGAAGGACAAAGGTGATTCGTGTGGTGGTGTTATCTCTGGGAAGAACAAAGGGGAAGGAAAAGCTTTTGGTTTTATTTTAGAGGGAAATAGAGGGAAATCGAATCGAAGGCAGCAGTTGAGAAAGAAAGAGAGAGAAGAAAGTAATAAATATAAATTTGGTTTGTGTACCGTGACCTCCAAGTTTAGAATTGTGTTTACATTACTGTAGCTTTGAGCAATTTAATGTGGGTTTATTTAATCAAATGACTAAACTCTTGCTACATTCGATTTTTAGCCAATCTAATAGGAGTTCTCTCAGAACATAAGTTTCAAGAATGTTGACAGCAAAGTTGGACATCATCTCCATGATTTGAGGAGTCTGTGATATGTTGAAAATCATTTTATTCCTAGTTTATAGCCACAATACATTCTCTTATTCATAGCATCCCTGTAAATCTTCTATTCTATAGGCGACATGTGCTATAACTCTAGGACAGGTTTTTTTTTTTTTGTCTCAGTTTGTATACTCTGTAAACATTATAAATCAATATCCTCTCGATGGCCTATGCACGAGAGTTTTCCCAACACTGCAGCATTGTTTTATGGTATCTAGAGTTAAAACGTGACCTAAGTCATTTTTTTTCTTTCTCTATCCTATGGCCTCACCCATTCCCAAATCTATCAATCTAGTAAACATCCATAGCTTAATTACAATCAAATTTACCAAAGACAATTATCTCTTATGGAAAACACAAATCGTCTCTAACTTGTGTGGCCAACGCTTGTTTGGTTTTGTTGATGACACCATATCTCATCCCTCTCTTACTATACCTAACCCTGAAGTAGGCACATCAGAATCTACTCCCACAAAAACTCCTAATCCAAAATTTATCTCTTGGTACGATTAAGACTAGGTTGTTCTCAGCACCTTGGTGTATTTTCTATCCGAAGGCATCTTGGCGCAAATGGTGGGGCTCTCCACTTCCAAAGAAGTCCAGGTTGCCCTTGAGAGAATGTTCTCTTCTCACTCATCAGCTCGAGCTATACAGACTCCACAATTTTTGGCTTTCACCAAGAAAGCAAACATGTCCATTTTTTATTATTTCTAGAAAATGAATTCCTACTCGAACACCTTAGCTGCAATTGCACAAGCTCTCCAAAATCATGAATTTGCAACTTACCTTCTTGGGGGCCTTGATACATCCTACGATGCGGTCATGACATTCATTTCTACTTAAGGAGGCAAAATGTCCTTTGATGAGATGTTTAATCATCTTCTTAGTTTTGAGTTATGCATTAACCAACAACAATTTGTTCTTGAAGCCACGGTGGTTGAGTGAATGTGGATATTGGAAATGGTAATCACTTTCGTGGTGGAAAACACCAATCTCACCACCGTTCCTCATAGCAACAATACTCCCACAGTCCCTACTCATACTCTAGAGGTCGAGGTTGCGAGCGAGGAGGTCAAAATTAGAGTTCCTACTCCACTTCAAGACTTGTGTCAAGTGTGGCAAAACCAGCCACAATGCCATACAATGCTACCGCCACTTCGATCAAGCCTATCAATTTGTTTTCCCAACATGGCAACCTACTTGACCCAGCCCACTTCAACGCCTGATGCTAACTAACACTTCGATACTAGTTTCAGAAATCACCTTATAAGTGACTTTCAAAATTTAACAATGCACTCTGAGCCTTATACAGGAAGGGATCAAATCCACGTTAGCGACAAGGTTGGTTTGTCTATCAAGCACAATAGCTCTGCCACTCTTTCAACACCAACTCACTTTTTCTCTTTATCTCAATTATTACATGTACCACAAATTACGAAAAAATTGATTATGTGAGTCAATTGACTAATAAAAATAACGTTTATCTTGAGTTTCACTTTTCTTCTTTTTTGGTGAAGGACAACGCCATGGGAAAAGTTTTATTGCCCGGAAAATCTAAAGACGGTCTCTACACATTTTCTTCATCATTGACTCCCACAAGATCTCATCAATCCTACCTTTCTCAATGAGCTCCTCCTGATGTATGGCACTACCAGATGGGACACCTGACTTATCAGACAATACGACATCTCATTTCCAAGTTTTCATTACCTATTTCATTAAATAAAACTTTAGGTGTGTGCTCCGCATGCCAACAAAGAAAGAGCCATCATCTTCCTTTTTCAGATTCGAAGTCTATCTCTCATTGTCCTCTTAAATTAATATTCTCCGATATTTAGGGCCCATCTCCTATTATGTCAACCAACATCAATAAATATTATGTTTCGTTCGCTGATCATTTTAGTAAATTTACTTGGCTTTTTTCCATCCCCAACAAATCCGATGTAATGAAAATCTTTTGTTCATTCTAAAAACTTGTTGAATGTCAGTTTAACCAGAAAACAAAATCTGTCCAAACTGATAGAGGGTGGAGAATATCACTATCTCCACACTTACTTTGTCAATAGTGGCATTCAACATCGGGTTACTTGCCCTTAAACATTTCAACAAAACATGTTTGTCGAACGGAAATACTTTCACAAAGTTGAAACGGGTCTCTCTCTTTTGTCTCATGGTAGTGTTCTTCATGCCTATTGAGATGATGCTTTCCTCATGGCTACATATCTAATTAATCGGCTACCCATAACTCCACTTAGAATTTCCCAACTTCAAACAATTCGAAAGTTGTCACCTCTACCTACCACTTAAGGATGAAGTTTCCAATAAAAGCAGGCACCAACAAAGTTAGGGAAAGTAGATCTTAGCGCGAGAATGCTACGTATAGGAAATCAAGGCAGTGGCACCAGGAGCATTTGTTGTGGAAGAATCAAGCCCTAAGCTGCTGCCTCCACCATTGGTTGATACTAGCCAAGACATTGAAACTAGAGATGAGAGCAATCTAATGTAAGCAGAGGCAAATGAACTTCTAGAGTTGGTAACACTCCATTCAGATTGCCCAAACTCCACCACTCGTGTGGGCACAAGACTCCCATTTGAGTATAAAGAAGCATTGAAACGGTTATTGATTGGACACAGGGATGTGTTAGCCTAAAGCTATGAAGACTGCCAAAATTGATCCGGAAGGTGATTATTCCAATTAATACAAAGAATCTTCGAGATATGCATCGAAGGTTGGTCGTTATCACTATTACTACATCTCTATAAATAACACCTAAAGGTAACACATTAACACATTCATTCATACACTTATATTGATATTGCTTCTCTAATTTAGACATCAGAGTTCCACTGGGCACCCCGTACTGCCCTCTCATTTCGTTGCAAGTATCAATGTGGTTGGTGATGTAAAACACATTTTTAACACAATGGTTTTTGTGTCTTTTTTAGAAAGCTCTTTATCAATCTAGGATCAACTCAATAGGTTAGAGGACTTAAAACTAAAATTTTGATTGAGATTTTTTTTTAAGTAAAACTAAACCAAAGAGGCAATATAGGGTCATATATTAGCATTAGCCCTTCTTTACGAGAGAGAATAGAATCATAAATTTATTTTAATTTTCATATTTACATTAAATTTTTATTTAAAAATAGTTCATATTATTTATCAAGTAAATTACTATTTAAGATTTTATACTATATTTTCAATTAATATTTTTAATTAATAATAACATATATAATATATATTTGATATTTTTAATGTTCTCTTATTAAATTAAATAATATTTTTAATTAAGTATTTTTAAAAAAATTACCTTAAATTTTATTTTTTAGACCTTGTTCTATTAGGAAGTTTTAGACAATTGCACCTAAATCGCCTCTTGAAAGAGTCGGCACTATGCCGATCTCTAAACTAGTTTTTATCTTCTTCAAGCATAAACATGCGTTACAATTACACTGGCCCATTTACACGGTTTGATCTAAAGTCATTTTACTTAAAACAAACGTCCAAATCGGACACCTACTAACTAATTAATTACATTAATTTTGGTCTTCGGAATTTCCTTACATGCGAGCATTAAAAATTTATCACATTAAAGTTGTTGTTCCAACATCTTTTCGATCTTCCCACGCCTATAATATTGTTTTAAGATAGGTTTAAATTTGACGAGAATAATATCATACCAATAGGAAGATGATGCACACTTTCTTTTCAAAAAGGAAGAAAGATGATGCGCACGTATCAAAATATTTACGTTTTGATTTTCTTTGTCTTACAAATTATTTATGAGTTGTTAAAATATAGGGTGACGCTGGGGTGCGGTTGGGCTGCACTCCAGCACCTATAGCCCCTCTCCCTCTCCTTTAATTCCCTATAAAAAATACAATAAAACACAATAAAAAATATAAAAATATATAAAAATATAAAATATAATAAAAAACATAATAAAAACACAATAAAAAATAAAATGAAAATGAATTTTTATAGTAAATTCGGTCTCACTCAGCCCGCGCCGGTGCCGACGACGGTGGGCGATATCGCCCAGCCCATTGGGACAGGAGGGATACCGGATCCGAAACAAGTTTAAGGCAGCTGGGGGGACACCGGAGGTCGCCGGGGCTCGCCGTCGCAGGGGTGGGGTCGCCAGCTCCCTCTGGTCCCGATGAGTTAGACGGTGTCGCCCACCACCGTCAGAAACGATAGATACTACAAAACATGAGGAGTTCAGTACCAAATATAATGCCCGCTTGTCAACCATTTATTGGCATTGGGCTGACGTGACTAACATAATAGTGACGTAATAGCCCTTTGACCGAGGTTGAAAAGGTAAGTAATAAAAAATCAAAAATTAAGATTTAGGACTAATTTGTTAAAGGCAAACTACAACTACTATTTTACTATTTAGCCCAAATTATATATGAAATTAAAAAGAAACAAACGTTTTGATCCCTAAACAAGACTCGAGTCCCGGACAACTACTGATCATTAAAACCAAACAAATAACCATTTAATTAATTTTTTGCCATTTTATAAAATAATAATAATAATAATTTTGGCCCCGACCTCCCAACTTGACTACTTAGTTTTGTACATGCATCTTAAGACTTTCGCGAAGGCTCTTTATTTCTTCGAAGTAAAAATTTCAATAAAGTTAGGTGGGAAGTTCTTGGTAAGCCAAATTGCAGTACCATTTACATGATTTTGAATTGAAGTCCTTCCATCTAAATTCAACAAACTTCAAAATCAAACATCCGTTAAGATTGATCTATTGAATTTCTTGCATAAACTTCAGACTTTTGGGGGCCTGATACGAAATGAAGATTAATTTATCACATCAAAGAAAAAATGTTTGCCCAAAAAATCAAGGGAGACTCTAATATGGTCTAGTTGGGCTTCAAAAGTAAAAAATATAGCTCTCCAATAATAGCATGCCATATCACTTATTTCAATAAACACAACATAGGTTTGGCCACGCCAAATTTGTTATTTTCAATAGGGGTGGACAGCGAATACTTATACCCATTGGCCCACTCAAAAATTGCTCCGCCCCGTTGGGACGGGACGGCTTAACCCGTCCAACAAGCGAGATGTGGGGGACCCCGCTCACATTCTGCCCCTAAGGCGGGGGTGGTATGAGGGGATCCACGTCCACAAATACCTTGCCCCTGCTACCGCCATTACATATATATGTATAATATATATATATATATATATGTTCTTGCATAGATATCTTCAGTGTAAAAACTAGGGTTTCAACATAAAAACTAAAAAGCCATCGTACAACACATACAAGAGGAAGCACTACAGACTTAGAAAAAATAATAATAATAATAAAGAGGATGCGTTGTGGCTTGCTGGTGAGTAGAAGAAGCTAGAGGCGCTAAAGAAGAACAAGAGCTTGTACTCTTCGATCTCCCTCTCTAATCCGCAACCATGGGTAATGAGATAATCAACAAGCATTTTATTTTTTCTCTCTCATTGTTTAATGCTAGAGCTAATGATCTCTGTCGTTTGATGTGGGTGTGTCGACATGGATTGAAGAAGATTCGAGAACTAAGGTTGAAATTGAAAGGGAAGCAAGTGAAACTGAGGGTTGGGCGTCGAAGTGCTAACTTGAAAATTCAAAACAGTGAGTAGTGGGCTCAGAACTAAGACGGTGCGTTGGAGTTAGATCCGAAACAATGCATAGTGGGATCGTTTTACATTGTTTGTTCCAAAACTTCTAGTACCCACCCCTTTTTATTCTTGCCATTCCAAAACTTTCAGCCCTTCAACGTTCGTTGCGATGATGACAATTGTGCAAAGCTATGTTGGCCTTCACCGCATCAATTTCATTTGCATTTCTTAACCTCTCTCAATCTTCCTCTCGATTTTGTTTGCAAGTTTGGATTCTCTCTCCTAATCAATCGATCTCTATTTGTTATTTGTTCGGATTTGAGAGAAGGGAGGAGAGCAGCGAGGGAGAGGATAATTAGAGATCCACCTCTGCACTCCCATTAGTGAACGGGGTACCCCACCCCCACATAGACTGGGGCAGAGCACGGGTAAGAAAAAGGGACCCCCCATCCATACAGGGTGGGGGGTGGTTGGAGAGTGGTCCCGCTCCTAATAGGGCGGGTAGCACTCCTAATCTTCAAACCTCATTCGTCTCATTTGATGGTAGCCCTCCACCCATCTTGAACATCAAAGAAGTTGATCCTCTCTTTAGAGCCCCTCACTGTCCCGCTTGGATTCGGAGATGAGATGAGTTGAGATGAGTTTAGTTTATTTTTTAATATTATTATTATTTTGAGATTTAAAAAATGTGTGTTGGAATTTGAAAAATGTGTATTGGGATTTGAAAAATATGTATAGAAATTTGTGTTTTGTATAAAAAATTATAAAAATATAATGATGAAATGGAAGTGAGTTGAGATGAGCTCAACCCGCTTATCAATCCAAGCAGCCCTTAGTCGCACTCAGGTTTTTCATTGCTAGTCTACTCCACCGCCTTTTGACGCCGTTTGGTGTAAATCGTTGCAAAACGAACTTGCAGACAACAAAACAAACTGATAAATCATTAACCATGAAAACAAAACAAACAAGTTCAAAAATGGGAAAGCTCCAAAAATAATTAATAGAGAAATCATTAACCAGACAACAAAACAAACAGAGAAATTGCATATGTATTGTAATCAGAGAAAACTCAGAAATAGGAAAGTTCCAAAAATTACCTAACAAGTTTTGGTATTCGATCTCGTTTTCTCTCATTAAAGAAAAAAAAGGCTGGAAACCAAATGATTCCAAATCAAACAAAAACCCATCTCCGTCAATCATCTCAAGAATAAATTACTGGGTGTTTTCGCATTGTAGAGTTCCCTGCTACTGTTGCATCGAAGCTTCCCATTTCTCTTTGATTCTTCCAATTCCATCACCATTAGAGGCGCTCCAATTTTGTTCTTCTTGACTGGCCCACAAATACATGGGTTTGGACCTCATGCTTTCTAACATTGAACTGAACCCAAGGGGGCGCAAAATCACCGAGAACTGAAATTGCGAGTTTTTCCTCTTTGTCGTCTGTGGCAGTGTCGAATAAAATCCCAAATCGAAAAATTAAACCTTAGCCAATCTAGTACACCAGAAATGAAATACAGAAAAAAAAAAAAGATGAGAAACACACCTACTGGGTCAAGCGCTGTCACCATATGGGTCGCCGCCTGGGTTGCCCGTCGTCTGGGTGGAGTGCTGGGATGAAGCTGAAAGAGGGAGTCCAAGTGATAAGTCCGGATACGAAGTGAGTGAGCTGGGAGTCCAAGTGAGAGATCTGATCTGAATCACAACATCAATTTTATTCCATAAAATTCTTACATGTCGTTACGTGATTAGAGAGCTATTTTTTAAAGTTTTTAAGCCCGGCTGGATCTTAGATATTTTCAAAAATTAAATATGATGCTGAAGCAATAGCTTATATACATGTCTGATATATCATGATGCCGTAACACGACCGCTACCGTGTAATTGAGGAAAATTCAACGAAAGTTCAGTGTTGACGGAATTGACTGCATCGAACTCTCGTACAGTCCTATTTAGGTCAGTAGAATATTATTTTTTAATAATATTATTATTATTTAAAAATTAAAAAAAATAAATTATTAATTTTACTCTATCTAAAAATTTATAAAATTTATAATAATAAAATAAAATAAAGTGGAATACGAACATTTCTCAATCCAAACTAAGCATACGAGTAGTGAATACTGCTACAGGCTACTTCATACTTGTCTTTTTAAGGAGAGCCCCATGTCCAATATTTCTGTGCACTAAGGACTAAGGAGAACTCAGGGCATTACAAACACAATGACTTCTTCCACGTCCTTCCGTTCACTCTCTTCTTCCTCTTCTTCTAATGTTACCTCTTCATGGTTTTATGATGTATTCTTGAGTTTTAGAGGAGAAGATACTCGCAATACTTTTATTGCCCATCTCCACCATGCTTTGCTTCAAAATGGCATCCACACCTACATAGATGAGGATGAGCTTAGAAGAGGTGATGAAATCTCCCCTGCACTTCTCCAAGCCATTGAAAATTCACGACTTTCAATTATCGTGCTCTCAAAAAATTATGCATCATCTACTTGGTGTATGGATGAATTGCTCAACATTCTCAACTGTAAGGAAACAAAGCAACAGATAGTTTTGCCTATATTTTATCACGTAAATCCATCGGAAGTACGAAATCAAAGAGGTAGTTTTGGAGAAGCTTTCGATTTATGTTTAGGAAAATTCAATGAAGACGTGAAGAAGGTGCAGAGGTGGAAGACAGCCCTACAAGAAGTGGCCAATTTGGCTGGATACGAGTTGGAAAATGGGTAAGTCTAACCACGTCTCTTGTGCCAGCTTTCATTGGAGATTTATTGTTATTATTATTATTATATCAGTACATGATCAATAATTAAGAAAAATAATTGACTATTTATTTTTGGGTCATATAACCTAATAATTTGTTTAATATGCAAAAAAATAAAAGAGTAATGCTAGTTATAATCGTGGAGTGCGCAATATTTTTAAAATCGAATAAGATTTATTACTAAAAAATTAATTTTTTTTCACGTAGATTGCATATTTACTCAATTTTTTTCATATAGAATATTGCATGGCGCTTACCACTCCACGAGTACAAATATATCTCGAAAAAAAACAATACTCTTAAAAATTGGAACAAATTTAAGAACACATACAACTGCTATATATTTAATAAGAACGAGAGAATTACTTGTGGTCAATGCCTGTGCGGACTGGGATTTGGGGAGGGGGGATTCTATACCCTACAAGTTATATACGTACCACTTAATTTTTATTTTACTTTTGGTTGTTAGAAAAAAACTAATTAGATTATGTTGCTTGTTTTTCATGATGTGAAGAGTCCAGCTCATTAATTTATTTGCATTTTGCATGCAGGAATGAATCGAAATTCATCGAAGTAATCGTTCAAGAGGTGATCTCTAGAATGGTAAATTATTCATATCTAAACGTTGCAATATATGAAGTTGGGATGGAGTCTCGTATGCAAGACATTGATTTGCTTTTAAGTATTGGGATGAATGACATACGAATGGTGGGAATATTTGGAATTGGAGGAATTGGTAAAACAACTATTGCCAAAAAGATTTATAACTCAATTTTTTCACTATTTGATGGTCATTGTTTCTTGAGAAATGTTAGAGAAACTTCAAACCAAGTGGGTGGTTTGGTCCAAATGCAGAATACACTTCTTAATGAGATTTTAAAAGCCTCTAAATGTTTTGATGTTGGTAATGTTGATAGAGGAGCTTGTGAGTTAAAGCGTAGACTTTGCTCTAAAAAGATTCTTCTAATTCTTGATGATGTGGATGACTTGGTCCAACTAGAAGCATTAATTGGAGCTCGTGATTGGTTTGGTTCAGGGAGCAGAATCATCATAACAACAAAAGATCAACATTTATTAAATATTTCTAAAGTTGATTCAAAATATGAAGTAAAGAGATTGGATCATAATGAAGCTCTTGAGCTATTTAGTTGGCATGCTTTTGAGGATGACAAACCTATTGAAGATTATGTGAAACTCTCTAAGCAAGTAATACAATATGCTGAGGGTCTTCCTCTAGCTTTGACAGTGCTAGGCTCAGATCTAAGGGGTCAAAGTATAAATCAATGGAGAAGTGTATTGGATAAGTATAAAAGAATTCCTAACAAAAATATTCAAGAGGTATTCTGTATAAGTTACAATGGATTAGATGATAATGAGAAGGAAATTTTTCTCGATATTGCCTTTTTTTTCAAAGGGCAACACCTAGATTATGCCATTAAAATATTAGATAGTTGCGGTTTCTCTCCGGACAATAGTATCAAAAGGCTTATAGATAAGTGTCTCATTACAATTACTATTCACAATACATTGTGGATGCATGACTTGTTACAAGATATGGGCAGAGAAATTGTTCGAAAGGAATCACGCAAAGAACCAGGCGCACGTAGTAGATTATGCTTTCATGAAGATGTTCGCTATGTACTGGAGGAAAATGCAGTAAGTTATTAGATTAAAAGCACTTTTAATTGAACATTTTTTACTAGTGAAACTTACTTGAAAAGTATTGAATTGTTTTCATAACAAATGGCAAAGAACCTTGTATTAAATAAAATATCACGAGTAATGCTATATATTATAGTACGACCATCTCACTTTCATCTTATTAAATGTGTCACATCTTACATAATGGAATAAAAGTGTATGGGATGATAATGTAGTGTATAGAATTTTACAATTATCATATATGTATCGATAGATAATGTGGTCATTTTTTTATATTTCCAACTTAAGTAAAGTATTTAACTAGAGGAATCATTAAATGATCATACTTGTCCTTTGAAGATGTATAATCATCCCTTTTCAAAGCCAAGAATGAGTTTTTTTAATTATGAGTATATTGCCTTGTCTTATATGAATAAATAGATAATAGTGACAAGTAAATTTGAAAAAGACACAATTTGAAGTTGATTAGATACTATAGTAATGGATATTATAGTTTTGATATTAGAATTTTAATAACTGCTTATAAACAAAGACTTTAATGATCTGATTCTACTTGCACTCTTATAAATTGTCTCGTTAGGGAACAAACAATGTTGAGGGGATAAAATTGGATTTGCCTGAGGGTCATGATTATGATATGATACGATTGAGTCCCAAAGCGTTTGCAAAGATGAAAAGACTCAGATTTTTTATAAGCCGTGGTGCACACTTTTCTGGAAGATCACTTAATTATCTTTCTAATGAATTAAGAGTGCTTGATTGGTCATACTATCCTTTACAATCATTTCCATCCAATTTTCGTGGAGAGAAACTCATTGATTTGAAACTATATAGAGGCGGCATCAAGGAGATTAGCGGCCAATTTAAGGTACAATTATTACTTTCAATATTTCCTTCTTTAAACTCATGTTGTAAACTTCCTCAGAGTTCATATACATATTTGTTGTTTTTCAACAGAACTTGATGGTAATGAAATTTTCTGAGTGCAAGTTCTTAACCAAAATCCAGGATCTTTCGAGTTGTTCAAATTTAAAGGAATTGGATATTAACAAGTGTGAAAATTTAGTCGAAGTTCATGATTCTGTTGGATTCTTGGATAAGCTTGTTCATTTGAGAATTCATGATTGCTTCAACTTGAAGAGTTTTCCAAGGCATCTCAAGTTGAGATCTTTAGAAGATTTTGTACTTTGGCATTGTAAGAAACTTCAAAACTTTCCAGAAATCGAGTGTAAAATGGAACGTTTAAGTTGCATCATATTAGTCGGCACTGCAATAAGAGAATTGCCTTCATCCATTGGGTACCTCACTCCTGCACTTAATGCGATATGTATAAGAAGCTGCACAAAATTGATGCATCTCCCCGATAGCATTCATCAGTTGCAAAGTCTAGATGAGCAACTTCTTGGTAACTGTCTAAATGTTGAAATAGGAGAATTGGCTTCATCCATTAATGGATGCTTCAATAGGATTGAAGAGTTGTCTATAGAAGACTGTCTGGACCTGATGCGTCTCCCAATCAGCATTTCTCGATTGCAACATCTAAACATTCTTTATCTCGATAATTTTACAAATCTTGCAATAGAAGAAATGCGTTCATCCATTGGACACCTCACTGGACTTAAAAAGTTGCGCCTAACAACATCAGAAATGATTCAGAGGTCTGAACCAGAATCAAGTGATGAATTACTCCTATCGTTGTTTTATTGGTTACCTTGACGACTTTGCATTTTATTACTCATCCACTGTTGCAAGAGTTAGATCTATCTTGGAGTGCTATTGTCAAACTTCCTCCGAGCGTCAAAAGATTTGTTGAATTGAGGATTCTCAGATTGTGACATTGCGAGAAACTTGAAGAAATTCTACATCTTCCACCAAATATAAAAGACCCTTATGCTAATGAGTGTATTTCCTTGGAAAGATTCACAGAAATATCAACAAAATTTCAATCCTATACATGTAGCTTGCGAGAGCTAAGATGGATTGATTTGTCTGATTGCCATAAATTGGATGCAAATATAAGGAGTCAGGCGCTAAATCTTTCATCTGCTGAGGTATGTCTATATTTCTCTTTTTTATTTTTTTGTAGGTGTTTGTGTTTGTGGATTGCCTTATGCTTATATATGAAAATACTTGATATATGTTTAATAGGAACATATTCAGGACCATTCATGTGGTATTATATTTCTAGGGAATAAGATTTCATATTGGTTTATCCATACTAAAGAAACTTCACATGGTGATGATTCTTGTGAATTGGATATTAGTGGTCCCTTGTATTTGGAAGAAATTATAGGAATTGTTTTCTGTGCTATTGTTGGATCTGACCCAGATGAACCCCCCCTCCAATATTTGTGTTTTTATAAATGGTAACATGCTTATAGAAAACAATTTTGACTTATCTAGAGACTTGGATCATGTATATCTAAATTACTCATTTCCAGAATGTATTGAGCAATGGATGCGGTACCCAAAAAGAGACAATCTAAGGTTTAGATTTTATTGTGATTCTTATAAAGTGATGTTTAAAAGTTGTGGAGTTCACATAATCTATAAGCATGAAGAGAATGAGAGCTTAACATATGGGAAGTGCTCAGTAGATTCATCGAATGGTATCCAACTTTCTAAGAGATGCCAAGATGATGATGATAGCAACTTGGAATTCAACGTCGAGTATCCACAACACAAGAGGCGCTCTCCAAACTTGGGCAATTCAAATTCCCTAGTTCGTTTTTTTTAATTATTGGATTAATTCTATTGGATTGGTTTCATGATATTAATGGCGTGTACAAGGATTTTACGTTGTCGATGCAAAAGGGTTTTACAAATGATCAGCAAAAGGTAAAGTAAATTTGGGTGAAATTATATTGTTCAACTATTAACGTAAGCGCTTTCCTTATCTTCTACAGACATTAAAAGAGTTTCTTCTTTCTTCTGAGGCTGAAGTGAGGTCTTTGGCATCATTGTTGTAACACCCGAACTTAGCATAAACTAGGATGCGCTCTCTATATATTCATTTTTTTAGGCTTGGAACCCGAGACTTTGTTTGGTTAGTTCTTGATTTTCTCATTTGGGTTTATCATTGAAATTTATTTTCTTTTTGGGTCTAGAAGTTTACATGGATAAGTAGGATTTTTCGAGGATAAATCGGGACCCTTTCTAAGCAACTTTTAGATCCACTCCAGCACGCTGTAATCACGTTTCGTCTTCTGCAGCTTGCCTTTGTGCGTATCTCTCGTCTTTAGGATTTTGCTTCTTCACCTTTATAAAAACTCCTCCCATAGCCTTTTTCATGTTTTATTTTACTCTAGAATTTGAGAGCCGCAACTCTCACCTCACAACTTTGTCCACCCAGAATCTCAGCGTCCCAACACCCTATACCATCACTTCCAGTGTGTGTCATCACACATTCTAGGAAGCCACCCCTTGCTCTACCACCTCAAGCTGCTGTCTTTGGGAGTTGCTCTATATTGAAGGAAGAGAAGAAAAGATGCACCTCAAGTGTTTGAGAGAACAACCGAATCAAGGAAATATGCCTCTCGGGTTCACAGTTTCTTCATTCATATCATGTGTGTATACAGTGCCTCAATATGTAGAAGAATTCATAACATAATTGATATTTACATTCAATCATTTAATGACAGCTGCCCTAAGTTTGTTATAGTCTATTGTTCTAGAATACTCCTTGGATGCTTCTGGTGTAGTGGTGTGATGTTTCTCTGCAGTGCCTTCTATCGCTTGTTGGTGTGATGCTCTAATACCCGCCCTCGATTCAAGCGGCACAGTGGTGATTGTGAGGTTGGATCACAGAAGATGAAAATGAGCTGTGGAGAGTGATTTTGTCATGATATCAGCAATTTGGTCTTTTGAGGAGATAAAAGACACTTGAAGTGTCTTGGCTGCAACTCGTTCACGAATAAAGTGAAAATCAAGTTTCACATGTTTGGTTCTTGCATGAAGAATCGGATTCACGAGACTATTCCCATATATACTGCGGTATAGTTGAGGATCTTCAAAACTGTTCCCATCCAAAGCAAACAGTTTAGTCAAGGTGGACATAGGTATTGTAACAGATTTAGCATTGTTCATTTTTGTGCGACAAAGCAAATCATCAATATACTTAGATTGACTTAGAAACAGACCCAAATGATTTCGAGTAACCTCAACTCCTAAGAAATAGTGTAATGGTCCTAAGTCTTTGATAGGAAAGTGCAAGCTTAGACTCTTAATGAACTCAGAAATGATTTTTGAATTAGAGCCAGTCACAATTATATCATCAACATAAATCAAATTATAAATAGAGAATGACGAATTATTAAGAATAAAAAGCGAGGAATCTGACCGAGAACCATGGAAGCCCATTGAGAGAAGTTTTTCTGTGAGTTTTGCAAACCAAGCCCGTAGGGCCTATTTCAATCCATAGATTGATTTTTGCAACTTACAGACGTGGTTGGGGTAGTCCGAATGTGCAAACCCAACTGGTTGTCTCATGTAGACCGCTTCTTTGAGGTCACCATGATTAAGCATTTTGTACATCAAGTTAGTGTAAAGGCCATTTAGACATTACTGCAATGGAAAGGAGTAACGGATGATGGTGGGCTTGACAACAGGACTGAAAGTTTCAAAATAGTCGATCTAAGGTTGCTGATGGAATCCCCTAGCCACTAGTCGAGCTTTGCAGCATTCCAGGAACCCATCGACACGTCTTTTTGTTTTCAGGATCCACTTGGAGCCAAGAACATTCATATGAGGGAAAAAAGGAACCAGGACCCAGGTATGATTGTGAACAAAAGCTCGAAAATCATTCTACATAGTAAGACACCATTCCGAATACTTAGATGCTTCAGTGAAGGTGAGAGGTTCTTCAGGGATGGATGAGAGCAGAGCAGTGAGAGAGAAACTGGGTTTTAATGATGGCTAAGGAATTGTTCCATCAGTGTGAAAACGTGGACAGGAGACTTGAGACCAAGATCGTGTGGTCATGGGGTGAATATTGGAGCTGGGAAGGGGGTCTGGAGGAGGAAGAGATTGTTGTGACGGAGGCTGGTCATCAGTGGTGAGATTAGGGTTTGCAAGAATTGTGTCGGCTGGGAGAGACGATGAGTTAGGGGGCGAGACCGAAGGAGAATTAGGGTTTGAAATGATTTGAGTGGGAGAGGGACCGGTGATGGATCAAATGAAGAGATTGTTGGAGTGAGCTGGGCCAAAAGGCTTTCAATGGAGTTGAGATAGGTAGGAGGTGGTAGATTTCGGATAGACGGCATAGGCTCAGAGATAGAATTTGGAGATCCATGTGTGGAAGGGGAGGTAGTTTTGGAGAATGGGAAGTCCAGCTCATTAAAGATAACATCCCAAAATATATAGGTTCGGCCTGAGATGAGATTTAAACACAAGTATCCTTTGTGATCAGAGCTATAGCCCATTAAAACGCACTGAGTGGATTGAGGATCCAATTTATGCTTGTTGAATGGTCGTAGATTGGGCCAACAAGATGATAAAAAACATGAAGAAATAGGTAATCGAGTTGCCAGCCCATTAAAGTCTTAAAGGGTGATTTGTGATCAAGAATAGGAGTGAGCATTCTGTTTATGAGATATGTGGCCATGTGAAAAGCCTCGGCCTAATATTTTTGTGGCATAGAAGCATGGTGAAGTAAGGCTAAGCTCGTTTCAACAATATGTTGATGTTGGTGTTCAACACTCCCATTCTATTGATGGGAGTATGGACAAGATATTCTGTGTGTAATTCCAAACTTATTTAAGATGTCTCGAATAGGTCGAAATTCACCACCCCAATAGGTTTGAACCAAGATTTTTTTTTTTTTGAGAATGAGTTGTGCACATTTTGGATAAAAGCAATGATAATTTCTGAGACATCGGATTTAGATTGCAAGGGAAAGAACCATATATATCTTGAGTAATCATCTATGATTGACAAAACCGACATGCATTTGTAGATAAAATCAGGGCCGGACCCCATACACCTAAAAACAGTAACATAAATGGGCCATTGGACTGAGTGGGAGAAGAAGGGTGAGGAAGAGAGTGGGCTTTAGCCATAGCACAAGCTGGACAGAAGGAGGGTCCACAAGTTATTGAGACGGGAAGATGAAATTTGTTGATGATGAAAACAGTGACACAAGGGGACGTATGACCAAGTTTGAGATGCCATTGTTGTGACAATATCTGAGAACCAAGGTGAGCTTGAAGATGAGAGATTATGGTGGTGGAGAGTTGAGCTAAGGGTGATGGTAGCATGTACAGACCTTCATTGACGGGACCTCGAAGTAGCACCATTTGAGAATGCATATCCTTCACAAAAAAAAAAAAAAAAAATCAAAGTGAAACTCAAAAAACACATGATTGTCCCTACAAAATTTTCTAACAAAAAGAAGAATTTTAGAAATGGAAAAAACATGAAGAAGGTTGTGGAGAAGAAAGTTTCCAGAAGTAAAGTTCAGCTGTTCAGAGCCGACATGATGAATAGGAAGCAAAGAGCCATCTCCGATGCTGACGTTGTCTAATCCCTGGTATGATGCCGAGTCAAGGTTGAGGGAGGAGATGTTATTAATGAAGTAATGAGTTGCTGCAGAGTCTGGAAACCAGTTGGGGGAAGAGGAAGTATGAGAGGCAACAGCTGTGTTGTTTGCCGATAGAGACGGTGGAGGAAGGGCTTGATAAACTTGATCAAACCTGTACCAACAAATGTGTACCGTGTGTCTGGCTTTGTTGTAGAGCTGGCATGTGGGTCGAGAATCGGGTTTCGGAGGAAAATAGGATGGTGCTTGACTTGTTCCACTGCGACCCCCATTGTAGTTTGAACGCCCTCCACCTCGACCTCTTCTACCCCCACACTGAGGAGTGCAACCACACTGAGGGGAGCCTAAGATTGAGGGTGGCCGAAAGCAGATATTAGTCGAAAGTGTAGAGCCCGAGAGAAGATTATTTGTTTGATGAGAGGTTCGAGATTCATGATTGAGGAGGTAGCTGTATATTTGGTGAGGGCTAAGCGACTCAAATCGGGCAGTGAGAGATGTGACCACAAACTCATAGTCTGTGCCCAAACCAGCTAAGAGATATATAGAGAATTCTTATTAGTCCGAGAGAGGATGCCCTGCAGCAGCTAAGGTAGAGCAGAGTGTTCTTGCTCGATTGTAATATTTTGAGATAGATTCAAATCCCTTTTTTAGAGAAGCTAATTGGAATTAAGTGTGAACAATATGAGCAAAAGATTTGGCCAAGAAGATATTTTGAAGGGTGATCCAAATTTCATGCGAGGTTTGACAATCCAAAACGTGGGCAAGGACCGATTCAGAGAGAGAGTTATTGACGATGGATATAATAAATTGATCTTTGAGTTACCATTTGGTATGTTCTAGGTTAGGATTGCCATCTACAAATGCCGTGGTTGAGGGTATAGATCCATCAACATGAGCATAAAATTGGTAGGCTTTAAGAAATGGCATGATTTGTGCTTTCTGAAGTAAGAAATTTTCAGTGTTGAGTTTGATGTTGAGGTAGTGAGACGTGGAAGGTATGTTGGGGGAAGATGGAGGAGGAGGAGGAGGGTTTTTATTAGCCCGTGAATCACTTGGTTCTAGATACCATATTGAAGGAAGAGAAAAGATGCACCTCAAGTGTTTGAGGGAATAACCGAATCAAGGAAATATGCCTCTCGGGCTCACAGTTTCTTCATTCATATCATGTGTGTATACAATGGCTCAATATATAGAAGAATTCATAACATAATTGATAATTACATTCAATCATTTAATGACAGTTGTCCTAGGTTTGTTACAGTATATTGTTCTAGAATACTCCTTGGATGCTTCTGATGTAGTGTGTGATGCTCCTCTGCAATGCCTTCTATTGCTTGTTGGTGTGATGCTCTAATACTCTACTGTTTTCACCATTGAAGGCAGCCTGCGTCCCCTGTTTTTGCATGACAAAACAAATGACGTTTTCTCTCCGTGAATCACCACTCCCTTCAGCTTTAACCCCTCACCTATCTGTCTAGAGGGTATCGTCGTACCACACACGCCACCCCAAGCCACCGTTCACCCACTCGTTTCCGCCGTCTAGACAGCCTCCTTTCTCTCACCCAGTGCTGTCACGAATCCTCCTCTCACAGTGAGCCTCCATCGTTCTAACGGCAAGTTTCCTCGTTTTACTTTGAAGAAGAATTGATTACAAAATTTTAGTTTTATACATGCTATCTTGCCGCCTTAGTTTTAAAGCAGAGCATATATCTTTTAAAATTTTACCCAGTAGTCTTGAGTTTACCTTTGAGATTTTATGCATGCATGCTTTGACTTTTTTTTTCCCTAAAACTCCATTAGCTTTTACTTGGTTTGTTTACTTTGTTTGTTTGTTATATATATATATATATATATATATATATATATAAAGAAAATAAAGGATTTTTAAGAGAATAGGTTATTCTAGGTTTAAATATCAAAATACATGATTATTGAAAGTTTATGGACATTACGTGATTATTCTTTTAGGTGGTGATTGAATCCTTATCAGTTTTATTAAGGTTAATTTTAGAAGGCTAAGAGATCTAAGTAAGCAGGATTCTTATGTTAGGAGGATATTACGTGGTTATTCTTTGGTATGACATTTTGTTTTTGTTCTACTCTGTTCTGTTCTGTTCTAGTCGGTACCAACCATTCTGTTTTCGATGCACCTACTTTGGTTGTAAAGTGGTTTTTTGTGTGGTCTTTTCTATATGTACACTTAGGATTCCAAAAATAATAAGGAGAAAATTTACATTCTATTTCTGCTCGATTGACCGTCAGGGTTTGCTAAACCCTACTACGGGAGTTAAATATTGTATTTTTGTTTTGATAAGATATTTCAGTTATTCTATGCCAAAAGGATTTTTTATTCTGTTTATACTGAATTTTCGTTCTTATTTTTTATAACATGATCTATTTCTGCATTTTGAAAATAAAAAATATTTTATTCTGCATTTTGAATTTGGTAAATGCCCATATTTGCACACTAATATATATTCTTTATTTAATGAGTTATTGATAAATCATCTCTTATCTCCATAATATTTCAAATAACTATGATGGTTAGGCTGGAGAGCAAGAGTAGTCAGTTTTAGATAGGTTTAGTGACTGTAAAGGAATAAGTGCCTGGGGGTGCAAGTTGTCGTTTAGGTCTTATTTAGCAGAGTTATTGTAGTCGGTTAATTTTTTAATTTGTCAAATTTGGATATTTAGCATCTTTGTGGAGATTTATATTTTTTGTTATTGAAAATTTCTTGTTGGTATTTTTGTTGAGATTTATGAATATTTTTGTTGATTGATTAAATTTGATATTATTATGGAGTTTCAGGAGATGTGATTTTTTTTATTTATTATTGGATATATTTTTATAAAAAAAATGAGTTAACTTTTCAGACCGATCGGAGTGTTACAATTGTATTCTGGCATGGTAGGCCCTACTCTGAAAAGTGATTGGAGTTTTTAAGCATTAATAACTATAAAAAAAAAATCTTTATCATCTGGGATGTTTTACAGGGTAAAAATGTGGATGCACTGATCGTTTATTTTAGGGAAGATCCATCTTGCTACCCCTTTGAACAAGGTATTTTAACTTGAAGGTTAAGCTTTCCAGATTGAACATCGTATTAACTGATCCTTCATCAGAAGTATGAAGCTGAAAACTGAACCCAGGCTTCATGTTTTGGTTTTGAAATCTCTTGGCTGTTTTAACAATTTCCGGTTCCCAAGTTTATGAGATTTATTTTCTCAAATTCAATAAAATCTGGGTTTTTGGTTCTGTCTATTTCGTAGGTTTTTCAACAGATTGGAAGCTGTGTATATAATCACTCCTTTGTGCTAATATAATAGTGTGTTTCCTCAATCTATAAATTTCATTTATTGTCACTATAGTTACCATGATGTATGGCTTTCCGTATCGCTAAAGATCATATGTGTTGGTTGTTGATCTATTTGTAAAGGATGTATGAATGGAAAAATTTTAGGTTCCGTAGTTTGCTAATCTTAAAGTTTGTCATTTTCTGTATCAATGAGGATCATCAATATATTCTAGTTTGAGGGCCATGCTTGTACAGCTCTTTCCAGTGTAATTTATATAGTAATTTATAGATTTAACTCATATCATAAAACTAGTTCAATAAAAAAAGTTTGCATATTACTTATAAGCATGTCCAAAACCTTGTCCACAAACAATGTGGGATTTATTCTTCAATACCCTCTCTCACGTGCAGGTCAATAATTTTTCTGATCCTTATCACGAGATAAGTAGTGTGGGTTCTTATTCGTCCTGTGGCAGACTCTGATACCATATAAAAATTTATAAGCCCAACTCATTTTATAAAATTGGTTCAACAATAGAGATTTATACATTGCTTATAAATATATCCAAGATCTTGTTTACAAGTAATGTAGAATTTATTCTTCAATACTACCTGTTACTCTTCTAAATCGCATTTGCTGTTATTTCAACCCTGCTCAGTTTTGTAAGAATGTTCAAAAAAGCTCGTGAAGAGAACGGCAGGCAGATTGAGCTTGCAAAGAAGAAAAGAGCAGAAAGTGAAGAGACAGACGGGTGCTTCACATGAGGAGTCCAAACAGCTTTTAAATGCTCCAACACACATTGGAAATGTTAAATTATAAGTGCCTAAATGAAGTATTGCCCTTCTCTAGTGGAGTAAAAAAAAAAATGCTCCTCTATGACAAGAACCCTCCACATTAGAGTATATATTGGTGAGTAGATAGCTAGGAGTGTAAGAAAATTAAATCGGACTGGTGGATCGAATCGGACCGGTTGGACTGGATCGGATCAGATGGAATTCGGTTCGGTCCAGTCCAAATCTTTTATGGACTGGAATTTTCTGGTCCGGTCTCGGTCTAGGAGATTTCTTCCCCTGGACCGAACCAGACCAGACTGAATACACATTTAAAAAATATATATATGTATATATAATATAAATAATAGTATATAAATTATAGTATTAATATTAATATAGATTAAAAGTGGGAGTATAACATATTAATATATAATATATAGTAATATAATCTTATAATATTAACATATTATAATTATAGTAGTTGACTAATTATAGTATAAAAATATAAATTATAATATATCTATATAGAGTAGTAGTAATAACTTATAATATAGAGTAGTAGTAATAACTTATAAGTAATAAGTGTATTATAATTTAATATATTATTACTAATTTATCACTATTTACTAACATATAAATTTATAATATACTATAATACTAATGTAATAGTGTTATTAGCTATAGTTTACCAACCTATGATATATCACTAAAATACTATTAACCAATTATTAATTACTCTTATTAGTTCTTATGTTATGATTACATGTAATAATTATAAATATTAATATTGTTTTTAACTATATACTTTTGACTTTTGAGGAATGTTATTTATAATTAAGGTGAATGAGTATTTGATTGATTGTATATTCTCAAATACTCTATCTAGGCGTTCTTTAATAACTTATAAGGATTAAATTAACTAATCAACTTATATGACCATGTGCTATATATAATATAGAATATTAGTTATAACTTCTAGTATAAGACTATAAGTATTAACTTATTAAGTCTATAGATTATAAGTTATAACTATATATTTTGTTTAATATTTAGATGAGATTAAAAATTAGAAAATATGATTATTTTTTATAGAAGTAGTACTAGTATAATTAAATTTAGATTGAAAATAATTAAATTTGAATTAAAAATTATTTTTCATTATTATAGAATTTTAGATTATATTTAGCTCAATAAAACATATTGGATGCCCCTGATCAGCCCGGACCGCGCCTGAACCGAATTGACCCAGATCGGTATGGATCGAATAGGAGTTCGGTCTAGTCTAGAGTGAATTTTTTTTAACCGAATAGGACCAAATCACATTTTTTCTGGACCAGACCGGATCAAACCATTTACACACCTATGCAGAGTATAAGAATTCAGGTCATAATTGAATTCTGCCCTCATCAATTTGATCGCTCTCCTATTTTCTTAAATTTTATGTTTATGATTCTTTCTTTTCCTCTTCTATACAGTGTTCATAGATTGGATACTACTGTATTCTTACAGGGTCAGAGATGGAGTTTGCATGATCCTGTTTCTGGAAGGTAGCCTGTATATATATCCACCAAACAAAACATTCTTGCGAGTCAGTGTTTTAATGACACAAAAAAGTTTTTCATCACTTCAATTGTTTTTCTATTAACTGCATTTTAAATTGAATATCCTCCTTTATAGCTTATGATTTTATCTATTATTTTAAAGTATTATTATAGTCACAAATTAAGAGATTATATAAAAATAAACTCACAACGTGACTTAATGTAATTCATTAAATTTATTTCATAATAAAAAGTAACAATGTAATCTGACGAACTATATCATGTCACATTAATTGTAGATTATTTTTGTATTATATATTTGTGGTTAGAGTATTTTCCATTATTTTAACATACACGTCTCTGGTTGTATGTTGATTCCTAGCAAATTCATATTTCCCCCTTCGTTGTTTAAGGGTTCAAATTGTCTCCAGGAAGCAATAATCTATAACCTTGCAAGTTGTGCTTTTCTAACTATACTTCTTTCTGTAGATCCCTAAAAATTAAGGATTTTTCTAACCTGAATCACGACATTGTCTCTCTAACAGACCCCCCCCCCCCTCTCACCCTCTCTCCCCTAATTCATATTTTATTCTCATGTTCATAGAATTAATTAGGTCCATGAAAGTGGACCGTAGCGCTCTTCCCCCCAAATAATGAAATTGCAAATATCAATTAAAGAAATGGAAGCAGACAAGATTTGGACTTCTGCTCACCAATCTTCGTCTACCATATAAAACAATGCATTAGTTAGTTGAATGACCATTGTTTTTTGGCCTCTATTCTCATGTTTAATTCATTAGTGGAAACCCATAAAGTCTTCTGACTGGTCATTTCGAATATTTTTATGAAAAATAAGGTTTATGTGGTGATTTTAAATTCTCGGAGACTAGCACAATGGCTATAGAACTGATAATGGACAAATCCCTCTACCTAATCTAATGACAAACATCCACATCATGAACTTACAACAAGGCCCGTTGGCCTGATGACACAAGACTCTTTTTTCAAAATGGAGAATTTGGATTCGATCCTCCTCTTCTAATGTATTTAAAAAAAAAAAAAAACAATTCTTCTAAACTAGGCAATTCAAGGATGGAGTTTAAATCTAGAAATCGAACGTGGATAAACATCTAGACTATCCTATACTTAAAAGACAAAAAATTGTGTAACAAATATTTAAATTACGAGAAAAATTATTAATCTAAGGTCTAGTTTGTTTTTAAAAATAAAATGAGATAATATAAGATAAAAATTAAAAATAAAATAAAATATTATTATAAAATAATTTTTTAATATTAGTTTTGTTTTGAGATTGAAAAAAGTTATTTTTAAATTTAAAAAAGTTAAATTATTTATTTTATTTTGTATAAAAATTTAAAAAAATAATAATAATTAAATGAAATAAGATTGTTTGTAAAAATAAATCAAGCTTACATTTTGTTTGTTTGATGTTACTTGTTGATGGGATACATTTTAGGTAACTTTAGGTGTCAACTGATCCTTAGATAAAAGTCACTTAAAATGGGTCACATAATAAGTATGAATATATGAAAAATTGCCTGCATTTAATAATGAGTATTACTATATTTACAAAAAAATTATATAAAAATAATCTTATAAATTAATATGATTTTATCTAATTCATTAAATCTATTTTATAATAAAAATAATATTATAATTTGATGAACTACGTCAAATTATATCAATTTGTGATATTATTTTTATATAATTCTTTTTTGTGATTAGAATATTTTTCTTTAATAATTAGACAAAATTTAGTCCCGAATACCCTAAATACAAAAAGACAAAAGCCTCATGATTTCTCAAGCAATCATGTACATGGACATAGGTTTTTAATGGAGATCAAACTTTAATTAATAAAAGAAATAAGAGTTGATGCTTGGTGAATTGCAACATTGGGATCCCTCTGCCTTTGAGAGAGAGAGAGAGAAAGATTGTGGCTGAAGTGTGGATCTCTTTTCTTTTTTAATAATCTTTTTCTCACTTTGGATCTATGATTTTTCAAAAGTAAAATGCGACTTTGGTGGGGGTTGAATGATTAGGGCGTTAAGGATAATCTCTTTTTTTGGGGGGTACTTAATAACCCATTACTTTTGTGTTGAAGAATCTTTTGAGAGCACTATAGCCGAGGCACTCAAAAGTTGAAACTCTCACATGCAAATAAAGACACTACTTATATTGTTTTCTAGGAGACAAGAGGCTTCTTTTTTAGCTAAAAAAGAAACTACCAAGCAGTAGACTGCCAAGCTAGGTGATCCAGAGCACATGATTTTTGACCATCCCTCCTCTTTTAAGTTTTGTTTATGCCATTGTTTTTACTGTAGATTTTAACCTTATGCTGCAGAAAAGATGAAACTCAAAACGCTTATATTTGATCAGCATAAGGTGACAAATAGATTCAAATCTAAGATCTGTCCAAGATTATCAAAATTTGTCAGTTTCGGCTAAAATAGGGCCATCACTTACAATGGAGGAATAGCGTGCCTAATATATATAGTTTATTCTGAGGTTTGAATCAATAGTACTATATAGTTATTCAAAGTAATGTTGAACAATATCAAGTTCAGAAGTCCATGCTTCCTTTGGAACTTAAATTGAATTGAAATAATCTCAATTAAGTCTAATTTTAGAAATTGAGCCTAACATTTAAACATTAAATTCTTAAATCATTAAATTCGTCTCAATTCAAAACTTATTTATACATAAGACTCATAACATTTTTCAACACTCTTTATACGCAGTATTCATAATCTTTTTTAAGTTTTTATAAATATATCTAAACTTATTCTAGGTAGATTTTATAAAACTCATTCTACCATCTCATTCATTATTATTCATAAGAAACTCAACTTATCTCAACATCCCAACAAGATCTAAGGCTAAACCTATAAACTTGGATCCCAACACATCTCAGTAATATTCCCATCTCATGCACGTGAAATTCGCATATTAAGTTTATACTTTAAGGGACAATGAGATGCATATAATCCATACGAATCAAGGAGTTGGTGAGACTGAAACTTTGCTGTACTTTTTTATCCTGGGAAGTGTTTGGTAAGGTAGAAACTGTAACTTTTAACCCTGCCACATTATCAAAGATGCATTATGGGGAATGTTTGGCGTATGACTTACTGATGGAATCATTTCCACAGGATAAACAACCAACAAAACCCAGTAGTTCAGCTTTTTTGCATCTGCATGTGGCTCCAAATCGTACGTATGGCTGCACAGAGATGCACGGCGACACACTAAAGTTGCAGGCCACCGACACAAATTTCCTCTTTTTTTTTTTAACCAAAACTTAAAAAGGGTAGAAAACCAAATGCATGAAGGACATTTTAATATTTTTGAAGCTGGAGTTAGCATTATCATGGAGTTTATGGAGAAGAAATTAATGAATAGAAGACTGTGGATCGATCACAAAGATTGTGAAATCATAAATTATGGAGATAGGTGTCAGTCTCTTGGGATTTGAATAATGTGTCTGATATTAAAAGGGAACAGAATCGTATAAGCCATTTGTGACCCCACATATTGTGCCGTTGAAGGAACTCGAGACTTTTACTACCAACACGAACATGCTATTGCTGCAGCATTTGAGTTTTGGGACAAGCCCCGCCTTCTAAGGCCCCCCCATCAAAAGTAAACGTGTCCACCACGATATACTAACACCTTCTATACGACTTGCCATATTCACTTTGGTCGTCTACGCGGGCCCCTTTGAGCAATAATAATAATAATGAATTGAAATAATAATGAATTGAAATGAAATTATAAGAAAATTAGATTTTTATAATTTTTTAATTATGATTAAATAATTATATATAATTAAATTTTAATTAAAATTAACTAATTATAAATAATTAATTTTTTTATAGTATGATAAAGCAATTTTGTAGGACTCTTTTAAAATCTATTGAAATATATTGAGATGTTAAAATGAGTTTATATATATATTAATAAAAAATTAACAAAGTTGTGAGTTCTGTGTATAAAAAAGTGTTAAGTTATAAAAAAAATTAATTTTACGTGTAAAAAAATTTTAAATTGAGATAAATTTAATAATTTAAATATGAATATTAAAATATTAGATTCGATTTAAAATTTATGATTTTAGGTGTAAAGAAATTTAAGTTCTGTTTAGGTTTAGAGACGAGTTATATAATTTTTTAAAATTTTAATTTAATTTTTTTCAATTTTAAAATAATAATAATAATTTATTTAATTTTTAAAATTCCACTTATCTCAATTTCAAATTCAAACAGATCTAAAACAATTTGAATTGAGTTTAACTTGCAAATAGGACTACACCTTTGACCGACAAAATAATTTGACAGAATGAAAGTAAATTTTGAGTCCTTTGTCTTATTCTGATTTGGTAGTTGTTGTAGAAGATATAAATAATACAATGCATTTGAATATTATATATTATAACGTTAACACAACCGTGTAGAAGTTAGATTCGAATTCAAGAATTTTGATTTGATATCACATAAATTTAAATATTTATAATATAATTAACATTTCTCGATCTTTGATCAGTATCAAAAATGTTGTACAGATCAAAAGTAACAAAAGAGTTGATATAAATGTGGTATATGGATAAGAGTAACAAAATATTTTCGAAAATGAAATGGGAATTTTTAAAAATTTGGTATATGGATGAAATTCTTGACTTAAATATTATTCAGTGAAGTAAAAGTAAACCACATGGTGTGAAATAGACCACAGAAATAAGAAGAGGAAGGAGAATATTGAGAAATTATTAAAAGCACGAATTACAATAAAATGAAATTCTGCCATAGAAGTTCATGACGTCAATGCAGTGCTAATATGTCTTCGAGTTCTCTACCTCGACTGAAATTAAGATTCCTGATTGAAGTAATACCGTTATGCGTATTTGCACAATTCTACGAGATTTCCACCAACAGTTCCGACCCACCACGGTAATCATTACCACAGAGAGAAGAGAGAGAGAGAGAGAGCGTAAAAAGGAAGTGAGCATATATGGATGTGGATAGAAGGAGAAGCGTGGTGGCAGGGTCTGTGTGGGAGAGCAGGATGAAGGTTGACGAAGTGAGAGGTGGGATGAAGGTATTTAAAGGAGAAGAAGAAAGCTCAGAGGAAAATGGGGCCTCTGCAAATAATGGCGGTGGTAGTAATGGCGGAGGCAGTACTTCAAGGTTAAACAGTCCCACAGTGGCCAGTAGTGGGAAGAGAAAGACATGGAAATCCGAAAGCTTTGATGGGTTTGAAAAACCCCCATTTCAGATATCCAAACGAAAACCTGAGCCGCTGAAGAATTCTGACGAACATTGCAAGGAGCTGACTGTTTCAGCTGAGGGAATCAAGAAGAGCCCTGTTCAGAACAGGAAACTGAGATCTGAGGCAAACAAGGAGGTTGAACGGAGCCCAGTTCAGATGAGGAAGCCAAGATCTGAACCAGTCAAGGAACCCAATTCTGCGCAGTTGAGGAAGGTGAAGTCGGATTTGGTTAAGGGTGCCGAAGGAAATGGCAATGGAACTGAACAGGCTAGTTCAATTCAGCTGAGGAAAGCCAAGTCAGAGTTGAGTCGAACTGTGGATGAACCAGGGGAGGGAATTGCTGATGGGTCTGTTAATGGAGGAGCCGAGAAAGGTCCAGTTAATGAAACTGGGACTGTTGGATCTGATGAAACTTGCAAGGAATTCGGTGTATGCGAAGAGAAGGTCATAACTGGTCGAAGTGTGGTGAATTATGCTCCTGATGTGGTGGCCAGCGATGACGAGGGTGATGATCTTGATGCTGTTGATGTAGAAGATGAAGAGGAGATGGATGAGGAAACTGATAGTGATGTTAAGAAAATCAATGTTCCAGAACCCAAGAAGGTTGTTGATGAAGAGGAGAAGGTTGTCGATGAAGAGAAGAAGATTGTTAATGAAGAGAAGAAGATTGTTAATGAAGAGAAGATTGTCAACGAAGAGAAGGAGATTGTCAATGACGAGAAGAAGATTGCTAATGCAGAGAAGAAAATTGTCAATGACGAGAAGAAGATTGTTAATGAAGAGAAGAAGATTGTCAATGACGAGAAAAAGATTGTCAACCCACAGAAGAAGATTGTCAATGAAGAGAAAAAGCCTGTAAATGAAGAGAAGAAGATTGCCAATGAAGAGAAAAGGCTGCATCAAGTTAGTAGAAAACCAGTTCTCAGTGTGAAACAGCCTCCGGTGGAACGACGTCGTACCTTATACCAGAATCTATCAAAACCAACTCCAAGGAGCCAGAATATTTCAAAACCCACTCCAAGTTAGTGTCTTTAGTTGATCTGCATTTGATGTTTTCTATGTGAATCTATCGGTTGAACATTTAATTCTGACTATTTTATGATACAGGTTCTTATGAGTTTCAAACTTTTCAAGAAAACCACAGCAAATTGCAAAGTTTTGGTAACTTTTAATTTTAGCAAAGTTTGCAAATTCTTCAGGAAAAACTCCTGCAATTCTGTCATCAATTTATTTTCTACATTTGGTTTTTCAGTGGATTTGATAATGTGGAAGGAAGTCCCAAGGTCAGCACTTGTCCTGCTAATCGGATCATTTTTCATCCTCTCATCTTCTTATACAAAGGATGTCAATCTCAGGTTAGGAAATTGATTTTTAGCCTGAATTCTATACATTCTTTGACTTGCTATTCTTCTGATTCAGAACAGAGCCCAAAACTAAGATCTTATTAATTATTGTATCTGCAGTTTTATTTCTGTGACTTCCTACATGGGGCTTGTGTATCTTTCAGCCATATTCATATATAGGTCCCTCATATGCAGGTAATCCCTTGAAAACTTGTTGATGGACAGGAAACGATATTAGAAATTTGATCGCTTTTTTAATTCTTCTTCTTCTTCCCTTCTTTTTCTGAATAAATGAATTAGGGGTGTTGTATATACCGACGATTCAAGCTGCGTTTTGGGGGAACAAGAGGCAATATGGTTACTGAGATTGGTTCTTCCATATGTGAATGAGTTGCTGTTAAAACTCAGAGCTCTTTTTTCAGGACATCCGGCAACTACAATGAAGGTAATTTGTCCTTTTCTCTTTTTACCTTTCCCTTGTTGTGGGCATCAACGGAGCTAAAAAAAAGCTGTGCTTTTTATCTCTTTGTTGTGCAACGTGCCACAATCACGAAGAATAGTACGAAATCGTAAAGAGAAAGTAAACACGAGAAAAACACATAAATTTATGTGGATTGATAATGTGTTTATATTCACAAGAGTGGCAGCTGTATTTTTCATTTTGTAGAATATTAGAATTTTAATATATGTATTTATAATAATCATAGTCATATAAGTTATTAAGAAAATTCCAAAGTTATCCATTTACCGTACAAGGCAATCAGCATGCTTTCTTCTCAATACACTATTTCACTTGATATGAATCACATACAACACTCTTGGTTTTGGGAGTATGCAAAAGGTGACAAATGGTGAAATTGTGACAATGGCAGCTGGCGGTCCTGCTCTTTGTTTTGGCCAGATGTGGCAGCTGCATAACAATTTGGACTGTGATTAAGTTGGGTAAGTTTCCCCTGAGTTTCCCTTTTTTTTTAATTTCTTTTTTCTTTCTTTGCTTTTTGTTTGGATCAGATTAAAATGTAAGTGTTTACTGAAATTGCAGTGTTGGCTTTATTTTATTTCACTTTATACTGACACATTGTTGTGCTCACTGCCTCAGGTTTCTTGGGAGTTTTCACTGTACCAAAGCTCTGTTCATTGTATTCTGCACAGTTAACTGCAATAGGTAAATTCTTCTGCTTATTGTAGGTTTTCATCATGAAATTCAGCTCCAAAACTTTGCTTGCTCTGCTCTTAATCTATATCTAAGCTATATCTACCTTTCTTGGGCTTGTTAGTGGCATGGACCCATCATTTTGAGACCTCAAGAAACTGCATTTCTCTCTCTCTCTCTCTCTCTCAGAGACAAGGTGCCACCTTGGATGTTCAAAACTCCATATATGGGAATCTTTTACTTGCAACAGGATCTTATTGTTTTCAATGTTGTGAAAGAAAAAAGATTTTTGGATAAAATAGCATGAAGTTTTTACTGCATTTCTAAGACATCTTTAGAAAGTTGGGTAACCGATTTTGTTCATTCTAAACATGTTCAATACAACCTTTTACCTTTTTTGTTATCTCTTGAGGAAACAGTTGAGAATTTAACATGTCCTAAAATCCAATTGCAGCTAAATTTTGGGTTCGACGCTTCCTTGACATATGGGACTCATGCTCTCACAAGAAAGCCGTGGCTGCAGCCATTGTTTTTCTGGTTTTGAACCTTTCCTCAACTGTTGCACGCATTTGGGAAGGTCAGAACACCTTTGTAATCTTTCAGTAGTTCAGGATGTCATAGCTTTTACCCCTATGTTTTTTTTTATTATTTGAGTAGTGCTGTCCTCATAAAGAAATTATACAAAAGTATTCTCACAAAGACTCGTGAGATCTGTTTTATAATAAAAGTAATTTTATAATCTTATAGACCACGTCAAGACATATCAGTTTATAAAATTATTTTTGTGTAATCACTGTATAACTAGAATATTTCTCTTTTTGTTTTTGGCTGCATCATATTGAAAACTGTGTTGCATGCAGTGTTCATGCTGTACGTGGCTTTCCGATGTTATCAGCAGTCTGGAATTCGATATGATTGGGTTGAAGATGAGACAGGAGATGAGGAAACTTCATGACAAGGATGAGGAGGATCAAGCCAATTCAGATATGGCGTAGTACATGTATATAAAGGTCACGTCACATTCATGGCCAAATCATATCAATTTTTCTTGCTACTTACATTCAAGAATAACAAAACAAGAACCCGTGTTGCATTTAGCTTGAAGATCACAGTGTAAAAATTGGTTGAGAGAGATGATGAAGTGGCTTTCAAAATCATATGTTGTTGGTAAGAGTAAATATTTTGTGTATTATGTAAGATTATGGTGTAATATGCACCACCTTAATCCATTAAATCTACGAGTTTTGTGTTAATAATTCATTCATGTGGAATTAAACTGTACATTATGTGCTTCTATCGAATGGATGGACTTTAAAAGTATTGGAGAAAATGAAACCAACTTTATAAATGGAATCCATTGTGATTATCATATAAAGCAATAACTTCTCTATGTCGTAAGGAGTGTATGATCGCTTGAATAGTGAATTAAGATAAGGCAGTGAAATGAAAGTTAAAATTTGAATAAAATATTATTAAAATATTATTATTTTATTATTTGAAATTTTTTAATTTTTTATAATATTTTATATAAAAATTAAAAAAATTATAATAATAAAATGAGATGAAATTTTTATTATTTGCACTTAAAATGTCATATTTACCTTTGGAAACTTTATGGGCCTGTGTTCCACAAAACCATTCGTTAAAGACTGTTGGGCAACGGCGAATTTTGCTCTCCGATCACTCTTGGCCTTTTTCTTGGGCTTTTTATTAGGCCGTTCCAGGATTTTTGTTGGGCTTTTGTTGGGCTCTTGTTGGGCATAATTTTTAAGTTTACAACTACGGCCTACTGGGATTGTTTGGACTTGGAAAAAAAGAAATTTGTGGTAGTTTCTGTTCGGCTTCATGTTCGTTCCCCCCCCACCCCCAAAACACCAAAACTGGAATTCCGAGAAACTCAAGACAGAGAGATCCAAGAAAGAAAGAAAAAGGAAAATTTCGAAAAACGGGACTATCTTCCTTCTCTTCTTCTTTGCTTTAGTTCTTAGTATTTGAGATAAAAGACCTTTCCGATCCAAACAAAGGAATGTAATTGGAACGTGACTTGGGCTTTCAATTTCTTACTTCAGTTGATTGATGTATTTCGTGAATTGAGGTTAATAAAAACAGATGAGCCTCGTGACTGATTCTCCGGTACATTCATCGAGCAGCGACGACTTCGCGACGTTCCTCGATGCATCACTTGATTCGGATTCTTCCGAAGATGCTAAAGATCCCAATCACCTTGAAACCCAAAGGTGCTGATTCTCTGTTAGCTTTTTAGTTTCTTTTTTCTTTGGTTCTCTCAACTTTTCATTAACTTGCAGGACAAAACGGTGCAAAGTGGAGACTATGGAAAACGTAGAGGAAGGTTCGGAGTCAACTTCACTTGCGCCATCCCTAGAAGAAGCTTCGGAGTCAACTTCACTTGCGCCATCCCTTGAAGAAGCTTCGGAGTCAACTTCACTTGCGTCATCCCTAGAACAAACCGTAGGTAAATTCTTCTCTTTTAGTTGAAAAGATATTTCGGTATTGTGTTGTGTGAACAGTGAAACACAGCCCAAAACCAACTTCTCAAAATCTCATCCGGCACCTTTTGTCAGACTAAACTTCTTTCTAGTTTCATACTTTCATAATTATTCTGGAAAGCTTCATGCAGTTTTTTTTTTCCCCTTTTCTTATTCTTTTCTATCTTTGAAACTGCTGCTATGGTGGAGCCCAAACTGGAAAATCTTGATCCATTTTTGTGCTTATATCTTTTTTATTGGGATATTTCTGTAGAGACTTATAGAACTGAAATTACTGCATAGAAAAACGGTTTGAGGCCATCCAGATTGCAACGAATACTCCAATGGTTGAAGAAAAAAAGGTGAATTAGGGCAGAGTGACTGCTCTATAGTATTGTGTGCATTATTTTTTCTTTTTGTCACTCTGCCGTATTCATCTACACCCTTCTCTGTGTGTGTGGCTCACCAATTTCCAAATCTCTTGCAAACTTTCTGAAAATACGACACAGTGAATGGCAGTACTTAGTTTTTCTTTTGTAGCTGAATTTAATCATATGTAATGCATTATCTTTTGCAGAAGCATCCATAAAGAAGGATGCTTGTTCACATCCTGGTTCTTTCGGAGAGATGTGTATACTGTGTGGGCAAAGGCTGGATGATAAATTTGGTGTGACATTTGGGTACATTCACAAGGTATAAATTCACCGAGATAACTTGAGGGAATTAAGAGTTTTGGTTAACTTGCTACATATCATTTATTTTTATAAGACATATTAAAAAATGTAGAGCATTACAACCAAAGTACACTGGCTGTATACAAGAGAGAAAGCACTCAACTAAGAAGTAGGGGAAAACGAATATACAGAAAATCAAAATAGTTAGAATAGCCAGGACTATCTAAGGCTAGTATCCAGACAAAAAGTGTTTTTAGCATTATGGATGCAAATTTCATCTGCCATCTTCTTGTAATTTTCAAAATTTTGAGCATACATTGATTCCAGACACACCACACAAGGTATAACAATACGATTTGCCAAACTTCCTTACTTTAATGGCCAACATTTTGAACTCTTTAACCTGCCAACAACTCTTACCACCCTTTGAGGCATCACCCATTCAACACCAAAAAGATACTTTGTTACATACTGAAAAATGAAAAGTAAATTTCTATTATTTGGAAAAAACTTCCAATATGTTGAAACATCATCCACAAAGTGTTGATCCCATGATACGAAAAGAATTTAAAAATCAGAATTGATTGATGTAACCAATGAAAAATATTTAAGTCCATTTCCAATTATGCAAGAATAATTTTCGATATTATTTTTGTTAGATGAGATGATATGTGAATAGTAGTTAAATGGTTTGAGTTAAGATTTTTTCTGGAGTTTTTGAAAAGGAGAGAGGGAAAGTTGAATAAAAATGTTATAAAGTTAAAATATTGTTAGAATTAATTTTCAATATTATTTTTGTTTTGAAATTTAGAAAAGTTGAGTTGTTTTGTCATGTCTTGTTTGGAAGTTTGAAAAAGTTGATTAGGTAATGATTAGATGAAAAAAGGTGAAGATTTGAAATTAAAAAGTGTTTGGATAATTAGATGAGATGAGATGGGAGGCTCTTGCTATCCAAACCAGGCCTAAGAGTTTGTAATTAAGTATATATTAATCTTAATTGGTCTTGGATGGAATTTGGTTTAAGCCTGTGGAACATCTGTATTGCAGGGACTTAGGCTTCAGAATAATGAAATTGTCAGGTTGCAAAATACAGACATGAAGAATTTATTAAGCCATAAGAAGCTTTGCTTGGTTCTTGATCTGGACCATACACTGCTAAACTCTACATTGCTTATGCACATGACGTCAGAAGAGGAATATTTAAAGAGCCAAACAGATTCACTGCAGGGTATTTTCATCAACTCTTTTTTGTGGTTATACCTTGGCAGTGTAAATTAGCATTTCTCATATCATTGGTTTCGTATGCTTTTTTAGACTGATTCTTTCTATTTAAAATAGGACTCAGGAGTTACTCTGAGTTTGAATGAATGCATTTCTGAGTGGGATGATACAATTTCTGTCCGAAGCAAGGTAGAATAGTTCAAATAATTGGGAAGGATGTAATCAGTTGCTTGTGTTTTCACAAGACACCATAACAGGAAGTTTCGTTGGAATGCACTGAGGGAGTTGTGGTTTCTAATTGAAGCAAGGTTTTGTTTCTCTCTCTCGGTGTTGCCGGGGGGAGGGCTTGATAATGCTGGGTGAAATAGTTTGGTTTCATTTTATTCCTATCAAAGACTGGCAAAGTAGTTATCTTTTGCACAAGCCTAAGTACTTTCTTTAATTGTTATATCACCGTAAGATACTTTTTCCCATGAGGCATACCCTAGCTGTTAGGCTAAGTTTGTATGACATTATACATTTTTTTATAAGTTTGTATGACGGTCTACATTTTGCATGGTTTTGAATTATTTAAGAATAATGCCTACCTTACTCTTTGCATACCTCTCCCAAGTTGACCTAGCAAACTGAATAGAGGCTCTTATCCATTTGATTGGTTATAAATTGCCTTTTGCTTCCATCACAATTTGCTGCTGCCACAGAAAAAGACCAATAAATGTTTAATATTTCCGATTTTGGTTGTTCCGGTTATTCTTCTTACTTTCTGAGCATTGTAGTGAGTATATGTTCTTGGGGGCCATCAGACTAGGGAATTTCCTCTTAAATTATCTGAGGTTGGCTTGCGGGAAACTCCTTGCCAAGGGTCTACCAGAATTAGTCAGGACGCTATTACGAACACTTGGTTCCAATCAAAAAAGAAATGTGCTTATTCCTTCATGATATTTAAAACTTATAAAATTTACAGATGTCTCGAAAGGCAGCCTCTATATGTTGGACTTTATGCATATGATGACCAAGTTAAGGCCCTTTGTTCGCACATTTTTAAATGAAGCAAGTGAAATGTTTGAAATGTACATCTACACAATGGGCGATCGGCCCTATGCGTTGGAAATGGCTAAGCTCCTTGATCCTCAAAGAGAGTACTTCAGCTCTAGGGTGATTTCACGCGATGATGGCACTCATAAACATCAAAAGGGTCTTGATATTGTGCTGGGGCAAGAAAGTGCTGCTCTCATTCTTGATGATACAGAAAATGTAGGTACATTTGCAACCAACTAACCAGTTTTGCTTAACCAGTTAATTTTCATGTTAATCTGATGTTACTTGTTACATGTGCAAACCAGTCTTGAAGTTTCCTTGTGTTGTGTAAGCTTCTTTGATATGGTTTACTCATAAGATTGCTGAAGAGGAAATGGTACCTACTGTTCCATCAGACACTGGGTATCATTTCTATTTCTTTTGATCCTGCAATTTATCTTTTTGGGTTTTTGTAAACCTGCAATTAATCTTTTTAGGTTTTGTAACCCATGTCATTTCAGTTTCTTTTGAACCCGCAATTTATCTTTTTAGGTTTTGGTGGGTTACAGCCGTATGTTACAATGTTGCCGTGCATTATTGCAGGCATGGCCGAAGCACAAGGAAAATTTGATATTGATGGAAAGATATCATTTCTTTGCTTCAAGTTGTCACCAATTTGGCTTCAGTTGTAAATCTCTTTCTGAGTTAAAGCATGATGAAAGTGAGACAGATGGAGCACTTGCAACTGTTCTTAAAGTTCTTAAGCGAGTCCACAAGATGTTCTTTGATGTATGTTCCTCTTGTTACTTTGAATTGGTAATAGTTGCTGAAGTTTGCTATTGTGATAAATTCTAATATTGGGGAACCTTCCTGTAGGAATTTGAGGAGACTCTTGTTGACCGAGATGTGAGGCAGGTGATCATCTTCTCAACTACTAAAACATGGCCCACATTTTGTTCTAAGCGATAGAAAGCACCTGTACACATACTTCAAAATCTAATATTACTTCCACAAGGATGATTTAATTGAGTCCCCCATATTATGGGTTTCAAAAGAGTGTGCAAGAATTTTTTTTTTTTTTTGAATTTGTTATTTTTAAACTAATTTCATTTTTTTATTCATTATTCATATACCAAATATTTGATATAAAATAAAATAAAATAAATAAATAAAAAATGTGATGGGTGGAGGTTGTATAGATTTTTTCTTCCAGATAATCTGGCATGAGTTCTGACCTATTGAATGGTACTTAGTCTGAAGTCATACTTGGCCAGATTGGTGGTGAAGATCCACGCTTGGAAAAACATTACGTAAGGCGGCCTGATTATGATTCTAAATATTGAATGGACAGTACATGTCCCCATTTTGTGGCCGTGAATCAGTTTTAATCACTCCTTTTATTCCTTAATTTCTCGTGCAGATTGTTGATTCCCACTAATTCATCCCGATAAAACTTTGAGAAGGAGAACTATCTCATGGTTATTAATTACAAAGATTTTGAATAATCAAGATGTTCTTTATATGTAATTTTCTCAGGTGCTGAAATTGATTAAGAAGGAAGTCCTTAAGGGGTGTAAGCTTGTCTTTAGTCGTGTTTTTCCCACTAGATTCCAGGCTGAGAATCACCATCTCTGGAAGCTGGCAGAGGATTTGGGAGCTACTTGTTCGACGGAGCTTGATCCTTCTGTGACACACGTGGTCTCAACAGATGCCGGAACAGAGAAATCTCATTGGGCAGTGAAACATATGAAGTTTTTGGTCCATCCACGGTGGATAGAAGCTGCTAATTATATGTGGCAAAAGCAGCCTGAAGAGAAATATACCGTCAACCAAACGAAGAACCAATAACTAACCATTCAATGTCAATGCTAACTCTTGGTAGTGATGTATTGGTTTGAGGTACTGTCTACTCTCCAGCTCATGTGTAGACCTTTAAGAAAAACTATGAATGGCTAAATATGTTCAAGATTCATAGATTGTTGGACATAGGTTGGATCGTTTTCAAATGACCTACAAGGTTAGAAAAGATGCTAATGGTCAATTAATTTGGAATCTGAGTGTTAGATCCTGATCTAGTATTTTCTGAGACAGTTCAATATGAGTTAATTTCATTAACGGTTACCATATACTTCCAAAATGAGTTGTAAATTTGTAAACTCTCCAAGAAATCTCTGTTTATTTTTCATGAATATTTACTCTTTTGCTTCCAAATGAAAGAGAATATTTACCCTGTCTGTTTTTCTTTCATCATGTTTGTCTTTCTTTTTATTATCTTTTTTTTAATATTTAGGCTAACGTGACATTAAATTGCTATGTTACCGATTTCGCAAAAGATATGTGAGGCTGTGGACCTGTAGCATTACTCTTTCAGAGTTTATATTCACCAAATCTCTTGGGGATAATCCGAGGCCATTGGATTAGAAAATATTGCTAGGTTACTTAGATGGGATTTCACTCTATTTTATATCGATCCCTTCAAATTCTGAATCCTCAATTCTCACTCGATATCCAAAGTGTTGCTCCACTATGCATGCAAAAAATTATTGGATTAGTGCTACCCATCATTTTATTAACAATCATCTTCTCATCATTTTTTAATGTAATTAATGATTATGTTTTATTTTTTTTATTGAGTTATTATATTCAATAATCTCAAGCCGGTATGTATATAGAACAAATCTAATCAAGTGCTTACATCATATAATTTAATTTGAAAGACAAATTTTAAATTTTAAATATTATAAATTAAATCTTATTATTTAAGTGATGTAAAATCGTGAATGATTTGTTCTACACACACTTCATAATAGAATAATTCCTTTTGATTTATCAATCAAGCATTTGATAACATATGGATGAAGTTAATGATGTGGTAGATAGCACTTTTATAAATAGATGGGTTGCTCGAGCCTCCCCAATCATTAAACAAAGGCATTAAATAGGCCAAAGTCACGAGAGTGTCTTTCTAGGTTCATGATAGCAATATTAGAGGAGGTGAGCTGAACTATTAGCCAGTTAAGTTAGTGAGTGGTTACGAGATCGCAAGATCGATGGAGGGTATCAAAGCATGTTGGAAAAAGATCTATCTCTCAGAGGAAGAGAGCCGTTCTCAAGTTCCCCTTGGAGGAGGAAGAGGATATCAAATAAAAAGGAGACCTCAGCCTAGTTGGAAAGATATATTGTGACCGAGTAATAGAAGAAGATCTAGTTTCAAACTCTATGTGAAGGGTATGGAGGATTAGTAAACGAGCAATGTTTTTAGAGATTGATGTAAACACTTTTGTAATAACTTTCGCTACTCATGCTAACAAGGATAAGGTAATGGACGGGTGCCCAAGACTATTCAAAAATTTCCTTTTTCCCCTTCGTCCCTATGACGGGAATCTACTCCCAAAACAACTAAGATTCGAGGTGGAAGCCTTTTGAGTGCTACTTCACCACCTTCCTCTCGAGCAACTGACCAGAATAAAGAGGACACAACTAGGTTCATCCGTTGGGAGGGTACTAGAAGTTGACACACTAGAGGATGGGGTAAGTTGGGGGCGCTACCTGTGAGTAAAAATAAAAATACCTCTCACCAAATCAATGGCCTAGGGAAGATTTATTCCCCATCTTGGTGGCAAGCACTGGATTAACTTCCAATACGAAAAACTCCCAAGGATCTACTTTAATCGTGCCTGCATTGTTCATAAGTAAAAATGGTGCCCTAGGAGAATCCCAAAGGGGATCCCATAAGGAGGACCAAGATCCTCTGTAGTATGGAGCCTGGCTAACGGCTAAGGGGAGTTACTGCCAGAAGGCATCACCGACACCATCTACATGCTTTACCGAGAAAGACAATACATTTCCTTAGAAGAGGGTGGCCATGTAAGGTTTGGTTGGAAGTTCAAAACATGATGGTCGGGGAAAGGCTCAGGGATCTAAGCATTCGGTGCAGGTCCCAAGGGCAAAGAACTCTGGTATCGTAGCAAATACAGAGGCAATGCCTGACATTTAGGGCGGCTCAAGTACGGAAATGATGCCAAAGGGGAAAAGGGCAGAGTGGTCTTGAAAGAAAAGACACAAGATCAAAACAGTTTTTAATGACTGAAGTGAGTGCAACTCCACCCCTAGCAGGTCAAAATAAAGTGGAAAAGGAGAAAAACAAAAATAAAAACAAAAACAAAAGGTAGGTTGGGCGGAGTCTCTAAGCCTAAACCCGAAGGGGCCTCCTTCTGTGAGGAACAAGGCCTCTGAGGGGTTCTGAAAGCCTGGAACCTATAGCAACCCATCAACCAATAAGCTCGAGGGGGGTTTTATGATCCCGAACTAGCTTTCCCCAAAGAAGCTGTCTTTACGCAAGTTCTCAAATCAAGGCCTGGGTTTGGCCTTAGGCGAAAGGAGGCAAGTCGAAGAGAAATTAGTGCAAAATGGAGGATACGTGGGGGGATAGACCAGGGCCCTAGAAAAAGGATCTTGGACGAAGATAATACAGTCTGGGAAGACTCAGTGGCGACAAAAAAGCAGAAATAAGAAACTGCTCTCAGTGGAATGGTGGAGGCTAGTAACCAGCCCTGCCAAACAACATGAAAATCCTAAGTTGAAACTATCAAGGGCTTAGGAAACCCCAAACAATTCAAAGTCTTTGCTCCTTAGTGAAGATGAAAGGTCCCGAGGTAGTTTTTCTTCTGGAAACAAAAATAGCAACTAGACGTGGCAAGTATATTGTACATAAGGCCGAGTATGAGCACTATATTGGTATTGATGCGCATGGCAAGAGTGGCGGGTTGTTACTATTGTGGAAGAAAGAACTCAATATTGAGTTAGTCAATTATTCATCCCAGCACATTGACTCGTTCTAAAAAATGTTTTAGAAATGACTCACAAGTATAAAAGTTGTCAAGTAATATTAGGGAAGTACCTAAGTCATTTCCTCAAAGAACGATTAATTTAATATGCAAATTTATCCACTACCAAAAATAAAATAAAGTTATAATCTAAAACTATTTATAATGATATTCACAATGAACATGGAATTTTTTTTTGACGTTATAAAAATGTCAAGTTTCTTTTTACTTGAGATAATGAATTAACATTAAAATTTAAGCTAGAAAAATAAAGGAAAATAATGCATCACATAATTATATATAAAACAACCCAACTTAAATCTAAGCAACACAACTTAAGCTAAGAAAAGGTAAATAAGATGAAGATTTAACTGAAAGCCACAACTGAATATTAAATTATTGGAAGCCATGAGAAGAACTCTTTGGAAATGCAAAGTATTGACTGACTAATGAACTAAAATGACAAGGGAAACCACTGAATAAAATGGAACTACCGAAATGCATAACTAACCAACTAAAAGGAAACACAACCCACATAAATAACTTCATAAACTAATGGAACTGTAATGGAGAAAAACTGTCCATTGAAAAGTGAGCTACTGCATTACAATGAGAAAAATAACTGTCGAGAGTAATATAAGTGCTAACAACAAACATGAACTATAAATCACCACATCAAGCAATTGAAATAATGGACTAACGGAAAACATGTGCTACTGGGCTAAGCAAATGGAAAGCTGATAAATAAAATTCCAGACTCAAGATACAACTAAACAAGCTACTGGAATGAGCTACCGAATGGAACTAGAGCAAATAAAATCACTTGAAGTAAAATACTGAAATAACATCAACTAAAATCAGAACAACTAAATATAAGGCAATGAAATAAAAGCTTCAATCTAGCCACAAGTGGTCCATGGATTCAAACAACTATAAAGACTAACATTTGAAAGAAACGGAATTTGGACAAGGCTAGAAGGTGGGTTCGGCCAGGCTTCTGGTCTCCGAAGTCTTCCCAACAAAACCAAGTCTTTGTTTTTTCTTCCCCTCCTCCCTTTTGTTGCTCCTTGCTAATAGGTTTCTTCCTGTATCCAGTTAGGATATTTTTCTCCATTTCTTTCGTTGCTAGCAACTATTGTGTGTCTAAAACCAGTAACGTGTTGAAGTTGCAGATGCTATTGTTGCTAAAGAAACCAAAAGAGAAAAGAGGTTGCTGCTGTCTCGTGCATGGTCCTTCCGAAAGTGATTCTTTTTAACTGCTGGCAATTGTTGCGTGTCTGGACTAAGATTACTAGTTTGTAGTATGTGTTGTAAAAGCAATGATGTCCTTCAACCCAACAGACAAGAACCGAAGGAAACTATTGCTGTTGCACTGTCAAAACCAAGAAAAGACAGTTTTAACCCAACAGATTATAACATGTTTTCTTTGTCTGTCTTTCTATACCCGTCTGCTACTGCTTGTCTGCCAATGGATGGTTGTCGTGTTGCCTCCTTTAATAGAAAGTTGACCTACGTGATGTGCCTTGAAGCATAAATTTGCTGGATGCGCTGGTTTGAGGGTGCAGGTATTCAATTGCAGAGTTGGGCTTTCATTTGGTGAAGAGATGCAGGGGCTGGGCTTGAGTCGGCACAAACAATTTGAACTAGAATGAGAGGGTGCCACGTTTTGAGTTGTGCAAGACTTGGATGAATTGGTGAGGGCCCGACTGAGTTTTAATTCTGAAACCGTGAGATGCAATTGGGTGTATGAGTTGAGTCCTGCAAGGTATGCTAAAAATTTAAAATTAAATGGCCCTTCTCAATTGCATATAATAAATTGAGTATTGAAAATCGTAAAACTAGGCTTTTATCAATTGAATTAGAGTGAATTTATTAAGCCTAATTCACTTAATTACTAGTAGGAAAAATGTGATTAACATTGAATTAAAGTACAAAATAATTACAATATTATGACTCAATTACACATTAATGTCAAGATACCAAATATTCGGGGCACACAAAAATGGTTACTCACATGCTTTTATGGCCATCCCAAGGTTAGTCAAAGAAAGGATGATTAAGAGTAACTAAGCTCCTTCAATCTTCGTCAAAGGGCAAAAAAGAATGGTGTGTTATAGGAGACCTAAACGAGATCCTCTTCCATGACAAAAAAGTGGAGAGGCTGTCCGAGAAGTGAAGCACAGATGAACATGTTTTGCACAGTACTGAAAGGTGGCAACCTTCATGACTTAGGCTGTATAGGGGAGAAATTCATGTGGAGCAACTGACACGAAGATGACACTGACATGAAGGAGAGGTTAGATCGAGCGTTAGCTAACCATCACTGGATGGAGATCAACCAAAGCTCCAAGGTGGAATCTTTCACTGCAATCTGTTCGGATCACAGACCCCTAATGCTTGAATGTGGTAAAAGAAACTTGGGGAGGAAAAGAAGGTCAGACAACTTTCATTACGAGCTAAATTGAGTTAAGGAAGAAAGCTGTAAGCCCGCAATTGCTACAGAATGGGCCAAAGGGCTAAGGGGTGTGTCCATGCTAGAAATGGTACAAGCTAAGCTGGAAGCCTGTGAGATACAATTATGGCGATAAAGTAAAGATTTGGACAAAAATAGAGGAAAATACATCAAAGAAAAATCGAAGCAACCAGCACAACTACAGGTAGATGAGAAGTCAAGCTCCATTGCTACCTAGAAAGCCCTCCAAAAAGACATTAATTTTCTGTTGGACCAAGAAGACACTAAATCAACAAACTAAATGACATTGGCTCGTGAAGGGGGACAAAAAACACTAAGTTCTATCACACCTATGTCGAATATAAAATGAAGAAAAATAATATCACAAAGATCAAGACTAGCGACAGGGAGGAGTTAACAAAATCAAAGGAAATTATGCAAGGCTTCCAGCAACATATCTCTCAGGTATATCTATCCACTAACCCCTCAAATACATGCTTACAACACTGCTTACTTGGTGTTAACCCAAAGGTAATAGCAAAAATGAGACAGGAATTAGAAAAAAAGTTTGCAAGAGAGGAGGTCTTACAGGCCTCGAAACAAATGTTCCACTTCAAAGCTCGTGCGCTCGATGGGTTTAGTGCTGGGATTTTCCCGAATCATTGAGAGATTGTGGGTAGGAATGTAACTCAACGTGTGCTAGAATTCATGAGAAATGGGAACATGACCGATAGACTAAATTAGTCAATCATAACCCAGGTCCTAAGTCCTCCATGAATGATTTTAGACCAATTAGCCTCTACAACGTCCTTTATAAGCTCATCTCTAAAGTCCTGGCAAATAGGATTAAAAAATGTGCTAGATTCGGTTATCTCTTATAACCAAAGTGCATTTATACTCGGTAGGCATATTAATGATAACATCTTGGTGGCCTATGAACTTCTACACTTTATGCAAGCTCAATAAAATGGGAAAGTGGAAAGAATGACAATCAAGCTGGATATGTCCAAAGCCTACGATAGGGTCGAATAAAATTTTTTGGAGGCTATCATGCTGAAGTTGGGCTTCGAGGCATATTGGACCAAGCTTATCATGTCATGTGTGAAGACTGTGTCATACTCAGTGAAGTTCAATGGTATTTGAGATGAGAGCTTCTTGCCTTCACGATGACTAAGACAAGGTGACACCCTGTCACCATATTTGTTCCTCCTTTGTGCAAAGGGCCTCAGCTCTTTTGTTCAAACAAGCGGAAGAGAATGACAACATTAGAGGGGGCTAAGCCTCAAGAGGGAGTTTGCCTATCAACCACCTCCTGTTTGTAGATAACTGTGTTATTTTCTGTAGAGCAAAACGGGAGGAGTAGTGTGCAGTGGAACAAGCGCTATGTGTCTACGAATGTGCATCCGAACAGACTATTAACAAATAAAAGACTTCTATCTTATTTAGCCCTAACACCGAAGAAAATGAAAGAGAACTCATCATAGAAACAACAAACAGCATCCTTTATGGGAACTACAATAGGTACCTTGGCTTACCTACAATAGTGGGGTGGTCAAAATACAACACATTTAGGCACATAAAGGAGAACATCTAGCAAAGACTTGAGTAGCTAAAAGTCGAAGATGATCTCTAAAATAGGAAAAGAGATCTTAATCAAGAGCGTGTTTCAAACTATTCCGACCTACACAATGAATGTTTCAGATTACCCGCAGAACTGATAAGAGAAATCGAAGGTTTGTTGTCCAAATTTTGGTGGAACAATAAAAAAGAAGGAATGAGTATTCATTGGAGGACCTAAGCTCGGCTTGAGGAGTCCAAATGTGAGGGGGGTCTTGGTTTTAGGAACCTTAACATCTTCAATAGCACCCTATTGGCCAAGCAAGTTTGGCGTCTGTTACAACATCTTGCCTCCCTTGCAGGCTAGATTCTCAAAGGAAAATATTTCAGGAAAAGCGACAATTTCGATGCAAATTTAGGAAGCTTTTCTTCCCATATATGGCGAAGTTTATAGTCAATCATCCCCCTTGTTAAAGCAAAGGCAATGTGGAAAGTAGGTAATGGTAAGGATATCTGAATATAGCATGACAGGTGGCTTCTGAAACCAATTTCATATAAAGTCTAATCTCTCATACAGTTTGTGTCACTAGACAGTAGGGTATCTGAGCTTATCCATGAGACCACGGGAAGGTGGAAGACTGATATGGTGGAGGAAGTCTTGAACTCCTAGGAAGCTAATTTGATTTGTAGCATCCCACTTAGCAGAAGAGATACTAGAGATAAGCTAATCTAGGTTAAGAACAATAAAGAGACATTCACGATGAAAAGTGCCTACTTCGTAGGAAATGAGCTATTGAAGCAGGCTAACGGAGAAACTTCGAAAGGGGAAGTAAGGGGCAGAATTGGAGGAAGGTATGGCAGCTCCAAGTTTCAGGCAAGATCAAACACTTCCTATAGAAAACACTGTCAGGTATACTCCCCACAATTCAACAGCTCCACAAGAAAAAAGGTAGTGGAGACTGACCAATGCCCAATTTGCTAGGACATAGGGGAGACCATCATCCATGCTATGTGGAACTGCCCCGCCTCATCGGACGTATGGGTAGATAAAGATAGCCCTATAAAATAGTAGAATTCAGCTTATTCATATTTTCCACAGTTATGGAAAGACGTGATGGGCAGGTTAAACAAAGACTCAATTCAAATGACTACTGCCATCCTGCATAAGTTATGGTAAAGAAGGAATTCCTTCCTTTTCGCAAACAAGTTCTGAATCCCATTTACTTGCTAGGGACAACGTTATCACCACTTTCTTGAGGTAAATCAAGGGACGCCATCACCACTCATTTGCTCTGCTCCAACACCCATGAATTCCACTAGTTGGTCCCCACTCGATGAGTTCTACTACAAGTTAAACTTCGATGCGGCCTTGAACAAAGAATACAATATGTTGGGTATTGTTATTGTTGTTAGAGATCACATGGGGGAGATTAACGTAGTGATAACAGCCCCAAAACAACATGTCACATGTCCCTTTGTTGCTGAATGTTATGCTCTGATCCGAGGAGTTCAACTCTACAAGAACTAAATTTACAACAGGTGGTCTTCGAAGGAGATGCAAAACTAGTAATTGATAGGGTCAATAGCAACTCCAACAAAGACTCAACGTGGAAAGGATAACTACTTGAAGACATTAAGCATATGTTCAATGGCCAAAGCACATGCAGACTAAAATTTTCAAAATGATCGTTTAACTAGGCCACGCACAAGGCTGCAAAACTAGGATTGTCACTAACCCAATAATTAGTTTGGATCGAGGACTTTCCTCGAGATCTCTTATACTCTATAATACATAGTAATAAACAATGTATTACTTAAGTTCATGAATGCAATGTTTTCCCTTTAAAAAACCAAAACAACAAAAAAAAACAAAGAAAGGCGTTGAATATGGTCATGTTTGGGAAATGAGATGAATAAAGCACTTTTCTTTGTATATCTCATCTCAAATTTTTTTATAATTTCATTTACAAATGGCACTTAAATATAAAATATTTTTTAATTTTAAATCTTTAAAATTTTCCTCAAATAATTATTCAATCATTTTTTTTCAAACTTCCAACAAAATATGAAAAAAATAATAATCAGATAAAAAAAACTATTAAAAAATTATATCTTTATAATACTTTTTATTCAAACATTTATTTGTCATGATTTATCAAAATTCAACAAAACAACTTAATTCAACAAAACAACTTAATTCAAATCATTTTATTATTATTTGTAAATTATTTCATTGCTATTAATATAATTCTGATTTCATATCAACGCGTCGAGCTTTTGGATGTAAGCAAGGATTTAAATTATCATGTTCAATTATTACGAACATCATGAATCAAAATTTTCATGACTATGCATATTCGAAAGATGAAAAAGACAAAAAACCTCAACGCCTGATCAGCTAAAACTCACAATAACGTCGATTACACTAAAGAAACATTCCCTTTATTAGGGGCCGGACCGTATATATGCTAGCCTGCTAATAGTAAAGTGGCCAGAGATAATTGATTGATACCAAAGGCATAATCAGTGAGGTTTAGACGTACGATACCCAAGAAAATGATGTCTGCAAATAAAGCCTAGCTCAATTATTGGGTCAAGAATGATGAGGTTTTGGACAAGAATTGACATTATGAACACTACCTTTTATCAAGCAACCTGGCCCCTTAACTAACGGTCCCTTATTGGAAGTACCATATGCATGTGATCTGGTAATTAAGAAGACTGTTAGGTTCTCAGTTAGGTCATTACCGCTATTAATTCGATGAGGACAGGACAAAGGTGGTCTTCCAATCAGGTCAGTATATATGTTACAAAGGAAACGAACCTCTGGTTAGTGGTTACTGTTAAGACACCACCTATTAAAGAGACAATCATGCATGGGGGAGTCGACATTTATCTATATATTAAAGACAGTTACTAAGTAGATGCGTGCAGGACTCTAGATCTTGAATTTCCGAGCACTTGAAAAACTTTAAAATTATGAGTGCATGGCACATACAACACATGGACGATAATGATCATGAGACATGAGAGACAAAATTGAAATTATATATTTACTAGGAAATTAGGTTTTGTTTAGATATTGAGATGAGATGATTTTAGATGAAAGTTGAGTAAAATATTATTTATATACTATTATTATTCTGGAATTTTAAAAAAATGAATTAGAAAGTTAAAAAGTTAAATTATTTATTATATTTTATGTAAAAATTTAAAAAGTTATAATTATGATGAGATGAAATGAATTGAGATGATTTCTCAATTCAAACATTTTGGATTGCTTATTATGGGGAGTCCAACGGACAAATATTCTGCAGTTGTTCTAGGGTTAGTTATACTAGTTGATCTACATGATGATCCTGCCCTTCACATAATAATTCTTGTCAATTAGTTACTATATGGTTCATATATACATGATGGCTGACAAATCATCAAACATGGACCAAATTATTCGGAGCAGATCATCATGCATGGATAAGTTCCTAGCTCATGACATGCAGGAAGTTAAGGGCCGATAGTTTGGATTGATAGTTGAGATAAATTTTAAAAGTTAAATAAGATATTATTTTTTAATATTATTATTATTTTAAAATTTAAAAAAGTTGGATTAAAATTTGATACTATAAAAGAATTATTTATTTGCTATTATTTATTAGTCGTAAATAATTCATTTTAATCGTTAATAGTCTATTTCAATAGTTAATAATCTTTTTCATCGCAAATATTTAATCACTATTACTTTTTTTTTTGTAATGTGAAAAAATTAAATTGAAATTTGAAAAAAATGAATTAAAATTTATGTTTTGAATAAAAATTTTAAAAAATATAATAATAAATTTAAAATAAATTAAATGAACTTATCTCAATTTCCAATCCAAGCTGACAAATTAAAAACTGTTAGGGTTTCTAAAGATTATATATATTATATATATGTGTATATATATATATATCAGCTAGCTGTAGCCTGTACGTTAAACAAACAAATATTTCAGCTGTGTGCACAAGTAGCTAGGTTTACTAATTATGGGCGATGATCGATGATGATGATGATCAAGTGCATTGCTACTTCCAATATACGGGGAGACGTGGCACGCGAAACTAATGCGTTAGCATCTAACGCATCCATATCAATATATTAATTTGTACATAAATATATTAATTTAGAGGCTTCCGGAGATAGAAGAATTAATCTATAGGCTCAGAAAAGAATTAATTTATGTAGGCTCATAGCAATATTAAACTGTTACTTGTACGTATAGATAAGAGACGTGTATTCAATTCTGATTGATCATGAGCTGGTAATTATAGGTAAATGTATCCATCAATATCCGTAAGTACTATATCTAGAGAGAAATAAATGAATTTTGAGTGGTCAGTGTGGTGCTGCTGCATGCATGCATGATACCTTATCTAAAGTCTGATGATCCGAAGATCGATAAATAAATAAATATATATATATATTATTACATGCGTACGTTATTTAAAAAAATTAATTATTTGTGTACAGTTTTTGTTTTTTTGTAAAAATAAATCAATTTTTATAATAAATAATTATTTTTATTATAAATAATCTATCATAAATATATATTTTTTTTTTATAATCGTGTGCATATATATTATATATAGCGTACAAAGATTCTGTAAAGTCCCAGCTCTGTTGCTCTCTGGCTAGCTACTATGTCACATATCTATTTGTCAAACGCACTTTTACAAGTAAATTTCACCGCACACAAAAAACTATATATATATATATATATATATATATATTATGAAGTAGAAGAAAAAAGGTGTCCGTGTATCAGCTTTCGCCTGTAATATTACCGTCAACTCTTAATACAAATCAACCTAAACATATATTATTATAAATTATTGTCAGCTCTTTGATCTCCTGACAAGATCCTCACTTTACCTTTCAAGCTGTGAATTGATAGTAAACATTGTTTAATTAGTTAAAAGTTGAGGTATTTTGGTCATTTGATCATTACTCGACGTAGACTAAAATTGTCTCGTGTTTCAAACTATTTTTTTTTTTCTAAGCTATGTTTCAAACTAATTAAATCGATATAATTCATTTCAAGTGAAAGGAAAGGATCCTAGCTAGCTACTACTGTCCGCATTATAATATATGATTACAAATATTTTTTTTTTTTAAAGAGAAGTGTTTATATGGACAAATTATGATGAGTGGTACAAATATGATCTCCAATTTAAATATTTAAAAAGTAATACTACATATAATCGTGGAGTTATAAATGACGTATAATTATTTTTAAAAATATTTAATTTTTTTACGTGAATTTCATATATATTTACTTTTTTTTAAACGATTACACATCGCTTATAACTCTATATTTTAAATATATATAATGAAATTAAGGATCATGCTAGAAGCTGATTAGTACTTCTAGGTTTGACTGTTTGATAAAATGTGAATGGGAATATTAATACATCATGTTCTTCATGATCGGCATATGTGATTAACTGGTTAATCATGATCTATTATCATCACAAACTGACAAATTCTGCTTTGTATAATTTAGGGAACTTTTAAACTTTTGTAGCTATACAGATGTGCCAATGGAATTAGAGATTAGAGGAGAGCCTTAGATGTCCATTTCCATCTCCTTTTTTTGTGACATAAAATAACAACAACATTGTATCATGTCATAGCAAATAATTTAAAGCTGATTTGTCAAAGAAATGTCTCATTCTTCGGACATCAATTAATCGATGCATATATATTATATATGATCATCTTTTTTTTTTTTTTTTGAGGCCGTGTTGGTGACCAAATCAAGTAACAACCAAAAACACGTATACCATGTACTATAGATCAAGCACTCTTTGTCAAAAGACTTAAAAGAGCACAAAATCTAATCAAAAAGAAAAATTATATTCTCAAATTATAGTGTATAGAGCACATTTAACAAAGTATTTACAAGGCATAAATATATTATTGGGAAGAAGATAAATCTTAAAATTTAAATTTCACAAATCAAAATTTACTATTTAAATCATGAAAAATAATAGATGTAAACGTGAATTTACAAGTGACATGCAATCGCTTTAAAAAAATGAATATATATAAGACTTATTTAAAAATAATTAATTTTTTTAATAATAAATTCTACATTTTATCAAAGTAAGGCCTTGCTTGGATTTGGAGATGAGATGAGTTCAGATGAGTTTGGTTTATTTTTTAATATTATTATTATTTTAGGATTTGAAAAAGTGTATTGGAATTTGAAAAAGGTATATTGGGATTTGAAAAATGTGTATTGGGATTTGAAAAAGGTGTATAGAAATTTATATTTTGTATAAAAAATTATAAAAATATAATAATGAAATGAAAATAAGTTGAGAGGAGTTCAACCTACTTCCCAAACTGAGTAGCGCCTAAGTATATTTATAATTTAACGGTTGTAATTTGAATGGTAAGGGAAGAGGGGGCAGCTGGCAGTACCATGCATGTATAGAAGCACTCTTTGTCATGAAAAGACGTAAAGCGCTTAAAGCACATAATTTAATAAAAAGACAAGTTATATTTTCAAATTAGTGTGTAAAGTACGTCTAATAAAGTGTTTATAAAACATAAATAATTGATTGAGGAGATAAATTTTAAAATCTGAATTCACAAATCAAATCTCTTTTTTTTTTTTTGTATAAAAAATAAACTTTCCATTTAAATGATATAGATCATATAGTATACATGCTTTATTTATCGATTTAAAAATAGAATAACTCAATCAAAGATAATTTTTATATTTTTTTATTTTATGGAACTTGTATTTTTGCTTTTGTACTTTTTCTGAAAAATAAACATATATGGTAGAAAAATGCACTCCACCTTTCATAAGTACTCATCCAAGAAAATATGGCTTGGACGTATCGATCATGATATGGCTATATATATTGTTATCGTTTCCTTTCTTTTGATTATTTAATTATTATATATTATTATCATCTTTTTTTCAAATTATTGAAGAGCACTACATTATAAAAAAAAAAGTACTTATTTACGATTAATTATTTTTAACAAAATGATTAATTTTAGATAAAATAAGTCTCAAATAATCTTTTAATCATAAATAATTAGTCATAAAAATTTAATTTTCTTGTAATAACAATGTAAACGAATCAAAACCAAGCTCGATCTATTCGAGATGCTTAATTTGAGCTTTATCACAAGTGCTTATTTCTATGCGATCGTAAACATATCATTTATTTTCAAACTACTTAATTATATATATCTTTGCAAATTAAATTAGGATCATTATATCTATAGTTTTATGTACGTATATAATTTGACAAGCAATCTTTGGGCAATCTTATAAATATCTTTACATCACACATTATCTACCTGGCATAGATTGATTTAAAAGATAAATTTTAAAGTTTGAATCTTACAAATTAAATTATGACATGTAGATTTACATGACATGATTGATCTAGATGGTCATGTATGCAGTGTGGTGTAAAAGCTTTTAAATATCACTACTCTATATGTTTATGAGCATAATAACTTATAGAGTATAAAAATAAGATTTTCGTGAATAAAGTGAGTTTTCTACCAATTTGACTTGTGGGACATCTGTGACATATAACTTGCGATAAAAGAGCATTTGCTACAAATTAATACTTTTGTAAGAAATAGATGTTTTTCCCCACATTTTCTATGGTAATAACTAATTTTGCTCGCAAAAATAAAATTTAAAAATGTTATGGCCATATGGCTATTATCTATTTTCTACAAAATCTTGTCATGGCTAATAAATCTCTCTTATCAACTTGCGACAATTGCTCTTTTACCACCAAGTTTGATCGTATGCACTTCTATATGCCCATGAGAAAGTTTCATAGTAAAAAATAACATTTTGTGGGCAAAAATATTTGCCACGAGTTGTCTTCAAGGCAAATACTAAAGGACTGAATGATAAAAGAATTTAATTGTAAAAATCATAAAACAGCTTCATAATATAAGCTAAAAAATTATATATAAAACTTGGAAATTCAAATTGATACTAATAACAATTTAAAAACAATAACTAAAATTATGACAACATATTTACAAGAAAAACTCTCAATGACAATCCAAGTACAAGATATATTGAGCAACCTCCCAAGAGTAAGAGTGAGAAAAACTCTCATGCATCCAATATGTTATATTGCAATGCATCCAACAAGTAGCACTTTAGACCAGAGTAACTAATTGAGTTAAACTAGCTCCAAAACTCATCCAAATTTACGAAAGAGTACAACATAAAAAATATTTTAGAGTAAAGTTGGCTGTCCAGCCCATACAATTAATTTTAGAGTAAGAAGACACATACACAAACCACACCCAAGGGAACAAAAACAACAAGCCTAATTAGGGACAGCAAATAATACAAAACCCAAGGCAAAGGATTGGACACTCTGCCAAGATTCAGAAAAAAAAATGTTTCATACGTAAACCACGCCCTTCAGAATAAATGTAAAACATGCCCTTCAAAAAAAAATGTTTCATATGCAAAATTTGACAAGGAACACCATGCTAATTTCAAAGTAATTAGCTATACTAAAAAAGAGCTCACCATACAAAGCAACAAACACAGAACCATGGCAAGTTTGTAAAACAGTTTTTGTTTGTACCCCCAAATGCATCTCAAGCACCCCTTTACGCCAAATACAACAACTAATAACAGGATTTTACTATTCTCTTGGGTTTTCCCTAAGAATGAAAAGAGCATTTGCCTTTGATGTACTGGGATTTTCATCATCTTCACTAAAGAAAGGAACTTGTGTACAACAAGAAGCAATTAATCTTAAGTGCAAACAAGTAATCATCACTCAAAAACCTAGCTTAACATTTGACTAAAGTACCATTCCCACCTTTGGTTCATCATTCTTAGCATGATATTTCCTAACAAAAGTAGGTTTATCAACAATCTAAAAGGGAAAAAAAACCAATACCAAGTTCAAACTTATCTCATTTTCCTTTGCAGAAGAAAATGATAAAACAGCACACCTATACTCAAATATCAACAAATAAAGCTACTAAATCAGCGCAAATATATATATATATATATATATATATATATAAATATGACAAACAATGGAAGTTCCAAACAATCATATTACAAGCAAGGCAAAAATTCCATATTGAATCGAAGGTCCCGTTCCAACACGACCAATTGACATTTGAGGTATTGTAGAGAGTTTTCCAAATGGATTTACAACCGATACTGGTTGAGCAACTGCAGAGCTCTAAGTAGCAAATCTATTACATATGAGAAGCAAATTAAAATCAATATTATGTATTGTAATTTACGTAAATAGTATCTTGCATTTATTTCTGGATTTAAGAAAAATAACTTGTCTAACAAGTGTCAAACTGAAAATTATCCACACTTATGTTGTTATAGAAGAATTCTTGTAGCTATAGGAGTCTGTTACAACTTGTGAGGACTCTTTTAAGATAGGATTTGAGTTGTTCCAAATATGAGTAAGTAGAAATCATCCCTATTTGTAACTCCAAAATAGATATAAAGAATAGTAACATATTTACCCTAGAACTCCAAGCTGTTAGCTCAAGTTTGATACACTATCCTTAATTCTAAAGCTTTGCTTACAAATAAAGTAGCTTCCAATCAAAGTGCATAGTTGTAGACAAACGAAACATATATTATATTTGGTAAGAAAATATAAAATCAAGATTAAACTCCAACAAAATAAACCTAAGAATTTTTTTGAAATAAACCTAGGAAAAAAATAACTAAACAGAGATTAATCAATATTATTTTAAAAGAAAAAATTAAAAGCATTGCACTGAAGATACTCAATAACACTATAATCAAAATAAGAAAATCTAAAATCAAGATTAATCTCCAACAAAATATAACAAAACATTAGGAATCATTAAATAGAAAAATAAAAGGCATATAATAAATCTTAAAAGATCATGATGCCGAAAAAATAAGAGAAGAACATCTAGAAATGTATTAACTAATTCTTATTCGTCACAAGATGCGAATTTAAGCATCAAAATAAGAGAAATGAAAGTGCATTTACGAAGGAATAGAGAGGGACAGGGAAACGGAGAGAGAGACAAGAGTGAGAGACGAATGGGGAGAGAGAGAGAGAGAGACTCACCTGCTAGGCCAGGCAACGACGACGTGGTGGGCACAATGTAGAAGGAGGTAGCAGTGCACGGCATAAGGGGGAGAGAGCGATCACACAAAACTTTCCATAGAGAAAAATCTCACTGTTTTTTTTTTTTTTTTTGGGAGGGGGGGAGGAGCAGAGAAGAATCGAAGGGGGAGGGGGGAAAAGAATCAAAGTGGGGAAGAGAAGAGAAAAGAATCGGCAAGGGGGAGAAGGAAAGCATAATCTAAATTGGGGGATCCAGATTGGAGAATATAAATCGCACTTAAACGGTAGATAAATTTAAATTCTACCATTAGATCTAGGCTTTTGATATAACGGTAAATATTAAATCTATAAATAAATTAAGTTAAGATAGATACTTAAAACTGTAAATATAATTTAATTAATTTAAAATCAACTTTAAATACTAAAAATAATATTATTTCATCAAAAAATAAAATAATACTAAGTTTACTAAATATTTTTAAAAAAATAAAAATTATCTTTGTAAATAGAATCTTTAACATTAATTAAAATAGTGAATATTATATAATATTTTTAAAGAATTAAAAATCATTTAAATAAAATAATTTTCTTAAACTATACAATTTTCACTCGGACTTATTTGAAACGACAAAAACTCATCGCAAAAAAGTTAATTTCGTAGCAAAAGGATTTTTCCTTCAAGTTTTTCTTCGCTACAAAAATCAATATCTTTCAAAGAAACCATATCATCTGTAAATTTATTAGTCGCAACATAAAATCGTGGGAAAAAAGGTTTTTCCACAAAATTTTTTTCTCGTGACAAAAATTAAAATTAACAAAGGCTACATTTGTTTTGCCGTAACACAATTTTGCAGCAAAAATTGTTGTTTTTTGCAGCAAAGTATTTTTTCTCGCAAAACTTTACTTGTCAGCATTCTCTCGTAGTAAAAAGTTTATTTCTTTTCCCGCAAACACTTTTCATGTTATTGGTATATTATTTGTCACAATTGTATAGGGTAAAAAAAGATTTCGTGACAAAAACTCATATTTGTTGTAGTGGTTATGCTATTTGAAAGTCTTTACACTTCATTAATAGTGCCATATATGTCATAATTTGATAAATTATAAGCACTTCCATATTTTAAAATTTATTTTTTAAACCAAATATCATGCCATGCGATAGTGGGTGATTTAAATGTCTTCAAATAGAATTATTTTTTAAGCAACGCACGATATATAATAGGGACGTGATTTCATTTGATGATTTTGTAATTAAATACATAAAAATATTATTATTGTAAAGTTGAAAATAGTATCATAAATAAATATAGTAACTACGTATTGAGATATTCGGTTGAAACTAATTACTTGAGCTACATAGTTTGATAATCATTCATAATTTATTTTATAAAAAATAAAATTAAAGATGAGTTAATTTGATTAAAACCATCTCGAATAGAGTGGTTTGTCAAATAAGTCGTTTATTTACAACCCTAATTGGAGCGACTAATCCCAACATGATTCTACGTCTTATATTGCTTTGACGACAAAGAGATATATAATATACCTTTATTTTCATTACTACCTCAAAAAAACAAATCTCGGTTTGATTACTTATTTTTCTTTCCAATACAAAGAGTCAAACGTACACTAAACTTATAAATCTTTATATTATAATAAATGATTATCTAACCATTATTTAATTAACAGATTTTCTTATTTTTTATTAAATTTTCTTATTATTAACTAACACTTAAGAGTTCATATTCAATATATATAATACTTATCTGCAGTGAGAGCATTTCGGCTAAACCTTAAATTTTCAAACTCCATAAAATTTGAAATGAAATCTTATCACATCTTCTAGCAAAAAGTATATGCATTTTAAATATTTATTATTGACGTTGATCTATAATAAATATAATGGAGCAATTATTATCACCTCTATGAATTATATCATCGCCACATATTTTTTTCGGTTTTTTTTAATAGTAAATAATCTATTTACATACAACTTTTTAAATAATAAACCGTTGTAATTAATATAGCAATAAATATTACATTTTTTTATATTTTTATGCCGTGATCCTTTTTTAGATGTAGAAAAAAAATTATTTAGAATATATAAATCGCATAGTCTAAATATACAATAAATATATAAACGTGAAAACCTAATTACAAGTTAGAACTAGAAAAAAAAAAACTAAGAAATCATAATCATTAGTTGCTAACTTATTAGTAATTGCCTTATTTTCATAAAGTTTGATGAATTAAAACGATTTTTTTAGGAGTTATTATTATGGAAAAACATATTTATAATTTTAAGGTATACAATTTTCAAATATTTTTTTGAAAAATAAAGAAATTCTAAACTTACATGAAAAGATTTGCTTGTTTTTCTATTAAATCGAACTGTTACGGTCTCGTTTGGATTCGGAGATGAGATGAGTTAAGATAAGTTGAGATGAGTTTAGTTTATTTTTTAATATTATTATTATTTTGGAATTTGAAAAATGTGTGTTGGGATTTGAAAAAAGTGTATAGGAATTTGTATTTTATATAAAAAATTATAAAAATATAATAATAAAATGAAGATGAGTTGAGATGAGTTGAACTCATCTTCGAATACAAACGGAGCTTAAAATAGTACATATTCGATATATAATACTTATATGCATAAAGAGGATTTCGACTGAACCTCATCCCCACAAACTCAACAAAGTCTTATCTCTTTTGAGAATAGAACAGACTCCCAAAAACTACTCTTATATTTTTCTTTTTTCTCTCATCATTTTCAAATATCAGTGTTACAGTATAAAAAATTTTAAACATATCATTTATAACCATTTCACTAAAATAGAAAAACGTGTTTTGTACGTTGTTCTTCCCTAATATGAATATATATCATTCTATTATCAAGTCAACAGGTACTATATATAGTATATCATCCATATCATTTAAATAATAAGATTTAAATTTTAAAATTCCTCTTTCAAATTAGAGCATTATATCATGTAAATATTTTATTAGATGAATTAATCATATCTGCTTATAAATATGACACGTGGATGGTACGTGGTGTAAAGGCTCGTAAATATCACTACTTAAATAAAATTATTATCCCCGTTTTTTCTACTTATTATCCTCACATAACACCACACACTACATCTATTTTTTGAGTTTTATTGTTTTTTAAATTAACTAAATTCTTCTATTCATCATTCATATATCACACATTTAGTGAGAAAAAAATATAATGTGTGGGATGATGAGTAAAGTCTTTCTAAAATCATATATATAATGAATAAAAAAGAAAAGAATGTGACGTTTGGAATCTAATGGATGGTTCATATAACTTCCTCTCTTCTTATCTCAATTGTGTGGATGTTCTTTCTTTGTTCATTAATGGCCTCAATTAATTACAACTGTGGTCCCAATTAATGTTAAACTACATAGTGCTTAAACTTATATATATATATATATATATATATATAATGTCCAACAAATAGAGTCAAAAGAAAAAATAATCACACATATATCAAAATTATAAAGTTACAAAAGCTAGCTAGCAATATGGAAGAAATTTTAGTATAATATATATGCTGCGCTTATAAGCAATAATTTGGACTCATAAGTCATAAGTGGGTACTGTTTCCTAATTTTTGTTGATTTATTATTGAAAATATCTGGTGGAAGTGGCCCAAATTTAATTAAAAGGTAATGATATGTTTACAATTCTATCATTATTTATTTATTATTTATAGTGCTTTTGTTTTTTTATTATTTTCTTTTAAATATTTTTTTAATATTTGATTATTAAAAATATATATAACTTTGTTAATATATTAATTTTTTATCATTAAGTAAAATTAAAAATTAAAAAAAATTAAAAAAAAAGTAAGTAGTAAAGAGGGTATAGAGGATCAAGAGTAAGCCTATTATTTTCCTAATTAAAATATATACAGACGCTTTCTTTGGACTTATTAGAACTAATATTGATATATCTAATATTATGTTAGTCAAAATCAAATGACACTAATTGCCAATAGAAATATATATATATATATATATATATATATATATATATAGCACGCTTTTCTTCATGATCATCTAGCCAAGTGCATGCGCGCTGCACTTGTACTTGTCTCCAAATTAAGTCATCGTATGTACACGATATATACGACAATGTGGAGAGAAAATGATTAATATCTACCAAATGTTAATGGAATTAATATATACCCATGTCAGATGAGTAGTGATAGGATTTTTATCCTTTTTACTACTATTTTATTATTTATTATAAGTATATTTAAACTTTTTATTTTTTTATCATTTTCTTTTAAGTATTTTTTTAATATTTTTAATCATTAAAAAAATATATATATATACAATTTTATTAATATTTAATTTCTTAATTATTAAATACAATTAAAAAAATTTTAAAAATTAAATACAAAAAACAGTTATAAATAAGGAGTAAAATAATAATAATAATAATGCTGTATTATTGCATGTCAGATATAAGTGATTTTATATATTAATAATAGGGAAGTACAAAAACCGATGAAACTGACTGATGGAGTTAGAAATCAACCAGAATCAATCGATTGAGAACTGATTGGTCAGCGGTAAAAAAATTTACTAAATAGAGTAATACTACCGTCACTGAAAATGTATCGTATTTAAAATATGAGTAATGCTATACATCTTATTTTTATATTATTTTAATTTTTTTAATTAGTAGTGTGTGACATATTTATTATTATTAAATAATATAAAATATAATAAATAATTATTTAATAGTAATATAATATATAAAATTTTTCTTAAAAATATTATAATTAGACGTGATTATTTTAGGACGATCGAACAATATTCCTTTTTTCTTATAGACTTGCTTCTATTCATTGATCCAATCCATCCTAGTCATCATACATCTAACTTTAAAAATAATGTTTATAATCTTAGAATGTGTAAAATCTCATCCGCCACCCTCTTTAAAAAATAATTAATAAATTTGAAAATTGTATAAAAACATTATTTTTGCAATATTAAACTCTATTTTTTTAAAACATAAATACGCAAAAGTCCAGGTCCTAAAACTATATATATCTACAATTGGTGATCTAGCTAACTTTTTCCCAATTAAAAAGTTAATCATTACAAAGAAAAAGATATAATAAAATAAAATGATAGTAATAATGATCAGATGATATCATAATTTAAGTCATACTCTGAACCAATCGGCCGAACACATCCATCACCGATAATATTATTATAAGTAATCTCTAATTGGCAAGTGGAGCCCATTTTATCGATCGACCCTAATCGTGGAAACCAGCTAGCTCATGACCCAGCTAATCTCTATATTGGAGGACCCTGTAAAATTAATTTGTAACATTTTAAATGTAAGTTTCCCCAAACACATCGATCATGATCATGATCATGATCATGAGAAATAAAAGATTACTTCGAGTCAGAGCGACTTCGTCGCCCTCTATTTTTGTATAAGTTATTCAGCACAAAATATTAGTATTATTACTTACATAATAAGATACAGTGGCTCTAAGAGGGTGGGCAGGCGGGCCATGGCTCCGCTCCCCATGGCCCCACTCCTATTTTAAAACAAATTAAAAATTAAAAATATAATATATGATTTTTTAAAGAAAAAATAAAATATGTTTATTTTTTTTATAATTTTGTAGGTTAATATTATTTTTATTTTGTATTGACCTTCTCTCTAAAAATTATTTTGGTCTTCCCCTACTAAATTAATCTAATTTAAAAAAAAAAATGAATCTCATATATATAAAATAAAATAAAATAGTAAAATAATAATATGATAATATGTTTTTATTATAGATAAAAATAAAAATAAAAAAGAAGTTGAATGATTTCCAATATATTTTTAATGTATTTTTATTACGATGACATGTTCTGATTATACTATATACATTTTTAATATATAAGTTGTATTAAACGTATTTTATTTTTATTATAAATTTTACTCTCAAATTATTTTATACCACATAAAAAATTGTATACAAATAAAATAAAAAATATTTTACATATTTTATCTTAGCCTTGTTTAACCCCCTCTAACCCAAATTTATGGCTCCACCACTAATAAGATATGTAAGTACTTTATTTTATACATCGATTTAATAATAAAATCTTTATTTTTACATATTATTTGTGATCATTGAGTTATTGTTAACCATCGTTATTATCTTATTTCCAATATGGATAGATATAGAGAGATCAAAGAGTTGTAAATTATGACAAAACACCACATGATAATTGCATTCATATTCGGTGTAATATTAATATACACACATATATATGTATTGTGTATGTATGAATTTATTTATATAATAATGTCTATTTCATATATATTTGCGGGTGTATATAATATTCTGATCTCGAGAATATTATGTAAATGAACCATACACATGTTTCAAATACTTGCACGTACGTGCTTCCTTTTGATCATAATTGTTAGTTGCATGCACGTACGTCATGTATGTGTGTGTGTATATATATATATAGTACATGATGTATTGGGCTTTTTTCTTAAATATTTGTGTGTATTATATATGTTTAATTATTTATGTGATGATCAGATCAATTGATCCAAAGATTGTGAAGATACATGCATTATGGTATGGTGTGCGAATCTTAATTGTCACCCATGTGAAATGATTATCCCGCATCCATCTCTTATGGTCTCCCTTCACATTTTGAAAAAAATGAAGCTTATTACTATAATAAATAATAATAATAATAATAATGTGAGTTCCGTATTAACTCATTTTTTTAAAAATAAATTGCAATATGCTTGTGCACTTTATAAGTGCAAATCTTACAGTTGATTGTAGCTTTTACAGCTTAAATGCTGATTGTATAAAAATAAATTTATGTAAAATTCTTTGTAATGAGTCATGCTATATCCATTGAGAGTGTCGGTGGGTGTAGCATGAGGAAGAATCCGATAAGGCTAAATGTTTCTTTTTAAATTATACATTTTCTTGTGTTATTAAATATTTAAAAAAACTACGATATCGTTAGAAAAGTATTTGATTACTAAATGAAAAAAAATAGATCTACATAGAAATACTCTAGACCTAAAATCAAAATCCCAAACATTTTTAAAATGAAAATAATAGTCTTAATATCCTTCTACAATCTCCTTACTACTAGTTTTATTTTTTAAATTTTTTTAAAGAAAATAAGTATTAGTGAAGTTATATATTTTTTTAATTTTTTAATGATTTAAAATGTTAAAAATTATTTAAAAATAATAATAATAAATAATAAATACTATAAATAATGAACAAATAATAATATAAGAGAAATGATAAACTCACATCAACTTATATAATATATTATATAATGTATGTTATAAAATAGAGATATTTTTATAAAATAATGATAATTTTATAAGATAATTTATAAAAATATTTTTATTTTATAATTTAAATGATATAAATATTACGAAATATATTATAAGGATATGATTATCCTTTCTCAAAACACAGAAAAGAACACAAATGGCAGCCAACAAAGTGACAAGAGTGTTAGTACGGTACTACTGATGACTGTTGTGACATCGTTTTGAGGTAATTATTGGTACTGAATAGAGACCCACAATTAAAGTCACCAACTCCGTGTGTCCTTATCCCTCTTTAGATCTTCTCATCATTTTTAACGGCACGGCTATTTTTATGCAACTTTGATCTTATCCTTTAGGCAGTAGTACTTTTTTTTTTTTTTTAAAGAGAAATAGACTAATTTCATTCATCTATTAAAATTTAAATTTATAATTGTAACTAATATAACTAAGAGAACTCATATCCAATAGCAATTGGAGCGTAACTTTTAAATCTATACAAATTAAAATTTAAGTGATTATTTACAATTAAAAATAGCCAATTAAATCTCTTATTTTATAGAAGAAGAGAATTATAATTCTACAAATATAAAATTCGAGAGACTGACTATTTCTCTTTTCTAAACATTTTTTCTTTACAAATAAAATTAAACAAAGATCAACTAAATAATAAAGCACAAACAACCACACAAAATACCAAATTCGGCTATGGCACGCCACCTCTCAAAGTTGAAAACCGCATGTAATAGTCCAAAAATTCTAAGATGAAATTTTTACTTGAGATTTTTTGGAAATATATTTTCTAGGAAAATAGAATTGGAGATTTATAACAAAATATCAACTAGAGAAATTTAATTTGGACTTAGAAAGAGTTGAATTTTAGAAATTAGGATAGAAATGCATGAGAAAGTAATAGAATTAAAAATCAAATACTTGGTGTCCAGATTTAGTGTTTTCAGATTAATCTGTCGAGTTTTAGTGTAATGAGTATAAATTATTCATATGATGTTTAAATGAGGTGATTTCAATTCGTATAGAATATTAAGAGGCAGGTCTACAATTTTCATGTTTTGAGTTTTAGAAATTTCTGACGGGATTAATGACTTAAGTGGGCAACAAGTAGACAACTTTAGATTAAACTCAATTGGAACTCAACTTAGATGAAAGGTAATTAAGTAAGCCAAAACTAGACTTTACCCAAACTAAACTTGAAGATTAAAATGTAACCAATTGGATAAGAAAAAGGCTAGGAGGCGTTGGACACCAAGAGATCTAGAGAATGAGTAGGTGCATGCATGGTTAGATGAGTGCCACCTCATGCCTATGTAATCATACCCCTCCTCAACCATTAATCAATTTTGACTGCTAAAATATCTCAATATCAACCATTGAATGATAATATTTGCTACAAAGCCTAAGATTTTGGAAGATTAAAGTTAATCATTTGATTTTGAGACAAGATACCTCATCTTTATAGCAAAAAGGTAGCTGGTTGCCTTCTCCACTTCTTTCCTTCGTATGGGTCAACCAATTTCCTATAAATAGGTGTTGGAGAGTCTTCTAACTCTCTTTGAAAGTATAGCACACAACTCTCTTTGGAAGTATAGCACACGTTTCACTTGAAGAAATATAAAGAAAAACCCTCCATAAGCCCTTGAACTTCCAAACATCACCTAAGTAAGCTAAGTAAATGATCTTGAGGAAAAAGCTTGCAAGGATTGGTTTGATCATTTTAACAAGTTTTGGAGAACTTGTAAATCCTTATTTTAACTTAACTTTAGCATGAAAATTGTCTATTTGAATGATTGAACTATGCATGTTAGTATTGGACTTTAAAAGCCATGTTTATATGATGAAATGAAATCTAAATACGTTTTAATTGGTTTTGTTATGATAAAATGTTAAGCAAAATTAGAAGAACTTAGAATTATATTCTGCTAACTAAGGTGGAGGCTTTTATAAGAAGGTGGTTTGTTTTAGGTTGGAAAAAATACCTAATCTGAGATTTCACTCGACTCTTGCTTGACTTCTGTCTCAAGTGAAATACAGGTTGAGATTTGACACATTTTGAAAAATCGGATATAACTTGTTCGTTTTATGTCGGATTTGAATTATTCAAGAGAATATGAAAAACTAAGAGAAAGACCTACAACTTTTATGTTTTAGGTTTTAAGAGATAAAGACTCAATAATTAATGAAATTGAGATTCAAGTGGCAGAACTGAGTTTTAGGCAAAAATATAACTCGACCCTCGCTCGACGTTTGGCTCGAGCGAGATTTAGGCAAAAACTGGGCCCGACCCTTGCTCAACGTCTGGCTCGAGTGAGATTCTCCTGTTACCTAAATTCGAGATTTTCTTATATCCAATGCATGTGATTTAATATAAAGATTATGTGGTAGGTTTTTTTAAAAATTGGGCATAACATGTATTTAACAGAATAAGAAACATTCATAAGAATAAGAAATGAACAACTAAAATTAAGAATTATGGATAAGTTAGTTATGTCATGACGAGGATAGCGATACGTAACATTCGGAAGATTGACGTGATTTGATAAGTAAGAGTTGTGTCATGACAGGGACATCGATACATTACGCTCGTATGACTCACATGACAAGCGGAGACGGCGATACGTAACATTCGCTATGTTAAGTGTTTTCCGTGTCATGACGGGGATGGTAATACGTAATGCCCGTATGATTGATGACAAGTAAGGACGGCGATACATAACGCCCGCGATGCTAAGTATGTTTTGTGTTAAGTCTGGGACAGCGATACGTAACATCTGAAAAACTGACACAAGACTCATCACAATGGGGACGACAATACGTAACGTCCGAACGACTAATGAGTTATATGCGAAAGGGACAGCGATACGTAATGTCCATCAAAAATAAGAATTAAGTAAGATTTTAAAAAAATAAGAATTTAAGGAAAAATGTGATAAGTCCTCATAAGTCGTATAGAATATATTTTAAGTTACGTGTTGTTACTATTTTCCATAGATATAAGTGTTTGCCTTGGTCTATACTTTATTAAACTGATTGTGTAATTACTGTGATTTCTAAGGAAATCTCACTTTTTTGTGTTTCTATATTTTTTTCTTGGGAATACAAACTATGCTACAGGATTAAATGACTAACAAAGGAAAGTCTCGATGCTGCAGGAGATTCCAAGGAGTCCTAAGTGACTTTCTGATTATAATCTCTATGTAGACTTTTCTTTTGCTTCTTTTAAACTTCCCATCTATGATTAGCCAATGAGATTTTGGAATCACGATGCATCCACTTTTTTCTGAGGAGAAATGACGTACGAAATGCTATTTGATCTTAGGACTAGATGGTTCCTTGTCTATATGTGGGGTTTACACGACACCACAGGGATAGTATCTTCAGCGAGACTTTTGTCTTAGTCTAGATATATTTCACTATGGGAGGAAATTTCCTAAAATTAAGAAGAAATCTAAGTGATTTTAAAGATGATCTATTGTAATACTACAAGTATTTTGATGACTGTGACAACTTCTTGGATTTTGTATATATAACAATACAAGGTTAAGCTATGAATGAATGATGTGGATGTTGTAAGATTATTTTTCTCCACGTGATCTGTAAAAATTTTTATAATTTAGACCTGATCCGCTACGAATCATATGGCATATGATAGTAAGTCTAGATCTATGCATTAAATCATTGTTACGTACGGGAGTGAGTAGCCTAATGTTATTTATCCTATCACCTCAATGTTAAATCTCAAATATAAATTGAGGGCGTCATACCATATGTTTGAGTAGCCTGGTGAACCTGAATCCACAAGGAGTCGCGTGCGGAGGAAGGGATCCACCAAAATATAAGGCACGTAAAGTTGACGCTCCACTAGACCCCATGCGTGCAATGCACGTGCTACTCAATTTGACAAAAACTCCCATCGACAACAAGATCGGTAGACGGGGAGAATGATTATGAGGTGCGTGGTAGTCTTTAGCCTCCGGACTAACCCAAACATGCACAAGCCGACTCAAAGCAAAGAGAAATTGGAACTCATCATCAAATTGTACACTGACGATGGCCGCAAAGATGAATGAAGAAAAGGAGGCGAACAGAGCTTTCCATACTAGATGGAAATTAGTATTCAAAATTCAAACGGAGTCGTCTTTTGGCAGAAGTACTGAGTCAGCAACGTAGTAATTGTTGTACGTTCATATCTGATCAGCACATTTGTTAATTTATTGGATAAACCCACGTACTCAAATATTACCTAAGCAACACAGCATATGTAAGAGCTACCAAAATCCAAGTCTTCCCATCTCCTTTTCCTTATTTAAAAGTTTACATATATATAGACTATATTATATATATGTGTGTGTGTGTGTGGTTTATATGAGGATCTGTAATTAGAGAATTACTTTAACTATAAAAATATTATGCATAAATAAATCTATAAATTGACTTGATAATTATTTTTATTCTAAATTATACATAACAAATCACATGAAAAAAGTTTGTAGATTTAGTTTTATGTAACATATTTGTGAATCCACAATAATGATTTGGCCAAATTTGACCAATAGGAATAACCAATAAATAATCTTGATAATGAAACTCAATTATATTAAGAATATAATATAAATAATTAAATTTTTTTTTTTAATAATTTATAATTTTTATACAAATATAATTTTACATGATATTAAAATAAAACATTTAAATATATACTCTATATTATTTAATTATATATATAACACGTATTAAGTTAACGTTAAGGCCGGGAAATGTTAAATAACTTTTTATCCGTAACTGCTAATTTCACAACTAGCCCACGAAAATATGAAATTATTTACTCCGTATTAGACCATCCTTAATGAATTGGCTAAAGTAATAGACCCATATTGGATTAGTTAAAGCTTAAATATTTAGACTTTAGCTATTAATGTCAAATTAATTTCAAACTTTTGAAGTGATTATTCATAAGTCAAATGTATATTTTATTATTGTTTCTCTTTCTCTTCCTCATCACAACTATTATTATGTCATAATTTTATTAGAACATGATTACCAATTAACACATGGGTAGAATATTTGTAACATATGATAAAATAAAATAAAATAATAATTAAAAATTTATTATTTTTAATTATTACTATATAATAAATAAATAAATAATCTAATGTGAGAATTTAATATTAATAGTTAAAGTCAAATTCATTTCATTTCATTTTATTATTATATAATAAAAAACAAATATTTTAATGTAGGGATTAAATTAGTCAAATCCAAATTCCTCTCATTCTAACTAAAATATCCTTTAACTTTAAATAATTTTATTGAGGATGCTCTTATAGATAATATGAGTACGTAAAAATGTACACATAATCCCATGTAATAGAATTATGTAAAAAAACAAAAACAAAAGGTTCATTATGTTTGAATATAGAAGCTCTCTCAATTTTCAATTTATTTCAACTAGTTTTAATTTATTTAATTTTAATAATTTTATTATTATTTATAAATTATCTCAATTAATCTCATTTTATTATCTTGCAGCAAAATATACTAAAAAATCACATAAATATTTTTTTTTATAAATTTATATAATTTAATATAATTTATTAAATTAGAAATTATTTTTACAGTAGAGTAAAGAGATGAAATTTGCATATTTATTTTATATAATTTCTGTGTAAACTTAGTCGTGCTGTTTTTGTTGATAACGTAATATAAAGTTTGATTTATAAAACTTTATTTTTACACATCTATTTTTACACATCTATGATCTATATAGTCGTAGAACAATAAAAAAAACTAAGGTTTATGGTTAAAAAACTAGTTTATTTATATATATATATAATCTATATTTATTCAATTTTTTTAAAATAATTATTCACGATTATAAATATATATTTTTTCAATAAAATAACTAGCATACAGAATTCAGAGAGAGAGATGAGCGTGCAGTCAATTAGGCTTGCTTGGAAAGGCGTGTGGAAGATGTCAAGATACGTGGGGCCTGAATGAAATAGACTTTACCTACCAATAGTAAATAGTAAGGCCACCGGCACCCGGAACCAGCATAAAGAGAGTCTAGAGAGAGAACGGATCGACAGACATCCACAGACAGCCAGACGTCCACCGCCACCAGAAAAACCGGTCGTCACACTTTTCTGAGTCCGTATGTTCTTGCGTATGTTTTTGGGGAGAAATACTTTTGAGTGATGATACACTTATTTTATAACAGTTTTTATAATTATTTTATAATTTGTAATGTTATTAAATTTTTTTTATTATTTTAAATATTTTTAATCATTACAAAAAATTTTTAAAATAAAATTTTATTAATATTCACATTCTTAATCATTAAATAAAATTAAAAATTAAATACAAAATTAAATACAAAATTAAATGCAAAAGAAGTTATAAAATTATTATAAAATTATTGTAAGCGTATCATTTTTCAATACTTTTAGCCAGGTATACTTATAAAACAAATCTTAGAAATTGAAGTAATTTGATATCATTTATTTTATTATAAAATAAATTGTATAAATTGTATAAAACTATATTAATTTATAATATTATTCTTATATGTCGTTTATAGATGTATCACTTCTCACTTTTTATCTACTCTCTCCCTCTCAAAATCTCTCCTTTTGATGCCAGGTGTAATGACAAATTCTTAGGAACCATGAAAATGTGAAAATTCATTAGTAATTATTAACTTATTTTTGTTATAAAATATAATTAATCGTATAAGAAAAGAGATAGAATCAAGAATCTAGTTCAGCAATTAAGTCAATAAGTAATAAGACAAATTGACTCAAACTTTTAAGAAAAAATAACTTTATAAGACAATTAAGACCACTCACTCCAAAAATAAGAAATAAATTTTTATAAAAAGATATCTTTTTAAACTTTATTTGTATTCAAAAACGATACGAGCTCATCTCAACTTATCTCAATCAATATGTTTTTTTATAAAATATAAAATTTTAATATAATTATTTTTAATTTTAATACAGTTTTTTTTTTAAGTTAACTCATCCCGTCTCATCTCCGAATCAGTATAAATCGGACAAACTGACTATAATTTTACTGATTTTCTTTTAAGAGAGGCTTTATCTTCAACTTTACCATAAAAATATTTTGTATATCTCTATTTGCTGCTCTTATGCGTTTATTTATTATTTATTTTATAAATGTATATAAAGACTACCATAACGATATCAAGCCATCATGATAGGCCAGAGATGATTCTTTATATCATTCAGGTTTATCGTATAATTTTTGGCAATAACAATACGATTGATTAGTTTCCTTCTCGATAGATAGATCCGCTTGTATAATTAGTTTTTATACTGAACCAACAATACAATTATACATGTCACCATTGTATAAATTACTATAAAAAAATTGATATTTATAATTAATTAATCATAACTAGAAGGATTATTTAGATTATTATTCTCGTAAATAGTCATTCTGATTATTGCTAATTAATTATAAATGTCAATTTTTTTTAATAATGAATATTGCTGATGCTAAAAAGGCTTTTAAAAGTACTGGAGAAATGGGTGGCAAATTGTGTGTGCAAGGGCTGGGTCTTATATTTGCTGCAATGAATAACATATCAAATTCTTCTATTTTGTTCTCTTAATTAAATAGTATATATATTTACTTTTCTTTTAATTTCTTTTATATACTGTTTTAAAAAATGATTATTAATATATATATATTTTTTAAATTACTGCAATTGTATTGGCTGACATCATTTTCCTCCCACTTCCGTCCTCCTTCTTCAACAACTGTCAACAGTTGCCGCTGACTACAACCGCCCATTCGCGCAGTTTCACGCACTTTCTTAACTCTCTGACCAAGAAAAATAAATAAAGAATTCCAGCCGCCCTTTTTTACTACCCTTTTTCATGTTGCACGCATTAAAAAACAAACTTAATTAAATTGGACAGTGATAGAGTCATTAATTCTTTATTCTTTATATTGTATTTAGATTTTTTTATTTTTTTATAAATATTTTCTAACATTTTTAATTATTATAAAAAATTAAAAAATATATAATTTTATTAATAATCACTTTTTTAACCATTCAATAAAATTAAAAATTAAAAATAATAAAATAATAAAAAATAGTAAAAAATAATAACCTTATTATTATTCGATTAAATTTCAATATCACTTTTTTATTAAAGAGTAATATTATTCTTTATTCTATTTTTTATTATTATATGATGTAATATTAAATGGTTGGAGATTATTTATTATATTCTAATTATTAATTTATTATCTAATATCATATCATAAGATGATAAAAAAATGATAAAAAATAAATTTATTTTTTATTAAAGAAAAATACTACTCATTATCTCATTTTTCATCATTTTCTCATAATTCTATGATGTGGTATTAAATAATTTGATATTATTTATTATGTTTTACTTATTAGTTTATCATCTAATATCATATCATGAGATGATTAAAAAATGATAAATAAAATCAATTGACAATATTTTAGACTTCTCATTAAGAGAATCAAGAATCGACCCTCTCTTCTCATGTATAAAAAAAATAGTAAACTAATCGGTAAATATTGTATAATTTTTTTCAAATGTAAATTCTATTATAAAAAAAAAACATTCCACGCTTTTTATGATAAAATTCTTTTTTAATATATTAAAGAGTTGCATGAAACTTATAATTTTAGATATACAATATATATATGTGTGTGTGTGTGTGTGTGTGTATAAAGGGATAGATGGATTTTTGAAGACTTGGGTTTGTTGGTGACTTATTTATACAACTTATAGTTTTTAATTATAACAAGGATTAACCATGGCCAAAAAAATAAAAAAAAATCCAAAATACAATTATCAACAAAAATCAGAGTTCATAACCGATTTAATATTTGAAAAATGATAGACTTACAATCATATTATTATCCATTTTTATTTGATTTTTTTAAATTTTTTATTTTACTTAATGATTAAGAAAATAATTATTAGTAAGATTATATATATATTTTAATTTTTTTTCTTAATGATTAAGGATGTTAAAAAAATACTTAAAAGATAATGAAAAAAAATGAAAAAATCGAATATAAAGTGAAGTAATAAATGGATAGTGATAGGATAGTAAGTCTATCACGACCCTTAATATTTTGTACTTGATTGAGTAGATATGTTATTTTAGCAAGAATCCAAACAGATTGATTTATTTCTATAGATAATATGAGATAAGATGAGATAAAAGTTAAAATTTGAATAAAATATATTTATAAAATATATTTTTTTAATATTAATTTTGTTTTAAAATTTGAAAAAGTTGTTTTGAAATTTGAAAAAAAATAAATTGTTTATTTTATTTTATATGAGAATTTAAAAAAATAATAGTAATGAAATAAGACAAGATAATATAAGATAAGATAAGATGAGATTGTTTATAAAAACAAACCAAACCTAAATTAGGCTGTTTTAAATTTAGCACATAATTTTCTTGTCTTCTTTTATTAAAATTTGATTTCTTGAACAAATTTGGTCACATGTTGATTAGAGAGAGTAGCATGCCTAGTACAAGATGAGTAATAACCAACATAAAAGAGTAAGGCTACATTGGACTGTTAAAAAAAATTTAATTTTTTTTATATAAGTTTCATATATATTCATTTTTATTTTTAAATGATTGTATGCTACTTATAAATCCATATTTACGTTTATCATTTTTTAAAATGAAATTAGCATTTTCTGTGATAATAAAAAATAAATTCATCTTGCAAATATTTTTCCTTTCAAATACGTTTTTTTTTTTTTTTTTGAAAGGCTTTCAAATACACTTTCTTTCTGAACATTACTTTCACAAATATCAATAATAACTCTACATTTAGAAATAAAATAAATTATCTTAACTTACCCAAACAAGTGTGTACACCAGACTCCAGTCCAGGAGGCCCATCGCTGATAATAGGATCAAGAAACTAAAAAGTGAATATCTCAATATCCTCACTAATTTCTTTTTCCTTTTTTTTTAAACAAAAAACAAAATATACAGAAATTGAAAAACAAAAAGAAAATCTACACTATATATTTATCATAATCACTTGTTCATATCATAACTTTATTCAATCACACCTATAAAAAGAGCTTATCACATATTCATCATATATTCCACGAAAATTCAACATAAAGTTTGGGACCCACAAGTATTATAACGGAGAAGAACCTGACTCACTCCTTCACTTAAAATTCGCCGTGTAAATATGAGGACAAACTTCGTAATCAACCGTTCGATTTTGACACGCTCTTAATCACTCTGTTTGTCACCGTCAGATCAGAGGTTTCTTGGAAAACGTAGACTGAGAGGTGTAAAAGGTGTACCACTATATAAAGGTAAGCAATGCTCTGAGACTGACGAAAGAGAAAAAAAAAAAGAAAGCAAAACACTGCGTCGGCTCTGAGAAATCCTTTGAAACCCTTTCGGGATTTTGAAAAAGTTAAGATTTTGGAGACTGGATTGGTCGGTAGGGAATGCAGAGAGATGGTACGAGCGTCGGTGACAAAGCGTGAGTTGTGTTTGCGGGGCAAACGGTGCATCGGCGGCAGAACCTGCCACCGAAAACACGTCGAAGACGGGTGATCGCGTGGTCTTCGTCTTCTTCTCCGAACTGCAATATCAGGCGATTCCTCTCTGTAAATTTACGTCCCCAAGTTCGGGAATTTTTAATTTGTTTGTTTGATTTAGTAATTTTTGTGTGAGTGAAAAGTAGCCATCTGCAATGGCTGATAAGAACAGAGATGGCAATTCGGCCGTTCTCCACGGCAAGTACGAGCTCGGTCGGCTTCTGGGTCATGGTACTTTCGCCAAAGTTTACCATGCCAAGAACTTTCAGACTGGGAAGAGCGTGGCTTTGAAGGTTGTTGGGAAAGAGAAAGTGATAAAGGTGGGGATGATGGAACAGGTGAAGAGGGAGATCTCGGTGATGAAAATGGTGAAACACCAAAACATAGTTGAGCTCCATGAGGTGATGGCCAGCAAATCCAAGATCTATTTCGCGATGGAGCTCGTCCGCGGCGGCGAGCTCTTCTCGAAGATCTCCAAAGGTCGGCTGAAAGAGGACCAGGCCAGAGTCTATTTCCAGCAACTCATCTCCGCCATCGATTTCTGCCATAGTCGCGGCGTCTACCACCGGGATCTCAAGCCGGAAAACCTACTTTTGGACGAGGATGGTAATCTCAAAGTCACCGATTTCGGGCTCAGCGCCTTCTCCGAGCACTTGAAACAAGATGGGCTCTTGCACACCACTTGCGGTACGCCGGCGTATGTCGCGCCGGAGGTGATTGGGAAGAAAGGCTATGACGGCGCCAAAGCCGACATCTGGTCCTGCGGTGTCATTCTCTATGTCCTCCTCGCCGGATTCCTGCCATTCCAGGACGACAATATCGTAGCCATGTACCGGAAAATTTACCGGGGAGACTTCAAGTGCCCTCCATGGTTCTCCTCCGAAGCTCGTAGACTCGTCACGAAGCTTCTCGATCCGAACCCCAGTACCCGAATTACGATCTCAAAGATCATGGATGGTTCCTGGTTCAAGAAATCGGTCCCCAAAAACATGAAAACGAATAACAAGGAGGACCAGCCGGAATTCGAGGAGGCCATTTGCGAGAAATCAGGGAAAGAAACCGAGACCCTGAACGCGTTCCACATCATATCTTTATCAGAAGGGTTCGATTTGTCGCCACTCTTCGAGGAGAAGAAGAGGGAGGAGAAGGAAGAGCTTAGGTTTGCAACGACGAGGCCGGCGAGCAGTGTGATATCCAAGCTTGAAGAGGTAGCGGCGAAGGACGGCAAGTTTAGCGTAAAGAAGAGCGAGTCCAGGGTCAGGCTGCAGGGCCACGAGAGCGGGCGTAAAGGGAAGCTGGCTATTGCGGCGGAGATCTTTGCCATCACGCCGTCGTTTCTGGTGGTGGAGGTGAAGAAGGACAACGGCGATACACTGGAGTACAACCAGTTCTGTAGCAAGGAACTCCGACCGGCGCTCAAGGACATCGTCTGGACCTCTACTGCAAAAACTCTGCACTCGCTTAATTAATAAACGTACAGACATGCATGCATGTCCGTTGATTCTTGTTTAAATTAACCATTATTATTGCTTTCAATTACGTTGAAAATTATCGAATTAAATAAATCCATTATGTAGATTAATGTTTGTTGTTATGTGTTTGGATCACGAGAAAATTAAGGTGAGTCATGATCCTGTGAATAGCATCATCCGAGTTGCTTTCGATTCATCTATGCTGATGTTTGCATATTTGTTTTGAGTGTGTTCGATTGGATTGGCGTTGGTTTCTTCTCACATGGGACTGCAGTCTTCTTTTCTCCTTTTCCTTCTCCATTTTCCCTTTTCTGATAAAATACAATCGTATGAAGAGTGATTACAGTGAATTCTTATCATATAATATCATTCTGCATCCATTAAAGTTATTCGATAGTTCATGCTTTACAGGCCGTCGGGAGATCAGCGTCCATAGCTTTTTGAAGTTTAATTGCATTACAATCTACAAGATTAACTGTTGTTATCCTTATCTATAAACTGATTTAAATTTTGTAATTTCAAAATACAATCTCAAACTTTTTTGAATTTAATTGCATTAAAGCTTCAAGATCTGTTCATAGATATGGTTATGGATGAGAGATATTATATTAGTCAGTCAAGAAATATTGATAGAGAATGTTATATACAATCTAATTTTTTTTTTATAATTTAAATAATAATTTAATAAAAAGATTTTTATTTTAAAATAAAATTGATTAAAATATTTTTATTCACAAACTAAAAGTTCTAAAAACTTGAAAATTTAATTTAATTTACCTATAAAATGAGAGTGATGTCGCTATTAATATTAGATATTTTGATTGAGAAATACTTATATGATCATTTTATTATTATAATTTTTATAAAAAAATATAATAAATAATATAATTTTTTTAAAATTTAAAATGATAATAATATTAAAAAATAATATATTTTTTTCAACTTTCAACTATCGACTAATTTGATTTAAAATTAATTTATTTTATCTTATTATTCAAATAATAAAAAATTAAATTCAAAAATTAATATAATTTTATCTGATAATTTATTTTATAATAAAAATATTTTTATAATCTATCAAATCACAACTTACTTTTATAAAATCTATTTACTAAAAACATTTTTCCTTCAGTAGGATATTCCAAACTAATTGATTGCATCCTATAGCCCATGGAAAGGAAGGCAAGTGTCTTTTGCATGCCAAGATGGGGTATTCATCTGTAAAAAAGACAGGTATGTTCTTATCTTTTTTTGAGCGACAGGTATATTCTTCTCACCTCTCCTTCTCAATTATTGCTCTTGGCCTTGGGCAATCTTTTCGTTAAAACAGTTCAAAGGAAATAGTAAAATAAATTAAGGTTATATTTATATTAAAAAAAATGAGATAAGAGAAAATGAATTTAAAATCTCTTTAGTATTTGGGAGTGAGTTCATTTTATTTCAATTCATCTCAAACTTATTATTATACTTTTTATATTTTTATATAAAATATAAATTTCAATACAATTTTTTTAAATTTCAATACATTTTTTTTTAATTTTTAAGATAACTTGTTCAAATTTTAAAATAATAATAATATTAAAAAATAAATTTACCCCAACTCATCTAAACTTATTTCATCTTATTTCTAAATTCAAATGTGGCCAAATAAATTAAGATGAGTTTATTTTTTAATATTATTATTATTTTAAGATTTAAAAAAATTGTCTTGAGAATTGAAAAAAATTATATTGAATTTAGAAAAAATTCTTTTGAAATTTATATTTTATATAAAAATATGAAAAAATATAATGATAAATTTGAAATGAGTTGAATTGAAATGAGATGAGCTAAATGGGACTAAGTACTTCATATATCGTGCATGATGTGCATATATTCATCTCAATTTTAGAAGAACTCATATATGATTTTGAAAATGATAAATCTACCAATATTATATATAGTAAAATAAGATTACAGTATATAACAATTTTCTAAATAATTTTTTTTTTTTTTAGACAATAACATTTTTTGACGTAATTCCTTCGGGAAACGTAATAAACATATTATGATCATCTCCATTATATATGAAGGTTTCACGAAAGGCTCTCTTAGCTCATATCTGAATATAATTGCATTGGAGTCATTCAAAGCTGTCTGGATCAGTGAAGGAGATATCTCATTAAGTGCAATTTAAATCTTTTATATATATATATATATATATATATATATATTATATAAATAAATTTATTTATTATTTTCTTTTTCATCATCTTTTTATTAATTTATAATGTAATATTAGATGATAAACTAATAAGTAAAATATAATAAATAATCTTAAATTATTTAATACCGCATTATATAATGACGAGAGAATTATAAAAAATTAGATGATTAATATCATTGCTCATAATATATATATATATTACAAGAATATTGTTTACTTATACCAAGTTAATTTTAATAAAATAATTATTTATAATTAAAATTAATTATAAATAATCTTTTCATCCTAATTAATTAATCACAAAAATTTATTTATTTTTTGTAATGATATAATATATATATCAAGGAAAATGAAATGATGATAATTAAAAGACTTATAAATTATGATAAAATATTTACCTAAATGATATTGGGGCAAAAATGATGTATACTGTTGGCCTGCCTAGATCATTGATTTTGGCTGGTTTTCGAAAGTTGTGCAGTGTCCAGCGCATCTACAACAAAATTTTTTGTTGAAATGTAGCGTCATAATCATCGAAAGAACGCCATATTCTAAGCAATAATTAATCATAATTAAAGTTTTTAATCTGTTTAATTACTTATGATAATTAAGTTAATTACGTAGTAGAGATGGATGCATGTACATGATCTCCAATCAGCTAGATAGGTAAATTATAGAAAAAAAAATTAACTCCTTACCTTTTCGAGTTCATCTGTCTCCAAAATGTTTCTGTTTTTCAACTTTTGTTTTAACAACCTAGGAAATTAAGGAATCCTGATCATTATGGTGGAACCACCGGCTGGCCTTGTGGAGATAACTTTAGTTGGTCTCATGCTTTCTAGTCTTCTACAAAATATCCAGTCAAATACTACTGCATTTTAAAGCCAAAAAGTTAGAGAATTTTAATATTTCGAATACCGTATTGTATTGGTGAACAAATTAATCAAAGTTTTAAAATAAAATATTTCGATATTAATATAATTTCATATACTATTTTGAAATAGTTTATACATAAAAAAAATATATAAATATATAAAAATTATATTTCAAAATAATAATCAATATATAAATAAATTATATATATAAATATATATTTAAATAATTTGGTCTAAATTAGGATTAAAAAAAGCAAGAAATGAAAAAAGAATTTCGAAATCTGATACAAGTCGGTATGGTCGGTATTTGAGCCGATTCAAAAAAGACATAATTTCTGTATTGGCTATTATTCCAATATGGCATGCACCAATCATACCGACTGGTACGGTATGAAATTTAAAATTATGCTATAGATCACTGTCTGCATATATAATGACAGCCTTTAATGTATTTAATAGAAAATTGTTTATCTATTAATAATTATTTTTTATTAAAATAAATATTTTTTATTAATAATAAATAAATATTTTTATCACAAATAATTTATTATAAATATTCATTTTTGTTTATTATGTTTGAGAAAATTGGAAGACAGGGCTGATGCCCTAGCTAAATAGCCTTTGGATGATGCTGGGTGCGTATATATGGAGGGGGACATAGTCTAAGATAATTTTGCTGTACAAGTGGTCCTGTCAGGTAGGACTAAGACAATTTATATGGGTCAGCTTGATTCACATGAGAATAAGGAGGCTAGCTAGTCAATTCAGTGTTCGTGGCATGTTCTACAATTGCTAACAGGCTAGGCACATGGGACTGTGGCATTCAGTCTCCATGCAGCATTTCCCTCCTCCACTTGTTTTTATGGGGTTAGATAGCTATACATACACCACTAGCTCCCCCTTTCCGCCTTGAATTTGGATAATAAGATGATATGCTGAAATTATCTGTAAATAATAATAAGATAGTTTATAAATATTAGTAATATTGTTTGAGTTAATAATTTTTATGAAATCTTAAGGTCAAGTGAGAGAAAAAATTAAATTAAAAAATATGAGAAATAATATTTACAATCTAGATAGTACACTCTTTAAAAAAAAAGAATAAATATGAGATGATATATATAAAAATTAATTTTTTAATAGTAAATTTCACTCTATTTCAAAAGGAGTACACGCTACTAGCATAATGCAAACTATATTTAGTATTATTTTAAAAAATTTATACAGTTAAAATATTATTTTATAATATTATTTTTATTTTAGGATTTGAAAACATCATAATAATTTTTTGTATTAATTTTTTTACAAGTTAAAAAAAAATTATAATGATTAGATAAAAAAAATAAAAATTTGAAATTAAAAAATATTTGTATTTATAATATTTAGATAGTGAGATAAAATAAAATAATTAGTATTAGTTGAAATGATTTTGATATCCCAACCAAGCTTTTGTGGGTTTTATTTATTTATTTATTTTTATAGTTAATTTATGCATTAGCCTATGATATTTCTGATGCATGAAGTAAGAGAACACGAAAGAAGTACAGGCTACAGCATATAAGTGTAAACACCCAATGCATGCAGAAGCGCGCACTACTTCTAATTTGTAGTTAATTATATTATGCAATCCTCTTTATTTTGACTAATAATTAATAAAGCTTATAATTGCATTATACGTCCCATCATGCTTCTTATGACTAATATATGTCTAGTAGATCACTAGTACAAATTAGGTACTGATCGATCAAGCTGGATTAATAATTATTCAGTGTGAATGTTTTCTGCATTATTTTCTCATGACCAACCCTTTTTTTTGGCCTCGACATTGTCGACAATATCACAAAATTGATTTGGATTAAGAAAAAAAAAAGGTGTAAATGGAGTGGAAATCATATATACAAGAACTGCTGAATTATATAGAAATGAAAGTTAAGAGATAGAGAGATGAATTATTGAAGTACAAAATAGGGATTACTTTAAAATATGTTGTGTATATCACTTACCTTCACAATATATAAGATATTTTGTGGGATTTGATCTTTTTTCTAATATATTTTCATATTCAAGTTTTTGAGAAAATTAATTACTAATTTAGTTGTCATCATGATTTGTGTATTTATTCTTCAGCAAGCTGCACACTGAATAACCTCCTATTTCTCTTTTTTTTTTTTCCTTCTTGATAAAGATTTAGTACTTATTTAAATTAAAAAAAAATAAGATGAATTGAAATGAATTGAGTTGAGTTTATTTTTTTAATATTATTATTATTTTAAGATTCGAAAAAATTGACTTGAAAATTAAAAAAAATTTATTGAAATTTGAAAAAATTGTATTTGAGATTTATATTTTATATAAAAATATAAAAAAAATATAATGATGAGTTTGACATGAATTGAGACGAGCTCGTTTCGTCTTTGAATACAAACAGGACTAAGTAAATTTTTAGTTGTTTAAATAATAAGATGAGATAAAGATTTACTTCAATATCCAGATATATTGAAGTAAATTAGGGTTCAAGAAGATGACAGAAGCTAAGTACTAATTAAATTGTGACGTTTTACAATATTTCCTTGTACTTCGAAAACTTTTCATTGTTTTTGTCCATTTTGTGCATGTTTGATCTGTTGACGAAACTCCAAAATTAACAAATGGTTTTACGATTTATTTATCTTTATATTATTCCGAAAAAAATATCAATACGAGTTTTTATTCACAAAAATTGGTTCATATGGATAGAATTAGTCATTTTCGTAATAAATGACTAACTAGCCATGAATATAAATTCTTCATTTAGAATTATTTTTTTTGTTTTAAAAAAATTGCTGTGAGTTTATTAAATTGCAGGTATATTTGCATGCATCTAGATATTTATATAATGGTTTCATTCATAATTATTTGGGGGAGGTTTTAGATTTAAGGCCAATTATGAAATGGTGACAGACTGCCCACTTTTTTCCTTAATCTTTATTATTATTATTATTATTATTATTATTATTGTTGTTGTTGTTGTTGTTGTTGTACGAAATGACATTATTCTTTTTGAAAAAAAAAAAAAAAAAAAAAGAGAGAGTTGGGAGGGTCCTCGAAATTAATGGAGGATAATGTTAATTTGTACAAGTGGGATTTGCACCCAAAGCTAGGAGTGATTAGATTAAGTATTGGAATGGAATATATGGTTTAAACTATGCTTTCACAATTAATTGATAATCTCTTCTACCTACCAATTACAAGTATGAACTAATGTCTATTGTCCATAATTAATAACGTTTCTTAATCTTTAAATCACATGCGACAAAGGGAAACCTACCTTAATGGTCATTATTATTATTATACTTCATTAGATCCTAGGAAGGACAATCTGTGGATGGAAGTAAAGGATAATGAATCAGTGGGGCGCCGATGTTTGATCATAGTGTTCAGATTTTATGATTTTGGCACCAAAGAAATTTGGTCTTGGAGGTATGAAAAGGGATCACATGCTACCATGCCTCCCAGTTTTGGCCGCTGGCCGTCCCCCTAGTGCAAATTATATATATATATATATATATATATAAATATTTTTTAAATAATTTTTAAAAAATATTGATATTTTAATAATCACTTTATTAAGAAAAGAAAAAAGTATAGTAAGACAAAATGAATAGGCAAAACCATTGGGGGTATAGTATCATTTTCGATGAAAAAGAGTTAGAAAGATTCTAGGCCCAGAACATGCTTCAAAATCAGGCCAGGTACTGCTTTGAATATTGATATGTGATTCAGTGATTGGTAAGTCGTTCAAGGCCTAGCTACATTCATTAAGATCATGACTTGGCAATAAACTAGTCTAAGATTCAAGAACAGCACTACCCATTAATTCAACTTTTTTTGTGTCTCATAACCAAGTCTAATAATACATATGAATTCATTCCCTTGTTAATCTGTGATATTTATGGTAAGGGATTAGAATAGAATTTAAATAACTTAAAAAAATCTGGGTCTAAGTACATATCAGGTGCACTCAGCAATTTAGGCACAAAGAGCAACTGTCCACTGGGTATTACATTGATTCCTGGAAAATTTTCCGTATTGAATAATACATACATACATACATACATGTTGTATATAGAGCAATCGTCTAAAACAGAAGCTAAGAAGTGCATCCAAATACAATTTATGCAATTTATGCTAATTCAAAATGCCTTGTGGGTCAGAATGACTGATTTTCTGGAATTATATTCCATAACCAAGAGAGAAAAACAGCACAAATAAGTATCAAAAGAGTTGTTTGATATATAATCAGTACAATGCCATTGAAAACGCCCAAAAATAGTTATTTGGATGCACTCTTCGGACATCCTCCTCAAGCATAGTTAGAGATCTGTGATAACTTACATCCCACAGAAAAAGGGGAAAAATAAACCTAAGAAATCCATACTCAAGGTTCAGACAATAAGCACACCAAATAACCTGAAGCCTGTCTTTTTGTCATGTGTTACCTTGGGTCGCTTCAGTTCCTTTACCTCATCAAGTTTCTTCTCCTTAACATAATGATCAATTTGACGGTTTACTTCAAGAGTTGGTTCCAATTGCATCCCAACATATTGGCTAGACTGCTCAACCAAGGGGCCGCTGTTTTCGACCCGGCTAAAATCAATCATGTAGAATGATTGATCATCTTTTGCTACTTCTTTGCAATCACATGAATAGAAAGTAATGGTGTCCTTGAACTTTAGATTATTTTCCTTCACAAACCTATTCCAACCCCTTGTAAATACAAAACTCTGGCTGCTTTTCCAATAGCAGTAGCGAAACTTCCATGGCCTCATCAACCTGTCATAGAAAGTCAGCAGCACATCTTCTTCCATGGTGCCCCCCTCTGCATTATCTTCAGCAGTTTTGGAAGTACGCGGGAAGTACTTGATGGCATATTTCCTAGGGATGACAAGTCTATTTAACTTACTCACATCACTTGGTGTAAGTTCCTTTTGGAAAAGCTGCTTACAAATTAGTCCCCCTCCGCTTTGCAGACTAGCCAAGTTCAAGTTCAAACCATTGTGTGTTTCCGCACGTGAACGTGTTCTTAGAAACTCTTCGAATTTCGATCGATAGGAACCATCCTTTATCATGTTGAGGACTGCTTCAGAACTGTATTGATTTTGAAAGTTTGGTTCTTCAACTGTGATGTCAGTCCAAGGAAAATTTTTGTGGGAATCCGAACTTCGAAGCTTGATAGCTGCACTATCATAAGCCATGGCTGCTTCCTTCTCGGTCTTGAAAGTCCCGAGCCAAATCCTTTGGTGATTAGCATAAATTTGGGCACCCCAGTGCCCATTTTGCTGTGGCACAACACCTTTGAATTTTGTTAAGACAATGCCACCACGTCTTGCACACTTTCTTGCAGGAAGTGCATAAGTTGCACTGCTTGAATCAGACTCTTCTGTATTTGGATTTGCTCTGTCATTTGATATCAGGCTTAACATGTCCTCATCCATTACTTTTCTGCAGAAATAGTAGATTGCAGTAGAGAAGTTCATGTTATATCAAAGTGAAGAGATACATAGCAACATATGAAATTCAACAGCGGCAGCAACACGTATTTAATTGAATGGAATTAACAATTTTCTTTTTCTCAACAAGACAGTGACAACAAATTGAACAATAAGGTCTCAACCCCCTTGACTGCCTTAGACTCAAATAATTCTTTAGAAGATTTGTATACTGGATATTTGTAATAGTAAATTGAAGAATTATCATGTCACATCAAAGTAAAGAGATGCATTGCAACAAATGAAATTTTTCCAAGTAGCAGCCAAAATTCTTGTATAATGAAAATCCAAAGGGCTCCATCCATGGAGGAGATTACAGAGGCTTTAGAACATATTCTGTTTAAGTATGTGGCTCATATCAAATGAGATACGTGTACAAAGAAAATAGACAGATATCGGAGCGGAGCAAGAGACATAGCACATCGCTGAACCATGTTAAATCTCTGTATAATTTTTCTCTTGCTTTCTATTTTTGTTATTCCATACAATTCATTGTAATTGCCGCACATGTTCAACATAATCAAATGGTAGCAATCCGGGGCTAGACGAGTTTGGATGTTTTTTCATCATAGCGTTGGGATATTTATGAATGAGGATCATTTGTTGGAAGTAGCAAAACAGTTATTTGGTGGCTCCCCCTACCTGCTTGCTATTCTTCCTCTTTTATTCATAAGGAGGACAATCCCTGTGACTTTACCAAGTTTAGCCCCTTGAATTTTCACACACTGGTGTATGAAATTTTTTGTAAGGTGAAATTCTGACTTGTGAATTTCAGGTGCTTGCTGATTTTCCCAAAAGAGATTAGAAGTGGCTATTTTTTTTTTTTTTTATATATAGTTAAGAAGAGATTTTTATTCCAAGTAAATTGGCATAACCCAAGTATACAGGATATATACAAGTGTACACCTAAATACAAGTAAAGAAAAACAGTACTAAATTAAAACATTACAAATATTCTTATCCCTTACAAAATTCTTCACCCAAAAGCTTAAAAGTTGTTTTTTTGTACATTTGTTAGTTTGTCTAGTCCCTTCCCATATCAAAGTGGTACATGCTTTTGGAATTTTCAAAAGTTTTGAATTGGGTTAAGTGACAATTTTGTTTTCCTATAAACGGTACTATATATATGTAAGAAGGTTTCAGCTATGTATTTCCAAATTAGATTCTAAACCCTGATTTTCTACTTAGTCAAATTTTCTTTCTAGAACTGTTCAAAACCAATTAGACACTATTCGACATGTACCTTCTAACCCAAAACTGTTGGTGGTCAGGCTTCATGGTTGGAGTTCATTAGGTTAGGTCTTGGATGAACCTGAGTTAATCTCGAAGAGAAAGATACATCCCCTTAGAAGCCCTGACCTTTATTTTGCTTTCCTTTTTTCCTTTTCGTTTCTAATCAAGGAAAGTAGTAAATTAAAATTACAAGAGAAATGGTGGGAGACCCCAGCAAAAGACCATTGCAATAGATGCAATGCAGCTATTCAACATAAAAAAGCACAAAAGATAAAACATGCAAGTCAGATCTGAGCCCAAATTTCTTGACTCTGAGGGAATTAATTGCCAAAAAAATAAAAGAATTGTAGTCCAATTGATGGATTAGTCAAATGCAGTTTCATGAAGATGCAACCAAGAAATGATTGTTGACAAAGATCTCCACATCCTCTTCATTTAAACTCAGTTAGGGAAAGCACTAGCATATAGTCTTAATAGCTAGAATCAAACAGTCTGTATTGATGGTGACCGACCAAAGACACTCGTTGCAATGCTAACTCATGGGGCCCAATGGCTAGATAAGTGTAGCAACGAGTGCCAGATTTGGAAGCAACGAACTCAGTCATGCTGTGCATATAGTCTATAGGGCCGCAATGTGCGGTAGCACATGAAACTCACATATGACCGAATTGGCAGTCTTTTGGCAATAGTTCCACATGCGTTTTGAAGATTGATGGTTGGTGAGCATGATGGGTTGGCGTGTGACAATTTGGAGGCTAAAAAGCTATAAACCATGCATTTCCCCACGTAGTGGAGAGAGCATTGCCTCCAAATCATCACACGCCACCCCATCATGCTCTTTTTAGTATTCGATAAACCATGCATTTCCCGACCTAGTGGAGAAACACCTTAGCTTCCATATGTAAACTCCAGTCCATCACTAAGATAACAACTAACTAATAAAGGAACACTACCGGTCCAAAGAAAGGAAGAATTAAATTGGAAGATTAAGAATCACTCCAAGTGGAAACCGCTAGAAATGAGAAAAGAAAAGTCATTGAGAAGAGAGACAAGAGAGACAAGAGAAAAGAGAGAGATGGGGTTTGTTGATTTTTTTACAAAAAAAAAGGATGAGCTGTAATTTTTTTATTACAACCACTTACTTCTGAGGGATTCCTTTAACAAAACCTCTCAACATAACTAATGAACACTTTAAAAGCACCGAGCTCTTCCTAACTCTCTCCTAGGGGTTGATCTAAAGCCAGTATTTGCCTCCATTACATTAACCATACGATCTCGAGCAAGACCATCACTAACGTTTTCTAATACCGTGAATGTAAGGAGAGTAACCATTGCTGATTGAGAATATGTATGAATGAAACATATTTTTTTTTTCCTTTGATGATAGGGGAACAACCCCACAATAGAGCCCTTAGGACTCTCACCCATGGAACCTAAGCCTTCAAGGAGACTATCACAACAACCCACTGCCATGGCCTCTTACTTAAGTCGCAGTTTAATCCTAGGGGCCGGGAATTGAACATGTGACATGGGACTCATGCACAAGAGTTTGCCCCTACAACTTAGGCTAGCATGAAACAGAAATTGCTCCCTATTCAACCTTCCAAGCATGGCTTAGTTAAGGACTTCGATTCCCAACCACTATCAAGTAGAGGAGATGGAATTTATTGATTTAGTTTTTTCTTTTTAGGGGAAGTGGGGGAAAGCAATGAAAAGATAGAGAAAGTTTCTAGCATATGTTTTGCCAGAAAGAGAAACTTTTTCTTGATCTTTTTGCTAAAGACTGTCATTTATTAATGTAAGATAAAGTGTCTCCTGATTGTATAAACTCATGAATCCCCATAACTAGTCTAAAAGCACAAGGAAAACAAAACCTAAAAAAAAAAAGAAACCAAAAGCAAATCAAAGTAGAATGTAAGACAGACAAGGAGCTAAAAGAATTCATGGGAGGATAGCATAATACAACACAATTTACATTTTATAAAGTGATTTTTTTTACTTTTACAAACTTTGAAAGGCCAAAATTTTACCTTCTAATAATGCTTTACAAATCTTTTGGATGCAAAACTTTTGTTTAAATCTCTTTAATCATAATGAAAGAAATTGGATATTAAACGTTAAAGTAGTTAATTATAGGAATTACTCAATCAAGAGCAGAACAAAACAACAAGATAAAAACTAAAAGGGCTTTTTTCAGATAATGTAAGTGTACATTAGTTCATACAACCAAAGATAAACAAAAAATAACAATGGCAGCGGGGGAAACCAGTACTTATGCACACAACAACAAAAAACATTGATCAGCATGAGTTTGTTATACGTTCAATTAATAATATGGAAAGTTCCATTTGAATATGCAAGAAAAGACAGCGTTATATGCACACCAAATTAACAGAAAAAACTGTTTTATTTTTTTTTAAAAAAAATTGTTAATTTGTGGGGTTTGTACTCATGGCTTGAGGCTAATTACCAGATAATTATCCATGAATCACAAAATCGTGTTCACGTATAAAAGCTCCTATTCAAGTATGATTTAGATTTGACTTGTGCGAACAAGGCTGTAACTTTATGAAAAGCAAGACTGAAGTTGATTGGAAAATTAATACATACAACTAATTAGCCTTACTTAATTTCGTAGGAGAAATTATTGTAGCTCCAATCATATATAATAGTTGCAAATCACATAGTTGTTTCAGCATGGCAGATTGAGCTGGTCTCAGCCGAAAAAAGATAATATTAATGACAACATTAAGCTAGATCAAACGATTGAATAGCTGAAATCTTCTTGAGATAAAGCATGCAAGCTATTATCTGATAGTAAATCTACCCAATTTTAGACCAAATTAATGACTAAATACTCCCAATGGACAATACTAACATGACTAAATAACTAACACATATGCTTGCTAACAATTGACTTAAAAATTTGTGTACAGTATCCTATCTGAAAATGCTACCAAGAGTCTTAGGTAATGCGAAAAAACTTATTGGGTGTTTTCTTACAGAACTCTTCCATTTCACATTGTAAAAAATTGCACAATAAAAACTTAAAAATTGGGTCTTAAACATGCAATCATTAATGTTAGTGAAAGTATCATGCATACTCAAGTGCAATTGCCTAGTTAAAACTTAGGCACAAAGTGCAAAGCACAAACACACAACTGAATGGAATGTAGCCCAATTTAAAAAAAATAATAATGTGTAATAAATAGTATTCATAGAATAAACTTGTAAAGTTTGAAAAATCAAGGGAACAACCCAAAAGGCTCAAGCGCATGATTGTAGGTATTGACTTCTATATATACTAAAAGATCAGCAATATATACAATATTAATACATTAATCCTATATATTAATCATCTTTATCTTTAAGCATATATAGTACCATCACCATTGTAATTAAAAATCCAAACAAATTAATCAAAACTGGAAACTTCATATTTGGGCTTTGTAAAAGAAAACACTACTTCCAAATTTCCACAATGTGCACTTTTGTAAGCATACCACTTTAGCCTCTACACTTTGTACTCAAAATAATTAGCATCTAGCCAAAAAGAACATTGTTCTAGTGATGAAGATCAAGAAGCAAGTTGATCAAGACTTCAATCATCTTGCTTATATAACCCATTAAGGTCATTTTGAGAAGAGAAAAGAACTGGAGAAGGCTTAGGGGTGGTTTGGATTCAGAGAAGAGAAGAGATGAGATGAGTTATGAATAGTAATAAAATGAGTGGTTGAGATAAATTGAAATTTGAAATGAGTGATTGAGATAAGTTGAAAGTACGAAATAAGTTGTAAATAGTAAAACCCAATTTATTAAACAAACCAGCCCTAAATACAAAGCTTAATTTGAGAGATGAAACTAGCTAAAGAAAAAGCTAGCTCTAATATTTTTTATGCAATAAGTAGATCCCCAAAGAGAAGTCTTAAGGCTTGTTTGGAAATAGAAATCATCTCATCTTAAAAATTCTCATAATTTCTTTCCCAAACATTACTCAAACACAAACTCTTGTCAATTCTAAATCTTCAACTTTTTTATCTAATTATTATAACTTTTCCAAAGTTCCAAACAAAACAGAAAAAACTATAAATATGATAACAACTTGACACATCCTAGTTGTAGATGTCAAAGTGGAAGATGGTCCCTATCTACATTATGTAGTGCCTTTGGTAAGAACGCAACGAGAGAACTTTTGTTAACAAGGAACAGACACTGGAGGAACTTCGATCTCTTTTTTACTGTACGCTATTTTTATTTGCCATAGCTACAGATTTCAATGGTCTTCATCTTCAAAATTTTCTTGTATCGTACAACCCATTTATAACCTAGTTAGGTGTTATCTATTGTATACCATCTTGTGTACTTGGGCATTGCATATTTTATCGATATATTTGTTTACTTATAATAATAAAAAAAAAAAAACTTGACACTTCCTAGTTCCTGCCCATCAAATTCTTTTAAAAAATATGTATATTTTCCTCTACAAAATAGATCAATATGATTATTTACATATTTTTCATCTCATTCACCAAACATACCCTTAATGCAAGTTTTGGAGAGATGATAATTTCTTTCTAAAAATCTATAAAGTATCAAACCATAATTTACATGCAAAAGAACAACTTGACACTTCCTAGTTCTTGCCCATCAAATTCTTTTAATATATATCTATATTTCCTCTAGAAAAATATAGATCAATATGATTATATGATGAAGAGGAAGAGTTTCAAGAGAATGATTCAAAGTTCTTGCAGAGTAGAATTGTGCAATACCAGACAAGAGATAGATCTTCCAAAGAAGAGTTTCTTGCAATTCTCAATACTAGTGCTTTTAAAATATTTTAAAAGATACAATGGAATGATAACAGTTCATCTAAAATCTCTAATTAGGACTAACCACATAATTATTGATATCATATGTGGCAAAAACACCAAGGTAATGGTTAAAACGATTGAGGACAGTATCTTTGGAGTAAGAAAGTGTAGGTAAAATATTTTTGGGAAGAAGAAAAGTAAGTACTCGATTTAATTCTTTGAACATAAAGAGTGAAGGTATTGATACATTAATCATGAACACGCATAGGTTGCAAATGTTGACAGATAACTAGCTAGCCAGATCAATGGACCATAAGAATTGACACATCTTCTAATTTCGGCCTTAGCACTCATTACTAGGCCAAATGTCATCTAAATCCGAAATAATCTACCTAGAGTACTGCTGGTTATATAAAACAAAGGCTAGCTAGCTAGCTAGTAATTAATTTATGTTGGGAGAAATTAAGTCCGTCCTTGGCCAATTATATAATTAGATGAGAAACCATGATCTATGAGTCAATTAATTACCCCAGGATCCAGTTAAGTTTCAATAGAAAGATAAATCCCTAATTGAAACCGGCCATGACAACTTGTGAAACGATCTCTTCAACATGAATCTCAACGATGGCTGTGAAAGAAATATCAACAACATCAGATGCTAAAGATCAACCCAGAGCACAGATTCACCAATTCAATTCCCTCCTATGGTCCAATTCCTAATTTATAATGCGTTCAGGTTTGGAAAGATGAAAGTGATTGCCTATATGATCTTATAACTATTTCCATAAACAGGCAAGCTGCATGGAGATAATTAAAGAAAGCTTAATTGTCAGTGTCTCCTCATGTGGATCAAAACACAATGAACCACTACTCTATATAAGCTTATAAATTAATTTCTACAAACAAGAAGAAAAGAAACTCTACGACCAATTAAACTTTCTTCCATCACAAGTTCAGGAAATTGGCCTCATGCAATAATCTTTATGCCAATCAGGTAAACAATAAATCCTACTTAAATTACTGAACTGCCTTCAAATAAACTATATAATATGCCATTATTCCAGACACGAGTTCCACCTATATTAGTTAAATATCCATAAATCAAACCAGCATATTTAATATTAGAAGAAGACAAAAAAGACACATAAAATCAGGAGGACTAGCTAGTAGCAGACAAAAAACAGACCAAATTAATAAAAACGAAGAAATTAATTGAAGGAATAGTTAATTACCTGAGTGATTAGCCTCCTACAGACGGAAGCCACAGTTTGCCCCCGAACCCCAAGCAATATTACTAATAAGAGCTGCAACAAACAATTCAGACCTTATATAACATGTATATGTATATATATATATATATTGCTTGAATATATTATAACCAAAGCGACGCATCTTGGTGATGATGAAGAAAGATTTTCCAAATAAAAGTCACAAATTATAATCCAGGAAATTACGCAAATTGAATCAATCACCGACCCGAATAGGGAAAATCCCCTCTTCAAAGGCTTTACTCATACTAGTCCTGGGAAGGTGCATATCTGCCCCGAAGCGTAAACAAATATTTCTTGCCATATTTAGCTGCGTCTGCTCAGACCCACTTCCACAAGACACCTTCTCTACGAATCAACAAGGACAAAGGTACTGAGATTGTTTAGACCAAAGCGAAAAGATAATGGTGAGCGTTGATAGGAAATAAAATTACCAAAGAGATGAATATATTATACAGAAATTTATGCGGTTTTTACGGGAAGCATGCGTTTGGGGATGAGAATCAGGGAGAAGATGAAATCAAAATATTCCAAAATCAGAGGCCGATTAAGAGACGTGTTTTACCGCATCCAAACAGGTGCCTTGCCTTGCACGATCGACCACAGCAGCTGAGACGAGAAGAAGAAGAAGAAGAAGAAGAAGACGAAGAAGAAACGCTAATAACGTGAAGCATTAATAAGCTGTGATATACAATATGAGTTTCCGTTAAAGCAAAAACAGTAACCTAGCGTACCTTCGGATATCCCACTTCCGTCGTCCTCGATACCAAAGAGTACCATCAAAAGTCACGCTCTTGAAGCTCAATCAGAATTAACAACACTAATAATGATAATAAGAATAATAATTATAATACTAATAATAATAAAATATTTGATGTTAGGGAAATGAATGGCTACAAAAAAAAAAAAAATGACAACAAACCTAAAATAAAAACGCATAATTTTTCTGATAAACTTCGCATACATGAGAAGGTATTATATAAATGGAGCAATACTCGAAAGAGAGAGAAAGAAAGAGCGAATAGATAAGTAGGAATATACAGCGTGATGTGTCATTTCTGGGTACGCCTTTTGTACCTTTCTTTCCCTTTTTTCTTCAACAGATTGGAGGGACTGGAATGAATGAGAAACATCGACCAGATAAACATGAAAAGAAAAGACAGCTGCTGCGAACAGATTTATGGGGTGAAAGAGAAACGCCCAGCTAGAGGACGAAAAGCTACAGGAAGAAGATGAAGATGAAGATGAAGATGAAGATGAAGATGAAGAGGAAGACACGGCCTGAATGGGAAGCTGACAGAAGAGAAGTGAGCACGCACTCGCAAAGGTATGCCCTGATCATACAATTGCTTGCAGCGTGTGCTCACTCTCTTCTGTCAGTCTCTTCCATGTTCATTCCACCTTCGAATTTTTTGTTGCTTTTCATCGAGAAAAAGAAAGAAAGACAAATAATAATCACCCAACGAACTAATCTTTACTCTAAAAGGTATATGAAGGCTCATCACTATAGGTCAGATCTGAAAAAAATATTAAAAACGCTTACTCATCTGGAATCAAACACTCACATACCCATTTACCCTTTTCTGAGGTTAAACCCAACTGATAAACAATAACTAGGGTTTTCCAATCCCCAACCACCCATAACAAAACCTCGAGTCTCTCTATCTTTGCATTTTTCTCTCTTTCTGCTCTCCACACACACACCCACACCCACACTTCCAAAACCTTGCCTTTTCCGGTCCCTGATCGGTATTGCCGCCGGTTACACCCAGAGAACGGCTAAAAAAAAGAAAGCAAAAGAGATAGAAATGATTGTGCCTTCGTCACAACTTGCCTTGCCTTGCCTCGCTTAATTAGCAAACGAAGGCAAAGGACAAACAAAGGACAAACAAAGGTCAAGGACGGAGGGGGCTACGTGGAGGACAGGTGTGCAGTGGATGACTTTTTTGGGAAATCGATTTAACGGCTATGCTGATTTGACTGCCTCTCTTTGGAGCTGTTTGGACCGTCAGATCGTCATTGTGGTATGGTCCCAGCTTTGTAGACCATGTGAGTTTACCGGGCATCATGGTCTTGAGGGGGGGACTGTGTGATCAACTGGGACAGACAGGAAAAAGACGTCTCTATTTAAATATCTTCTTCTTCCTCCTCTTTCTTCAAAGCTGGTATCTATTTTAAGCATGAATGATTGAATGGTAATTTATTTATACACCATCGGTCACTTCATTGGATTAAAACGTAAACAAATTTCCATCTCCATAATTATGGTTATCACTATCATACATGCATGATATAATTCGATAGAGATATCGATCATGATAATGATCAAATGTTGTTGAATTATAGGAACTTGCATGATAGATTCAATTGTTATCATTAAAAGGTTGTTGAATTTATATAAGGAATTTTGGTTCATGTTGTTGTCATTGGTGGTTAATTAGCTTGCTGGTTATTTTTGACATGTGTAATTAGTTAAAAAATTAACGTTCTTTGAGCAGATTCATTGTGTAAGCATGTATCTGAGAGAAAGCAAGCCCATTGGCAATTGCTTTGCCTCTTGGTGGACCTTCCACCTTACTTGCTTTCCATGGCTGCACGTTAAGCTTAAGTTTTCTTTTGTTTTCTTTCAAAAGAAAAGTAGAAAACCAGACTCTGATTGGCCTTTTATCATCATGTGTGAAAGGAATTGGCCAATGGATCCATGCTTATAATTTAAGCGTGATACTTGCATGATTAATGATGTACTTCTTGAATATATGCTTCATAAGACGTCTATTGTATATGTTGTTTAATTGAATGTGCATATATCACAGAGATTGTGATTATTCTTTGAGTTAAGGATTATGAGTGCTTGTCGTTGCGAGGGGAGAGGTCGCAGAGTAGAATCGAAGGGATGGGGGTGGGGAATATGAGATTATGTGTAGTGAGTCTATTGATATTATTGTGTATTTACTAATGTGGCAATAAGTGAAAGGAGAACGGCTATTCTTCAATTAATAGTCGGACCGCTCAAAAGGGCTTCTCTTATATAAAAGTTGTTGCTATTTTTCCATTGACAAACATTATGGCTGGTGGCCGCGCGTGCTTGTTTGATTTAATTGACAGATTGGCCTAATTATGTATAATCTCATACTTATAATTGTCTATTAATTATTGTTCTGTTCTCATTTTCCCTTAGGATTGGTCTAAGCTGGTTAGATAGACCTTTGAATCTCCCTTCCAAGTTAATAGCTAGAAGTAGTACTGTTTGCAGAACAGCTTTCAGCTTGTATCTCCACAGGTTGCCTAAAAACATATTTGTAAGTACTTTAAATGATGTTTACTCGGCCAATTGGGAAATAAACACTTGAGAGTAACTAATTAAAATGGGTTGCACTTTTGAGAACGCAGAACGTAATCCCATTTTTCCTCATTTTTTAGGCTTATATATCCCTTTTTCCTTGAATCTTCAAGTTTATTCATGAATGATGAAACCCCAATTGATATGGTATTTAGCACCCATTAGATCTAGTACTTCGCATTAGATCAACTTATATATGCATACACATTGACCACAATCCACCCAATAAATGAAGTTGAGATTTAGCACATGATGGAGATATCAGCTGCAAGTTGATAATCTGATAATTATAATTAATGGTCTTGTTGAATTACTTTATAATAAACCATCCAAATAATTTTTACCGCAAAATCAATGGGAGAGATCAAAACATGAATAAATTAAAAAGTACCATAATTTACTCTAGGGATCATGATAAGTAAACCATGTTGTACACCATGCTTGCCCATCTGCTTATGAGGTAAGGGAAATACTTTATCTACATATCAATTAATATCACAAAAGTAAATTTATATCTTTAAAAAAAAAGTAAATCAAACTTACATTACCATTATTTGATATGATACATTAGATTGTAAATTTATTGTTGTAAGGTATTAGATTTAATGTATTATATAAAGTTATATTAGTTTTTGGGACCTTTTTTTTTGTAAGATATCTTTGTGAGTGTAACACTATTCATTTCATAATTTACATGTATTATCTTTTCATTTTATTTTTTATTTTTTTTAGTTGTAGATTGATTTGATATATTTTAGATGACTTTATAAGTCAATTACTTCAATAAGAAATTATGTAAAACAGTGTTATAGTAGCTTATAATATTGCAATTGAAGTGAATGGATACCATCATTTTTCTATGCAAATCTAGTCACTTTTTTCTTTTTAATCAATTTGGTATGTGATATGGTGTTTTAGTATCATCTTATTCATTATTTTGTTTGGAACTACATTATGAATTGTTGATGTAAAAAAAGAGTGGTTGGCATGTTCTTGTGAAAAAATTTGTAAAATTGGGTTGTAACTAGTGGTGAAGTGGGTCAAGCGACAGTGGGATCAAAAGAGCTCAAGTAAGAATTATATAGAGACTACGCTTGACATCGAGCTCAAGTGAGACGCCAGTAGAGACTTTCACTCAATAGTCGCTTGACTTGGTGCTTGAGCGAGATGCATGCAAAGACTCTCACTCAATAGTTGCTTCACTTGGCGCTCAAGCGAAATGCAGACAAAGAATTTTGCTTAATCCTCGCTCGACACTTTGCTTGAGGGAATATTGAGACAAATTAATTTTTCTAAAGTTTGAACGTCGTTTCGGTGAAGGGGTATAAAATCAACTTTTTGTTTCTACACTAGGTGGAGAAAAAGAGAGCAAAAACTAGAGCACCCTTCCAAGAACCCTTGAGAAAAACATCTCCCTACATTTAAAGTTATATTTCTATTGGATTACATATCTTCTCCACACCACACTTAAAATTAAACTTTTGATCAATTCATTAGAGTGGACGTGTTCATCAAGTTGGAAGTGTTTTCAAGCTGCTATTGATGAAAAGATCAAGATGTTCTTGTGAAAAGTTATAAAAAATTAGAGTTTCGGCACTACATACTTGTAGAGATTGAGTGGGTCACTCATTGTATTGCAAGCCAAGTTTGACTGCTGCAAATGGTTTGTGAGTGGTTTTAAATGGTTGTAACAAATTCAAAATTTTATAATGAATTGGATGTGGTGATTTACACCTGGAGTGGTTTTAAAATTTGAAGTGTTTAAATGAGTTTCTATTTCATGACCAAATTAATGTGTTAATTTTGTGTGTTATGCTTTGTTGATTGATTGCTTTTGTTGGATTAATTTTTAGTTAGTATAGCTTTTGATTTATACCTATTCACTCCCTCTCTAGGTGTTGTAGGGTGCTTGACACTATTTTTTCATGAATTATCTCAAAAAACAAGTGTGATGTTTTAAAATATACTTTTTAGCTTATTTAAGATTAAAAGTGATTTAATTATATGCAACACTTAACTTTATCATTATAGAGCTAATTTTAAGGTGATTTAATTTTAAATTTTTTTAAGATCCTTAATGCAATTCAAAACAGGCCTTGAAATCTTAGTTTTTATGTTTAATTTGACATATTAAAGGCTTTATAGGAGGTACGCCTAAATAAAACATTTTGTTTTCTTTTTGATGAACCTAAATAAAGCAAATTGAAACAAAAAAAAGCCAACATGTAATTTACATGATATTTCAGCATGATTGGCCACCACCTCCGGGCTCCAGATCATAATTAAAGAAGAACATCTAACGATAGTTGTAACTGTGGATTTATTGAAATTGCCAAAATAGGGTTCCAAAATGTCAGGCAACTTGGTAGGGGACAATATTGTTTAAAGAGAAATGATATATAACATATTTCATAACATTTTAGAGTATTTTGATAAAAATATGTTAGTTTTATAAAATAATTTACAAAAATATCCTCATTTTGTAACATATATTTGTGTAAAATATTGATCATTTGTAAAATAATGTGTGTTTATTATTTTTCTTGTTTAAAATAGACTAATAATAATAATAATAATAATAATAATAATAAAATTATAAAACAGTGTCTTTTTTTTCTTTTATCTTTTAATTACAGTATTGGCACCTGCCTGCCTCCCAATTTGAGCTGACGTCTTCTTTTGATAATGGTATTTTTGTAATATGTCTTATAAAATTAATATTACTTTATAAAAATACTCTTACTTTATAACATATATTGTGTAATATATTGTATAAGTTGTGGTGGGTTTACTATTTCCCTTTGATAATTTGGAGACTATTTTTCTCTTTAAATCACTTAAAAAATTGGGGAAACAAAAAATCATAACTGATTCTATAAATTCAAAATAGAAAAAAAAAACTAATTGCATGTATTTAAATATTAATTCGATGGGTTATTTTCAAATGGAAAAAGATTTCTCTAAGTTATTATTCGAACTTAAGAATTGTAAGCAAAGTAAAGATAAAAAAAAATATGCTAATTATACTTAAGAAAAAATTATATAAAACAAACTTTAGTATCAATATGTTGAAAATTATAAATTTTAAAATTTTAAAAAAATTGACAAAATTACTCTTATTATAAATAAAATTATAAATACATATAAACTTATAATACTGCTCAATAAAGATAGGTAATTGAAATGAATCTTATTGCATTTAATGTTAGTCCACACATATAACAATAAGGTCTCGTTTAGATAAAAAAAGTGAGTTGAGTTTATCTCAATTTATTTTTATTTTATTATTATATTTTTCTAATTTTTTTATACAAAATACAAATAATCTCAATATATATTTTTTAAAATTTCAATATATTTTTAAAATTTTAATTTAATTTTTTTAAATTTTAAAATAATAATAATATTAAAATATAAGTTTAATTTATATAATCTCTTAATTTAAATAAAGGCTAAATAACATGTAAATCACTTGTGTCTATCTTTCTTACTTGAACCGACATGAGTATTGGTGGAAAGAATGGGAAAGCGTGGGCTAGGGTCAATTGGCATAGACAGGTACGCACCACCATGGCACCACATGCATGCACCCATCTCCATCAGTTTTTAATAATTTCATTTAGTACAGTCCTTGTGCTGGCGATGACAAAATGATTGAGGCACACTAAAAATAACCTGCTCTCTATCAAGCCTATCATTTGCAGCGCAAAATTAAAAACTAAAAATTCAAAAAAAAAGCCTATCATCTGCAACAAAACTTTGAAGAAAAGAAAAAGAAAATCTACCGACTTATTAATTCTAATAAACTTCCAATATATAAAAGATTTTCATGTACACATTATACACCACAAGAAAAATAAATTTTTGTGATTATTTAATTACGACTAAATAATTATTTCTAATTAAAATTAACTGTAAATAATCATTTGGTCACAATTAAATAACCACAAATAAATAATTTTCTTGTAGTGACATGACAATTCATATTACATCGCTCTGCATATAATTTAGGATCCCTATAAACATATATTTAGGTCACTGATAGAGATGATCCAGACAGTAAGAATTGAATTCAATCCGATAGATTTGGACGAAGATAGCAAGGACATTAATATCTATTTGAATTTAAAAATGAGATGAGTTTAATTTATTTTTTAATATTATTATTATTTAAAAATTTAAAAAAGTTGAATTGAAATTTGAAAAATGTGTAATAAGATTTAAAAACTGTGTATAGGAATTTGTGTTTTATATGAAAAATTATAAAAGTATAATAATAAAATAAAAATAAATTAAGATGAATTGAAAAAAATTTTGAATCCAAACCGAGGACGTGAAAATTTTAACAAAAGAGACGGGGAAATAATGCCTTCCTAGCCTGTTCACCAGACGATAAGTCTTTCGTGTTCCGGTTTGGATGGTCTGGGAACAAGAATTTGTATATAGTGGACTTTGTTGATGGCGAGTTTAACAGCAGAATACGTCAGTTAACGGACGGTGAGTGGATCGATACCACGCCTACCTAGTCAACTAAAGGAAATCTCATTGCACTCTCATCCAATAGACAATCTTGATAACAATCGTATATATGAAGCTCTTTAAGATATGGGGTTTCCTTGTTTCAATTTGGGGTTCGATTTTTGGACTTTTTTTATGTAGATATAAGGGTTGGGTCCTATTGGTTCAATGACGATAGTGATTTCAATGGAGTTGGGGGGTGCGAAAGTCCTCAACTTGACGAAACGATTAAGAAAGGAAATGGACAGACATGTCGTTGAGAATAAAGTCAGTGAAAAGGTAGGGATAACCATATCAAAAGGGCAAAAGAACTATAGACTCATGCTCAATCTACAACTGGGGATAAGGCCGTATTAATGATTTGTTGGTTGTTTCTCCTTTTATATCTTTTTCCCTCACAAATTTTGATTCAGATTTTTCCAGCCTTGGTATATAATTTTAGCTTCTTCCACATGTTTTCTTTAATTATGATCATGGATTCTGGATTTTCTCATTTTCATTGCTACGAAACAAATTTTAGAATCTTTTACATGTTTCAAACATTTTTTTTTTGTTGCAAAAGTTCTATAATATTCTTTTCTGTCACCTGAACTTAGAGGCAAAAGACCCCAAGAGTTGAAAGATCGTGATTTTGTGTGACTTGCTCGTGTGATTTGGTATGGTGAGATCTAGTTTCTTTATTGTGTTTTTGCATACGTGTCTTACTGTGAATGGAGGACTACTTTTTGTCCAATATTAGCTAGATCACTCCGCAACGCTTCCCTAAGAAAAAATGACAGCCATTGTTATTCTCGCCAAAAGGAAAATGGGTTGTACTGTGGAGATTACTGTAGGGTTACAATGGGGGTTAAGGGTACTTAATGCTGAAAAACTATTTATTTGAAAAGTTTGTCACAAAGGATTACCAATAAAATTAAAGCTATATAAGAGGAAAGTGACTGACAATCCTATGTACATAATTTGTGAACAAACAAAAGAAATAGTTGAGCATGCTTGGCTTTCTTGTGCTTTAGCTAGGGATGTATGGACCCATTGTTCAAAGAATTTACAAAAAATGTAGTGTACTAAACCATACTTTAAGAATACTATGTCACATCTTCTTGACATTCTAAACAAAGATGAACTTATAGAGTTTGTAGTGATCTTATGGAAATTATAGAAAAGAAGAAATGAAGTTATTTTCAAACATCTTTTCACAAATTCCCTGTGTCTCACATTGTTCAAACAAGCTTTTGAAAAGGTTACATGACCCTTCATCTATTCACCAAAAGGCTAAAACCCCTACTGCAATCTCGATTGTTGGCAGACTTCAATGGGAGGCACCTCCAAAAGATGTGATAAAAATCAATTGGGATAATACTATTGACAAGCACAATTGTAAAGTTGGCATTGGAGCAGTGGCAAGGGATAGTGATAGACATGTGCTTATTACAATGAGGATGAATAAGTCACTCTGTTTAGACCCTTTTCTAGCATAATCACTTGCTGCATTTCAAGCATCAGTCATGAAATTGGAGTTGGGTTTTTAAAGAATCATCTTGAAGAAATGCCTTAAGAATAGGCTTCTAAGGCAACAAATTAGGAGGGGACTATAGTGCATTGTTTTAAATAATGTATCGTATTGATCGATACAGCTAATACATACTGTATTGGCTAGTTGGGTGATACAGGTATACTATATGTTTCGTTCTAGCTCAAATATCGATTGTACCGGCCGCATCGGATTTTGATATATATATTTTTTTATATCTTGTTTTTTTTTTACCCAAATTCAGATTAGATTATTTATATATATAATTTATTCATATATTAATTATTATTTTGAAATATAATTTATATATGTATTTTTATATATAATTTTTAATATATAGATTATTTCAAAATGGTATACGAAATAGTATTAATATCAAAATATTTTATTTTAATATTTTAATTAATATGCTAATCGATATGATATTCAAAATGTTATTATAGTGGCATGATCATCACTTATACTCATAAGATCCAATCCCATTTTAAGAGTTAGTCCATTAGACGTGTTAAAAGAGAATCAAATTGTGTTATCATATCTTAGGGAGGAATGCCTTAAAAATTTCTGATGTTACCATTGACATTGGAGAAGTTTCTCTTTGTGTTGAGACTCTTTTATAGAGTAAGATAAATAAAGTTTCTATATCCTTAATAAAAAATTATTTTGATACTGTCTACCTCAATGCATATAAATGCAAGGGGTCCGATAAAACTACCAACTTGCAGCTGGCTCTCTCAATCACATGAATTACTTCTTTTGGCACGGGATGGGACATATATATATATATATATATATATATATATATATATATCATAAAGACATGATGCTACCATCCAAATCCTAGTTATATATATTTAAGTTAAAAAAAATAATATTTATAATTATGAAATACACAAATAATATGTAAATATTTAAAAAAAAATAAAAAAATATAAAACTTACATGAAAATAATTAATTTTTAAATAATAAATATTACTCTTTTTAAAAATATTTACCAGATATTTATATACTTTACAACTATATATAATATTATTCAACGTTAAAACCAACCGCTGACTAAAAGTTTAAACAAAACTCACATTTTATTAGACATAACAACATGTGTACTGTGTATGGTGTGTGCACGTGTCAATCAAATCCAAAATTTCGAGAAATACGTACAAAATCAACTCGAGTCTAAAGTATCTAAAGTACTTAATTACATATACCAAACAGTGATTAACACAAAACAATTCAACAGGACCAAAATTCATTCGAGAACTAAATTACATATACAAATGGGAAAGATTTTTGTGAAGGTTATATCATTAATAGATTGTAGGTGAAATGTATTGGAGTTTATAGCAAGAAGATGACTATTAATTTTGATGGGCCAACCATTTGTTTTTCAGTTATGCATACATCTAATGTATAAAAGGCCAAGGGGTGTATATATAGAGAGATAAATGTTTTAACCAAAACAAAAATTATAAAAATAAATTTATAAATTAACATAATTTGATGTGCTATATTAAAATATAAACTAGATCTAAATAAAATTATCAATACGTGAATTTATTTTTGTATGATCTATTTCTAATTGTAGCATTTCTCAAATATATACACATATATACTTATATATATTATGAATAATGATAAAGTTATTATCTTATTTATGATTATTTATGTATTTTAATTTTTTTTTAATTTTTTAATTTTTTTTATAGTTAAGGAAGTTATTATTAGTAAAATTATATATATTTTTTAATTTTTTTAATATTAAATATATTAACAAAATATTTAAAAAATAATTTTAAAAATCAAATATATTATAATTAATTAATAAATAAATAATAAGAGAGTAATAATTCGATAACTACCCATGTATAGCACTCTTATTGAATTGGCTACAATTTTAGTCAATATAACTTAAATTTTAATTTTCAACCATTCTATTTACATAAGTCTTATATTGAAATGATTATTTTTTAAAATTATAATAATAAAAGAATATAACTAACTTTTAACTTTGATTATTCACATTAAATTTTCACATTGAATTATCTATTTATGAAAATACATGATAATTAAATTAATAATTCTTATTTTTTTAATTATTTACAATTATGAAATTAATTAATTTTATTATATTTGATTATTCTATCTATTATATATTAATTAATAATCATATTTTAATTAAATTATGAGTTTAAAAAATAATTAATAATTATATTATATTTAAATTAAATTAGTAGTCGATATTTTAAAAATAATAATTTTTACGTATTTCTCATCTAGCTAATTTCTTTTACTAATTTAATAATAAAAGGAGGAGAGAATAAAATAAGAAAGAAAAAAAAAGATTTGATCAATAATGAGACTTGTTATATTTGATATTATTTTTAATTTTATTATTTATTATATCTTAAATCTTTTGATTAATTCAAAAATAAGATTAATTATTTAAAATTTTATTGAATTTAACTTTTAAGAGAGTGCTCTTATACACACAGACGAGTTAGGCTCATTCAAGCGGTAAAAGTAGTGCCGTCTGCTACCTTATCTTCCTTATCTTCCTTATCTTCACTCTGCCCATGATCTGCTCCCTCTGCAATTCAGTGGTGTGCTACACCACTACGGCCTCCTTCCATTAATGAAGATAATAAATGCAGAATAATTACTCTAGAACCGACAGGTGGAAATCTTTCATGGATATGAATGCTCTCTCCAAATTATAGTAATTACCAAAAGACAACGCTCCTTCCGAAAGCTTTCAGAGAGAGAATCACTTCCTTCTTTTTAGAAAATTCCATCATTTCAAGTAAGAGCTCCACCTTTCCTTTGTTCTTCTTTCCATTTTCACAATATGTTCATAATTAGTATTATTTTTTTTCCTCCCTCCTCAACTGATTCGAGAGTTTGCTTAGATCGATTGCATTCTGGCTGCTTGCCAGTTGCCATCTATCGACATGCGTCCCAAATCCCAATATCTCCATCATACCGCCAGCAATCTACTAGAACGACGCAAAGTCATGTCAAAAAACATAGTCGCGTGGCCCTCGAGCGCGGCCGCACACGAACGCCTCTAACAGACCGACAACTACTTGTATCGTACCAGCAGATTCTTCACAATAAGATCTTTCAGATCTAGCCTACCTAGCCTCCACTGCACCGACGAGTGGCTGCCACATGCCACTGCATATGTGGGGAAAGGCAGATGACTTGTTGCATATCAGTCCATCTGATACGTGCTTTTCACTGTATTATTATTTTTCCTACTTGATAATCTTGAAAAAATTAATATAAATCTCTAGAAAATATTTCAACTCAACACAACAAACTGCAGTAGTACGCTCACCATTATCATTGCTTCCAAAACTGGTTCCGCTACCATTATCAGTAGTTTCATGGTTTGCATAAATTTGTAATTAAATAATATATAAAATCTTTTAATAAAGTGTCACAGCCACATTGATTGATTGAAGTTTAGTTGTAAAATAATTGTAGGTATATATATATATATATATATCATTATCCGAATATAAAATCAACAGCTGTTAGCCTGTTGCCAATCTTTTGTAATGTTATCTAGGGCAATGCACCAACATGATCTGCTCCTTAAGTCACTTTCATTAATTTGATATTTGACACATATTTACTCTTTCGGGTTATCAACTTGTTCGTCTCTTTCATCCACCATTTTCATTATCATTTGTTCAATAAACAGACCTAAAAATGCAATAAATATGACATCAGATGTGGTTTTTATGACAAACAAAAATGAGTAATGATATATGTACAATTCTTTTTATATAATCATGTTTTAAAATGAGTATTTATATAAAGTAATATTATTTTTAAAACTTACTTTACAAAAGTATCTCTTATAGTTATATGGAAAGTTGTAAAACCTATTGTATGTCTATTATTTTTCCAAACAATATAGTTGGGGAGTGACAACATATGATCAAGGTGAATACATCGTAGTACGTTGGATGTGTGTGTTTTTATGTCGAGAGGAAAAAGGGTAGTTTAGGGTTAAAAACCATAGGTTCGTAATATGTTGTATGTGTGTGTTTTTAGGTCGAGAGGAGAAAAATCATTATCTCATCATCTTATAATATAATATTAAATGATTAGAGATTATTTATTATATTTTACTTATAAATTTATTATCTAATATCATATCATGAAATGATGAGAAAAAAGATAATAAATATACTTTAAAAATAATAATAAAGGAAAAAGACAATAATCTTTCTCTTATCATCCTATAATGTAATATAAGATAATTGGAGATTATTTATTATATTTTACTTATGAATTTATTATCTAATATTATATTATGAGATGATGAAAAAAAAATAATGAATATACTCTAAAAATAATAATAAAGGAAAAAGAGAATAATCTTTCAAGGCCCAACTAGCCATAGTGACATTTTGGGGCCCATTTTCTTTTGAGCCCAGCTATCCTAACTCGTGGACCATATCCATTAATGGGCCGAATCAATGCCACGTCAAAAACGTAGAAAACCACAAAGCAGTACTTCGAGAATTCCTCTTCGAGATTTCCTTCTTCCATGGCTCTGGAAGCCTACGCTTCACGAAACGCAGACACGGTTCACGCCGATGTTCTCTCCGAAGCCAGACAAGCTTGTTACAAGGTCCTTCTATTTCTTCCTCTTCTTTTCTCATCCTCGGCTTTTCTTTCTTATTTCATCTCTTCGTTCTTGTTGTTGGATGAATAAAAAAAACTCAGGCTCGGGATGCTTTCTATGCGTGTCTGGAAAAGGAGTCCAACAAAGCACCCACGGAGATCGCTTCGGTTGGATTGCTTTACCCATCTGACTGCAAAGGCTCGAGGGCTGAGTTTGTCAAAAACTGCCGGGTATCTTGGGTAAGACAGATCCCATTCTTGCAAACATTGATTTTAATTAAAGATTTGTCAAATTTTTAGTTCTTTCACTTCTTGCTTTTGAGAACTCTCGTTGTGGGTTTTGAAAAATGGTAGGTGAAGCATTTTGATAGGCAGTACTGTCGGAATCAGAGGGTGCAGAGGCTTTTGGATGACAAGGACTCGAGACGAGGTCCGTTGAAGCTTCCGCAGCCTTATACTTTCAAGCCTCCGAGTTAGAGTTTTTATGAGCATTTTGGCTTTCTGGGTGTTTTAAAGCTGTTAGTTTTTCCCGGCATTGATGAATTTTCCCTTGTACAGCTATCAATCAAAGTATTGTATACATTGCCTTTGAATATGAAATCTAAACCTATGATTGTTAATTTGATTTCTTTTTCCTTGATTTTACCTTTGTTTGGTGGTCCTTAGCTTGTAGAAAATCAGTAGTCAAGCTTTTAGGAGCAAAATTCGTGTGGAGATTTTTGGTGTGAACAGTGTCTTATTTAGGTTGAGTGCCCGTTTGTAATAAAACATTTATCTCGTATCAACTCATCTCAACTCATCTCATTGTTATAATTTTTTTAAATTCTCACATAAAATATAATAAACAATTTCACTTTTTCAAATTTTAAAATAATAATGATATTAAAAATATAATATTTTAATAATATTTAATTCAACTTTCAATTTTTATATAAAATTATCTCATCTCGTCTCACTATCTAAAAAGCCTGAGTCTACGGTAGGGGTGTAAAGGTTCAGTTGGCACCAAAGAAATAAAGGCAATTATAATGTTATTTTACAGGTTTTTTGCATAGCATATTCAGCTTATTGCAAAGGCTCTAGAATGGTTATAAGGTCTGTGGCGGTGTTACTGCAGAAGAAGCCTGCTATTGCTTGCGTCATTTGTTGTTGGTTTTAGGAAAGTGGGATACTCGTATATGTTAAACCTGATTCCCTGAGTGAAAAACAGTGTTATATTAATCATATTTTCCATGCAGAATTAAGGGCATTGGCATCTGATGATGTTATTTTTGTAAAATACATGGATAGTTGGGCAGTTTAATATTTTCCATTCTTCCATAGTTCCATGTCTTTAGTACAAAGAACCTGTTGTGGCATTGAAAAAAATGAATTGAGACCAAATAGCATATTTCCACTTCCCATGAAGTTGTATAGCTTTGTTGAGTTTGTTGATCATGTGTGAATGTGAGGCGAGTGCACAGTTTCAACATTATTCTTCTCATGATGAGTCGTTCCTTTTCTGTTTTTTTTTTTTTTAATCTCTTGCTTTTAAAATGTTGTCTTTATCAAGTACATTGGATGGGAATTTAAATCACATTATCAATATTAGTAGAAGAGCCAATAAATACCAATGTAGGCATTTTATTTAGTTGGAGAAAGAGGGACTGTTTACCCTAATTTTGCCAATGATATAATGTGGCTGAAAATTGTTTCAGTCTGGAAATATTTATTTCCTCCATTCTTTCCAGTAGTCTCAGTAGTTCAAAGTAGGAGTTAAAAGAAAAAGGGGAAAAGCTTGGTAGGTAAAGGTAACCCATTGACTTGGCTAGCTTTAGCCAAAAAATTTCTCCTTGGAAGTCAATGATCTGGATGCTCAATTCAAGTGTCACTATGTTACCTACCCTCTTCTATCTCTACAGCCTCTAAATTATGTGTAAACAAGGAAACAATAAAACTATACAGCAGCCTATCTACCAAAACTGACGCCTCTACATATATACAGTTATTGTACTAATTCTGCCATATATATATATATTGTTGCCACATATATATATCGTTGACATTCCACTCAAATTGATGCTGTGCAAATAAGGAAACTCTACAGCAGCCTTTCTACCAAAACAGTTGCAAGTGAAATTTGGATACGTTGCAAGTATTTGAGCGTCATCAATATGCTCTAATTTGGTTTGCTAGTGATACGAATGAGAAGATTGCGAATATGATAATTACCTTGGAGGGCTCTTTTGTTTAGGCCCCGTTTGGATGTTGAGTTAAGTTAAGACGAGTTAAGTTCTTTATAAATAGTAGTGAGTTAAAATGATGGAGTAAGTATTGCAAAGTCTATCCAAGATGAATTTAAATGTGTTTAAATGCTAAGTTAAATTTAGATTTGTTTATGAAAAGTTAAAAAGGTTATGAGTTATGCATGTAAAGAAGTGTCGAGTTGAAAAGAATTGTGAGTTTCACATGTAAAGAAGGTTTTAGTTGAGATTAATTTAGTGGTTTAAGAGTTAGGTGGTTGGAGGCTAGATTCAACTTAAAATTAGACTATACTAGGTTATCTCAACGGCTCGAAATATGGATGTTGCTGAAATTATGGGATTGATCCAGGATTCCAGAGCAAAGGTTAGGAAGGGAGCGTCCCCATCCTTTAGAGGGGAAATTGATCGTCATGTAAATATACTAGCTTCTCTGCGTACTACATTTTGATATGAAACCTCGTACTCAAACATCTCATAATGATGTTGGCATTGAAATAGATGTTAAAAAGTTGTGATCACTGGATTCCTTCCTGACCTTTCTGCACTTGACCAGATATTTTATTTTTGGCATGTTTATGGCGATTTTGTATGCGAACATTTGAACAGTGAAGAAACATGTTTCTCTCTTGCCTAATGGTGCAGTTCCTTTGTGTTTTGTCTTGGCAATTCCCACCAAGACACTTAATAGTTTTTATTACAAAAATGGGTTCATGAACACATGTTAACGTGGCAGTACCTTGTGTTGCTGCTACATATGGGAGTTCCTATCTCTATTGCGATGTTTTGATTGTCTTGATTACTTGATTTTCACTGCACTAGTTTTTGGATTCGATGTCCATATATAATGAATGCATAAATGTACAGCCATGTTCTTTGTTTTTCCTTCATATGTCACCAATTCCGTCCCCTTGGTCTCTGCTGTATCTCTAGTAGGTTCTGCTTTATATCGACCCAGTTGGCCAATCTTCAGAACCAAGCTTGCCTAGTTAACATCATAGTTATCAGCTACGTTCCGTTTTGGTAAAAATGATCAAGATATTTCATATCAGTAAGCAAATTGGTATAAATATTTCTTTTTCTTTTTCTCCTTGCCGAGGGACCTATGCACTCTCAAAATTAGTCAGAACGCTGTTCTGGATATTCGGTGCAAATAAAAAACAAATTCTTTTCTGTCTGTTTCAATTGTTTCTTTTATAAATTGATATGTCTTAACGTAATAAGTAATATTTCGTATGAGTTGTATCATTGTGATAATTATGTAGGCCATGGAAATTGGCCAAAATATTGTAATTGGTAGGCCGCATTTCCTTTCAAATGAACAGTTGGAAAACAAAAAGGAATCAAATGACTTTGTAAATTGTATTATTTAGGTTGAGGATCATCAGTGGAATCGTGAAGGTGGTGTTTTTCTCGAATAATGGGGACAGACAAATAATATAAAGTACATCCCACTTTGTTTTGATCATCCAAATGGGATTTTTTTTTTTTTGTGCTGATCTGTTCTTCACCATTACCCTTTTTCCTTTTGGCAAAATGATGCATCAGACAAATACGAAAGCAGGTTTTATATTGCAGATTTCGTGCGCATGCTTAACAAGTCAATATTTGTTATTAATGTGCATCCGTGTTAAACATTTAGCTATATACCTTTAGCTTTTTTAAGATTGAAGTCGAAGACTCGAAGCTTAATCTGGTAGAAAAGCATTCCCTTTTTTGTAAACTTTTACCACTTACTTTGGTACCTTTTCTTTTTAATTTCTACAGACTATAGATAATGTTTGATGATGATTCATGAAGCTTCAAAGGGGGCCAATCCCACTAAAGGCTCCAACCTCTAGTAAAATAATAATAATAATAATAATAATAAAAATTTTAAGTCTTTTAAAAATAATCTTACGTAACATATTTTACAACACTTTATTAAATAATTTTTAAAAATATCTCTTTCTTTTACAATATTATTGTATAAAATATTATAAAATATATTGTAGGTTTTACATTTTTCTAGGTCTTCTATATGAAGCTGCCTCCAAAGTGTTAAAAAGCTGATTAAGATTATTAACAGTGCAATTATGTCAGTAACGTGTTTCACGATATCACTTTGATATGAATATAATTTATATTCTTCGTACTTTGATCCAAAGATCTCTAAAAATAACTTTAAATTTTAATATATTATATTAATTTATATTAAATTTACATTTAAGAGACTTCTAACTAAACCATTTCTCTATAATTCATGTACCTTTAAAAAAGAACTACTTTATAAGTTTCCCAACAAATCCAGCTTTAATCAGAACACAAAAGAATTAGAAAAAGGAAGCTGCTTTTTCAGGTTGGAGACGAGAGAGCTACTTTTTTCAACATCAATACCAAACGTAATTTATTAGAACTACTTTTTTCGGATAACTACTTTAAATAATGAGTAGTCCTCTTACATTTGTCCCGAGATGCACAATTTTTTTTATATTTTTAAATATATATATAATTTTTTTTTAAAATTCACAATATCAAAATTCACAAAAATTACTGAATTTTTATTTATTTATTTTTTATCGAGAGATTAAAAAAATTTAACATTTCTCTTAGCCAAGATTTGATTGTAGCAATTTACTCACTTAAAATCCAACTCATAAAATCAATGAAAAATATGACCTATAATATATTTAAAACGATTAAAACTTAATTAATAGTTAAATTTGATAGTTTAAAGTGTTAATGACCAGTTTTTATAATTGAAATTATAAGATTATCTGCTACTACCTAGCTAAGTCCCCAAACTGGTCTAAACCTGTTCAGGTTTCAACTTGGTTATAATAATAATATATATATATATATATATATACGTTTGGAGGAAACTTATAAATCTGCAGATCAATGCTTGAGGAATAAGATAAGATTAAGATTTTGTGAATAGTAATTGTAAAATATAAGTTTGAATGTTTTCTTGAAGGGTCCAATGGGAACCCCCTATCTTCCTTTTTGTGGAGCCCAATTGCATATTACTTTTTTATCCTTCGAATCTTAACCGTTGGATGTAATGTAGACCTTTTGTAGGTCTTCTTTTGGGGTATATAATACCTGATATGTATGTATATATAAATATATGGAGAGAGAGAGAGAGAGAGAGAGAGAGAGAGAGAGAGATGAGGCTTTCATTTCATTTGGTTATGTGGTAAGGAATCAAGATTAAGACGATCATTAGTCTCTAATCAATTATTACTGCGTAGAGTTTTGGACTTTATGAAGAATGCTTTTTCTTTTGGCGATACCCTTATAATTAATTTATTTTCTTATCCTCTTCTTCCTTAATGATAAATAAAACGTTTTTTCCACTAAACACTTTCCCTAGAGTTGACTATACTGTTAAATAGTATTTATGTCACTCTCTCTGTGTATTTGAGGGTAAAAAATATTTCCAGGTAGGAACGTGTCAATTTTTGCAAAAAGTCCTAACATTTTAATCTCTAGATTGTAGCATTTGCGTAACATCATTGACATGATAAATATTAATATATCTGTCGCATTGATTCTAAGAAAAACGATTAACTTTTGTGTTTGTCACATTGGTGGTGTTATATGAGACTATAAGAAAAATAAATATTTGTAACGAATTATTTATAATTAACTATTTGTGATCAAAATTGATTCATTTTGACAGGAAATCCAAAATAACCATTTTAATCAAAAATAGCTGATCACAAATAAATAATTTTTTTTTAATAATGCGATGTCCTTTACCTATTTGGTTAGTGCTCCAAGATTGAGTTACACTTTTGGATTCTTTGGTATAATCTTACACTCTTGTTGTTAACTTAAGAAGATTGTTGTTTCTAGCCCTTGTTTCAAGTGAAACTTATTTACCAAAGTCAACCTACCAACGTTGACACATAATTCATGTTGTGTACGTTGCGTTTTTTTTTGTTTGTTGTTTAAGTAATTCTTGGCATGGTGGGGTGATTGAGTGATATAAAGGGGCCAAAAAATTCAAAATTCTCTAGATTTTCTTCTCGCACTCATGGTACTATTAAATTATCTCTTTAGTATCTTATCAAACGTTCTAATTTATCACATGTTCATGATAAAACATTGCTCGAGTATTAACATAGTTTATAACCTAATAAATTATTTTTACAGTCTTAAGATGTATAAATCTCGCATACCATCTTTAAAAAAGTGGATAAATTCATAACTTACATAAATGCACAAAACTTGCAAATCTTAAGATAATAAATAAAACTATATCTAACATTACTGATCACTATTGGATTAACATTGCTGTCATTTTAAAAGCCGGCGTATTAGATTAGAGATGAGACTATATGGTATACGAAGACTAGGTCTATGACTATCCTTATGAAAAGCCCATCTAAGAATAAACAAAAAACATAATCATATATTTTGAATTGGTTTGGCATATTATGTGTGGGATGAGGTGTAAAGAAATCCTATCTGAAAAAGCGGTAGCTAATTACCTTACACACCTAGAGGGGGGGTGAATAGGTGTTTAACAAAAACAATAGCAGTTTTAAAAAATTAATCAACATAAACAAGCAATCAATGGAAAAATCAACACAAGGATTTTGGTTACGAAGTGGAAACTCATTTGAAGAACCTCTTCAAAATCTAAAACCACTCCGGGTGTAAGACACCACCTCTAATCCACTATAGAAATTTTAGTTTGTTACAACAAATTTAGAAACACTCACAGACCCACTGTAGCAACTAAACTTGGCTTGCAACACCACGAGTGACCCACTCGATCTCTACACGCATGTAGTGCCGGAACTCCGACCTTTCTATAGCTTCTCACACGAACAACTTGATTTCTTCATCCAAGCTCCTTGAAGAACTCTTCCAGCTTGATGACCACGTCCACTCCAATGGACTCACTAAAAATTTGAATGTGTGTTGTGAGGGAGTAATATAATCCAAGAGAGAATGATCTTTGAAACAATGGAGAAGTTTCTCTCAAGGGATGAAATGTGGCTCCTTGGTTTTTCCTCTGTGTTTTTCCTCTCTGTTTTTCCTCTCACCTTGCAGCAGAAGACTTAAGGATATATTTATATCCCACCTCCTGAAACGGCGCTTTAAACCCTAGAGAAATTCGTGAAACCTTAACTTCGCTCGAGCGAGGTGTCGAGCGAGGGTCGAGCGAAGTCTCTGCCTGGACTTCGCTCGAGCGCCATGTCGAGCGAGTGTCGAGCGAAGTCTCTGCCTGGACTTCGCTCGAGCGCCATGTCGAGCGAGGATCGAGCGAGATCACTGTGTTGGGTATTTCTTGAGCCATTCTGATCCTCTTCAAGTGTACTCTGTCCACCATTAGTTACAACTCAATTATATTAGGTTTTTCACTAGAAAATTGCCAACTACTAAATTTTACATCAACAATCTCCCCCTTTGGCATTTCTGTGACAAAACCTCTAACCTATACATTTGACCTAATCCTATCACACACAAACAACAGGACTTCCACATGTAGGTTTTAGTCTTGGCAAGTGAAGTATCTGCACACTTAACAAACATGTAAACGTACCAAAAGAAAACACTTGCAAGGAATTTAACAGATGAACTCAGAAGTAAAGAAATTTTGCCATAAAAATTTAACACTAAAACTTCAATAGCAATCAGTCCAACACAGAATACATCAAGAATATAATGACATAGTAAAACTAAGAACAACAAGCTACTAGTTACTCCCCCTAAATCTAGCTACTCCTCCCCCGATCACTCCCCCTTTTTGTCAGAAATGGCAAGGGCTCTCAATCTGCATCAGTCTCGTCCTCATCAGCAAGAAGATGCTGAACTTGATTTCCAAGCTCAATCACTTGAGTGTCAAGTGTGTCAAACCGAGCATTGATGTGAGTATCCAATTGAGTAACCCGAGTCTCAAGACTGTTAAGTCGGTTATCAATGCGAGTATCCATGCTGGTCACAGACTGCTGAATGCTAATCAGAAAGTCCAATAGGGTCTGTCGGGATGGTTCTGTAGCTGGTGGCATCAAACCCGAGCTGGAAGGACCCGAGCTGGTCTCAGGAGCGTGAGGAATAGGTCTGGTCTGAGTAGAATGTGCAGGAGCGGGTTCAATATTAGGAAGATGCGCCTGACTTAACTGCATTGTCTTCCGGCCAATCGGTGTCTTCAGGCTCACTCTAAGCTCCTGGGGCGGGAAGGCCACAGACTGAGACACTGCTATCCTCGTAATTAGACAGGCAAGAGGAAGACCAGTTCGAAAATTGGACGACATATGGGCCTCAATCATGACCCGACAGAGAAGACCGCCCAAATCTATAGGGACATCAGTGAGCAGTGCATGTAGGAGAAGGGCACGATCCGGACCAATGTCACTATAATGACCAGTGGGGTATATGTTGGTCAGAACAATCCGACTCACAATTTGGTATGCATGGGGAAATGACTTGGTCGCTAGAGGAGGAATCCCAGTCCAAGTCATAGGAGTCCTAGTGAGAAAACGACCCAAATCAGGTCTACTAGGGGCTGGGGTATTGAGATAGGGGTAAATAGGATTGTTTACTCGAGGTACCCCCAACAAATTTGCCAAGAGATCGGGAGTTACCCGAAAAGTGATATTCCGGATATCAACTTGAAAAGTTCCCTCTGAAATGTCATGTATATTTGAGTAAAACTCCCTTACCAACTCCACCGAGGGGGCGGGATGACCAGTGGTTAAAGCAAGCCACTGGCGCGACTCAAAAATCTGAGGGACAATAGGATAGGTATCCCGAAACTCACCTAGAAGAACTTCACGTTCCACAAGAATGGAGCGATGGGAAAAGTTCTGCGTGTAGAGTTCCTCAGCTTGAGGACTGTGGAAATAAGTCCGAGATGCGGATGGGGCAGTGCGAGGACGAACACGCCGAGATGCCATGGCAGCTGTAGATGGACCAAGTACAGACAGTGAGACATATATGATATGATGTGGAGATGGATGTCCATTATGCCTAAAATGCCTAAAAATGCCTTATATGCCTAACAATGCCTTATATGCCTAACATGCCTAAAAAGTGACCCACAATGTTCTAAACAAGGTGTGCAGACTATGAATGATACCTACAATTTGTCTAAAGAGCAATGCACCAAAGGAGAGACAAAATGGAAAACAAAATTTCATTGAGGCATTTCATCGAACAGGTAGTGTGCATGCTGTGCAATCATGGGTTTAACACCCAATCAATTATCCCATTCTTCCCTACATACAACACTATGCTAATAGGTTCATCCATACCAAAGATGAACCACCAAGTTTATAAATATAAATCGGAAAGAAGAAAAGAAAAAAAAAAAAAATAACCCAAACACAACCCATGAATGTAATGCAACGGGAAAGAAAAGAAAAGAAAAAAATGAAGAAGAAGTGGATAGAGATAGGCTTACCGGTGATTGAGGGTTTGAGAGGAAATGTTGGATTGAGTGATTGTGAGAAGATGAGTGAAGTTTGAGAAAGGAGGGAAGAGTTTCGGCAATCTGGGCTTATCGCGCGATGCAGAGCTCAATATAAGGGTTTTTCGCTCGAGCGAGATTTTATGGTCGAGCGAGATATCGAGCGAAATTGCAGCCCCTTTTTTTTTTTTTTTTTTTTTTTTTTTTTTTTTTTTTTTTTTTTTTTTTTTTTTTTTTTTTTTTTTTTTTTTTTTTAAAAAATCATAGCAGAGCAAATGTAAAATAATATCATACTCTAAATGCCACGCAAGTATAAAGACTGTATGTCACAATTAATATGACTCTGCGTGTTTAGCCAGTGCTCTTGCTCAATCAAGAAATTTTAACAGAGAGGTGTGAGTGGGGTTGGGCTAAACAAGAAACCATAAGAGCTTGGGAGACCCGTGAAGGCGCAGAAAGTCAAACCCAATGCTGCTAGGACCTAATTTCTTGTGTCTAATAGAACCAGAGTCAGGATTTCTATTTTGGCCCTTTTTCTTTCTTTCTTCCCCTTTTTTTTTTTTTTTTTTTTTTTTTTTTTTTTTTTTTTTTTTTTTTTTTTTTTTTTTTTTTTTTCGTTTATTTAATACAATAATAGAGCCTCTTCATTTTCTTTCCTTTTTGGATACAAAGGATCTCACACAGGTCATCTAGCCAGAGGTCAATTCTGATCACTCGTAAGGCTCCCCCTTACACTTTTGATTGCCTCCCCAAAGTCTCACATAATGTCAAATGTCAAGAGATTGAGCTAGGCGTGCAGTGTGTGTGGCAAAACGCATATTTAAGGTGACACACATCTTCCACCTTTGCAACATAAGCCTATGATACAATTTTCACAAGACACATGCTTGAAGGTGTGCTGTCTAGTAGTAAGGTCATGCATCACATTGAAGAAAAATGCGCATGAATCAGGGAAAGACAAAGAAGAGAATGAAGACAAGAAAAATAACAATTAAAAAAAAATGATATGCATGCAATGTATGAAATGCATGTTACATCTCTTGTGTTAAGGCACAAACACCAATAGCCTTTCTAAGACACTCAAAACGAAGACCATCTAATGGTTTGGTAAAAAGATCGGCTAATTGATGTTCGGTGGGAATGTACTCAAGAGTAATTACATGTGTTTCCACAAGTTCCCGAATGAGATGATGCCTAATGTCAATATGCTTGGTCCTAGAATGTTGGACAGGATTTTTAGAGATGTTGATGGCACTGGTATTATCACAATAGATGCTCATCACACCTTGAGTAATACCATAGTCACGAATCATTTGTTTCATCCACAGCAATTGAGTACAACAACTCCCAGCAGCAATGTATTCAGCCTCAGCTGTAGACAAAGAAATGGAGTTTTGTTTCTTACTCATCCAAGCAACAAGATTTGTTCCCATATAAAAACATCCACCTGAAGTGCTCTTTCTATCATCTGCATTTCCAGCCCAATCAGCATCAGAGTAGCCTGCAAGCTCAGTGTTAGACTCTCTGGAGTACCAAATTCCATAATTCACTGTAGCATTCACATAGCGAAGTATGCGTTTGACAGCCACAAGATGAGATTCTTTGGGGTTTGCTTGGAATCTAGCACAAACGCCAACACTGAAAGCAATGTCAGGTCTACTAGCAGTGAGATACAGTAGACTCCCAATCATGCTTCTGTACAGAGATTGCTCAACTCCCTTTCCTGACACATCAGCACTAAGTTTTACACTTGTGCTCATGGGAGTTCTAGCATGGCTACTCCCATCTAATCCAAATTTTTTCAGCAGGTCCTTTGCATATTTAGACTGGGATATGAACAATCCTTCATCTAGCTGTTTTACTTGGAGTCCCAAGAAAAAAGTTAGCTCACCCACCATACTCATCTCAAATTCATTCTTCATTTCTTCTGCAAACTCGAGAGCTAGGTCATCAATGGATGATCCAAACACAATATCATCCACATAGATTTGAGCTACAGTTATCTCCTCACCCACTTTCCGGATAAAAAGTGTTCTATCCACACTTCCTCGCAGAAACTTGTGTTCCAAAAGATACGAAGTTAGCCTCTCATACCAGGCTCTGGGAGCTTGTTTCAAACCATACAGGGCTTTCTTCAACCTGTAGACATGATTAGGATATTTTGGATCCTCAAAACCTTTTGGTTGCTCTACATACACTTCTTCTTGAAGGATCCCATTTAGGAAGGCACTCTTTACATCCATTTGATAGAGTTTGAAACACATATGGCAAGCAACACTTAATAGTATTCGGATTGACTCAAGCCTTGCCACCGGTGCAAATGTCTCATCAAAGTCTATTCCTTCCATTTGGGCATAACCTTGTGCCACCAATCTTGCCTTATTCCGTACAATCATTCCATTTTCATCAGATTTGTTCTTGAAAATCCATTTGGTACCTACAACATTGTGCTTTTCAGGCCTTGGGACTAAGTACCACACATCATTTCTCACAAATTGATTAATTTCTTCATGCATGGCATTTGTCCAATTCTCATCCTTTAAGGCTTCTTCCACCCTTTTTGGTTCAATCTGAGAGATGTAACATGAGTGAGCTAGTTGACTTATCACTTTCTTCCTCAACCTCATTCCTTCATTTACATTCCCGATTATATTATCTTGAGGATGGTTTAGCTTCACTCTCGAAGATGGCTCCTTGTGAGTATGAACTTTCTCAGTTGATGAGGTCTCTTGATTTTCATCAAGTTCACTAGAGTTCTCTTCAGTTCCACTTGGTGTATCAATTAGATTTTGATTCAACTTCTCTTTAGGAGAATCATCTATAACCACATTGATGGATTCCATGACAGTTTGGGTGCGTAGATTGTAACATCTGTAAGCACGACTGTTTCTGGAATAACCAAGGAATATTCCCTCATCACTCTTTGGGTCAAACTTACCCAGATTTTCCCTATCTCTCAAAATGTAACACTTACTCCCGAACACCCTGAAGTACTTCACATTTGGCTTCTTTCCTTTCCACAGCTCATATGGTGTCTGAGAAGTGTTGGGTCGAGGATAGACTCTATTCACAATGTGACATGCTGTGTTCACAGCTTCACCCCAAAAATGAGCAGAAACATTTTTGGTATGCATCATAACTCGAGCCATTTCTTGAATAACTCGATTTTTTCTTTCAACAACTCCATTTTGCTGTGGAGTAATGGGAGCAGAGAATTCTTGACGAATGCCTTCTTCATCACAAAATTTCTCTAAACTTGAGTTATCAAATTCTCGTCCATGGTCGCTCCTGATTCTGACAATAGGGTTCCCTTGTTCATTTTGAAGCTTCTTACATAAGTTCCTTATCACATTTGAAGCCTCACCCTTTTCCCTCAAAAATTCTACCCAAGAGTATCTGGTGAAATCATCTACCATCACCAGTATGTATTTCTTACCCCCCAGACTTTCAGTCCTAGAGGGTCCCATAAGATCAATGTGTAACAACTCTAAGGGTCTTTTGGTCAGGATATCTGTTGTGTTCTTGTGGGCTGCTCGAACTTGTTTTCCCACTTGACATGATCCACAAACAGATGTCTCCACTTTCCCAAGTTCGGGCAGTCCAATCACCATTTCTTTCTTAGCAATCTTTGACAAATTTTTGTGATTCACATGCCCAAGTCTTTGATGCCAGAGAGTAGTGGCCTCACTTTTAGTACTATTGCAGCTGTACTGTGAAGTGGGAGCGATACCATAGCAATTGTCAGAGGTCCTGGTTCCTTGCATCAAGCATTGTCCATTGTTATCAGAAACAACGCACATATCTTTTGAGAACCGAACTTCGGCACCATTATCACACATTTGGCTTATGCTAAGAAGATTTGCTTTTAATCCGTCAACATACAGAACTTCTCTCAATGCCGGTAGTCCAGTAATGTTTATTTCACCTTTCCCAATTATGTTCGCTTTACCTCCATCTCCAAATGTCACTGTCCCACATTTGTACTCTTCAATTGTCTCAAAAAGAGTTTTATCACCGGACATGTGTCGAGAACACCCACTGTCAAGATACCACAATGAATTGTTCTGGGTCTTCAAGGCAATGTGAGCTATGTGACATGTGGCTCTTTTCTCCTTCTTGATCCACACTCTTTTGATTTTTGGAGAGTTGACTCGCACAGTCTTCTGGGTACTTGTCAGATTGTCTACCTTGACATTTAGAAAGTCATTCTGTCTAGTGAGGGCCATGACTTGATCCCACAAATTGAAGTGACCTCTTCTTGAGTCTCTCTTTTCATTTCTCACAGGAAACTTATTAAGCACATAACAGTTTGGTCGGATGTGTCCATACTTGCCACAATTATGACATGTCCGATTTTCTCTGTAGGTTTGTTGTCCCCTGAAAGACAAGTCATCCTTAGGAGATTTTCTGGTGAGTCTGTTAAGTCTCAAGCAATTTGTTTTCACATGACCCAACTTCCCACAATGATGACACACGGGTCTCGTGTTGTGAGCTATTTGTTTCTCTTGAGATGAAACAAACTTTTGTGCATGTATAACTTTCTTTCCCTTTGCTAGTGAGTGATTTTTCACCATGCTGTTTTGAGGATTTTTCGAGCTCGTACCCACTTCAAACTTTCCTCCAACATATCCTATTCCACTCTTGTCTCCTGAGGGCTTTCCAAGAGTTAGAATTTTGTCCAGATTTTGTTTTCCAGTGGAAAAGGCTTGCAATCTTCCCTTTAGCTGGGTTAATTCATTTTCCTTAGTTTCCATAGCATCTTCCAAAACCTCACTTTTCTTTCGTAATTGGTCAGTCAAGATATAAGCTTCATTCAGTTTGCCTTGGAGCTCATCATTTTCTTGTTTGCACTGATTTATCTTTTCAGTCTGTGCTTTGTTGACTTTTCTCAGTTTCATGCACTCATTGTAAAGTTTTTCATAGATTTCTTGCAGTTGATCTTCACACTCGGACTCATCTTCCGGTATGTTACAATCATCAGAGGCTTGTTCACTGCACTGATCTATGTCTCCAACGGAGGATGTAAACGCCATGTAGTTGAGATTCCTTTTTGGAGTGGAGTTGCCAGATGAGTCACTCGATTCAGACTCACTTTCACTTAGAGAAGCAATCTTTGCCTTTTCTTTGCTCTTCTTATAATTTGCACACTCCAAGCGAATGTGACCAAATCCATGACATTCATGACACTGTACTCGTGTCTTGTCCTTGTTAGGCCTAATGTAATTGTTGGAGTCTCTTTCCTTATTCTCTGAGCTTGACCCCTCAATATATCTTCCAAACTTCTTCTTCTCTGGTCTTTGGCTCCTGTGCCTTTTTGCTACAAACATTTTTCTGAACTTCTTAGCATAAAATGCTATTTCTCTGTCACTCATTGTTAATTCATCGAATGACTCATCTGAGTCCTCTTGAATTGTATTAAGAGCAATGGACTTGCTCTTCCTATCCAATGGCAGAGTATGTTCATAAGTTTGCAGGGAACCCACCAGCTCTTCTATTTTCATGACATCCAAGTCTTTACTTTCCTCAATTGCAGTAACCTTGGGACGAAATCTCTCAGGAAGAGATCTGAGGACTTTTCTTACAACTCTATTTTCTGGGATTTTGTCTCCCAAGTTGAACCGAGAGTTCACAATGTCATTTAATCTTGCATAAAAGACATCAAATGTTTCATCCTCTTTCATTCTAATTTCCTCAAAGCTGGTGGTAAGCATTTGGAGTTTAGAATTTTTTACAGCCCTAGTTCCCTCGTGAGTGATCTCAAGAATGTCCCATGCCTCTTTACTTGTATTACACATGGAGATTCGTTTGAACTCCTCCTGAGACACGGCCATAAAAATTGCATTTAGGCCTTTACTATTCCAGTTAATTTCACTCAACTCATCCTTTGAGTAGTTGTCCACGTCTGTGGGAACTTCTACTCCATTAACAATGGTGACGGGCTCTTTCCATCCTCTTATCAAGGACACCCACACACGTTCATCTATAGACTTAAGAAACGCTCTCATTCGAACTTTCCAATAAGCATAGTTGCTACCATCAAAATATGGTGGTGATGAGAGGGATTGAGACCTATCCATTTTGACCACCAAAGCAGAATCACACTCAGGAAATTAATCCTAACGAAGTGTACCCGCTCTGATACCAATTGAAAAAGCGGTAGCTAATTACCTTACACACCTAGAGGGGGGGTGAATAGGTGTTTAACAAAAACAATAGCAGTTTTAAAAAATTAATCAACATAAACAAGCAATCAATGGAAAAATCAACACAAGGATTTTGGTTACGAAGTGGAAACTCATTTGAAGAACCTCTTCAAAATCTAAAACCACTCCGGGTGTAAGACACCACCTCTAATCCACTATAGAAATTTTAGTTTGTTACAACAAATTTAGAAACACTCACAGACCCACTGTAGCAACTAAACTTGGCTTGCAACACCACGAGTGACCCACTCGATCTCTACACGCATGTAGTGCCGGAACTCCGACCTTTCTATAGCTTCTCACACGAACAACTTGATTTCTTCATCCAAGCTCCTTGAAGAACTCTTCCAGCTTGATGACCACGTCCACTCCAATGGACTCACTAAAAATTTGAATGTGTGTTGTGAGGGAGTAATATAATCCAAGAGAGAATGATCTTTGAAACAATGGAGAAGTTTCTCTCAAGGGATGAAATGTGGCTCCTTGGTTTTTCCTCTGTGTTTTTCCTCTCTGTTTTTCCTCTCACCTTGCAGCAGAAGACTTAAGGATATATTTATATCCCACCTCCTGAAACGGCGCTTTAAACCCTAGAGAAATTCGTGAAACCTTAACTTCGCTCGAGCGAGGTGTCGAGCGAGGGTCGAGCGAAGTCTCTGCCTGGACTTCGCTCGAGCGCCATGTCGAGCGAGTGTCGAGCGAAGTCTCTGCCTGGACTTCGCTCGAGCGCCATGTCGAGCGAGGATCGAGCGAGATCACTGTGTTGGGTATTTCTTGAGCCATTCTGATCCTCTTCAAGTGTACTCTGTCCACCATTAGTTACAACTCAATTATATTAGGTTTTTCACTAGAAAATTGCCAACTACTAAATTTTACATCAACACTATCATCGATCTGAAGAAAAGTGAGGATGTGATTGATGCAAGATAAGGACATATACCAACATTTGTTTCCTTTTGGCTTTGCCAAGAGGTTGCTAAAAATTAATTATAATTTATATTTTCAAGCAGCTATAGAATACTGTTTATCTCTATTTCCTTTATTTAATTCTGTGTTCTTTCTTTCATGATCACTCTCATGTCAAAGACAACTAATTTACATAAAACCCAACTTCATTACAGCTTTTGGCAAGACATAAAAAGAAGATAATGCTACATATAGTCGTGGAGTTGTAAAAGGCATGCAGTCACTTTAAAAAAAAAAGTTAATTTTTTCACATGAATTTCATATATATTTATTTTTTTCAAAGTGACTGTACGCACTTGCAACTCCATGATTGCATCTATCATTTTTTAAAAAAGAATTCTGAATTAAGAAAGAATTAAAGTTTTAAAATTTCAAAAATTAGGAGAAATTATTTGTCCAAAGTCTGTAAATAGTAATAACAATTGCAAGAATCTTGTTATATTAAGTGCAATATATAAAACTCAGTTGCTTACTTTCTGCTCTCTCCTTATTCTCTCTTTCTGTTGGAGTACTTGTCTTTGTAAATTCAATAATGCTGTTGATGATCCCAAAATGAATTATATTACACTTCCTTGACCTAAAGTTTAATATAAAGAATATTAATTTTCTATTATAACGAATATTGCAGAGTCTACATATGTTCATGAAACATGTAGGACATGAAGATGTTAATTAATTGGGAATCACTAGTAATGAATTATTTATGAGGAATGCTAGGGAGTAGCTCACTGTTTATGGAAACTGCGATAATTCATTTACATGAACAGTATTTTTATTATTTATGCGAAGGGACTAGCCACAACTTTCGTGAACAATGAACTGCTGCCTAAATTTATTCAATATTTATTACCATGGAAAGAATTTTGTGGCTATCGTTGTATTTTGGTGTGGTACGGTCAATGATCAGTCCAAAAGAAGAAAGTTGAGTAATCATTTTATTAGAATTATAATTAATTCCTTTTGTATAACTAAATACAACGATTCAGTAATGAGATTTGCTACCTATTATTCCCATACCTCACACTCCAATATGTGATTTAATTATCATTTTTATCATTTTATTTAATCATACATATTTACTTTAATATGTTGGAGGTTGAGGATGATCTACCTATTCTGTAGGTAGCTTTGCTAGTTTCTGTTGCAAAATGGGGATACAAGTGTTCTAGCTACTTTCTTTTTAGTTGCTTGGTCCTTCAGATATAAGAGGATGAATAAGCTGATGAGTAATACAAGATGAGTAATACAAGATGAGTAATATTTCTATTTGCAGTCTCCACTCAGAGATTGCATGTACAGATCCTTCATTAAATGAGAAAAAGTAAAATTTTAAAAGAGATTTTATTGTAATTTAAAAAAAATTTCAAGAAAAAGTTTGTATAGACTTGCATAAACTCTTAAATGGAAACTATACGTAATTATATGTAGCATTATTCTTCAACATGTTTCTAGGATGGGGAATGAGGCAGCACCATGCTTGGAAGGTTGACACTATATTGCAATGTGGAGGCCAGGAGATGTTCTATGTTGATCAAGCTATCTGCATGGGTTAGACAAACTTCATATATATGTAATGATTTTAAAGTTATGCTATTTATATATATATATATATATATATATATATATACTTAAATAAATAAATATTATCACTACTCTCATGCGTATATCGATTTTGGTCTTGATGTTCGTAAATGGTATTTGATTTACGAGCCGCTGAAATTCCCGACAGAATTAAATAATGTATTTGTGTGTTGTTTGTGTCCATGCTTCATACATAAAGCATTTTCATTTGGTTGGTTAAATGCATCTGTTTTTTTTATTATTTAAATCTAATCTCCACATTAGATTAGGCATTCATTCTCTATATAATAATAAAATATTATTAAATTAATCATTTTTATATTTTTTTTTATCACATTTTGAAATTTTAGCAATTTAATATTATTAATAATTATATTATAATTAAATCAATATTAAAAAAATCATGTTTTCAAAGGTCATTTAATGCTAATAACCAAAAATTTAAAAACTAATTGAGCTTTGCTCTAACCGAAACTATTGCATTGTTTGCCTCAATAATGGTCTTTTTGATCTCATTCGTATTCTGATCTCTTGAACATAGATGTAACCCTCTAATTCCTTAGGAAGCGAGAGGGACAAGGGGAAATGTTTTAGTATTTGGTTGGAGCGAGAAACTAGTATTTTAATGTTTGATGAACCAATTGTACTAGTCTTCTATCTTTGGCCAAACATTGCAACTAAATCCCAAATTATTTCAGATATGCCCAATCTAATGTAGAGTCAATCTTTTTGACACAAATTATCTAAATTTTGGTTATCCTTCTTATTTGTTCAAGCCAATAAAGATGCTCTAATGAGATAACAAAGATAGTGATGTCCGTTCAAGAATAAAGTGTAGATCAACCTCCATAAATGGGTGTCTCATTGTGAAGTAGCTGGATAAGGAATAATACTTGATTGGTGGATTGGTATTATGAAAAATGATTTATACAGTCTTAAAGTGTGTATGTTCTGAACACTCTTACTGAAAAATTAAAAAAAAATATATAAGATCCATATAAGAAATAAGATTTTTTTTTAAAGTGAATTTCATTTTTTTTAAAATTAGTACAAACTTATCCATCTTAGTAGTGTATCTAGCACTTCTATATATACAAGTTTATCTAAGATTTGCCTAATTAATTTTAGGTCGTCATGCTATAGTTGAAGTAGTTTGCCCCCACTTGTCAACTAGAAAGCCACTTTTCTACAACTTTGTGACTCATCAAAAAAACAAATTCAATCTTAATTAATAACAATAAATGTGAGGAAGTGGCAGTAATTTTTGTCGATTTATTTATTTTTATTTTTATTTTTATTTGTTAGGGTTTTTGTTGGGTGCCTTCTATCGCAACTCTAATCTGTTTTGGGCCTTGGCAGTTGGCAGCATGTTGTCCATTGATTTTTTGAAATCTGAAGTCGTTCTCTAGCTCAACTAACCTCTCGCCTTCATAGAGACTCCTTTCATAGTAGCAGCTACGAAATCGCCGCAATTGTAGTAAAATTATTCTTGAGTCAAAATAATAATTAAATTTAAAATAAAGTTTAAAATGTGGCGGCTAAATACATGGGAAGTGGGTCACTCTCTGCGTTCGCCACGCATTCGATTACAGTAAAAACCGGTTCACTTTGCATTTACTCTTCACAAACTTATTATCTATTGTTGTTTGTTTAAGAGAATTTTTTTTTTAGAAGTAATGTTAGGGTATACGACTGTTTTATAGAATTGATGATGTGGTAATATTATCAGGTTAATTAAAATATTAAAATAAAAATAAAAATATGATCATGAGCGGAATACAAAAATAAAAAATAAATAAATAACTAAATTAAAATTGAAGTAATGCTAGGGTATACGACTATTTTACAGAATTGATGATGTAGTAATAATATCAGGTGAATCAAAATATTAAAAAAATATATTAAAATAAAGATAAAAATATGATCATGAGAGGAATACAAAAATAAATAAATAACTAAATTAGAGGATACATAAAAATTATATTTATATATGTCGTGTAAATAAAAGGTATACAAATAATGTATAAATAGTATTTTTGTATTTTTAAAAGAGTGCTTTAAGAGATATTTGCATAAAAAGATTTCATAGAATTAAATTTATAAAATAAAGTGATTTGATATAATACGTTAGATTGTAAAGATATTTTTATTGTAAATAGATATAACATATTATATAAAAATATTTGTTATTTATAAATTTATTTTTATAAAATTTTTATAGTAATGGCACTTCTCTTTTCTTAATATTATAATAAGAAATTGTTGGATTTCTTTGACCTTGCCAAATTAGGGGCATATTGAAATCTTAAACGCAATGATGTGTTTAGTAAATGTGAGATTGGGGTCAAGCTTATAATGAATCAATTTTACTTTAGAAGAAATTTAAGTCTTTAGCTTGATTTCGTGATAAATATAGACTCCCATAAATTTTTGGTTTGTAGAGATATTTCAAAATTTTAAAAGTTCATAATTAGATGATGTGACTAATTATTTTGGTATATAATTAAGGTTATAAAATTTATTTTATTATGAAAATATATATATATATATATCATAACTACTCACATTAATTAATAAATTTTATTTAATGAGATCGTTTTGTGAGTATAACACATCTCATTAATTAAATGCAGTAATCATTCTGTTTATGATGATCAAGATTTCAAGTGTGAACTAGAAAATTAGCTATATATTAATAGAAAAAGTCTATATATAAGTCTACACATTACACATTATATATTTTTTTGATTTTTTTTCTTTTAGAACATATCTAGTTTATAAATAATGAGTAGAGAATTCAATTATTTTTAAAAGAATAAAATTAGAAAAAATTTGTAAAAAATTTAAAAATTTAAAAAAATATATAAAAATTATGGAGTGTATAGTAAAGTTGATATTAATATGACAAAAAAAAATCTTATAATAAGAAACATATGTTGATATATGACGTCATCTCGGCCAAATGTGTGTAGAATGATGGTGAAAGTGTAGAAATGAGAGAAAGGGTAATTATTAAGGGAGTGGCGGCGTGGGGGATGAGGGGCGTGTGCTTTGAACTATTGTAGCGAGCTGAAAGCGATACATTTGGGATATAGGCCGTCCGCACGAAACCGTAGAGGAGGCAGATCAAGAAAAAAAATTCCTGATTCACACCAATGCGTGGGTAAAAGAGATATTTAAAAAAAAAATTAAAATTGATATATATTGATGTAATCTGTCAAATTATAAAAATATTTTTATTATATAATAAAATAGCATAGCACATTAAACTTCGCTAATTTATAGAATATTTTTATAAACTCTCTTTACGATACATTATTGCATAATATTTCAAGATTAGAGGTATGAGTTAGGCTACTTGTAAATTGGTATATAAATCATAATTTTGAATTTCGTTTCATTCCGACTAAAATATTTCGTTTCGGTATCTCAACCGGTGCACTATATCTCTTTGTTCCATTCCAGTCTAAATTCAGGCCTGTTTCGATCAAATTTCGGCAGTTTCGGTCCAAATTCCGGTTTAGATTATTTTTGTAATTTTTTTTTATGTTTGAATGATATATTTTTTAGAAATTTTAAATTTAGATAGTATTTAATTAATTTTAGAATATAATATATATATATTTTGTAATTTTAAATACGTCTTTTTTAAATATCATTATTTTTTAATATTTTATCTTTTTATTTATATTTGTATCTCAACTCAGATTTATATTTTTTTAACTTATAATCATTTTATAAATCTTCAATTCTTTTAATATGTATACATATATATAATACACACTTACATATATATATATATATCTTTATTCTATTAGTTGTTAATTTATATATATATTTATTATAATATATAATTAATTTCAAAATAGTATATTGGAACAGACCAATACTAAATTATTTCATTCCAATATCTCAAATAAACGATCACCAGAACGAAATTTAAAACTTTGATATAAACATGTCCTTTACGAATTGATATAATAAAATCGAGTTATTCTCTTCAGCAGCCTCACACGACACATTTTGAAGAAATAAATGAAAAAATGATTTTAGTTTGATAAATTGATAGATTCGAGCTTGATATATGAGCTTACTCAAATCGTAGCAAAATCATAGCAAACTCTTCCGCCCAAATAGGATAATTAGGAAAACGTACTATTATCTTACAAAGAGTTATTATGTTTCCAAGTCTATCACGTAGAGCATATCATTTACATCATGACTTTAACATGTAAGATTTAAATTTTAAAATTTATCTTTTAAATTAAATTCTGACACGCGCGCAGGCACGCCCACACACACATATGTAAAAGAACTTTACTTGTGCTCTATACATTAGGTTGAGAATAGAATTTTCTATCCAACACAATTGTTGTACTATATATCAAAGTTAAATCTTAATTTTTAGAGCTTACAAGTCAAGTTTGTGAAGTCTCAATTCATGTAAACTCGACTTTAATTCAATCCCATGCATGATAAGAGATCAAATGCACATGATCAAGGTTGAATTATTCTTTGAAAGATTAAAAAAAGCCTTAACTAGAAGTGTTGGTCAATCAAATAAGATGAAGAACCTCTAGTCCTTCCACCTTCAAATCCATTAATCTAGCTGGTCGTCATAATCTAGTCTATCCATTATGGAAATCTGATCAAGCAAAGACAAAATCGTATAAATATACCAAATACATGTCTAAAATCAACGCATCAAGCCAACTCTTTTTTTTTATAAAAGGGGTAGGGAATTTTTGAGTCATATGTCATAAGATCATCAGGCTCCTGCCAGGCATCAAGCCAACTTAGTTGAATTAAATTGATTTCTTGAACATCTCTAGAATCAGAAAAACATGAATGTTATCAAATTTCAAGCTCTAGTTTTATAATATCCTCAAAATATTGTTTTTTTTTCCTTGGTGCTTGATGCATCATATGATCATAAATTCATGAATCATCATGGTCAAACATCCCAGCCCTACAACTACAACCACATAGAGTGAGATCCCAAACATGATCTCGAAGCTTCAACGGGTCTTCACGCGCTCGAATCGCTGACACGATGAAACAAACAAACAACCCCAAACAAACAACCCCTCCTTTTCGCATTTATATAACCCCAAGACATTAACCTCCGAGACAATAAAGAAACAGAGACACAGCAATTTCATCAACTTCCAAACATTCGTAAACCCCCATAAATATGCTTTCCTTCTGTTTTCTCAAGTACTTCTCATTCCCCTGATTCTCTCTTCTCTCTTCTCTCTTCTCTCTCTAAGATCATATGCAACCTTGTAACGGAGAAATGCAAGGAATGAACTCCCTCTTAAACCCACCTCAAATCTCTCTCCAAGATCTCCATAACCAGCAGACACAGATCCAGAACTCTCAGATTCACCATCTCCAGCATCACCATGTCCAGAACGCCGGCCACTTCGATCCCAACTCCCATGAAGATTTCTTGGAACAAATGTTCTCCACCATCCCTCCTCCTTCATGTTCTTGGTCCGACCTCAAATCTCTCACCAGAGACCTCTCCGACGAGTCGGTTCCGGCCAACCATGACAACAACAATGTTGGTTTCCAGTTCGATGACTCCTCCACCCTCGTCTCTAAACTCCGCAACCACCAGATTAGTGGCTCTGCTAAGTCGGTTAATTCGGCTGCTGCCATGATGCTCCAGCAGCAGCTCTTGATGTCAAGGGGTGTGACCGGTGCCGGAGCCGGCGAGTCTGGGCTGATTCAGATGCCGCTGTCTTTGGGGTCAGACGACGTCGTTGATGGGTCTTCGTCTTTCAAATCTGCTAATCCAGTGAGTTAGTTTTACAGAAGAAATGGAAACCGTCTTATGAGAGTTAGGATTTGCGTTAATAATGGTGAATCATGGAGCTTTTTTTTTCTTTTACAGGGAGGTGAGGGTTCTGTTCAAGCTCTGTATAACGGGTTCGCCGGATCTATTCACGCACAGGGTCAAACACCTAACCAGGCTCAGCATTTTCACCATCCTCAGGTAGTTTTTTCAGCTGAATTTCTAAAAATTGAGATTTTTTAATTCGTACGGTTTTGTTTTTCGGTTATTTTACGGGGCGGAGTTGTCCAGGGCCAAAACTATGGGACTCCTGGTGCCGTGATGAACCAAGCTCCGGCGAGTGGTTCGGCCGGGAGTGCGCCGGCTCAACCAAGACAGAGGGTGAGGGCTAGGCGAGGTCAAGCCACTGACCCACACAGCATCGCCGAACGAGTAAAGACTTTTCCTTTTTGACTTTTGTGGACCAACTTTTTTGTTTTGTTTCACGCCATGTTTGTTTTCTTACGTTTTCCGAGCAACCAAACAGAAGCAGTTACATACTTTTAACGTTGTATTCGTTTCTTATTCTCTGAAATGACCACTGGGGTGATTTCGATATGTGGCAGTTACGAAGGGAGAGAATTGCTGAGAGAATGAAAGCCCTACAGGAGCTGGTTCCCAATGCCAACAAGGTGACAACAAAACCAGAAAATTATATATTATTATTCTTATTATCGTTAATATTATCAGCAGCTTGATTTATAAGAGAAAAAAAGGAAATAAATTTTCAATTGATAACCCAAAAAAAAAATCCTATTAATTCACGTAATTTTATAGAATTTATTAAATATATTAAATAATAAAAATAATATTATAATTTGGCATACTATATTAAATTATATCAATTTATTAATTTATTTTTATATAATTTATTTTTAATTATTACATTTTGGCTTTGCTCAGCATTTACTGTGTATTGAGGGCAGATGTTAACCTTGGTTAATAAATGGAAGTATTTTCTACTTCTCAATTGATTACAACAACTCGATTTAGTAGGCGGGTTAGAATATTCAGTGTTGTCATCAATTTTCTGTCGATTTATGATATTCATGTGAAGAGATTATCATTTTTTTAGAAATTCACTTTTTCAAGTGTCTGTCTCTTTCTAGAAGAAAACTACGGCTACCAAGTATTCTTGAGTGGGGTAATAGGCATGTTCTTCGTTAATGTATTCATATCATATATAGAAGAGGTCAATATATAGTAAGAAATTACGTGTATATAATTATAATTAATTACTTAGCATGTAAGTATCTTATGTGTCTTTAGCACGTAAGATCAAAGGTGGAAGAAATCTTTTAATAAGATTTTGTAAAAATAAATTTATAAATTAACATAATTTGATCTTTTATATTAGATTAAAATATTCTTTTTATTATAAAATAAATCTAACTTAGTATATAAATATATTTTAATTAATGAGTTTGCAGCTTTTATGAAATTTAAATCTAATATTTTTCTTGTGTGATTGTTTTTTATAAGAAAAATAAATATTTATGATAGATTATTTATTCTGAAAATAAATTTATTTTAACATAAAATAACTATTTTGATAAGAAATAATTGACTAATTTTTTTATAATAATTCTATAATAACCCTACTAAAAGTAATAAGACAAGGAACAACCTTTTATAATATGGAAAGAAAGATTATTTATGTGATCGCATAAAAACATATATTAATAATATGTTGGGTTTTTTTTTTTTTTTTTTATAATATGGGGGGTTTTGGAATGACAGACAGACAAGGCTTCAATGCTAGATGAGATCATAGACTACGTGAAATTCCTCCAGCTTCAAGTCAAGGTACAGATAGGTTTCCTCTCTGCTTAAATTACATGTTCTGTACTGGAGTTTGTTAAATAATAATAATAATGGGAGAAGGATTCCCTTTGGTGGTTGACATTGTTTTTCTGAACTATCGATAATTTTTAAATAATTAAATGCATGGATTTCTGAAACAATTCCATTGTGGGTACAGGTTCTGAGCATGAGCAGGTTGGGCGGTGCTGCTGCTGTCGCTCCTCTTGTTGCTGATATGTCACCTGAGGTACTTTGAATCAAAGAATTAGATAAATTTACGAAAAATTTTACTGAAATTTATACTTTTTTATTTTTTATTTAAATATATACTGATATATAAATATGTATATAAAAATAACAAAGTACATATTAATATATAATATAAGAATAATAAATAACATTTCTCTTTATACATTTGCAATTTGTTAAAAAAGTATATTTGAATATTTATATTATATTATTAACAATCTTTGTATGGTATATTTAATTAAATTTAATAGAATATAAAATAAAAGTTTGAACTCAAACTACTTTAATAGTATATAAAATAATAATTATTTTTGTATTATACATTATTCACATATCTTGATTGATTTAGCAAAAGTTTTCAAATAAAATAATGTTAAATATAAGTGTGAAATATACAAATATCTCATAAGCACGTTGTTCAAAAATAGAGTAATGATAGGCATATATTTTATTTATTATCACTTTATTATTTATAGTTTGTTTATTTTTTAAGTATTTTTTTAATGTTTTTAATTATTAAGAAAAAAATTAAAATATATATATAATTTTACTAATAATTATTTTTTAATTATTCAATAAAAAAATTAAAATAAATAAGATATAGTACTTTGATATCATTAATTTCTATGCTAAGAAATAGAGACAAATTGAACGATATAATTACATCATCATCGTCAAAGTCTCTCTTTCATTCTCAATCACTGCAAAACGACAAAACAAAAGCAGCACGCGTGCTTCCTTTCTCAGATTCCTCTCTCTCTCTCTCATCTCTCTCTCTCTCTCTCTCTGCTCTCTCTCTCTCTCTGCTCTGCTATATCTACATCTATATGATTAAATCTATGTGTGTGTATATATGAAAGCTTTTCGTTGCTTTATATGTACGACTGTCTCTCTTTATAATCTTACGCAAAAAAGAAATGATTTTGATTTGTCGTTGTGGCAGGGTGGCGGTGACTGTATTCAAGCCGGTGGTGGCGGCAATGGTGGGTCCCTCGGTGGGCGCAGCAGCTCCTCAAATGGCCACCAAACGGCGTCGTCTAACGACAGCCTGACGGTGACGGAACACCAGGTTGCGAAGCTGATGGAGGACGACATGGGTTCCGCCATGCAATACCTCCAAGGTAAAGGTCTCTGTCTCATGCCCATCTCACTTGCCACGGCAATCTCCACCGCCACGTGTCATTCCAGGAACCCCATGATCGGCAACAGCCACCAGTCGGTGCTCCAATCCAATGGTGGCGAGGGCCCCTCCTCCCCCAGCATGTCGGTGTTGACCGTCCAGTCCGTCACTGTGGGTAACGGTTCCGGTGAGGCTCCCGTTAAGGACGCTACCTCCGTTTCCAAGCCGTGAGTTGACGGCGTTGACTGACTTTTTGGTCATGTAAAAGCAGTTTTTAGAAAGGAGAAGAAAAGCAGGAAAGAAAAGTCTACGGAAATAAGGCCTCGGGGGCCCTCTCAACTTTTGGAGTTGTTAAACGACGCCGTATTTCCTTAGACTTTTTTGAAGTTAAGGCTAACTTCACCACTATGAACAACCCACCTAATCCCAAGAAGTCCCACTTTTTATTTATTTATTAATTAATTATCTTATGCAATTTGGTTATATTATTATGTACCAAACTTTTCTAATGAAGCGTTTTAAATACGCATTCATTATGTTATTATTGGAATTTTAGCTTTAGAATAACAAAGTACTGATTTTGTGATTTCTTTATGAATCAGATGTTGTCTTTTGATAAAGTTTTATGTAATTTTTCTCTTCTTCTTTTTTTCTCTTCTCTTTTACTCTGCTAAAGCTACGTACTTGCTTTGTGAGTTGGTCCAATTGCAATGTGGATTGGGGATAAAGTCAACCACTCAATTATGACGTGTCGCTTTTGTTGGCATGGGCTGAGTGGATAAAAGTTGGTGAGAAACTCAGTAGGGCTGTGAGCAATTGTTAACTATAAAGAGTTAAATCTATGTAATCAAGTGGAACGTTTGAAGCTTGGGATTGATTTAAGCTTGAGTTCTCATTGACTAATGAAGCAAGTCGAGCTCAAAGTCAAGCTTGAGTGTTTGTACACATCATTAGGAGTTGGCTCTTGGAGTTTTGGTTTTTGGTTTTTGGTGAATGCTTCTTCTAAGTTTGAGGTTCGAAACTATGGGTGCAAACAATTTTTTTGTGCCATTTCATGGACTTTTCATGTCGTCTTTGTGAAATACTTTAATGGTTGGACCAACATGTAGAATATTTACTTAAATGAAATATAATATAAAGTCAAGATTAGAATTTAAAATTTATGTTTTAATATTACGTAAAATCATCACTTGTCTATATCCCAAAAATTAAGTTGTGAAGAAAGGTCAATTTAATTAATTATATTATATTTTTAATAGATGATGTTCGGATATCCTCATCACCAAAAATGAAAGAATTTCTATCATTCAATAGTTACTCAATTTATAGTTTTATTTACTAGGCTCAATTATAAGCATTCTTGTCTTTTGCAAGCCTTCTTGTGGCCTTTCCCTTCCTCTCGTCCTGCCTCCTCCACACACAACTTAATTCATCACAATCTTAGAATTTTAGAATCAAATTGATTCAATCGCCTCTCCATCACCGTTGATTGAGCTTTCAAAACTTGCAGAAGCCTTTGGTAATGACTAGGAGTACAAGCAATACTCATATTCTGCACTATGCACTTCAGAAAAATACCTTGGACGTCACATAATGTCAACCAAAAAGTTTTTTTTGGGAGAAAATAGATTAATAAAGTTAAATGGTACAATAGGAGATGTGAAGCCCCCAACAAACATCCCCAAACAAATTGTAATAGTGTACTAAAGAAAAGCAAATCTTCGAATAGAAAATGGTTTCGATCATGAAGTAAATTGCACACCCGAGATTGTATCTACATTATTCTTTTTTAAAAAATTGGCTACAAACAACTATTAGGGTGCAGGAGGAGTAATTCAACCAAAAAGTACTTAGATTCTTGAGTTTATAACTCATCACTAGTAATCAGCTTTAAAACTCGATCGACTTGACTGTGTTCGTACATTAGACAGTAAATTCGTATATAAGATGATTTATAGAGTAAAAGAATTAATAATTTTTATTTTAATTGCAATTTAAAACTCTCTCTAAACATCAAGGGGATATATGGCTGTTAGGAATGGTAAGAGAAAAAGAAAAGGAAAAATCAGAATCAATCATGCATAACACAAAGTTCGTGAGATAAGATTTTATGTGATTTGGCAACGTGCCTATACTCGTGGAGTTACTGAAGATTTTATTTACATGATAAGTAAAGATATAGTGCCGCCGTACAATAGTTTAATACAAGAAAAATGTTATTTAATCTTACTTGAGATCCTGATTTGTATTTTATTTTATTTTTAATGTTTTTTTACATGATTTTTAAGTAAATGTGTTTATATAATGTTTTTTTATATTATCTTTTTAATATCTTAAAATATTTTTAAAAAATAAAATAAAAATCATAATATTATTTAAAAACACTTAATTAAAAATTATATAAAAAAACTTTTAAAAAAATAAAATCTAAATTAAAATTCTAAATCGAGACGTGCAGCACGACCCTTAATACAATATAATATAAAAATCAATCAATCACTCTGGTCAATCCTTCTCTCTATGGCCCAAGCCTCATTAAAAATCCACCAAAAAATCGCAATGAATCTTTATTGAGTTGGGTCATCAAACCAGGCCACACAAAGAAAGCCAACAATGGCTAAATTATTGGCTTGGCAACTTTTACTTGTGGTTTGCAAGCTATGGGGGTCTATCTATCCTTCATTAGAAACACCACTTTAACCATCCCTACTTCAAAGCTTTAAAAAATTCTATGACCAAATAGCATTAAATTCTTATCTTTCATAATTTAAGCCCACCTATACCTAATTTTCCTAGTTAAGAAATGAATTAAGTCCCCATCAGCAATGGTAATGTACACAACAGAGAGTCAAGTAGGTTGCGTTTGGGGAAGTAGTCTTTTAGTGAGTGAGGGGTTCTTTAGCTTTAGCTTTCATGTATTCTTTTCTACCTACCAATCATTAAGCTAAGACATATCTCAAGATACCTTGAATATACCAAGGAAAAAGGAATAATCAAAGATAATCTTTTTCAGTTTTATTGAAATGGCTAATGATTTAGCATCTTGTTCAAAAATCACTTCCATTGAATAATCTTTTTTGGGCTAAAACAGAGCATTTTGTTTGATTATTTCCTTTGGGATATAATATAAAAATTATTAAATTAGTGGTATCAAAATTGCCTTAAAATTTCAAGTCAAAAAGATGTGAATCAATGAAGTTCATCAATTAATTAAGTAGGTGAAACGTTACTTCATTTCATTGGAGAAAGGCATCCTTAGTTTAAGTTAATTAAGATCTATTATTATATATTTGACAGCTGGAGACCAAAAACTTTCTTTGATTATTAACTTAGGTTAGTGGATGCTAACCTACTAATTGAAATGCATACCTAAGTATCCGAAATATCCTGAGATTGACCTTAACACACACAAACATCAGCACCAATCTTTATCATATATATCAACATGTGGGAGGAAGACATGTTCTCCACTACTTCTTGTCAGTCTGCAATGTAGAGTTTTCTGTTTCAAGTCTATCTTTTTCCACTGCATTTGCTCCAATATAGAAGCTTTCTTGGAGGATAAATTCCAATAGGATTTTCCACTAAATATTGAAATATACATCAGATGGTAAAACTTAATTTAAAATGCACATGGGTTTGACTCTAGGCATGATTGAGCCCTAGATGCCAGCTCATTGTCCTTGAAAACCGTATACATTTAATCTCCGTTTAGATATTGAGCTGAGTTGAATTCTTTATAAATAAGAGTAAATTGAAATGATGAAATGAGTTTATGTGAGATTCATTTAAAATGAATTTAGATGTGTTTGAATATTAAGATAAATTGATTCCATTTGGATGGTAAGATGAGATGAGTTGGTTTTAGATAAAATTTAAAAGTTGAATAAAATATTATTAAAATATTATTTTTTAATATAGTTATTATTTTAGAATTTGAAAAAGTTCAATTGTTTATTATATTTTGTATGAAAATGTAAAAAAATTATAATGATGAGATGAGATGAGATGATTTCTGTATCCAAAAGATAAATATATTTATGGGAAGTTAAAAAAGATTGTAGATCCCGCATGTAAAAAGATGTTGAATTGAAAAAGGTTGTAAGCTCCACGTGTAAAGAGATTTTAAGTTGGATGGATTTAGTGATTTAAGAATTGAGTGTTGGATATTAGACTCAACTTGAAATTAGACTGTCCAAGTTTCAAATGGGGCCTTAAGATGCAAGCCTAGTCCACTAGATTTAAGAGTGGGCTTGGTTTGGCTTAATTCCTGTCCCGTATTGTCTACTGCATTACTTTATCTGGCAAACAGGAGCAAGTAAAGCCAAACACTACTGCTGCAAAATCTACTGCATTATTTAAAAGACTTACAATTATCTGAGTTCGTGTATCCCCATTATTCATCTGGCTGTCCATTGACAACAATTACCAATTGACAAAGAAACTAAAGGAAACTAAAGTCTACAAACATTGTTTGTTTACATATCTTTGTAAGTAGATGCAGTAAAAGTAATGGGGATGATCCATATACTATTACTAGCCCATGGTGTATGAAGGGGTTGGTAAGTTGATGACTGTGGTCTTGGTCTTAGTCATCATGTTTATGCTGTTGGTGATTCCTTGAGACCCAATTCCACTATCCTTTATGCCCTGACATGAAAAAGAAGAATTTTTTTATGTGCATTGAGAGATAATGAACTTAAGCTGACAGGTTTCTTGAGAGTTAGTTTACTTGAAAAGGAAAATGATCAGGTCCTCGAGCTGGTGCTGAGTTTATCTGAACTGTCCCAGTCTCCATTGCATCACTAATCATCATTGCTTTGTTAATGTCCCTGGTGAAGACACAGCCCTGCATATATAATTCATGTGTTTTGATCAAAAAATGTGTAGGGAGAGTTTAATCATTCGTGTTCAATAATGGCTAAAATACTAAATTACTCTATATTTTTAGTTACAGACAGATTGATCCCTCTAAGTGGACAATCAGGGTAGATTGAACTAGTGTGACAGTTGGTCAAACCTCAGATAATTCAATTACATTTGAAATGAGGAGATTGCTCATTGCCCTCTAATCAGCAAATGAGTAAATATACATGTTAGATGTAAGATGGACATTAATGCAAACACAATGTTCAGAAAACTAGAAGATAGATGTATACCTGGAGCCCAAAATTGCTAGCATTGCAATGGTGGATTCCTTCTTCAACAGAACTGATCCTAATAACTGGCAGAACAGGTCCAAATGGTTCCTCCCAAGCAATCCTCATATCAGGCCTAACATTATCTAACAACAATGGCCAGATGAGGTTGCCCTCTCTTCGGTACTCTTGGCAAAATGTGGCTCCTTTTTGTTTAGCATCCTTAACCAACCCTTCAATGTAATTCGAAGATGACTCTGACACAACGGGAGTGATATCACAATCCTCCTCAGGTGGCCCAACGGTCAACTTAGCAACTCTTGCTTTCACTTTCTCAACCAAGACATCAGCAACAGATTCCATCACCAAGATGACCTTAATTGCAGTGCATCTTTGACCACTGCCATTAACGTCAGCACCAAGCATTAGAAAATATCTTGGCAATCACAGGGAGCATAAACAATTTGGCTCAGTTTGGTACTGCTGAGAAGTAGATCATAATACATGGTCCCCAATCCTTCAACCGACCATTTATATGCATATAAGAAGCTTGAAACAACACCAATAAACTCCTATATGTTATCAAAATAGAGAAGAATAATTCCCTTTAGGACTTGTCCTAAATGACTCCTCAAGATATTGGCCAAGTCCATTCAAGCAACAGCATCTCAGGTATTAATTATCTTGAATGTTGTAGCAAGCATTAGCAACACAATGATAAAACTTGATTCCATAGTTGTTGCTGACTATATTTTCCACCATATCAAATGAAAAGTTATATAGTCAATGAAAAAGGGATAAAACTAGGTCAAATGGGGCATCCACTCTATAAGTACTAGCATATTGTTTGAATGAGGTATGTATAGCCAGCTTATATCTACAAAATGACTTTCTGAGTCCTGCAAACATAAGTCAATTAGGCCCCGTTTGGTTGTTAAACTCATATGAGTTCAATTCAGTTCAGTTTACTTTTAAGCTAAATCTTAGGTAGGTCCTACAAAATTTAATCTACCATCTCAATTTACTACTATTAATAAATCACTCAATTCAGCTAAACTCAACTTAACATCTAAATGCAGCCCTTTTTCCTTTGTTATTGACAAAAGATTCTAGTTGCAAAAAAGTTTCAATCTTCTTGTGCTTTAGTATCAGAGCACCGGGGATTTCATGGAGCTAATCCCCAACATCTCCCCTCTTGTAAAATAAAGGAAATTTATTTTACCTATATGAAAAGCCCCCTTTTATTACATTTGCTGCTACCAAATCTAGGTCAGCATCCTCAAGTACAATGCAGGCATCTTTTCCTCCCAGTTCCATCTGAAGAGGAACCATGCCTGCCTTTTTTGAAATTGCAATACCTGTGTCTCCACCAGTGAAGCTGAGCAAAATGACAATGCAAGTTAGGGATGACTATTCAAATACCTTACTAAGGGAATGGAGAGCTATAATTTAGTGAGAAAGAAAGAGGAACTGGATTTACCTTATACAGTTGACCCCAGGATGCATAGTAAGGAAGTCACCAATCTCAGAACCTCTCCCAGTAACACAGCTAATAAGGCCTCTGGGAAAACCAGCCAAGTGAAAACAGTTAACCATATGAAGAGCAGCAACAGCACCCTGAAAGGAAGTCAACGGTGAGACTTAGAGACATACCCCATTCATGACATTCCGTAAACATGTAAAATAAATAATAAAAATCTACATTTTCCTATCAGTTTAAACTTTTAGAACAAGTAATGCTTTCATATTGTATCAGAGTAGAAGTCCTAAGTTCGGATCCTGACTCTATATTCTATTTATTTAATTAAATATTCCATGTATTGGGCCACTCATTAAGAGAGTTTGGCCCACACGTAAGAGAGAGAGTTAAGATATAAAATAAATAATAAAAATCTTATTCTTCCTATCAGATTAAACTTTTAGGATAAATATGATTTTACAAGGACAAATAGTGGTTTTACAGATATAAAAAGATGGCTAAAGAAAATATTCAAGAAGCATACATCAGTTCGGATGATAAGTGCAGATCAATAAGCTAATTCATTAGCTGAAATACCTGGGTTGGAGGCTTGAGCACGATGGAGTTTCCAGCTATCAGTGCAGGTGCAATCTTTGACACAGCAAGATTGACAGGATAGTTAAATGGTGGAATGGCTAAAACCACCCCAATCGGAATCTGCAACATAAAGCAAATGTGATATGTAAACCTTATACAATATCTGTTTGTGTATATATATGCATTCCCATATCTGTATCTTTCGTGTTTTAAGGGAAGAAGCATCATGGAACTGTGCCATTATGGTAATTTAGTTAAATTCATAAAACCAAACAGAATCCACCCAGTAGCATAATCATGAATGTGCTATATGATGTAGAACATATACAGTCAACTTAAACCTATCCTTCTCCATGAGTTATCATGCCTAATTTACTATCCAATGCTGCATTATTTGTGGGACCTCAACCTTTAGCTGTACTCTCTACCTGTCATTGCCCATTCTATTTATTAATCAAGATCTTATTATCACTGTGTTGCCCAAAGTTATCATCAACTTTCAGACAGGCCATGGGAAATAAAGAAAATTTCATATGGAATTTAGCCAAGAGTAAAGATTTCTCTTTATTTTGCCGTCAACTTAGAAATTAAAGCAATCAAAATGCATTTGGTGGACAAACATGCAGAAAAAAAAATAGAGGAATGAAGGGTTTGTTGACTGCTGGCATGAGAACAGGCAGTGGTCTCTTACCATGACACAGAACTATTTTAAGACTGCATATTAAATAATAAAAATAAGGTGGGATAGATAAAGATGAGTATATTGGGTTGTAGAATTGATGACAACATTTCCCCAAAAAATGACAGGGAAGTATGACATCGAAGGAGAGAACCAGGACAAACTGAAGAGTATGCTGCGGAAATATTAGAATTTATTACTTTTGGTTTTAAAGGATTGGCTTTTAGTGAAATTGTTTCAAAAGATTCTCATTTCTTATCTCCATTGTCAGACTGTCAGACAGTAGAACGCCATCAATAAATAACAGTATCTCTGCCTTTATTTTATCCAAAGAAAACAAGGATGTGCATGAGCTGCAAACATAATAATATTATACAAAGATGAATATTTCTTATTAATGCAAGAATACCATTTATAATAATTTTGCCAAAATTAACTACAAAATACCTCATCTCAGTGTATTAATTCAATAAATCCATATTTAATGAAATTCATTATTTAATAAGAAATATTCATCATGAAAAGGGAAAATGAGTGGAAAAGTTTACCTTAGAAGTCATGCAGTATTTGCTTCTCTCATTTCCAGGAAAACTATCAGAAACCAAGAACTTTCCCTCTCCCAGAATCCTAACCCCCTCTTCAGCACAGTAAGAAACCAGGTCTCCAGATCTCACAACCTTGATCAAATCCAAATATTTATACCAATTGCCTTCATAAAACAATCATTAAAACATGAGTATAATTAAGCATGATTTTGATACCTCAGTTACTGAATCTTTAGCTGGTTTTGCTATTTCTTTTACGAGACACTCGGCAATTGGGGCTTTATGCTCTTTGAGGATAGCAGCGGCCTTGTGAAGGAGTTCTGCTCTTCTCCAAAGAGGAGTCTTGGCCCATGATTTCTGAGCACTTTTTGCCGTTTCCATGACCATATTTACCTCTTCCTGGGTACAAGCTGTAGCAATAACATAAAAGTAGTTCATACCAAGATAAACCCCTGCTGTAATTAAATCAAATAACTTTGAAAAAAGACTCAGGCTTTGAGGAATCATGTGACGAAAATAATTATTTGTGATAAAAGTACTATTTGTGATCAAAATGATTATTTGCGATAAAAGTACTATTTATGATAAAAACAGATCCATTTTAACTAAAAAATAATCATTCTGCTGGAAATGTCGCAAATAAGTTTAGTTTAAATGTGTACATTTATGTCATAATTCACAGAAGATGCTCATGCTTATTGGCATTCTCAATCCTAAAACCACAACAAATTGACATCACCCACTTTTGATTACCTAGTACATGGTTTTTGCACCATGGAACTTCTATATATATATCCCAAACTCTTGCGTGATCAATAGTAACAAAGATAACATCAGACATTATGGGTCACCTAAAACTTGTGTAACTCAGATTCCTTTAGAATACCCCAAAACTTAACAAACAGATTCTCAGTTCGAGCAAAGAAAACATGAACCAATAACTTTTTCCTAGTCCAAAACAAAGCAAGTTGGTCACCTTGAACCTTGTACTGCGTCTTTCGCGTAGTTGGGTTGACGATAGCAACACTCTTCCCTGAAGATGATCTCTTCCACTCTCCTTCTGCGTAGTACTTGAACACATCTCCGTCCAAAATCTCTGAGAACACTCCAGTCCCAGCCATACTTATCGATCAAAAACTCAACGAAGAGAAACAAGTTCAAGAAAAGAAACAACTTCAAATGAAGCTTGCCCTCTTCCACTCCCGAGAGAGAGAGAGAGAGAGAGAGAGAGAGAGAGAGGAAGTGAAGGTGAGGAGTTTCTGGTGTGGTTTGGTTTTGGTGTTGTGTGGTTATATATATAAGGAGAAGGAAAGCCACGCCTTCCTCCATTCTCCAATGACTTGGGACAAAAGGGATTTGTAATTAGGTGGTTCAAAGCATGCCAAATCAGCGACTCAATTACTTTCTTTTTTCTTATCCTTTTTATTTATTTATTTATTTATTTTTCGCTTGTTTTTTTTTCCCAAACGGTTGCATGCGGCCAACAAAAGCAGCTACCCTCGTTTTCCTCACGAGTTCTTATATGTTTGTGAAGCTGTATATCTAACCTTTCATTTTTCATATTTTTTTATATTAAAAAATAAAATAAATATATTCACCATTTTCTTTTTTATCATCCTTCCATTATCTCATAAAATGACATTAGATAATATGCTAATAAGTAAAACATAATAAATAATCTCTAATAATTTAATGTTACGTTATATAATAATTAAAAAATAATAAAAAATAGACTGTTGAGTAGTATTACTCTTTAAAATACAATAAGAGTGAGAAGATATATAGTGTTTATAATGTTTTTAAGCAGAGAAATCCTTATGCAATTTTTATGTTCTTGAATTTATAGCACTCTTAAATTTTAAATATCGCTTCTCTATTTTGTAATTTTATGTAAATTAATAAAATAATATGTTGAAATAAATCTTCTATTGAATTATATATGTAAAACAAATGTAAAATACATATGTGCTAAAAGTTGTTTGTTAAAATAGAAAAAGTACTAGATTTTGTTCTAATTAAGTAATGTTAAATTATAGCTAATGCTAGTCAACCTTAGCCCACCCTTTTCCTTACTTAATTTATCACATAAAGTACGTAGCTCAAGTGAGGTAGTTATTTCTTAATAAAGCCGAGCATTTAAGTATTTACTACGAAGATAAGAGTGTAATATATAGCATAATTCATTAGTTATATGACATGAACGAACTGCTTCCCATAATTTTGATGGGTTTACTTTCTAATTAATTTTCTTTCTACTAAGTCTTTTGTGATGAAAAATTGTCATTACAAGAAAAATGTTTATCTTTTGTTAATTATTTCTTATCAAAATGTTTATTTTCTTTTGTAGTACACTTATAAAAAAAAAACAATATTTGTAACATATTATTATGAGAAAGATGATTATTTGCTAGCTAAGAATTATGAGGTGGCTGAGATAAGGATTGTTTGGACTAAGGGTTTTTCGAATCTTCGATGCAAGAACTCGACAGAGAGTGAGATTATGAGATTTTTGTAAAGAGATCATGACCAGCTGATCCAATCAGCTTGCATAAAAGCTTTGAGAGATTTATGTAAAATCAAGTTTCCATGAAATAAAAAGTTAGAACCTGATGAATTGATCATTCTGCATGACTGGATCGGGTTCTGATCAACAATACGATACGTGTCCAGACGGGGAAAAGCATGACAAATACCAGCCTACATCATGAGTCATGATCAAAATCAAAGTGCAAGAACATGCATGAACATAATATCGAGTAATTATATATATATATATATATATATATATAGTACAGCAATATCAACGCCAACAAAAGTTAAAAAAGAAAAGATTCATGACTAATAATCTAGAACCTGAGTAGTAGAAAGATGTGCCATGCCTCTCCTCCTGATCTCTTCTCTGGCCTTGGTGATGTTCTTTCACATGATAAGGGAGATTTATTTGATAAAATTATATGGTACTGCAGAAGAAATAGTTATCCTTGATTTCATCGATACTAGCGATGGAATCACTATCGTACGTTATTGCAGTTAACTCCACAAAATTAAGTAGTTGGAATATCCAACGTAAAGTTGGTTAATGGGCCGGGGGACCTTATAGAGGATCTGAAAACGGCCAATTCCCTCATTTACAAGCTGTATTTTTGCTTCTTTCACCAACTATAGCTAGGATCTATAGATACTGTTGGCTTAGGATCGATCTATTAGTTATAAGTTTTTATCATATATATCTTTAATTCTTCAGATGTTGGAAGTCTAGGCGCTGCTCGATGATGATCTCATGCATGCATGCATATTATCCACATGGCAGTTGTAGCAGACCATTTGCCATGCTATGGAGCTGCCAAGAATGCTTCTTATAATAATTATGTACAAAAATGTGGATGGCCGTTTGGTCAGACATCACCACTACTTAAAGTGGAAGAGGCCAATGTTGGCTGGAATGCACGTACGTACGTGGACCTAACTGCCATTTTATGCACGCAAAGAAGCACATGCATGCACGTCTTGTCACGGAAAAATTACAAGAAATTAAATTACTCATTTATGATCTTAACGAAATAATTATTTTTTTATCAAAATATATCTATTTTCATCGCAAATAAATATTTTTATTAAAAATTATAATCTATTACAAATATTTATTTTTCTTTCAATAAATCAAAAGATCAGAGAGAGAGAACTGTAATTATCTATACTTTCAGATAATTAAGATTCCGTTTAGATTTAGAGATGAAATAAATTGAAATGAGTTTAATTTATTTTTTCACATTATTATTATTTTTAAATTTAAAAAATGTATATTAAGATTTAAAAAAGATATATAAAAATTTATGTTTTATATAAAAGATTATAAAAATATAATGATAAAATTAAAATAAATTAAGATGAATTAAAAAGAATTTTCAATACAAACCAGACCTAAATGAGGTAAAAGTTGCATTACCAAAAGTTTCAATCCAATAATTTTGGGCAAAAATGATGCCTCATTATACAAAATTGCAGGCAGACAGATGCATTTTCGATTTCATCAAGGTCTATATTTTAATTTTCTTTTCTCATTCTATTTTTATTTTTAATTTTTTTATTTAATAATATTATGATTTTTTTTTAAATATTTAAAAGCGTTGAAAAATTGATGATGTAAAAAAAAAAAAAATTTAAAATAGATCAGCGAGATCCCCCAACGAAATTTCTAGCATTATCCTATGTAATAATAGGCCATATCTGGGTCATGTCCTTTCATCTTTAAAAGCTACCTACAATGAAATTAATTTTAGCCCTTTATTGTTGATTGCATGCAGTAGTATCAGCTATGCTACCATACCGTGTGTTTATAGATATAGATGGATAGGTAGATAAGCTGTGCCTCAATAATAGGCCCCCTCCCCCAGTTGAAACTTTCAAAAGAATACGAGGATATATAGAAGGGTGACGCGGGGTGCGGTCGTCTTTGCAGTCTCCCTAATCTCTTATAAAAAAATAATAAAAAATATAATAAAAAAAATAAAATATTACAAATCACATTAAATTTGATCCGATCGAACTCTAACTTTTTTCTATATGAAATAACTGGTAAAAAAATTGAGAAAAATCAATTTTGCCCTTACTTCATTACAATATTTCAAAAAATTGCAAATTTAAAAAAGAAAAGAAAATGCTAATACTTCTCTACATTTTATGAAAAACAAATTAAAGAAGAAAATCAGGTCTCTCAAGCATCTTGCATGGTATTTGTATTTTCTAATAAAAAATTAAAAAAATTGTGATAAATTATTTATGACAAAAAAAAATTATTTTGTGATAAAAATAAACTCATTTTAATAAAAAATAATTATTTATTAAAAATAATTAATCACAAATAAATAATTTTATTATATTGAGAATATGTTGAAGGTAATTAATTAAGAAGTTTTCTTTGCGTTTCATTTATGGGGTTTTTTTTTTTTTGGTGATATTAGTGTCACCACAATTAATTTGGTAAACCTGACCCACCCCTCATATAGAATGGCCCCCATAATTTTCCATGATATTTTTTGGGGTATAATCGTTGGAACCTTCCTTATATAGCCAGCATTTATGGTATAAAATATCAATTTAAAGCCTCCACGTGATTAAGAGTGGGCTTTGAAAATAACCACTCTTTAACATAGCATGCATAATAAAAGAAAACTTCAAAGTTAAAATATTTGTTAAAAGACGGCCATGCTTACTTGAGATCATGAAGCATAGCTAGCAGCCACAAAGTAGTAGCTTCACGTGGTTCACACTGCATTAATTCACTTCCATGCATGGCATGCACCAACCCCAAATATCCACTTTTATAGTTAGACGCCCCTCCAGTCAATTCATGTTCATAAATCCTTGCTCTGAACCATTAGTCAAGACCAAACCTAGCTTCTACTTGGGCAGTCAATTTTTCAAATTACTGTTTAGAAACGATAGACACATCATGTGATAATTAGAGAGAATCTCAATGTCAGTCTTGCACAATCTAGAACAAAATTATTCCAAACTTTTGCCATGTCTCCAAGCAGATAAAATACTTTAATTTTCAACTCATTTTATTTAATTTTATTTAATTATTATAATTTTTTCAAAATTTTCATATAAAATAAAATATTTAACTTTTTTAAATCTTAAAATAAAAATAATATAAAAAATATATATTTTAATAATATTTTATTAAATTTTTAACTTTTATTTTAATTTATCTCATCTCATCTTAAAAAAATAGACAAGTTCCAACACAACTCTCCAGACATATCCCTAAAGCATGGTTGACAATTTCTACTTGAATATTGAGTTTATTCGCAAGCTTTTGGAAGCAGCCAAACAGTTATTGTATTAATGAAGGCTTCCATCTACAAGTGCACTGATTTGTTCTTTCTAGAGTGAGAAACTCGTCTTTCTCTAGAAAACTTCAATATGAGCATTTTCGCCAAAGAAGAAGGTGTGAGTCTCAGCTCCACCTTCCTCTCCTTTTCTTTTCACTTTTAGTTTTTTCCTTCTATCACCTTTTGTGTATCTTTTTTCCATCGATTCGGATTTTTTTGATTTGCTTCTTTCTAGACTTCAAACGACGACACGCACCCCTACATGGCGTTCCCCCATTGTCGATCTGCTAGTACGACGTAAAACTGCACCCTTTCTATCAGTGCATGACCTTCACACGCAGTTTGTTTCTGCATGTAGTCTTCACGCACCGCCATACCCCGATTGTCCTAGTGACTACACGCCCTACACCATCAAATTCCCTACCCTCCGATCCTTCAGATCAACTCATCCGCTCCTCTATTCTACTAACACATGGCCCTCATGTGCCTCCCCTATTGCGCAAGTTGTCTGTTTATCTGCCACAAATACATTTTTTTAATGCCGATTTATTCGAATTTTTGCTTTTCCTAAACGATGTACTAGTTAAAGGGATTCGGGATTTCGCCAATAGATATTTTAAGACATTTAACAGTAACGTTATTTGCATAACCTTTGGCGGTGACTTACCTTTAATACGTCTTTCAATACGGTACCTTCTTTATAGGATTTAGATATAAATCAATATATTGGTTTCGTTACCTTTTTTTTTTTCTTTTTATCACCACTTATACATTATGGTTGTTGTTTGGGGTATTTTGTCAGGGAGCCTCACTCCCTCTAACACGTATCATCTTTTGTTTTAATGCAATATACTTAAAAAATAAAATAAAAATATTCCATCTAGACTTCCACCAAGAGTGGCCCTAGCATTCTCAATAGCTAATACTTAACTTTTGCCTGATCCATCCCGAAAACATGACCTTTTAAGGCTTGTTTAATTGACATTCATTACATCAAATTTTTTTTTTTTGTAATTTGATAGAAAGTATAAGTTTGATAGAAAGTCAATATCTTCACATTCATAACTCTACTTAGATTCATCAAAATAATAATTTAGTATACAATTTATGTAACCAACAAATATATCTATAATTTATTCATCTAATAAACATATTAAAAGATATTAAAAAAGTATTTTGATGAGTGAATAATAAACCTTCAAATATAAATGATAATGCTCAAGCATTGAAATTCAAAATTTGAGTTGGTGAATTTTAATAAATCTAATGTAAAATTATTTTAGATAAAACCATCAAATTTAAATTTGATAAGTTCAATAATGGGTCAAATACCAATACTCAATATGAGTAAGTGTTCATCCGGATTCGGATTTAAGATCCAAGTTTCGAATCCAGAATTTTCTTGAAACTTTAAAATAAAAATATCAAAATTATTAAAAAATAAATACAATTTCAAAATCGGGCTGGGTTCGAGGAACAGAACTAGCTCTTAGGCCCTCCTCAGATCTAAAAATTAGCTACTAAAGAAAAAGAAGTTCAAAATGTGAACAAGCCAACCAACTTATATGCGAAATCCATCGAAAGCATTTGACACAAGTAAAATTAACGAGCATATCGTCTACCAGTTATAAATAGATCTCTGAAAATCGACAAAGACAAGTAACTTCAGAAACTGAAGCTAGAAGTTTCTGAAGTTTCAGTTCAGTAACTTCTGCAAAACTCAAAATTGAATGAATATCTTGCCTTTCATAATATCAAGTATCTGTTTATTTGTAAAAAATAAAAGTATCTGTAACCATGAAGAATGAAAATGTCAGAGCTACATGAGGACCAATCTCTCGACGTAAAACAGAGCCGCTCTTTTCTAATATTTTTAACTTAATGGGACTTCACATACTCCTGGATAACATTGTAACCCTCTGTCTGCTCTCCAAAATCCTGCAAAACAGATAAACACAGTTTGAGGGCAAAAGAATATGTCTCTGGGTTTTGCCTATACTTACAACAAAAATATCCACCAACTAAAAGGATCATAACTGAAAAAAAGACTGATGACATTCCATGGATGTGGCTTTACCTTAACTACAACGCAGGAGCAACCAACAACCTTTCTCGCTTTCCCTTCAGAATCAATTTTACACAACTGTATATATAAATGAGACACAGAATCAATATAAAAGTTTATCTTTACTAAGGAATGAACAAATCAGCCAAACAATACGTGTACTAAAGCAACAAAAGACAGTAAAACTATGGGTATAAAGTGAACTACTTCAAGCATGTAACCAGAATCCTTTGGATTCATAATTTCCACAATGAATAAGTACACAGCGAATGGCATGGCATATTACAAATTTCTTGTTAAAAAAAATTATATCTGCAAAAAACAAAATACATTTACCAAGGAGCACAGCAGAAATCAAAGTGGGACTTGAAACTCAATACATCTTTTTCATATTCATTCACCTCAATCATACTTCTCTCACCAATGTTTTTTTTTTTTTATAAGAGATAATTATTATTAAAGTCAATGAAATAGACATAACCCAAATACATAAGAAGTATACAAGAGAGCTCCTATATGCATTCTAAGAAGTGGAAATTAAAAACAAGAAATCATGAATATTGTTCCCATTTAATACAATAGCTGAAAACCACAGCAATAGAGTGTGAATGAAAAAAATCCTACAGCTCTGCCAGTGTACTCTCCTTGTTTTTGAAACAAGGTTCGTTCTTTTCCACCCAAATGCACAACGAAACTATTTTCTTTTCCACACTGCTGCCACTTGAGGACAGCCTTGTATTTTCTTCCAACACCTTCACTCAGATCCCTAACGTCCTCGACAGGGCAAACTTCACATTAAGTTTTCTAGTAACATGTAGAATTACTAACCCAACTATGATGCCAAGTGTAACGAACTAAGGAAAGTTCAAGCCACATCTGAACTGATAGTCCAAACAAATTAGTCAATATTATAATTAGAGTTCCTTGAAATCATATTAAAGCCCAATTCGATTTGGTAAGTAACTTATGGGGGGACTTGACCCTCAATACAACTTTATCGTATCCATTCACCTCAATCATACTTCTCTCACCTAATGTAAGGCTTAGTGAACAGGGTATCACAACCAATTAGGAAACAAGAGAAAAAATTCACTGCCTATTTATTTGGAAGTGCTCAAATCACTCGTTTATTTCTCAAATTTGACAAATAATTAATATACTCAGGGATCAAAATCCCACGTCCAGCAACTTTTTACTATCTATACATGATGCTTTTTTTTAATAAGTCTATACATGATGAAAATAAATGAAGTTTATAATAATAATTGCAAATAAATCATTCAACAGTATAAAATAACTGGCTAATGGAAAAAATAAATATCACTTACACCAGCCCACTCGCCAAGAGTTTTAGCACTAGGCACTGTCATTAATTTGACACTGTGATCGGCACAAAGAGCCTTCACCAGTTTAACATAATCTGGCTGGTCGCAATCCTCAGCTAGAACACAGAGCTGTGCAGCATGCTTTTCAATCATCTTGGCACCTTCATGCAGCCCTCGTGCAAGCCCACCATGAGCAAGTGACTTCCTCAGCACAAGCTGCAAGGCAGTCGTGATATCCATGGTTTCACCCAAAGGTGCGGGTGTAGTCTCAGTTGCAACAGAACCTTCTTCTCTGTTGTCCCAAAATGGAAAATGGTGAAACATAAATCCAACAATGCACACACACACACACACACAGGAAATTCACTTTTAAAATCAAACATTACAGTCTAAAGAGAGTACAACAAAAAATCTAACTGCTAGAAAACCACATATTGCAGAATAAAAGTTATATCAGGTTCTTAAGGACTTCAATCCAAATCCTCAAGTACCAAGTAATTATGGTAAAGGATTGTTAAAAATTGTGAAGCTCACAAAGGTTTACTTTGTATAACTGAAACTATGTGTCCACTTCAATGGCGATTGAAAGAAACTAATATTTTTTTGATAAGTAACTAATATCAGTACTACAACATTTATTACTACGCCCCATGAGTTAGACTAGTTGAGATTTTATGTCCCTAGCCATAACAAACTCTTATTGCAACAAGGAGTTAACCTAATCCCCAAAAATTCCATGAAACCCATGACGTGAGCTGACTAAAAGTAGTTCAAAATCCCCCGTAAATATTTCCAGCATCAGTACAATCAGAATTAGACTACATAATGCACATATGTAGCATCTAAATAGTTCCACTGTTAATGATTCTAAAGGAACAGGACACTAAAGCCACATGATATATCATCAATCAAGCTAGCCATGAATAAAACAGGAATAATCACTAATGCAAAATTATTTCTTTAATGAGTAAGAAGAAGTTTTTATTGACAAGTAAATAGGTATAGCCCAAGTACAAAGGAAGTATACAAGATTACACATGGTTTAAATTATTTGAATTTCTAAACCAATATACAAGGTTTAAATTGTATTAGAACGAATAACGAAAGCAAACAGCAATCAGTTTTTTTTTTTTGTAACAAAAAATTAAGAGCACAGCAAAGAAGTGGAATAAAAATATTCACATACCCTGACATTTATGATTGATGGCCAGACAAGATGTCGCGTTCCTGGTGCCAAAAAATAAAAACAAATTTTCAACTAGAATAGCAACTCATAAAGTAAGGTGCAAATTAATTCAAGAAACAATCCTGAGATCTTGACATTGAAACCTTGTACATTGAAACCATGCAAATTTCTGAACACACCTTTATACCAAGGGTTTCTAAAGAAAAAACAGAACCGCAAGCATCTAATTCTCAGAGAATATAAGCATACGATTAAAGATGTGGTCATTGATTGACAACGTCAAAATATAAATTAAACCTACTAGATGGGATTCTTGGCACAAAACCAGTGAAATTGTATAGAAAAGAACATACAACTCAAAACATCATGATAATTTTATAACTATAAGTCACCCATTAATTATTTCCACCCTCTTCATTGCCCACATCCTTTGGGTTTTATTCTATACTGCAAATTATTGTTTGTAGTTCTGAACGACTTCTCCCACTCTTCTGATAAGAATTATTCCTTTCTACTGCCCAGAAAAAACCAAAAGGAACTCCAATCCTAATCAAACAGAACCAAAAAATTTGCTTCAAGCTCCAATCTTCTGTGCTGCCCCTTCAGTAGAACTAGGTCTAGAACCTCAAAGGCAGTGCAATTGACAAAGCCAAGCCCATTGTATCTCACATGAAGGCATAAATGTTCACTTATCATTCCGAAACTTAAATCTGTTTGGAAACAAAATCCTAATGCTGAAGTGATGGGAGACAAAATCCTAATGTTGGTCACATGCCATTTTGGTTTCTCACAGAACCCAGATAAGGAGTAAGGTCAGAGTTCCCAAAAAAGACATTTTCGACGTTTCTTATTGTTTACTCCAAGAGTTCTTGGCAACCAAACAAAGCATCCAGCTGACGAACCCATAACTAAAAAAGAATCCAATACAGTAATTAACTGAACAAAAATAATCGATTTGAATACAACGAGCTGACCTTGAAGGGGGTGTTATACAGATCTGCACTGATATGTACTCGCGGAGGAACGAGGGAAAAATAGCGCCGTGAATTAATGTAGTTCAAGGATGAACATATATGAAAGTTGAAACCCTAATACCTTAGCAAATTCTATTTTACTATAATGCCCTTCCATTTTCCCCAAAGTATTTAACTTTTCAGCTATAATAATAAATTTAAAATATATTTTAATTTTTAATTTTATCCAGCAAAAAGCTTAAACTACTGTTAACTTTTTGGGCGGTGTCGTTTCGATCTCAGTCCATCTTTTATAAAGGCAGCTGCGATAAACTTATGGCAGATAGGTTTCGAGACGAATTTCGTCTTCACAATCTGTAACCCTACGATCATACACCTGAAAATTCCTAAATTTTCAAATTCTTCAATTCACCAAACCCTAGCTCCCAATTCCCTCTAAAAAAATGACTCTCCAAATCTTCGTCCAATCCCCTGAGCCACAAATTCCCTCCCAGACCCTTACCCTAACTCCATCTTCAACACAAACCCTCCACCATCTTAAGCTGTCTCTCCTCCCCAAACCCTTAAGTGAATCCTTCTCCTCCTCATTCTACTTCACCCTCAATGGCAAACCCCTCCCTGACTCCACCCTGCTCGAAAGTCCTAAAATTGCCCCTCTTTCAACTCTGGTTTTACGCCACAGACTTTCCGGCGGTGGCGGTGATGGTGGTGCCACCGGGGCCGAGTCCCGCGATTGCTATCTCAACATGTACGCAGAGCGAAAGCCCGATAAGGTCGACCCCAATGAGCAGAAGCTATCTAAGTGGACAAATTGCGCGCTCTCTAACGAGCCATTGAGGGAACCCTGCGTAATCGATCGTCTCGGTAATGTTTTTAACAAGGAAGCACTTGTGGAGGCGCTTCTGGGCAAGAAATTGCCCAAGGAATTCGGGTACATCAAAGGCTTGAAGGACATGATTACAATTAGGTTTTCGAGAGTTCCAGGGGAAGCAGAATCGGTTGAAAACGCTGGCGGCAGAACGCTGTTTCAGTGCCCAATTACCGGGCTCGAGATTAACGGAAAGTATAGGTTTTTGGCTTTGAGGAATTGTGGGCATGTTTTGAGTGCGAAGGCCTTGAAGGAAGTGAAATCCTCGGCATGCCTTGTATGTCACGAGGAGTTTCAGGAATCGGATAAGATTGTGATAAATGGAAGCGAGGACGAGGTAGCGGTGTTGAGGGAGAGGATGATGGAGGAGAAAGCGAAGACGAGGGAGAAGAAAGTGAAGAAGAATGGGGAGGAAGGTGTGGGATTGGAGATGTCACGTTTGATTGGTAGGAAGCATGGGATCGATGCGAAGGCGGTGGAGAAGGTGGTTTCTGGTACATTGGATGAAAATGCAAAGTCTGCCAATGGTGGGTTTGGTAAAGGATCATCAAAGCGATTCAAGGCAGGGGATATGGCGCCCGCAAATGCTACCAAGGAAGTGTATGCTTCGATATTTACATCGTCGAAGAAGTCAAATTTTAAGGAAACATATTCTTGCAGATCTCTGCCACTTGGTAGGAACTGATGATTGGTGGTATGGAGTATAACGATGTATTCTCTTTTGAGCTATCTTTGGGTTTATTTTTCAGTTCTTGTTGTAATTGGACTTGCTCATTTATAGAAAACATGGATTTCTTGAGGTTGCTCTCTGCGTCCTTGTTATCATGTAATGTGTTTGTTGGTTTTATGATAAATCGGATATATTTGTGTTTTCTCGAGTAATGGTAGCCACTTTGGTCTGAAGTTATTTTCACATATTGCTGAAAGAAGTTACTCAAAATTGGGATACAGACCAAAGAATATTGTGTTTATTGACATGTTAGACAAAGGGGTGTGTGTTTGTATATATTGACAAGTGAATGGTGCATGGGTTCCATATTGAAATGTTATTATCCTTGGGGGGAAAAATCATGATTTCTAAAACTAGATATCAAGCCGACACCAGGGGATGAGATCATGAGACATTATAGTCTTGACACCATTTTTGAAAGAGTTAAACTATAGAGAAGTCACTGTAGCAGTGCACACAACGCACATCCTACGTGTGTGTTTTTTTGAAAAAGCAAAAACAAAACGTGCATTTTGACAACGCTCGGTCGATTTTTTCACCCCTCTGCCCTCGCCCCGCGAATTTGACCTTTGCTTTCATAAAGTGAATTACTTTCCTCTTGTTCTTTATAGTTCACTTAAGCCTTGTGCCTAGTTCCATTCAATCAATAAAGTTTAGTACTTATCAAAAAAAAGTTCACTTAAGCCAGCCACGTGAGAAAAGTGATTTTTCTTGGTCATTAATCCTGCAACAATCCTGCAGTTCTTTCAATCTTTTCGAAGCAACTGGCTGGTGTCATTAAAAGCAGCACATGCATTACTTTGTTAGCTGCTCTATATGTAGCCTCTACGGTGTTGTCTTTCTCAGTGAAAAGATTGCTAAAGTTTTAGAGAATCAGATATTGTATGCAAGGAATATTGGTTTGAATTAATTAATACTCTGCTTGGTCCTGACAGCTGCATGCATGTGTTTTTATTCAAACTATTGTCCGTTAGAGGACATCCCATTTAACTAATCTTATTCAGTTTGTTTCTTGATATTATCATTTTAACTGGAATTCAATTTGCGAATTCGAAACATACATATTAGAGTTCCATTTCTGCTGCCAATTTGACATGACCACGGGGAGGTTGTGCATGATTTTAGTGGCAGGGGTTTGTATAAACCCTTTAGTTCAATGTATTTAATTTCAATGGGAATCTCAAATGTTATTATCTTTATTTGGTTGTGTTAATATTGTCAATAACTGTTCCTATGCGCTAGCTTGATTAAGATCTTTGACTTAGTTTTTCACGATAAGATTGTTGGATTTATTTGCAATATTTGGTTTACACGATTGTTGGTTTGGATGCTTGAGAGTGAGTTTTTAACTCAAAATCTTGTGAAGTGTACGTAAAACAGCATTATAAGTTTTGAAGATCCTCTCCATTTCATTATTAGCTTGCCTTTATTAATAAACAAACTGATCGGTTAGAATGGAAAGACTTTTCCAAAATAGAAATTGGATTCGAAGGATAAACAAAAACAGGAAAAAGAAGAGGAAGAAGCAGAAGCAGAAAAAAAGATCAACTTAGCAGGCTTATCAGATGCTTTGAATGGTTATTGGGTTCATCCTACTTCTGAGAATCGACCAAGCTTTTGTTTTTAATTTTTTGCTCCTTTTTTTTTTCCTTTAATACCTTTTACAGAGGGACCAGTTAGTACTTTTGCAGCTATATATATTAGTATGGTGGTGTATTGTGTTTTAGGAATTCAAATGTTTCAAATCCGTTTCTTTTTAGGTGACTGAATGATTGTGTACGTTATTTTGTTCTTATTAGATTCCCGATCCACAGTATTAATATAATTTATGCTATGTTTCTTTTGCTGCTCGTACAACTTTAATCCGTTAAAACAACATATATATCTCAATATTCTTAATATATAAAAGCTTATCTCATCATGAGCACTAGTTAACTGATCTCATTTTATACAGAGAGCTAGCTAGCTATGCACTCCTATCAATTATGATGATCATAAATGCACTGTTCCATTTATACTCTTTCGTTTTTTACTTTTCAGATTCTGTATTAAGTGCAAGAGTTTAATGTTCCTTTTTCTTCTTTTGCCATCATGTGCTTGGCCTTTGTCATTGGTGTCATATTTGCCTAGTTTTGAATAGCTTCATCTCCATAGAAGGCATTTTATGGCTGTAGAAAGTGTTTTGGATGCTTCAGCAAGCATATTAAGAGAGGTGCATTTGGAGGAAAAGGAACGATCGGAATTTTAAAGACGAGGAATGCTTTATCTTTTTTTATGTATTAGTTAAAGACAGGGAATGATTATTAGATGAACTTAGACTTATACAAGACATTGCTATAGATTTCAATGGACCCAGCTTTCATGATTTTCTTGTATCTGTCCCTAGTTATTGACCAAGTGTTTTCTCTTGTATAACTTGGGCTACACTTATAAAGAAAAATTGTATAACTTGGGCTACGCCTATTTTCATTCCTGTTAGTAAAATTTGTCTAATATATGTCAGACGTAAAGATTAAAGATGTTTTATTCATGGACGATGGTCTAGTTCATTGATTTTGCTGTCTGCTGTAATATCTATTTTTGTTTTATCACTTCTGTTACATTTAATTCTGGGAAATCTGGAGATGCTTCTTTCTTTCTTGGATCACTATAAGTTGACCTGCCTATTGTGCCTACACTTTTCTTACCCACTGATCATGCTCAAGATCATTTAGGTGATGTTGTATGTTGAATTACCAGAAGTGGGGACTCCTGTATAACAGGAAAACGTGTTTGAGATTGCGTTTCAAGACTTAAAAAATATTTTTAAATAGTTGAAAGTATTTTTAAAGAAAAAATAAAGTGTTTGGTATTTTTATCAAAAGTGCTTTAGGCGATTAGAAAAGCTAAAAATCAATTTTTTAAAAAGCATCAAATTGAAATTTTTATCAAAAAATTCCTGCAGATAATTATATATTTTAAAAAACTACCGTAATTAATTTTAAAAAGCGCTTTAGACATATAGATTCCAAATAGTAAATAATTTTTTAGTAGTAGAGCTTATTACATTAAGTTTTAAGTTAAAAGTAATATTTTTCATCACAATTCCAATTCACTTAGTGCAGTTGAAAGTGTCGAGGCTACTAGCGATATTAATTCTCCTGTTTCAGGGAAAGTTCTTGAAGTTAATGAGGAGCTCAATGACTCCACTGGTCTTGTGAGCCTCTTATTCTAATTTGAGATTCAGTTCTTTTTGTGACTTTTTTCTTCTCTCTTTTGGCCTGGATCAATTTCATTGAATTCATAGACTGGAAATGGAAAGAAAAGATGAACATTTTCCTTTTCATATTTGACTGAAGCTCATTATCTCATTGTTGTAAAGATGGACATGTAATTTAAGCAAATTTAAAGCTCATGTTAATAAATAGAAATAAATTCAGAATTTTCAGGGTCTGGAATAATTCCTTTTTTTTTTATCCCTTTATAACATTTCATCTTCTCTTGCATAAAGGTTTGCCGATCAACAAAAACTTGTCAACCCAACCACTTGTAATTGACCAAGTTTATATTACCAAGTTTACTTCTTTTCAAGAAGTAAACTTTAGTGCTCTTCATGCTCAATTTTTTGCAAGTTTCATCCATTGGACAAGGTAATCTGATAAATGCCTTCTTTGGTATTTCTAACAACTTGCCTGATTGCAGCATCTGTGGAAGTTTGCTGATCAGCAAAAGCTTATCAACCAAATCAAGAGACACTTAGGAGAAGCATATCGACAGAAGATTGATGAACCAGGGACCAACCCGCTTCTTTGCCCAGGATTAGGAGTCCTACTTCAGAAGAAAAATCCTCCTGCATCCCTGTTTTTTCAGGAGATGAATGTACGATCATATGATGATTACATGGATGCTGAGAACTTTCTTGTTTTTTCCTTCTCAATAGAGGATATCTACTATGTTTGTGTTACCCCATCCAAGAGACCTAGTTATAAGAATATATGTGTCCCAATTCCAAATCAACCCGGCCAAATTAGTTATATGTATTAGGTCAGTGGAAAATTAATTGTAATGCATACATTTTTTGGCCGAGTTGTAATGTGTACTATTTCGATGTACTCCAATTATGATGAAAATGATTATGTTAAAAATTAGATGTTTTGAGTTGATGAGGTAAAAATATTGTGATGGACATTGCACTGAACCAGAAAAGCATTATGATCAACTTAAGATCAAATCTTTTGGCCATTCTAGCATCTTTCCTGAGTTTTTTATTCTAATATGAAAGAAATTATTCAACATGTCTCTAAATACATGGGTACTGAAAATAACCAGCAAATATCTCTTGCTTACAATCCATAATATCTCTAAGTACAAGTCACTGACTACAACATTATAAGCTTTTATGGAGGATTGCTTTGAGTTTGGATTCAAACTAAATTGATTAGTCACAAGTACAAGTTGAAAAAATCTACGGCACTAAAAGTGTAGTTCCATATATTGCTCCGGTGGTTGGTCTTCAAGTTCTATTAGGTGTGTGGCTCATATTTGATATTTGTACAGTAGCAAGATGGTAAATTTTGTGTATTTTTGTAAATTTACAAAAATATACGCTGGGTTAATATAAATACGTCTGTGTATCTAAATTTAGTATAAATATATATGATGTCACCCTATTTTTGATATAGTGAAATTTTTGTCGTTCGCTCCTGTTAATGTAAGCACACTGTCGAGTTATGTTAAATTTCTGTGTGATTTTTTTTTATTTTTTTTTTTTGATTATTCCGTATTATTTATTGTAATTGTTGCACGGTCATAACACATAACACGGACAGTATTCAACCAAAAATGCTGGACCCTAAGAAGCCAAGGCTGATATTGATGGAAATCCTTGAGACTCTGGTATGTGCAAAGCTGCCATTTCTGTCCATTTTTTCTCATCTTTTGGTTTAATTTTGCTTAGTAGCTTGTGGGTAGTTGGGGCAATTCCTTGCCTCACCAGCTTCTAGTTCTTCAAACATAAATTCCAGAAGTTTTTAATCCCATTGTCCGTTCCTCCCGGTAACTGTGAAGCAATTTGAGCCCACCTAAGATTTCAGACAAAGAAAGGAAAAAGATCAGAACCCAAGCCCAATGAATATTCATTTCCATTTTCAAATCAAAGATATCAAACATTTCGATTACATATTGCCTTAGTGAAATTATCATTACCTGTTGCCAAGAACATCATGAAGGCTGATAATGATAAGGAGATCCTCCTCCTTTTGTGAGAACATTCCTCTCTTTAAATCGGGTCTCAAGTAGTTTATTCATCTCAGTCTGCAGCTCTTCCCACACCTTTGCAATCCTGCAAGAATAAAAATTTAAGAAACATCTCAGTCGGTGGACTGAGTGGTGAGAGAATCTGAAGTGTCGAAGAAGAAGAAGAAATAATCAGATTTGGACCATTTGGTGTTGCTCTTGTATATGCGCATGGATTAATGCCTATTTCTACCTATAAAATTTGCATACTCATCAAAGAAAAAGAGAGCTTTAGTTGACTGAAAATGAAAGTTTTGAACGATCAGTCAAAACGAAGATCAGTGCTTTCATTGAGAGTCGAACTCAAGACCTCCCGCTTACTAAACGGGTGCTCTAACCAACTGAGCTATGAAAGCTGTTTGTTTGTTCTTTGAACTGTTAAATAATGAATGCCTATAAAAGATTGGTGCTTTAAAAAGAGATCTTATAAGACTAGCTACTTGCAGTTAAAGTACGTAAACTCAGCTTTCACTATTAAAAAATTAATTTTTTTCATATGAATATTAGACTTATTCACTTTTTTTTTTTAAATATTTGGGCACTCTTAATTATAATTATCATTTGGGCCCAATATATATTCATATTTCTATCTATTAACAAGAACATGGTAAGGTTAATTAACCAACCAGCAGATGAAACAACTGAAATCATGTATCGTTTATTCGTTTTTATGAAGGTTTATTGCCAAAAGAACGCTTATAACCCATATCTGCAATGGATAGAATTATAGCTGCCAGATGATTAACCAGGTTTCTCTATATTTAATCGGTTTAAGCTCCTCCCCGAAGTAAATGCTGGACATTTACCTCTAGCAATCACATTCATCATTGCTAATTTTCTGATTAGATACAGCTAGCTTATTGCTGATTGCCATTCCTTAAGGTGTATGGAATTTGCTATTTTTAAATGTAAATATTAAATTTACCAATTTTTTTAACAATGAGAATGAATATACCACATATGCAAATCATAAAAGGGTTACGTTGCATATAGTAAATTTCATATAAAAATTATGCAGAAATAAGTTTGAAATTTCACATCAAATATAATTAAAGAAGTTAAAAATAAAATAAAATAAAAATAATTATTTGTCCAACATGAACAAAACGTAAAATACAATTAAGATGAACTCTAACTCATTTTCTACACAATTCTTACAAGAAAATCCTTATACATATCATATTTGATCATAAAATTATATATATCATTACTCTATTTATATTCATGATAACTCTTGATATATATATACACATATATATATATATGTGGGGTGTGCTACAGTCATCGTATATATATACATATAGAGAGAGAGAGAGATTGGGGGTTGGTCAGACTGCCCCAGCATCAAAAGCAATCTAATGATAATTGGACTGCTTTTTGATGATAAATACACTAAAATAAAATAAAACACAATAAAAAATATGATAAAAAAATATAATAAAAAATATAATAAAAACATAAAATGAAGAAATATAATAAAAAACACAATAAAAAATAAAATAGAGATAAATTTTAAGGATATTCGACGGCCTTCGGTGGCGGTGGGCGACATCGCCCACCCCATCAGGACCGGAAGGTTCCGGCGAGTTTATCCCTTCAACGGCAAACTCTAGCGATCTCTGGTATGCCTCACAAAGGCTTAAACCCTTTAATGGCGACCTACCGAATCCATTTCAAGTTTAAGTCTCTGTAGGGTACACCGAAGATCGCCGATTTTAATGGATGGGAAGTGTTACTCACCATTTGCTTTTAGTGAGAGAATCGGTCAAAAAATCTCTCATATATATATATATATGGGGTGTGCTATAGTCATCGTTATGATTTTTGAGTGAGTCCCATTACTTGTTTTTTTTTTTTCTTTTGTTGTGGTTTTTTACATTATTTTTTTAACCTTCTTAAATATTTTTAAAAAATTTTAAAAAATCATTATATTAGTAAACAACAATTTCTTAAATATTAAGCTCAAAAAAATAAAATATAGCAGGGTACAAGAACGAAACTCAAAACGGTGGCTTTATCATTTATATATATATATATAATATATGAGTAATTTTATGTATAATTATGAGTGTGTAATTATCCTATAGTTTTTTTAAAATATAATAAAATTTATTATTAAGAAAATTAGTTTTTTTCATATGAAACTCATATCTTATTTATTTTTTAAAATAATTATATAATGATGTCCTAATTTATAATTGCATATATATTCTACATATATATATATATCTCATCTACACATATAGTAAAATACTTATTATTATTATTTTATAAAAACCAACAAGTATTTTAGAAAAAGACAAATGATAAGTTATTATTATTAACGCTCTCAAGAGCCTAATAATAAGTACCTCAAAATAAACGTCAAACAAATTAAAAATTGAGAAAAATAAACAATTGATGTTTGACGTCAAACATCAAATAATTACATCTAGAAAAAGATTTGCGAGGGAGGAAATATAGGCACCACACAGCAGGAGGGCCAGCTTTTCGTCTCGAAAATATCTCTCCATACTCTGTAACCCATTCTGTTTACGATGTAAAACGAAGGAAGGCTTTACATTTTGACCTGCACACAGTTTTATCTAACAGCCTATTTCCGCCATTTTACTCTTTTTTATATTCTTCTTCCTTCTCTTCTTTTCTTTTCTATCTGTTAAACCCATCTATCTTTCCATCCAAAAACCTCTTTTAATAAATTCGAAAACCCCCAACTTTCTCGAGAAACGCCTACCGTTTTTCGAGAAAATCCCCATTTCCTCGCGACCCAATCGTCCCCAGCCTCTCATTTGCAGAAGCAGTTCACGGATTTTGAGTCTTGAGGTAAGATTTCATTGTCTCTGTCCGCCTTCCTTCTTTGTCTCTGTCTTTCATTTCTGGTATTGAATGCTTGGATTGGTTAGAGGTTTAGATCTTTCTGAGGCTTTTTAAGATATGGGGTTTCCTTGTTTTGATTTGGGGTTCGGTTTCTTGGGCTTTTTTCTTCAGATATAAGGGTTGTATTGGCAAAAGGTAAATGTCAATTTTGCCGAAAAGCGATTCGATTCACATCCGGGAAGTTTGGAATGATAATCTTGAAGAAGAACTTGTTTTGATTCGGGATATTGTAGACGATTACCCTTATATTGCAATGGATACTGAGTTTCCGGGGATCGTGCTTCGCCCTGTAGGACAATTCAAGAGCAACGTTGAGTATAATTACCAGAATCTTAAGGGCAATGTTGATCTCTTGAAGCTAATTCAGTTAGGTCTTACTTTTTCTGATGAGAAAGGCAACCTTCCCACTTGTGGGACTGATAAGTTTTGCGTTTGGCAATTCAATTTCCGGGAATTTGATCCCAGTGAGGATGTGTATGCCAATGACTCCATTGAGTTGTTAACCCAGAGTGGCATTAATTTCGATAAGAACAAAGAGAAGGGTGTTGATGCTCGTCGCTTTAGTGAATTGTTGATGTCTTCAGGGATTGTGTTGAATGATAATGTCCATTGGGTTACTTTCCATAGTGGGTATGATTTTGGCTACTTGCTCAAGTTGCTTACTTGCCAGAATCTTCCCGATACGCAGTCCGGGTTCTTTAATCTGATCAAGATCTATTTTCCGGTGCTTTATGATATCAAGCATTTGATGAGGTTCTGTAACAGCCTTCACGGCGGATTGAACAAGCTTGCCGAGCAATTGGAAGTCGAGAGAATTGGTAGTTGTCACCAAGCTGGTTCGGATAGTTTGCTTACTTCTTGTACTTTCATGAAACTGAAAGAGAGTTTCTTTAATGGGTCACCTGAAAAATATGTTGGTGTCTTGTATGGTCTTGGTGTTGAGAATGGACAGGGTACATATTGAAAAGAGAAAAAAAAACTATAAAAATATAATAAAAATGAAAGCTATTTGTTAAGAATACATGTTTGTGCCACTTTCCCTCTATTTGCTTTCCATTGTGAATACTTGTATATTTTATGAAGCAGCAACATCATTGTTAATGATTTAGCTCACAATGAAAGAAAAATTATAATTGTCACTTGGTTGACTTATTGTTCTTCTACCTTCTATACATGCTAATAGAGGATGCTTGGGATTTCTTTGGAAATTGGTTAAAAGGAAGCCATTGTCATGTATCTGTCACACTTCTTCTCCCTACCAATATGAACTTGGGGTTCAAAATTTTTGCCGACTGTTAGGCAAATAGCATGGTGAAAATCATGTTTTCTTGTGTAATGATGATTTACCAAGTACAGGTAGATAGAATGTGGTGTTTGATTAGAAGAAAAAAAAAAGATAGAATGTGTTGAGTTTTGATAATGATGATTGTAACACCTTTGGTCAATGTTCTCCCCCTATCCTACTTGTCAGAAACAAATAATCCGTTTAGATAGTGTTAAGATGAGTAGAGATGGTTTGTGTCGTTGGGAATAGTAGTGATCTTGTTAGTTAAAATGAGTTGAAATTAATTGAAATGAGATGGATAAGATAATTTTATCTCACCTCTGTATCCAAACATATCATGTTATTTGTAGTCTTTTGCCTGTTTCGTTCACAAAATTTTTGGTCCTCAAAGTACATTACCCTTGTACTCTTGATGAGTCTTGATTGTCAAATTACCGCAATGATTCCTTGTGTAAATGTTTGATTGCGCTTGGTGGAGCTCTTTGAAAGACATTTGCAGCATATACTTATAAGTAGATTTCCTACAATCTACTGATGTCCATGATTTCTTGTCTTTAATTTCCAACTCTTAGCAGCTCTTAACTTGTACTTAGGTGCTGTTTTGTATACTTCCTGTATACGTTGGCTTTACATTTTTCACTATCTTCAATGAAACAAAGATACATAAATATCACAATACAAAAGCACAAATATTCGGCCTTTTCCTTCCAATTTTGGAAAAGGCAAAGCTTAACAGTTGGCACTGCGCTTTACAACTTGACTGTTAAATAGAGTCACACGTTCTTCACCCAAGGGGCTCAACTGTATAGAATTTTCGCTTCCAGGCATTAAACAGAAGCATGTCTCTTCCCAGTCCCAGCAAGAGCACTTACTAGCCTCTCAAAATTGGTTTTTGTCCACGTTCGTTCAAGTTCACGAAAGTTATGAGATTGGTACTTTTTATTTTGGCTGAAACTAAAATCCTACTTACCATTTAAATAACACCTCTAGTTATGACCTAAATTAACCAGAACATTAAAGAATACATTTCCTGTGAATAAGAAAATTATTTTCCATTATGGATGTGTAATAAAAAGAAGAAGAAGAAGAAGAAGAAAAGAGATCCATCCATAAACTACATTCAAATCCATTTGCAAGTTTGCGGCATGAAGTGATGTATATATATATATATATATATATATATATATATATATCAATACAAATCAATGATAGACTCAAATTGGCCAGAGTGACAGAATTGGCAAGTGAATGGCCAAAAATGTTCCAGAGTCCATCAAGCGGTTTTTGAGAGAGCATTAATGTATATTCATCACGTTCTTGCTAAGCATCCAAACATTACATGTAATAATTCCCGGCACATATATTAACCTAACCTCGCTTCTCTTCGTAGTACCTAGAAGAATGACCAGAAAACAGATGAGAACATGCTACAAGATTGGCTATAATATGCTAGCTTATGTAGCAATGATGCCTCTATACGCATTACGAACCTAGACAGAAAACATCTTTTTTAGTCTATATACATGATGTCTTTTATTCAAGGATAAACATTATAAGTTGATGTAAATCAAATATAATGTATCACAAAACAACTGAGGATAAAGCACATAGAAAAGAGGAATTTAATGTTAACCATAAATGCCCATTCACGCTTCAAAATTCCACGATAAAATTTTTTAAAAATGCCCAGGAAAAAATATATGAATCATTAAGTTGTTTGGTGAGTAATGTTAAGGATGTGACTGAGACCACCATATCTGAATTCAAAGAACAAAATGGTAGAGCATGCATAAACCACCCACAACAATAGGTATAATCAGCTAGAAACTTTTTGAACTAAAGCTATGATTAAGTTTATGAAGATCCAGTACAAATATATACAGTATACACTGCCATAATGCCATCTTATTTAAGTTGGATGGATGTATACATGCATATCCTTAGGCTGAGTAGACATTGTATGAGTCTCAGAGAATGCCACCCTACTAGATAATGAAGATCCCCAGCAAGCCCGAAAATATGCTATTGTAAAAATATAGTGACGTAACTCTAAACTACTCTTCTACTTCCTTTCCTTTTTTGGCTTAGGCATCCAGTTGCTGATCCTGGCTCCATCACTATGCCTTTTCGACTCAATCTAGTTTTTAACTTAACCTAAAACTCCCCATCACAACGAATGTTTCAAGAGGATGATAATTGGCTTGTTTGGAACAAAAGGAACAATAAGTGGAAAACCTTTTTTATCAACTGCAAACATTTTCATTGCAACATCGAGCAGCCTATTTTTCCAAACAACAGGGTGCATCATCAGCTTGTGAAAGGGAAAGCAGAGCAATTGTCTTTACCTCTTCAGCAAATTTTATCAAAATGGTTGTCCGGGGTCGCTGCTGACCTTCCATTGGCACAAAATGAGCTGTGACAACAGCTGGAAAACCAGCACCGTCCAAAACACCCTTCAAAGATAAAGAAAAAACCCATCAGCGCTTTCCAACACCTAGGCTTGTTAATAGGACAACAGCAATGAAGCACTTACCCTTACTATTCCAGCAACAAACGCCCCACAATTAAATGTCCCCATGTCTTTTGGAATTGAAATAAATCTGCAGCCCCAATTAGTGCATTAGCTGGACAATAATGTAAATTTACAGACTCAGCTAATTTGTAGCATTTACAATATAAACTTATGAGACGGGAAATTCATTACCTGTTAACAAGGAGCTCCTTTTCACTGATCATGTATTCATCTTCATGTTCGGTACCTTTCTCAAGTGAGTCAGCCACCTAATATGAAGACAAATGGAGTTGGTAAGACAATTGCTGCATTTACACATTTCACAGAACTTAACATTCGTGGTCCATACAGAATAGAAGTAAAAACTAGTATGGACAATTCTGACCTGAGTTGGGTATTAACATTTTTTTAAGTAATAATTGTTATTGAATAGAATGAGTTGTGTATTAACATAAATGAAGATGCATGGATGCCTTTTGTTATATAATTAAAATGAAGATGCATGGATATCATGGATAACAGTCAACACTATACTTCTTTCCTCTGCTAAGTCAATGAGGAAACAGAGATGATATTTCATTCAGTTCACGCAAAAGCACCATTTATGTATTAATGAAGTGTAACTGTTACACATGAAAATTTAGAATCATCATTTGAAGTTTAAATGCTACGCAGTCTTAAAGTACATTTTCACCAACAACTAATGGGATACCCCATACTTAGCGAGTTTAGGTGATGAATGGGATCTCACTTGCTTGGGAGGGATAAGTTATTGCTTTTTTATATTGATTTGAAGGAGCTCCAATAGTACTATTGACTAGCCCTTTTTCCATCTACGACCTAACTCCATCTTGTGTATTTGAGCTTGGCCTATTCTATCAATACAATTGTTGACTTATAAAAAAAAAACTATTGACTAGCCCTTTTCAAGAATGGCCCAAATGTGGATTGAGCCTCTCTTGAGACATTACAAATGGTATCAAAGCTATTCTAATTAGAAATGTGAGACTTGAGTTGTGCCACCTTGTAATATCCTATATCGAGTGAGTATAGGTTGTAAATGGGGTCTCACATTGCTTGGAAGGGAAAAGTTATTTCTCTAATGATTTCAAAAGGCTCTTATTGTACCATTGACTATCTGTTGAAGTATGGCCTAGATGTGGCTTAAGCCTTCCTTAGGATATTACAACTAATCCATTAATGAATAATCATACCATACGATTAAGGATTAAATACAAAATTAGCTCACATGGCTCAATTTAAAGTTAAATTACTCTTTCAATTTAAAGTTGAACTTTTTACTCTATGGTCGCAAAATTGATCATTTGATCCCTCTATAAGAATTCTAGCGATCTATTAGAGATGCCACGCTAACACCAATACATGTTTCAAAGTGTCATTTGAAAGTCCATACTCGGATGTGCGTCACATGTATAAAATTATAAAAATGTAAAAAAAAAATCCAGAAAATTAAAAAAAGAAACTAAGAAAAAACTTTAAAAAATCAATTAAAATTAACATTAGGAAAAAAACACTACAGAACTAGAAAAAGTCCCACCGGGACCAATGAGAACTATAAGTCAAGAACAACTTGCTCATAACAATGATGGTGCCATAAACAATGAACTCTTATTCTAACAGTACATCAAACAGAAACATACTCCATTCTTTCCTCAAAACATAGCAATATAGCATACTTCATCTTTCCACCAGATAAAGCATCATATCATTTTTCAGATAGTATGATGACTTAAATCGAAAGCTTTTGAGTCAAGCACAGCTAAGACGATATGAATGAGTTAGATGGGACCACAGCATTCAATCGCTGACCAACAAAACAAAATCCTATGTATTTCTTAAAATTCAAGCCAATGAACTACTGGGAAAAGATTAGAAAATAAATAAAAATAAGCATTTACCTTTCCAAATAACACCTTCCACACTGTACTGTGTACAAAGGAAAGAATGCCCAGCAATCGTGTCTCCCTTCTATTTCCCTGTGGCATCAAGAAATCCATCATCATACCATTCATTCTAACCTCATGAACCTCAATTGATGACAGTCTTCAAACCCACAATACTAGTTTACTTTGCTTGATAATGAATCCATTACTGCAAAATCACAAAAATACTAGAAGGGGTGAGCCTGAAGAACTTCAACAGTGTCCCATACCTTATCCCTATGGCAAAGCAGTTCCAAAACTCGAGCACCGACAGCATAGCCTGCATCCTCCAGCCTGCTCCATTTACCATAAAAAAAAAATTCAACATTCACACAAGGCAAATTCCAAGAAAATTCAATTTAGGCAAACAATTTATTATCTGAAAGTTTCTACTCATGCAATTCCAAAGGGGCTTTCGTTTTTTCTTTACCTTCGAATCTAATCTCAGACTTCTGATTATCCAGGAAGTGAATACGAAAAAAGAAGAAGGAAATTAGATAAAATATATAATGCCAAGTTTCTCGCTTCTAGCACAACAAAACATGAGCATTTTCAACAACGATCAGAACCATTCAACCTAGTCGAATCAAGAAAATCTCTTTTTTTTTTTTTGAGACAACAATCCTTAAAAAACTTTCATTTTTATCAACAATTCTCTAGACAGCCGATCGATCCTGTTACAGTGTAATTAATTATAATAACCCGTTATTTATTAAAAAAAATTATGTTAACCCGAACACACTACACATACATGAAAAAACGCAACGACTAATTCGCCGTATTTTAACAAGTTCACCTTCTTTCTAACTCGGCGATATTGTCCACCTGCGTCTGATTATACTGCACAAGCTCCGAAAACAAGAAGGCGAACGCACTCAAACTCACCTGTAAACAAAAGCACATTCTTTGAAGTGAAGAATTCCAAAATTCCAAAATTCTTGAGCAGAGATATATAAAAAGTTTCCAGATTCAAACGCTTTGACACGGTATCTTCGGTGAGATCTAAGAGGAATTTTGAAAAGTTGCAAAAAAGATATATAAATATTAGAGAGAGAGAGAGAGAGAGAGAGAGAGAGAGAGAGAGCGACCTCTTGCTTGCCCTTCGCGAGGGGCTTGTCGAGAACGTTGGAGTACTGCTTGATCTTCCCTACTCCGATCATCGTTTGTCCCTCTTCAGTGTCTTCTGTATCTTGTGTTTTTTCTCAGATACAAGGATTTCCCAGATGTGCGACAGTGCGAGTGATTCTTTTACTTATTTGAGATTTTAAAAGTAAGTGTAAATTTATTTTTATTATAAAATAGATTTAAAATATTATATGAAATTATATTAATTTATAAATTTATTTTTTTATAATATTTTTATAGGGGTATATGAGGACTGAGCGGGTATATGAGGACTGAGCATGAAATGATATATTGGACCGTGGCACCTTGTATTGATGGTGGATTGTAAGCAACTTGAATAAATTCTCAAAGTTCCATCAAAGTTACAAAAAGGAATGCACAAGGTGCACCCCAATAGAATTATTTTCATACGAATTAAATCTTTGAAATCGATACACCCACTTTCCAAGGCATATATTTCTATTTTTGGATTATTAAGAAAATTGGAATTTAAATATATGCTAATTATTATATTTGAATTGAAAGTAGAAGTTGAAAAATATAGACAAGTTGGAAATATTTTGTAGTTTGAAATGCTAATAAAAAAATGGGCAATGCTACATACAGTCTAAAAATATGGACTACTTTACAATCCAAGTAATAAATAAATAAATAAATTTTTATTTTATAATGAAATTGATTAAAATATTTTTATTTACAGATAAAAAACTTTAAAAATTTGAAAAATTTATTTTATTTAATCATAAAATGATAATATTTTTATATGAACTGCATTGCAGTCCATCAAATATGGACTACAAGAATAATTATTTTAGAAAAATTGAGTGGTTTTGTAAATGAAAAATGTGAACCCCCTTCAATTTAAATGGTAAAGAAAAAACTTTTGAGAACAAATGAAAATTGAATAAATGTGTTTTTAATTTGTAATGCAATTGGAATGATTTAACTACAAAAGAGAAATGAATTTATAGTTGTGAATATATAAATGAAATATAATTATTTAAAAAAATTAATAAATATAAAATTTCTATGAAAAAAATTAATTTTTTAATAATAAAATAATTTTTTTTAATAACTGACAACACTTATATAATCTATAAAAAAAAATATTATATACCGTCTATATTTATAGATGTCATTAAGCGAAACATTTTGATTTTATAGATAAATGAAATAAATTTTTGAAATTTTTGATTTGTAAAATAAAAATATTTTAATCAATTTTATTTTTAAATTGAAATTTTTTTATCTATCTATTACTTAGGTTATAAAAAATTTATAAAAATAAATTATATGTAACATTATCTTTCCATAAAAGTATGTCTTAAAATAAATAAAAATAAAAGAGTAAATATATATGACTTTGGCATTGAGACTCATTTGCATTTCTATGGGAGTTTTTAAATAAAAAAAATAAAAAAAATTATATATATTTTATTTTTATATATATTTTTATTATTTTTATAAAAAAATTAAAATATAAAAAAATTACAATATAAGAACACAGGAGCCCCAAGCCGGAACCCATAGCATTGCCCCAAACAAAAATTGCAAGCATACCGTGATGCTCTTTGTGAAAACGGAAACACACACAACATAAAACGCCGCGTTAGTCTTTCAACACATTCCTTCACGCACGCCTCCGCTCCAAACCTCAAAACCCTCCCAGGGTCTCTCTATCGCCCTCTCTCTAATGGAAGATGACGATGAGTTCGGAGATCTGTACACGGACGTGCTCCGACCTTTTGCTTCGACACCAGCATCGTCATCCGCAGCTCAAGATTCCCTCCTGGTGTCCCATACGCCGCCGTCTCTCCATCGCCCGACCGGTAGTGATGACGAAGAGATTGTCTATGGAGCTCCTCGCTTGAATTCCGCTTCGCCCAATCTTCCCTCTGACCAAAACCTAGCTCCCCGCGCCATCGAGCCCACGCGCGAGCTCACTCCCGTTGCTGTGGTCGATTCCTCTGAGAATTTGATAGCTAGCGACGTGAAAGAGGAGAATTTTGCTGCTGGGTCTAGGGTTTTGGACAGAGGGGGCGCGGAATTACCGAGAAGGAATCCTCTTGAAGATGCGAACTATGGAGGGGACAGAACTGAGGATCTGATAGACAAGGACGTAAAATTCGATATCGAGGAAACTACTACTGGAATTTATGATGCGGGTTCCGATCCGATCATCCCAGGACTCTCCGGCCCGACAGCGGGGAACCTAGAAGCTTCCAGAAGAGAAGATGCGGGTGGCGAAAACGATTGGGATAGTGATAGCGAGGACGATTTGCAGATAGTGTTGAATGATCCCAACCATGGCCCCATGGCAATGGAAAGAGGCGGAATTGGCGGGGAGGATGATGACGACGATGAAGACGGGGACCCACTTGTTATTGTGGCAGACGGGGAGCTGAATCAGGATGCGGAGGCACCGGAGTGGGGTGATGATGCAGCACAGGCCGCCGCTCAGGATGGTGAGAGGAAGGAAACGGGCGAGGTGGGGAAGGTTAGCGGTGTCATGGGTGCCACCATGGCCCCCAAAATTGGGTATAGCAATCATGGGTACCATCCATTTCATTCTCAGTTTAAGGTCAGTTTGTTATATGTTGTTTATTGAGAACCGGGGAATTTTGTACGTGGGGTTGATTGAGTTTTGCCTTTATTTGATGAGATTTAGAGGGTGGTTGTGGCTTGTAATTCTCGTAAAGGGTGAATTGTTGGGAAAATAGATGCTTTTGGATTTGGATAGTATGTACATCGTGTTTGAAAAAAGTAGAAAGATGTGCACACTTTTTAAAGTTGTATTCTTCTCCACACTGTGAGTAATGGAAATGAAACTTGGTTGGCTTAGCAAGTCTTTGTTAAATTTTAATGTATGCTGAGATTTTATTTCTATTGAGGGCAAAAGTTGATGCTCCCAGCTGGCTGGTAACGCAATCTAGTTTAACAAAATTTTACGTCATGATGCAATGTTGGGATATGCATATTACGGAAGGATTGGATCTTTTGTATACACCCTGTATACTTGAGTTGTACTTTTCCCACACTTTGAACGGGTTTCTTTTCCCTCTAAGCGCGTTCTTATAATAAGTACCTCACCCAGGTTTTGATGTGAGGGATAAACATCCACAATATATAAGATATATTATGTGTTTAGTCTGTAGGAAAGTTATGTGCAGTGTAGGTATCATTCTTCACACTGTTTGTTTCAGTGCCTATAATTCAGATTTGGGCCCATTTCTATACTAACAATAAGGAGATCTAATTACTCAGTTGTGTTGAGACATTTGGTGCAAAAAATGAGCGTGTTTTGGTCGTCGTATTTCCACAATGATTCTGTTGGCAAGTGAAAGGACCAAAATATTTTTTGATAAGTAAGAGATAAATTTTATTAATAAGAATGAAAGAGGCATAGCCCGTGTACACATGGAGTATACAACAGAAACACCTAGTTACATTCTATGAACTGTAAAGAAAAACTAGAACTCATGAACATCATTTCTATTAAGAACAATAGCTGAGAACCACTGCAATAAAGTATGTACAAAGAAAGTCTGCAGCTCCACCATTGAATGCTCCTTGTTTTCAAAGTAACGATCATTCCATTCCGACCAAATACACCACATGAGGTACAACGAAATCATTTTCCACACTGACATCACCTGAGGACAACCCTGTAGTTTCTTCCAACAGCCTAATAGATCCACAACCGTTGTTGGCATTACCCAAGGAACATCTACCCTGTGAAATATTTCATTCCACAACCCCCTAGCCACCTCGCAATGCAAGAGAAGATGGTCTACTGATTCTCCATTCTTCTTGCATATATAGCACCAATCTAATACTACACATCCCCTCATTCTCAAATTGTCTGTGGTTAAAATCTTCCCAAGTGCCACAGTCTAAACAAAAAAAGCTACTTTAGAAGGCATCCAGGACCTCCAAATATTCTTCCAAAGGAAGGGGAAATTAGCTCGAATTGTTAGAATTTTATAGTAGGCCTTGATTGTGCATCTTTTCTTGACAATAAACACCACTGCAAGTTGTCCCTTTGTGCTTTAGAACTTCCCATGGCATATAATAAGCTGAAAAATTTTGAAACAATGGATAGTTCCTAATCAAGAAAGTCCCTAACAAACATGATATTCCACTAATGGGAACCGTGAGAAAAAATCCTCAGGTCCGCCACTGAAGCCTCCTTATTGGTTACAATGCGATAGAGAGCTGGAAATACCCTATCCAAAGCATAATTGCCACACCATGCATCCTTTCAAAATCTGACTTTAATGCCCTCACCAACCACAAACCGGGTCTGTTCCACAAAACAATGCCAACCCCTCATTATAAACTTCTATAGACCCACCCACCCTATACCTCCCCCGCACTTCGTTAGAACACCAACCCCCTCAAGCACTACCATATCTAGCGTCAATAACTTCCTTTCACAAAGACTCACCCTCCAACTAATACCTCCAAAGCCATTTCTCTAACAAAGCTTTATTAAAAGTTTTCAGGTTGCATATCCCCAAACCCCTATGCGAGATAGGAGAACAAACAGTGTTCCAGTTAACCAAGTGGATTTTCTTTTCCTCTCCCATGCCCCCCCGTAGGAACCCTCGAAAGAGTTTTTCAATCCTTCTCACCACCCCTGTAGGCATAGGAAACAAAGATAAATAATAAGTGGGAAGATTGGTAAGACTGCTTTTGATAAGAGTGAGTCAACCCCATTTTGAAAGGTAGACCCGCTTCCATCTCGCTAATCTTTTCTCTATCTTCTCTACTACCCCATCCTATATGGTTCTAGTCTTGAAAGTGGCTTCCAACGGAAGATCTAAATATTTCATGGGTAGCAATGACACTTTGCAACCCTAAGAAGCCCACTAAATGCGAAATGTTTGGCACTGCATCCACCACAACCATCTCAGACTTTCCAAGGTTCATCTTAAGCCGTGATACTGCTTGAAAGCATAGTAACAAAGCTCTTAGCGTCTGTATCTGGCTAACCTCCGCACTGCAAAAAAGAAGAGTGTCGTCTGCAAATAAAAGATGTGAGATAGTAATGGTACCACTAGTGTCGTTTCCCACCTGAAATTCAGATAGGTAATTTCCCCCCACAGAAACCATCACCATCTGCCCCAGTGCCTCCATGACAATGACAAACAATAGAGGAGATAAAGGATTTCCTTGTCGCAAGCCCTTGAAACTATCAAAAAAACTAGCAAGTGTACAATTCACAAGTACCGAGAACCGAGCAGTGGAAACACAATGCAGAATCCAAGATATTCATCTATCACCAAAACCACACCTCCCCAGCGAGTAGAATAGGAATTTTCAGTTCACATGATCGTAGACCTTTTCCATGTCGAGCTTGCAAAGGATACCTGGGATGGCCTCCCTCATTCTATGATCCAGATACTTGTTTGCAATAAGAACCAAGTCTAGGATTTGTCTTCCCTTAGTAAATGCATTCTGAGTCTTGCATATAATTTGTGTCAACATGGGGCTGAGTCGATTAGTAGAACCTTGGAGATAATTTTGTAAACATAACTAACCAAACTAATTGGGCAAAACTCCTCAATAGTAGTGGCCCCATGATTATTAGGGATAAAGGCAATAAAAGTTGCATTAAGACATTTTCCAAACTTATTGAACGCATGAAATTCATTGAAAACCTACAAAACCTCCCTTTCACAATGTTCCAACATGTTTGAAAGAAACCCATTGTAAAGCCATCTCGGCCCGGCACCTTGTCCTTAGCCATATCAGAAATAACCTTGTAGATTTCTTCTTGCTCAAAAGGTCTCTCTAAGCAGCGTGCACTATGAGAGTCAATAGTCTCAAAATGCAAACCATCAAGTTTAGGCCTCGAAGAGGCTCTTTCACTAAGGAGTTTCTCATAAAAGTTAATAACAAGGTTTTCAATTTTGGGGGGAGAGGAGAACACCTGGTCACCTGATTGAAGTAGCTCAATAGCATTGTTGCATCGATGTGAATTAGCCACTTTATGAAAGAACTTTGTGTACTTATCTCCTTCTTTCAACCATAGGGCCCTAGATTTTTGTCACCAGAAAGTCTCCTCCAGCAACAAAACCCTCTCCAAATTTGCTGTGATTATAGCCTTCCTCAAAACTAATTCCTCCAAGTTGTCACTCCTTAATTCCCTTCCCTTTAACTCTTGCAATTCCTCCAAAAGAACAGATTTTTGATTGTCAGTATGGCCAAAATACATCATGTTTTGCATTAAATGGCTCCTTAGTAAATGGAGGGGATCAGTTATGAGGGCAAGCACGTTTCCTCGTCAATCCTTCAAATGGAATTGGTGCCATAAACTAATGCAATCGATATGTCGGGAAGTCTCTGAGGTTAAACGTTATTAATTTTTTAGCACAAGCTTGGGCTGCTTGGCATTGTTTGTATCTGTGTCTATTCATTATTATTGGCGTTGTTGCTTTTATCATCTTCATATAAGAAGAAATATTTGCTGTTGAAAATTTTGGAATCATGAGTGAGCAGATATCCATGGGTAGTTTATACCACAATGAAGATGTATGGCGCATGTCTTAATTGATCTATTTCACTTGTCTTTCACCGCAATGTTGCCACTGTTGGGGTTGTCAAGAGGGAGCAGTTATTTCCTCTATGAGCAAGAAAAACCCAGATGCTACATTTACAAAAAGAAAGCACACAACTACATTATATGTAAAATAAAGCTTTAAAGTATCAACTGATCAGAAAAAATTGACACAGTATCTTATATACTGCACCATACAAATTACCCCCTGCCGCCACCCACCCTCTGCAAAAATTACGTTGATATTATCCTAAGATAAAAGAAAAAGAAAAATTAATTAATTAATAGCTAAAGGCAAGCACAAGCGACCATCCTGTGCACAAATTTTGGGTTTCCACATTACTTGCATTTGCAGAGTTAAGCTGATTCTAGTTTGCAATGCATGCTTATGAGTTTCAGGGTTGTACATCTTGCTAGTGCATTATTTTTTTTCTTGAATAATTAAGTTCAAGTTCAGTTCTGGCTACAGAATTGCCTCGAAAGTCCTTTTGAGATCTAAGATCTACCAAGTGAAATGTTTTGGAAACTTTTTTTTTTGATCGGTAATAATGAATTATATTAACAAAGAGAAATGTTTTGGAAACGTCTGCTCTCAGTTTTGCTTCCAATGTCGCTATTCTGTATTAACTCATGCTTTTTATTTTTTATTTTTGATGAGTGAGAGATAAATTTCATTAATGAGAGTGAAAAAGGCAAAGCCCAAGTATACAGGGAGTATACAAAAGACAACTCATGTCTTTTATACTAAAGCCTGTGTGCTTCATATACCATATAGCCTCTTTAAAATGGATCATTAAGTTTCCTTCATATTCTTCAGCTACCATTTATGGTTTGATGAATGGTTAATCCTATTAGGTGGTATGGTTATTTCAGGGTGTTTCTTTCCCCTAAATTTGTATCGTATGTTCTTTCATACCTTCAGAAAAGAAAAATAATTGAACTCAATAGTTATTGGCTTTTACCTTCACATTTGGGTTGAAGGAGGTTAACCATGACAGGCCTCTTAAGAGTTTATTATATCTTGTTTTTATCATCTGTTCAGATTCCATGTCACAAAAAAGTTGTTTTATTTCCTTTTTTCAAGTTTTTAGAATTATGTCTTGTTCGTGATGTGAACAAAAAATAAACTTCTGAGACAACTTAAACATTAATGCGTAGGAAGGTTGTCCCCCCCCCCCCCCCCCCCTCTCTCTCTTTCCCCTTTTTCCCCTTTCCCTTTTTTGCTTTTCTCTTTACTGGTGGGCTTGTGTCTTGTTTGAACATAAGAAACAACACAACAATTTATACCCTTGAACGCTGCACTTGCAAAACTTCTTGTTTGTTTGTATGAAGTGTTGAATTTTCAGTAGCTGCAATTATTCTTTTTTTATTGTTAAAGTATATTTTATAATTATTGGCTTATACTTGTTTGTTTTCCTTGTGTTTCCATGCGAGTCCTGATGATTTGCATTTTGTTCAAATGCAGTATGTTCGGCCTGGTGCAGCGCCAATGCTTGGAGCAGCTACCTCTGCTCCTGGAGGAGCCCCAGGCCAAGTTCGTCCGCTTGTCAACATGGGTCCTATGCTTGGTCGTGGTAGAGGTGACTGGAGACCAACAGGAATGAAAAATGCACTTCCAATGCAAAAAGGTTTACATTCGGGTTTTGGATTGCCTGCTTGGGGCAACAACATGGCAGGGAGAGGCTTTGGGGGTGGACTGGACTTCACACTTCCTTCTCACAAGTAACTTTCATTTGCTTCCATAGTTGCGTATAATGGTTGCTTGTTTACTTTCATGATAGGTCATTTAATTGTCAGTTGTCTGTATTGCTGTTAGATATGTTAAAAGCTGAAAGGACATGGTTAGAGTTGGTTCATTAACATTGGGTTTGATCGGGAATTTCTAGGACAAAAAACTAGTACACATTTTTTTTTTTATAGGTAATAAGAATTTTATTCCAGTAAATAGGTAAAAATCAAGTATACAGGAAGTGTACAAGTTGAAAACCTAGATACAAGCTAGAAGAAGAGAAAATTAAAACAAGAGATTACAAGAAGTCCCTTCCCTTACAAGATTTTGCACCCAAAAACTGAGAGAATTACGAAAGAAGACCCTAAAATCTCCCAAAGAATGTTTACAATCATCAAAACACCTCCCATTTCTCTCAGACCATTAGCACCAAAACAAATACAAAGGGACAACCCTCCAGCAATCAGCATAGCTTCCACGAACCATAGAGCCATTCCAACTTGCCAAGAGATCCACCACGTGCATTGTTATAACCCACGCGATGCCAACCATACTAAATATCTCATTCCATAAGGTTGATACCATCTCACAATGAAGGAAGAGATGATTGACAGATTCGCCATTTTTTTTTGCATATGTAGGACCAATCAATAATGAAGAGCCATTTCTTTCTCAAATTGTCGGTAGTTAATATTTTTTCTAGAGAAACCAACCAGCAGAAAAAAGCCACTTTAGAGTGAACTTTTGGTTTCCAAATACACTCCAAGGAAAAGCAGTGTTACCATGGCAATTTAGCACTTTGTAATAAGAGCTCACAGAAAAAATGGACTTAGAATCATACAGCACCTTATCCTCCCTATTAAAATCCAGCTTCAACTCATATAACTTAGCAAAGAAATCAGAAGCTTCATATAATTCCCAATCCTGTAAATCTCTGATAAACTCCACATTCCAAAGCAACTGATTATAAGAAATTTTGAACAATTCAGCCACTGCAGCCCCTTTAATACGAGCTATCCTAAAAAGATTAGGATAGATAAATTTGAAAGCTGAATCCCCACACCATATATCATGCCAGAAAGAAATATTTTTCCCATTCCCAACTTTATAGATAATATTTTTAGCAAAGTCCCCCCAACCCAACCGAATAGATTTCCATAAGCTCACTCCAAAAGCCCCTTTAATTTCATTAGTACATTAGTTCCCTCACATTCTTCCATATTTAGAATCTACAATTTGCTTCCATAAAGCTTCACTTTCAAAATTGTATCTCCAAAGTCACTTCCCAAGAAGTGCATTATTGAAAAGCTTTAAGCTTTTGATGCCCAAACCCCCATAAGACACCGGGGCACAAACTTTATTCCAGCTCATCAAATGAATTTTTCTATCATCCCCAATTCCATTCCATAGAAAATTTCTGAAGATTTTCTCAATTCTTTTAGCAACCCCCACTGGAAGTGGGAACAAGGAGAGAAAATAGGAAGGGAGATTAGACAAGGTGTTTCTAATCAAAGTGACTCGGCCCCCTTTAGATAAATAAATCTTTTTCTAGCCAGCAAGTCTTCTTTCAATCTTCTCGATCACCCCATCCCATATAGAAACAACTTTATGGGATGCTCCTAAGGGAAGCCCAAGGTATTTTATTGGTAAATAAACCTTGCAACCCAAAATGTTGGCAAGATCATGAGTGTTACTAACGGACCCCACCATAAACCCAAAATGTTGGAAAAATGTGTTCTAAGCCCATAAACAGCTTCAAAACACAGCAACAAGGCTCTCAAGGTTCTAAGATGATCTTGATTAGCATCGCTGAAAATTAAAGTATCATCGGCAAAGAGCAAGTGAGAAATAAAAATGCAGCCCGTAAAGGTGACTCCAACCTTAAAACCCCCCATAATGCCACCAACTACAGCCGCATCAATCATACAGCTCAAAGCATCCATAACAATGACAAAAAGTTGCGGGGATAATGGGTTACCTTGCCTTAAACCATGTGAACTGTTTAAAAAACTAGCTGGAGAACCATTCACCAAAATAGAAAATTTGGCCGTCGAAATACAATGCCTTATCCAAGAGCACCACTTCTTACTAAAACCCATTCGCCCAAGTAGATAGAGAAGGAATTCCCAATTGACATGGTAAAAAGCGTTTTCCATGTCCAATTTCACTAAAATTCCAAATTGACCCGACCTCAGTCTACTATCTAAGCACTCATGTGCTATGGGAATAGAATCCAGAATTTGTCTCCCATTTTTTTTTTTTGATAAGTAAAAATGTTATATATATCAAAAGGAGTAAACAAGTACACTGGAAGTATACAAGAAAACACATTGCCCATGAATGCTCGAAAATACCTATCCCATGAAAAAACCCAACAAGCCCAAAAAATTTACCCAAAGTACCTCAAACCCAAAATACCCAACAAATCCAAGAAAATTACCCAAAGTACCTCAAGCCCAAAATACCCATGGAATACAACATACCTCCTCAATCCTAACCCGTAGTTCCCAAAGACTAATAACCACCTGATCACCCACAAAGAGAACGTCTTCAATATCTTCTCCCTTTAGTCTTCCCTTGACTTGAATTATCGTAATGGATTCCCCAAGACAGGTGTTGCAGCTCCCTACTATTTTTAAATCTTGATTTGGTATCACGTGAGTGGCCCTCCTCAATTGCAGTGAGTAGCATGTTAAACTAATCTTCACATCCTCCATGTGAGATTCCCACGATATGTTGAATCTCATTAACTTTTTGTTTTAGCCAATCAAGTGATGATGGTGGAGGAAGAGATACCAAAGGGTCAAAAACTTCTCCCAACATAGATCACGACAATAACTTCTCATCGCAAGGCACCAACGACAAGCCCTCCCCCAAAACTGCCACTTGCTCTAAAGACTTTGCACGCACCACATCTGTCATGACTGGGGTCAGCTCAGTGGAAGCCATCTCGACAACTGGGGTCAGCCCAGAGGAAGATAGTGACTGGGTTTGTGGCCCCTCGAGTGCAGAAGCCTCTCTCCTGCTAATAGGTGACTCATTAACTGCAATTGGGATTACTGACACCAAGAAGGCTGGGGTTAACCCAGAGGAAGTCGGTGACGGGGTCGGAGACCCCCTAAGCTCAGAAGTCTCTCCCCTAGAGACAAAAGCCTTTCGCAAACCTTCTTGCACCTTCTCAATGTTCACCGAAGCTGACTTCAGTTTCCATTTCATTTTTTGGGCTTCCACAACTCAGGCCCTTAACTTTTCCTTTTTGAAGCTTTAAAACAAAGCCCTTCTTGTTGGTTATGGATAAAACTCGTGAATGGTGACCCAAGCCCAGGCCTTTAAAAAGTTAATTGATCCACTTTTTAACATCCTTTCTGAATGTTTTTAGTATATTCTTCACACCCGTCACCTCTTTTTTAAGTAAAAGCAATGACTTCTGCAACTTGCTTTCTTTTACGCTATTTGAAAACTTGCTGCACCCCTCTCCCTTTTGCATGCCATCGCCCTTAGATTGGCGTTGGCCACCATGCACAACCTCCTTGCTCCTTACACTGCTCACCGCAACCTCTGCGTATGACTTGAGCTGCCTCCCCTTCTCCTTCCCCTTCTCAGCTTCTCTACCCAGATGTAGTTCAGGCACCTGTGACTACTTAGCAGATAGAACCTGCTTTAATTCCATAGAGAAACTTTTCCATCCCTTGCCTTCCACTCTTTCCGGGATAACTAGCAAACCACGCCCTCCGTCGCCACCGCCATATTCTGTTATTTCTAAAAACTGACCAAAAGAGTTGGCCCTCCTATGAGTAAAGAGAGCTCTTGATCCATCCCTAAACGTCCTGTAGAATTCTTTTCTCCCTCCCGATAGAGCACAATCATTGACTGATTTGGCCACCCAACATGCATTGGAGTGACTGAGCAAAACCTCCTTAAAAACTTTCCTACCCCTTTCTGAGATGCGATAGTTTCCACTCTCAGAAGCCAAGATAAAAATCTGTCTCAATTAATAGATGTTTAAAAACACCCATGATTAGCCCAAAAAAGAAGAAAAAAAATTGTGAAATCACTAGGCCCAGAAATCCATCTGTTGCACTGTGGGTGACTGACAAAGAAATTGCTCAGTGCTGGTTCTACAAGGTGTGAAAGGTACTGGCATTGCTCAAAAGGCCCGTTCTGTAGGTGACTAATGTGGAAAGATCGAATTTTCCTCAAAAAACCGTTTGTCAGAGGGGTGCCGGCGTCGGAAAAATCCTTGCTAAGGCCGTCGGTCTTGTCTGTGTTGGAGTTGGTGACAGCAACATAAATTCGGCATCGACGGAAGAAAGCGCTACAGATCCCAGAGAGACCTAGCTAAAAAGACTAGTCGTCGTACAGTTGACCATCGCCGGACGACCCTCGGCAAAGTCGCTGAGGACTTTCAACCTCGTCTGTGCCGGCGGTGAAGGTTCACTCGCCGGTTTGGGGTGGTGACGTCGATATCTCAGATTTGAAATTTGAAAAGTTTAGAGAGAGGAGAGAGAGAGCCTACCACGAATATTTGATATATCAGAGTTTGTCTACCCTTAACAAAGGCATTTTGAGATTTCGAAATGAGTTTATCCATAACCACACTAAGGCGGTTAGCAAGCACCTTAAATACGATCTTATACATCCCATTTACTAAGCTAATGGGGCGAAAATCCCTTATTTCACTCCTTCACAATATCCCATTAAGCTTAAAAAAGCCATGGAGAAACCATTTGGACCCGGAGCCTTGTCTTTGGACATTCTTCTAACCACATCAAGAACTTCCTCTTCATCAAAGGGTCTTTCTAACCATCTTGCTGAAGAATGGTCAATGGAATCAAAGTGTAATCCATCTAACTTAGGCCTTCAAGAAAAGTCTTCTTGAAAAGGCTTCTCATAATAATTCACAATATGATCTTCAATCTCTTCCTTCTTGTTAATCACATTATCGCCTACTTTGAGGACTTTGATAGTATTATTTCTACGATGCGAATTTGCCATCTTGTGGAAGAATCTCGTACATTTGTCTCCTTCTTTCAGCCAAAGAATTATGGATTTTTGACGCCAAGAAATCTCTTCCATAAGAGATAACTTTTCAATTTCAGCCACTACAACTTTCTTCTTATTCCAGTCCTCCGAAGATAAAGGACCCGATAGCTCTAAAATCTCCAAATTATACAGCTGATCCGTAAGTAACTTCTTGTTGTTTTGCAGATTCCCAAAAGTCTCCATGTTCCAAGTCTTCAAGTCCTTTTTGAGCTCTCTAAATTTTCCAGCTAAGATAAAGCCAGGAGTGCCAGAAAATTGATAAGAATTCCACCAACCTTTAACTCTGTCAACAAAACTTTCATCCTTCAACCACATATTTTCAAATTTGAAGTATATTTTCCCACTAAGAACACCTCCACAATCCAACAAAATTGGATAATGGTCAGAGACAATACATTGCAGCCTTTTCAAGCTTAAATCTGGAAAGAGAGCTTCCCAAGAGACAGAAACCAGAAATCTATCAATACGAGACCAAGATCTCCCATTAGACCACATGAAATTGCCACCCGCCATTGGTTAATCAATAAGCTGTAGATCAGAAATAAGCTCAGAAAAATCAGACATGGCTTTAGTGATAGATGTGGCCCTCTTTCACCGGGAAAGCGATTAGTATTAAAATCTCCTCCAAAACACATCGGAATGTCCCACCAACTACAGATACCAGCCATTTTATCCCACATAAGACACCTATTGGTGTCGGAGTTTGGTCCATAAACACCTGTAAAAGCCCATTCAACATTATCATCAACATTCTTAAAACGACATGCCACCAAAAAGTCACCCACAAAATGATCGACGATATCAACCACCCTCCTATCTCAAATCACAATAATACCACCCAAAGCACCTTAGAGACTAAATCAATCCAGCCCGCATAATTACAATTCCAAAGATTGTGTAGTAAAGAAGAGTTTACAACCTTTAATTTTGTCTCTTGGAACAAATAATATCAGCCTTCCATTGACTTAACATATTTTTGACACGAAGGCACTTTCTAAAATCATTCAACCCCCTAACATTCCAGGAAATGATCTTGGGCTTCATGGAAAATAGTTAAAAGCCGTCTCTTTACCTTTGCCATGAAAGGCACTCCCATTCTTGGAATCATAATTGATAGAACATTGCAATCTTTTTAATTCCCTCGCTTTTTTAGCTGCTGATCGAGCAAAGGCTGGATTACAAGCTTCAATAGCTATGAGCAAAGCTTTAAATTGTTCTTCAAAACCTTCATAAGAAACACCGATAATACTCCTAATATCTTCTGCCTTCCTCAACACCCAATTGGAGTGTTGGCTAGACCAGTCAATTTCTGGATTAACAGAACAAAGCAAGATCCACCAGATTCACAAGAAATCAAATCATCCCCACCACCCAACACCAATTGCATTTCAGGGTTAAAAGACTGGTTGAATAACATTCAACCGGTCAGACCCACCAAAATCCTCACTTTCAACAGAGTCTATGTCTTCTGATTCCACCGAATCTAAAACAAACCCACCAATTGCCAGATCCGACGCTAGGGTTAAAACACCCTAGTACACATGATTGGCGGTTGGAATGTTTACAAATTTATGAGTTTAACTCTGACCTGTGTGCCACTGTTGCCTCTCAACACAAGGGCATGAAATACATTGACTATTATCTTGAAGATTTTTTTTTTTTTTTTCTGAGTCGATCAATGTTTTATTTGGTGGGTCACCAAGATGTCTATACTTTTGCGTGTTGCTTGTCATAATTCTGGCTAGTCAATATGCACATCAAAATTTAAGATTTGCACTTTGCCTTATCCCCTTTATTCCTAAGTTGACAAAAAAAAAAATTGGATCCTGTTTGCAACGATATAGTAGAGAAAGGAGTTGCTCCCCTGTCACCCAATACCCTGAAAGTTGTCTCTTTAACCTCCAATTGCTATAGATGGTGCTAAAGCTTTGTCTCTTAAGTTCTTCTTACTTATCACAAAAAAGTTTAGTCTCTTTAGCGTAAAGAAAAAATTTCAATTGGCAATTTTTATTGCCAACATATCTTACTGGCCAGAAGAGGAAAAAGGGGGAAAAGGGGTAAAAAAACTTCATCCCTAGATTGTCATGATTATCATGTCGTGATGGGGTTTAGCGTTCATTTAAAATTTTGCTAGTGCCATAGTAATGTCTGGTACATGAACTCCATCTTATTTTGGCAGTGTGAGAAAAAATGTAATCTTTTTTGTTATAGGACTCCTTTTCTCTCCACAATTTTGAATGTAGTCCATATCCTTTATATTTCAGTGCTATTGGGTCCTGCAAAGTAATTGAATTTCAACGTTCAGTATTTTTCCTACGATTTGCTTATTGGGCTGCTCAAATATTTTCAGGAATATATTTGATGTTGACATTGATAATTTTGAGGAGAAACCATGGAAATATCCTGGAGTTGATACATCAGATTTCTTCAACTTTGGTTTGAATGAGGAGAGCTGGAAAGATTATTGCAAGCAACTGGTAGCTATATTAACATTAAATCATATTGCCGAGCAATATAAGTGGAATCTAATTTTCTAGATAATGATTGTTCAGGAACCAATCCGCCTGGAGTCTACAATGCAAAGCAAAATTCGGGTTTATGAAAGTGGGCGAACAGAGCAGGTAATGAGGTCTTTATGTATCGCAGAAAGTTCATTGTGGTTTTCAATAGAATATATGGTTTCTATTTCCATGTTCTGGTACTAAGGAAAAATCTTTTCTTTGTTTTATTCCCCCCAGGAGTATGATCCAGATTTACCCCCGGAATTAGCAGCTGCCACTGGTGTTCATGATGTTTCAGCTGAAAATGCGAATCTTGGAAAGGTGGACGTTACACAGAATGATTTAGCAAAGGGAGGTGCTCGTGTGCGCCCGCCTATTGTATGTACAGCTGTCTTTTGTTAATATTTATTGGATGGTATACATTTCTAGTTCCTAAATTGGTGTAATCACATGTATACCTCTTGTGTATTTGGGCTATGCCTTTCTTTATATCAATAAGATATCTTCTTAATTCCTAGGGGTTGGCTCAAGTGGTAAAGGACTTGAGCTTGGGGGTATGCTCCCCCCAGGTCTAAGATTCAATTCCCCTTGGGTACAAACAATATCTAGGGGGCATCGAATTAGGAGATTTTCCCCTTAAATTACTTGAGGTACACTTGCAAGAAATTCATTGCCAAGGGCTTGTGCACTCTCGGGATTAGTCAGGACACTATTCTTGGACACCTGGTGCCAATAAAAAAATAAAATAAAATATCCTCTTTCTTATCGGAAAAAATATTTATAGGATGATCCTTGTAGATGATTATGTTTAACCACTACTTTAATCCTGATTTTCATTTTTCTTATTGCACTTTTCATTTGTTTGTCTCTTTAACTATCACCTTATTTTCCTTTAAGCTACTTGGATAAAAATTCTAGCTACTAGGCATATTGTTTTTGCTTGCTATATCTGTTTCCAGGCTCACTGTTTTTTTTCTATTTTGTTTCTGCTACCAGCCAACTGGAAGAGCAATACAGGTGGAAGGTGGTTATGGTGAGCGTCTCCCATCCATTGACACCCGACCTCCTCGCATTCGTGATTCAGATGCAATAATTGAGGTATTTAATAAAACCTTCCTCAAATTGCACTGATCTAATGGTGTAGTTGCATGCTAAACTTTATAATGCATATGCTGTGTAGATAGCTGAGATTTTGGATGAACAGATTGTCTTGCAGGACTCTTTAGATGATGATTCCTCCACAGGAAATGGTGTCATAGAACAACCAGTCAATGATCCATCAAGAGAGGATGTTAGAGGAGGTGACATAGCTGAAGAAGATGCCGTGCAGGTGGATAGTGAGGATTATGATAGTCTTCCACAGGTGTACAATGGTAGAAAGAGAGATCAGGTTGATAGAAAAAAAATCCCACTCATGAATTCTGTTCGTGATAATTTACCTAAGGGTGAACGGGTATTATCTTTACTTCCAGAAGCTCCGGTCCAGCATTCTGGTTCGAGGGGGCTGACTTCTGCCTATCCTAGTGAGAATCTTGGGACCCCTTATGAGGAAAGGTACGAATCAGTCTTGGGAAGATTTAACTTGTGATATTAATTATAAAAGCTATCCGTTAATCTTACCAATATGATACTTTTATGTTCTAGTACATTCCTTCAATTTAGTGTCCCTCGTACTTGGGCTATGCCTACTTTTCTCATCAATAATATTCTTCGTTACCGATTAAAAAAAAATGGGAGACAAGTCCACCTTGCTGCAACTAATCCCCTAACTGCAACTGCAGGGATTGGCTTTGAATTTTCATTTCCGTTTTTATTTTTAGGTTTTGCAGACCAATCTCTCTAATGAATGCTAGAATTATACACAAGCTGAGGGCATCATGGTCTGAACATATGAATGGATGTACATACAAAATAATATATCATCTCTTGTAGATTAGAGAAGCATGATGCTATGATTCAAGAAGATCTCGTTTATAATATAGAGTTGATACACGCACACATAATAAAGCTTTTCAGTTGGCCCTATATATATATATATATATATATTGCATTATGGAGTTTTTCGTGTATGGCTCATGATAGTGTAGTTTGTTTGTCTAAGTTGTTACCGGCTTTCAAGCATTTAACTGGACTTCATAATTGTTGGCTATAATATAAGCCATATGCGGAGGTTATGTTGTATTTTCTACTTGTTACGCTTTTTTTCTTCTAAAAAACTCTTCACTAGATCTTTATAGCCTGATCTGGAATTATTGTAACTTGTAACTTGGCATCAGCACTTGTGGGGAAAATAAAGATTGCATCAGAACTCCTCAAATGTGTATAACTCACTGCTTTAAATACAGGCAGACACAGGGCAGGGAACGGGATCAATCCCCTCACATGACTCCCAGTCGAAGTACACGTGATGGGAAATTTGAGGATAATAAGAAGGAAGAATCAGTTGATAGCATGGATGGTAAACACAGTTCGCAAGTATCATCTCCTGACACAGTTAGGGATGGCAGGGAGATGAGCGTTGAGCCTAAAGATGTTGGACATGATGGGCGTGTGCTTGCTGACGGAAGCCCTGAAATGGAGAAGGATGAAATGACTAATTCGATAGGTACAGATGACAGCCTTAAAGATGGAGTGGTAAAGAAACTGAGTTCTCGAGTTGAACAATCTCTGCTCCCCGAATTCGATGAGGGAGAGGACTCAAGGGCTGCAAGAAGTAGCGAAAACAGCAAAACAAGATCAGGAAGCAGCAGGGACTATCAGAAGCGGTGGGATGGGGCTGAGGAGGAAGTTGTTCAAGAAGGACGTTCAGAACGTGTTGGTAATGTGAAAAGGCATCCCGAGGAAAATGAACCAGGACAGCGAAGAAAGAATCGTGATGGAAGACAAGAGATAGAAAGAAATCCCATGCAAGTAAAAGGAATAGGAGAGTACTCCTCTAGGGACTGGGATTCTAGCTCAGGTCGTCAATTGCATATGAAAACTGATGGGTTTAATAGACGAAAGGAGAAGGAGAGTCTTGATGGACCCTGGTCACGCAGAGATGATGATCCTTATATCAGAAGGATTAGAAATGAAGACACAAGGAAGAGGGAGCGAAGTGATGAGATGGGGTCCAGGCAACGGAGTAAGGGTCGAGATGGTGAGAGGAGTGACAAAGATGAATATCTACATTCAAGAAAACAGTTAGATAATGGCAGCTATAGGGTTCAGTATGAAAAGGAAGCTGGTTCACGCCATAGGGAACGAGATGATGGTCTGAAGAGTAAGTATGAAAATGTAGATGATTACCATAGCAAGAGAAGGAAAGATGAGGAATATCTGAAGAGGGACCATGACAACAAAGAAGAAATCTTACATAGCCACAGGGAAAGCACCAGCCGCCGAAAGCGAGAAAGGGATGATGTTTTGGACCCACGAAAGAGAAATGACCAACTAAGACCTAGAGATAATCTTGATGATCACCACTCTGTAAGGCACAAAGATGAGATCTGGTTGCAGAGAGAAAGGGGTGAAAGGCAGAGAGAGAGGGATGAGTGGAATAGGCTGAAACAGACTCATGAAGATTATCTGCCCAAGCGGGAAAGAGATGAAGGACGGGTTGCTGTAAGGGGTGGGCGTGGTCCAGAGGACAAAACATTAGCTAGTCATTCTAGGGCAAAGGAGGATTACAGGGGATTTGATAAAGAATACCAATTCAAAGACATGGTGCGACACAGTGAACAGTCCAAGAGAAAGGATAGAATTGATGATGAAAGTTCACATCATAGGGGACGTGATGATGTTTATCCTCGTGGGAATCAATTTAACAGTGATGAAAGAAGATCTAGGCTGGATAGGTCGAGTTCTCGTAATGATCGTGCTGTTAATGCTTCTGATAACCAAAGAGTACATGACAAGAAACATAAAGAGAATACAAGTAAGTTGAAAGACTCCGCCAGGCATGATCACAATGCCGTAGGCTCTTCCAAGAGAAATGAAGAAGACCATAGTGGTCAAATTAATGAGGCGGTATGTTGCATGTTTATATAGAATTTTTTATTTTTTATTTTTCCTGTTGGAATAGTTGGGTTGGACCAAGTCATAATGTCAATCATTGTGAATCAAGAGGCCATTTCCAAAGGCTTCAAAAGTGGTTACATTGTTAGCTTTTTTCCTCCATAGTACATCAAGCGCCTGGTTGTACTTACAATTAATGAGTTATTCATTGGAGCAAGAACCTCAAACATAGGTATCTTTTATGTATGACTTGTCGTAGATAATGCAATGACTAATGTAAAGGTGTTTGCTTTAAATATGTAAAGGGGCGTGGGGGGGAGGGGTATTAACAAGGATGCAGACAATCTTCATTCTCAGACCTGACTCAAGGATGAGATTGTTGACACCATTTTTCTTGCTCAAGTACATTTCTGACTTAGAATTAGATTCTGATTACTTGGCTCGTTCTTGAGGCTTACAGACATTTTTAAAATGCTTTGCTCCTCTTAATAAGATTGCATTTCCTATGATTTCCATTGATTAACCTGGGTTTGGGCTGAGAATTTGGGATACTCTTCGCTTGGATCAGTGAGTTGCCCTTATTGGTTGATTATTTAGTTCCCTGTGGGGTTGCGCTCATTTCTCATTAATGTGTATTGGCTTGTGCACTTGAACCTGGTAGGAAGTGTTGAAAATTTAGTTTTCTTCTTGTGCCTTTATATAGGGCTTAAAAGGCTCCAGTTATCCAGGAAATGGTCAGCATGAAATCCCAGCGAGCCGTCGTGTGTCCAGAAAACATAGGGAAGATGCTTCATCAGAAGATGAACAACATGATTCAAAAAGAGGGCGCTCCAAGTTGGAACGCTGGACTAGCCATGCGGAGAGGGATTACAGCATCAACAGTAGGTCATCATCTTCCTTGCAATTGAAGGAGATTGACAGGAAGAACAATGGTGCATCTATTGAAGCCAGCAAACCTCCAGATGAATCAACTAAGATGGTTGAGGCCGCTGATAGTCAACAACCATTGGCCGAAGACAAAGATGCTTCTGATCTGGAAAGCAAAGATGTTGACACAAAACCTTTGGAGGATAGGCACCTGGATACAGTGGAGAAATTGAAAAAGCGAAGCGAGCGGTTCAAGCTTCCAATGCCAAGTGAGAAAGAAGCCCTGATAATTAAGAAGATGGAGAGTGAAGCATTACCTTCTTCCACAAGTGAGGCTCCTGCAGACACCGAGATCAAACCAGAGCGGCCACCTCGAAAAAGAAGATGGATAAGTAACTAAATGTGAAATCCAGAGACCTGTACTATTTTTGCTAAATTGCTCCTGCAGCATTGAGGGAAGTCTTGGCTTGGCCTTATTCTTCTAATTCTGAAACCCAGCTGATCCAATCACACCATATTTTATAAATGGTTTCTGTAGGGTTTTGGAGATAGCCATGTACCACTGCAATAGTTATATCATGATGTAACCATGATACTTCTAATATGATGTGTAAATACTGGTGAATGTACCATTAAACTGATCACCAATGGCGGCAAAGAATTATTTTTAGCATTAATTCTGAAGCATATGACTCTGAATTAATCAGGGTTGCCAGAGGTTGCAAATCTGATCGGTGGGGAAGCCCGTGATCTAGGAGGCTCGGCTGGCAATGCTGACTTATTCTAGTTTTGGCAAATGGTTGAAGAAAAGAGCTGTGGGCACAAGAGCAGCAGTTTTAGTTTTACCATGGTGCTTCATGCCATATCTTATATCTCTGTATTCTGTATCTTTGGTTAAATTTATTTTTTGGCCTTTATGGGGGCCAGAAGCCTCAAGTAGAATTGCCTTTTGTACTTGAAGAGCAAATGAGGAAAAAAGAAAAACAAAACTCCAAATTTGAAACCAAAAGAAATGAAAAAGGAATGACTTTAGTCACAACTTCTGAGTTTCTCCAATGAGATGAACCTCTCTCCTTTGAGTTAAGAGCAATACTGAGGTGGGGATTTTTCCGCAATCGCCACCAGAACAAAAATGTATTTTTCATCCATAATCAATTACTCGAGAGTAGAAATCCCAAGAGCTGATTGGCTATGGCATGGCATAAACCATGGAGGAACTTCATCTGTCGTACTGACTAATATCATTTCTTTGGCAAAATAATGCATGAAAACCTAGGTTCCTTTTCCGTGTAGGTTGGACAGTTAACTATGGTTCAGATTTTACTGTAATTACTATCAAAGTTTTGAAAGAGTAATGATATAATTACAATTCTTTTTATAACTTTTTATACAATCATGTTATAAAAGGATTGTGTATCATTCCTCGTTTTAAAAATCGTTCAAGTTGAAGTTTGTCGTTTTGAAATAGTAATTGAAACGACGTGACAATATTTTATACCAGATTTAATTCCGATCGTTTCGATGCATTTCAGTTCATTCCGGCATGACTATTTCAATCCGAAAATCTAGAAATATTTTATTTATTATCTTCATACTGCATATATATATTTTCTCTTATCAAATATATGATATATGAATGAGTAAAATAATTTAACTAATTTAAAGAAAATAAAATTAAAAAGAATTTAAAAAATATTTAAAAAAAAAGAGTAATATTATATAGAAGCAAATTAGTGCACCAATTATGTACCAATAGATGTCCGTTGGTAACTTTCTTTCTCTTAACACTTGGAGCTTTAAAAAATTTCGAAAATATTTCGGAATTTTTTCGACTTTAGTGAGAGAAAACTCTTATCTCTAAAAAAATTCTAGTCGAAAACCATTGTTGAGGGGGGTGGGAGTTTTGGCTTCCCCTCCCTCCCTTTTTACCATCTATCTTTTTTTCCTCTAGTCTCTTTTTTGGATTTTTTTTTTTAATTTTTCTTTGACTTGTTTTCTTTTTTCCTCTCTTTCTTATTAATAGCAAAGTAGATCGGTTCGTTAGTCTCCCTCTTGTTGCCATTTTTCTTCACTTTGCTGTTTTGTTTCTTTTCTCTTCGTTTCGTTGGTCTTTTCCTTTTGGTTTTGTCTTCCTTTTTTTGGTTTTTGTGTTGCAGGTCAGGGGGAGCTCGCATCTTTTTCCAATGACCTGCGTCCACCACAAACCCCGTTGGGGGTCTTCTCAATAGCCAATCTTCAAGTTCATGGTGTTTTTTTCAAGTTCAGCAGTGCTTGCAGCCCCAAGTCAACTTGGCAGACCCCAAAGTGTGGCATGTGCCCATCACACGCCACTGCCATCGTCTTTGTAACTTTGGTGTGTTGATTCTCTTTTTGACTTTTTGATGTAGTTGGTGTAAATTGTTTGTTTTTGTATTAATAAAATAAGAATTTCTGTCTCACTCATCTTTAAAGGTGTTGGGTTTTATCCCTCTTCTCTTTCGGAGGGAAGAGGGTTTGCTCCCCACCTCCTTTTGGTGGGTGGGGTTTGGTTACATTTGGTTATCTTTGTCTAATCAGAGTGCTTCACTTTCCGATAAATCGAAATTAAATCTCTTATAATTTTGTCACATGAGAATGATTAGAAGTTAAGACAATATATGTCATAAATTTTATTTGTGTGCGGGGGTGCTCCAATCAACAAATTAGTTTGATTGTAATTTGGGTTTTTCTGTACTTCAGTCACAATTGTAACTTCGTTGTATGGAATGCAATGAAATTTCTTCCTTAAAAAAAAATCAAATTTAAATGTTCATTAAAGTTTGATTTTCTAACCAATCATATTAGATGCCAGGTGCACATTAGTATGCAGAATTACTTGCAACTAGATTTTTCCTTCAAAAAAATATGTGTGGTGTGGATTGTAGAATCACCAACTATGTGGCTTTTCTTTCTTTAAAAAAAAAGTGCTTTTTATTTCATTAGCCGGACCCATTTCAAAATAATAATAAAAAAAACCCTCTCCTGGCATTGTTCTCCCCTCCCATTTTCTCTTCAGCATTCCTTCGCCTCCTGATTGACTAGTCTCGTCCGAGACTCACCTCCTAAAGGTTGGCTACACTCCTCCACGGCTTTGCCACCCACGTGAACTACTCAACTATCTCCATGGTTGGTGCTTACATTTCTCCCACTGTGTTTGTTGGTTGTATTATTTTTTTAAATAAGTTAAAGATTTTTAATTCATTACATATTCTAGATTTTTTTGGATCCAATATATAGTTATTTTCTACAATCGCTCATCATATGACAACAAATTTCAAATAAGAAATTTAGAGAAAGAGAGAGAGAGAGAGAGAGAGAGAGAGCGAAAGAAGAGTTGGAACTCCGAACTCTGACTCCATGGAGAAGACAGCCAAATGAGAGAGCCTCTGTGGATTGTGTGCATATGTTTGTAGTTGTACTAGCAATAAACAAAGCTCGGGATGAGTTTGAACCCGAGTTTCTCTCTCCCATCTCAATCCTCTCTCTTTTTACAACATAATCCTTCTATAAATTCTAATTCTAATTGACAATACTATTAAAGAAAGAACTTATATATACATATAGCAAATATCTATGTATAAAGCATATATATAGCATCTTCCAACAAAAATAAGCTGATTTTCATGGATGCCCATTTGGCATATTCATTGCCCTTCTTCCTTCCCCTCCACACCTATTTCTAGTAACTCTCGTAGGAATTTTTTTCTTTTTAATAAGTGGGAGAATGTGCATGAGACACACACGTGTGCATAGCAATTTTTTCTGGAGTACTGCTGCAATATTGGTTTTGAAAATGTACTAATTTGGACATGGGAAAAATCAGCTAATGTGCATTGAAAATTCTACTAGACTTTACATCTTTCATGAAAGTAATTGAATGCTTGGGGTACTCAAACCATACAGTTACAATTGTACTTTACTATGTCTCAAAACTCAAGATTTATGTCACTAAGTGCAAGGAGATAAATATTCCAAGAAATTGACAAAGGAGTCATGAATATTCACCAAGGAGTCAATATGCATGTTAGTTGAGTGGCTGGGATGAAAGAAACCATAGACCACCTATTGTACTTTCTGGACTGAAGCTCTCGTTTGGAAGAAAAAGAAAAAAAAATGATATTGCTATTATGTGTGTTTGAGTTTTAGATTGAAGCTCTCATTTGATCTTCCTTAACAATTCAACTCTATCTTTATAATTTCTCCTCAAATGATCAATAAGAGAAGATGAAGAAATTGATGATGCCATTCTAAACATATCACTTAATCAATAAAAGATCAAAATAGGTGTCGTCTTGATAGGTATGAGTACTTTGTAATTGGCTTTTGCCCCTTTATTAATTATTAATATACTTTTACTTACTAAAAAAAAACCAAAATAAAATCCCAACCTTAATCAAAAAAAGACCCAAATAAACCTTAACAAACCTTAACATCTTCAAGATATGTCTTAATTGATATTCGCAAATGAAATTGATACAACCAAACACACCATGAAGTTCAAGTTATTGGTACAATAGTCCAAATAAAGCCTCTGTATTCTAGTGATGCAATTTGGGTTCTCCATTACAAAATTGAAAACAAACTAATACAGTTGCAATAACTTAAGGGACAGCTGAAAACAAACTAATACAGTTGCAATATTTCAGCTCTAAACAAAGTAAAGAAATCTCATTACTTCATCAATCCCACCAAAATGATGGACAACTTCTCTTTTAAGCAAACACATAAAATCCAAAATAAAATACGTAGATATTTATAATAAGTTTCCTATCCTAAATAGAAAAAAATCTCTCATGGAAAAAAAAGTTATACAATTTCATAAAGCAATTTCAAATCTCTAAAGAATTAAAAATTCTTTATAAAAAAGAATGTAAATTTTTTGTCTTCACTCTTATTAGATGGGCCAAAAGTTAAATCTAATAAAAATTTAGACATTTAAGCTCATTTTATATTTACATTAAATTGTTCAAAAGTCAAATTATTTAACTTTTATAAATAGTAAATGAAATTTAAATTAAATGCCAAATTTAACTGGTTTGTAAAAGCGCCAAATCCTTTATTTTATTTTATTTCTCTTTCATACTTTTCTCTCGAAGGGCTTTGATTCACTCTTTCCCTCGTAAATTAACCGTTCTCGATTCTTCAACGCAACAATAGCAATGATGAACCAAAAGAAGGGACGACTCCATCAGCAGCAATCTTCCCACCGAGTCACCACTGCATCACAACTGAAAGACTCGTCGATAAGAGGACCACATCGGCAATGTTGAGGTCTTGTCGACAACAACCAAAATATCTGTTTCTCTCACTGATCTTCTCCCCTCAACCCGCAGGTATTCTCTTTCTCCAAACCCTAATTAAACTTCATTTCGCATTCTGGAAAGGGATTCATTAAATGTATCAAATCCTAGATCTTGAACTTTTCTTATTCGAGAGAAATGGATGCAACCCGAGCCTTGGATTTTCGCTCCTTAATTCCAGATTTGCGCAAACCATTTCAGATTTGATGCAAACCGAGCCTTGTTTTTAGATAGATTAATATTTTTAGTTTTTGATGCAAACGCGTATTGGCCCCTTGTTTGTTCTATTTTTAGGCATTTCAATAGCTGCGTTTTGGCCCCTTAATTCAAGTTAATAATTATTCTGTTTTTGTATTCTATATTTGTATGCACGATAGCATTTGGATTCTATATTTATTATTGGTAGCCAAGGATAATTGCATCTTGTTAATGAAATATCTGCTTGATTAGAAAATAGAAGGAAAAATCCATTCAGCCCTTAATCACGTGCTAAGTGCCAACAAGTGCGCCCAATGGTGTTGTATCATTATTCATTAATATTAATCTTAATTTTGAGATGATATTTATAGTTTTGAGATGATATTTTTTGAGATGATTATTCATTGTATCATTCTTCAATTGGTTCCAACTTGGAATTGTTTCTTTCCTGTATTCTTGATCATTGTGTTGAATATAGGTCTAATTTATTGAAGCAATCTGGTTTCATCATTGCTTGGTTATATTTTGCACAAATTGGAGCACTTTGTAGACTTGGTAGAAAGCATTTTGTGGATGTATTTTGGATTCTTTTCGGATAAGATTGTAGCTACATATCCATGTTAATCCAGATGATTTTTTCGGACCAGATTGTAGCACTTACCAAACTCTACTATTAGAAATAGGGAGCTGGTCTAATTTTAATAGTAAAACAACCAAACTCAATCCAATAATGTTGCTGATCTAATTTTACTTCTATGTTCTATATCGTTGTTTTATTTTGTAGGTCCTTTTGCAAGTGGTGAACCTGTATCAAGATTATAGGACATCATCCATTGTTATATATCTCCTCAAGATTCTTTATTTTTTCAATTCATCATAGATATAGAACATAAAGGCAACAGTCTTTTACATTTGACATGAGTTGGTAAAGTCAAGTGAGCTATATCTTTGTTTGTTCTCAATTGGTAATGTATAGATAATATATATCTATATATATGATATATATATATATATATGCCTTTTATTTCTTGAAAGAAAGCACTAAAAAGTTTTTTGTTTTTGAACCCTTATCTCACTTAGGACCATCTTTATATGTTAAGTAGTTTGAAACTAATTAGCCTTTTGATTAGCCTTTTGAAATTGATTGCTTACTTGAATGATTTTATGTGTATGTATATAATGTTGCAAATGAATCTGAGATTAGATTGAGGATCCCTATTGAATGCCGGATTTTCTACCTTTGATATTTTTGCTAGTGTATAAGAGAGGCTCAGTAAATTTGAATCATTTCCTACCTATTTTCATTGATTGGCAAAAAGTAAATGGTTGGATTGGAAATAGAGTATCGATAGTTTTTGGGAAGAGAAAATTAAGTCTTATTTGATAAAAAAAAATAAGTTGAATGAAGAATATGTAGAAATTATTTTTTTAAATATCCATTAGTAATTTAATTTAAATATAATATGATTACTAATTATTTTTTAAAACTCATAATTTAATTAAAAAATGAGTATTAATTAAAATATAATAGATAGAATAGTTAAATATGATAAAATTAATTAATTTAATAATTTTAAATAATTATAAAAGATTTAATTATTAATTACTCATTACTATGTATATTTATAAATGGACAATCCAATGTAGAGATTTTGTATGAATATTAAAGTTAAAAGTTAGTTATATTATTATATTATTATATTTTGAAAAAATGGTCATTCCAATGTGGGGATTATGTGAATGGAATAACAAAAAGTGAAATTGGGATTAGATTGACTAAAAATGTACTTTAGTTTTAGACAATCTAATGAGAGTGCTCTAAGTTATTTTGAAAGGATTTTTTTTTAAAGCCTTTTAACACGTGCGGGTCTCTTGAGCAGCTATATGATATGTATATTATATACTACATAACCCTACAAGCGAAGCAAGCTGCTTCATTTAAACAGCACAGTCAGAGTCTGGAACCGTACGAAGCAAAACCTAACCTTCTACTCCAGTGAGTTAGTCAACCATGGTTTATTCGTGTTCTAGGTGTTTCCAACGTTTTGGTTTTGTTCAATTTCGATAAAAATGGTCTCATGTTGTTGCTGGTTACAGTTTTTACATAAAATATAGAAGCAAAGTTCTTTCATTTATGTTTCTCCTAACTCCTAAGTTTTATGTTCAAGGTTTTGATGACATTAGACATTTAGAATGGCTCGATAAGGACACCTAAGCTTCGAGTCCATGCGCTTTTGCTGATGTCTGCTTGTTTGAAGCAAATTATTTAGGCCTAGTGTATGCGTGCCAACTGTTTGTCAAATTGTACTGCAGTTTTTCATCACTGGCTTGGTCATGTTTTCCTTTTGACATGGCTATGGCTTTCTTGGGATAATTGTTTCAAGTTTGTGTTTTTCATTTGAAAGGATTAGTTCTTATATTCTACCTATAATTGTTGATTTAGTTATTCAATTTCGTTCTGATATGACTTTAGATTAATATTTAGATAAAAAAAATATATCAATGCAATTGGGAGTCTCCCATGCCTGTCTTGTTGAGGTATTTGGCTGCTTTTCCAGTACCATAATTTGGATCCTAGATCGAGCCCTTAAATCGTAAGCTCTGTATTTTAAGAATCCCTCCCAATTTGAGAAAAAAATGAGATTCTTCACTGTTAGAAGCTCTTGTATGCCTTGATATTTTAACTGCACTGATTTTCAATTATTTCTTTTTTCGTTATCTTGAAATGATCCTACATTTGGCTTTAGTAGTTTATGCAATTTATTATATCCTTCATGGCAGGACTTGTCTTGAGCAACGAGACGGTTTTGTTTGCTACATCACTAGCAGATAGTAAACACTTGAAAGAGTCCTTCCTGCTATCGAAATCTTACCATCAGAAGCAGTTGTTTCTATTTCCGTCTCTCCTCAATGTCTCTCAAAAGACCACCACCATTTCGGTTTCAACTTAACAAGGTCTCTTATATGAGGAATGTCCAACAAATCTTGTGGCATGGAAATGTCTCCATTCATGATGGTGGGGTACTCGTGCTAACGAGTGCCAATAGATCAGGGAAGACTACTTTCCTTCACATGTTAGCTGGATTTTCTTGGCCTTCTGCAGGTGAGATTCTTTGGAACGGTCATGACATAACAGAGTCAGGAGTATATCACCAGTACAAGCTTTAGCTCAATTGGCTTTCCCTAAAAAATGCCATCAAAAGTAAGTTTACAGTCTTGGACAATGTCTAGTGGTTTAAGGTTTTTGAGGGCAAGAAGGGGAAGTCTATGCCGGCGCTAGAGCTGATGGGTCTAACAAATTTGGTCTGAATGCCTTTTCCTTGTCTTTCCCTTCAATTATATAGAAAATCTATACATTACATTAGTCAAATATTTCCATCTCCTTAAATCAAGTTTTCAGTGCTTTTCGGTGCCTTAATTGCTTCCCTATAAATGTCGTAATTATCTACTTAGTTCAGTCAACTATTTACACCTAATTTAAAGCTATTCTTTAATTATCTGATAACATCTCCTCTCAAATTGATGCTTGTGGATTAAGAAGTATCAATTTTTCAACCAAGAACTGATGCCAATGTCGAGAAAGCGCTTTAGTGAATATATCTGCAGTTTGATGCTTAGTGGAAATGTGAGGAAGAGTAATGATAGGTTTGTCGAAGGCTTCTCGTATGGAATGAAAATCGACTTCAATATATTTCGTACGTTCATGGAAAATGAGATTAACAGTGATCTGAATAGCACTTATATTGTCTGCATGAAGAAGAGTGGAATGAAGTTGAGAAAAATCAAGTTCGCCCAATAATCCACGAAGCCACGTGATTTCTGAACAAGCGGAAGACACAGCACGATATTAAGACTCAATAGAAGACTTGGAAACTCTGTCTTGTTTTTTACTCTTCCAAGAAATGAGTAAATTTTCTAAGAACATGCACCAACCAGTAATAGAACGATGAGTATCGGCACAACCTGCTCAATCAGCATCACTATATCCCACAAACTGTAAGGAAGTTTCCTTAGGAAAGAACAATCCGCATAGAAGTGCCTTTGAGATATCGGATAATGCGTCGGACAATAGCTAGATAAAGATGTCGAGGGGTTTGCATAAATTGACTGACTTGCTGCACTGCAAAAAAAATGTCAAGTCGAGTAATTGTCAAGTAGTTTAAGCTTCCAACTAGTTGCCGATATAAGGATAAATCTGAAAGAAGCTCGCATTCCTATCGACAAAACTTGAGATTTATCTCCAAAGGAGTAAGAACAGAGTTACTCAATTGGAGACCAGCCAATGAGATTACTTCCTGTGTGTATTTGTGTTGATATAACAATGTACCAAACGGAGTAAATTGAATTTCAAGACCAAGAAAATACTGCAAAAGATCAAGATTTTTCATATGAAAAGATGCCTTGAGATGCAGTTGTAATCGCTGAATTAATTCAATATCAGAGCTAGTAATCACAAGGTCATCAACATATACTAAAAGCAACACAATTCTTGTAGAATTTTTGCGAAGGAAAAGAGAGGAATCAAACTGACTCTGAGTAAATTGAAAGTTAAGCAAAGCAGAGCGAAATTTATCAAACCTTGCATGTAGAGCTTGTTTCAATCTGTACAATGACCGGCATAGCTGACAAACCTCTGAAGAAGGTGTAGTAAACATGCCGAGAGGTGGAGACATATAAATTACTTCCTTGAGATCTTTATGTAAAAAATCATTCTTTATATCCATTTGCCTGAGAGACCACCTTTGTGAGGCAGCAAGTGCCAAGATAGTCCGAACAGTAGTCATCTTGGCAACCAGGGTAAATGTTTCTTCATAATTAATGTCATACTCTTGGCGATTCTCAAGAGCCACAAGTCAAGCCTTATATCTATCGAGTGAGCCATCAGATCGAAACTTAATTCAGTACACCCATTTACAGTCAATTGGTTTCATATCAGATGGACAAGTCACAATATCCCAAGTGTGATTGTCTTAAAGAGCTTGAATCTCTTCTTTCATGGCCTGCTGCCAACAGACTTGATAAGCTGCTTGAGCATAAGAATGAGGAATAGGAATAGTATCGAGAGTTGTAGTAAACGAGGTATGAGAAAAACCATACCTATCAGGTATCTGTCTATCCCAGGTGAAGCGCCGAGGTAGAGGAGCCACAGAATCAGGTGGCGGATTAGTGTCTGGAAGGAGCATTGGAGAAGTTGGATGACGTCGATGATACACCAGTCTTGGTTTAAATCGCTCAATAGAAGAAGACATAGCATCAAAAGTTGGAAGAAGAGCAATTGAAGGTTCATAAATAACCTAAGACTGAAAGAAATATTGATTTTCAAATAAAATCACATTTCAAGAGATCCAAATTTTGTTTGCATAAACATCATAATAAACAAATCTTTTTTGAGTAGAACTATAACCCATAAATGCCAATGTAACAGACTGAGCGGCAAGCTTGTGACGATCAATGAAAGGGAGATGAACAAAACAAACACATCCAAAAGTATGAAAAGAGTGATACTCAAGAGGTATGCCAAATAATTGAAAATAAGAAGAATCATAATTTAGAATAACAGTAGGAAAACGATTGATCAAATATACAGAAGTAGATACAGCTCCTACCCAAAATGAGAAGGCATGGAGGAATCAATTAAAAGAGTACGAGTAACATATAAGAGAACGATTTTTACGCTCAGAGACTCCATTTTGTTGAGGGGTATACGGATAAGAATGCTGGGAAATAATTCCCTTTTGTTGGAGATAAAGCTGAAAGGATTGAGACATGTACTCCCCTTTGAGTCGGAGCGTAAGATTTTGATACAAGTACTGAATTGTGTCTTAACAAGTGCAACAAAGTTTTGAAAGATAGAAAACACATCAGCTTTAGAGCGAAGAAAATATATCCAAGTAAATCGACTATAATCATCGATAAATGTCACGAAATAACAATGTTGACTATTAGAAATAAATAACAGGACTCACATCCCAAACATCAGTATGTATAAGCTCAAAACAGGTAGTTGCACGACTACCATGTGTAGGAAAAGGTAAAATTTTACTTTTACCAAGATGACGAGTAGCACAATTAAAAGAGATATTGGAAGAGGAAAACAAAATTTTATTACCCAATAAACCATTTTTAAAAGATAAGTTAAGACAGTAGGATTATGATGGTCTAATTTCTTATGCCATATTTCACTATTATTTACTATAGCCGTACAAGCAAGATATATAATATTTGGAAAGGAAAATTGTAAAGGAAACAGACGTCCCACTTTAGGCCCCTTCACGATCACCGTCTTTGACATCTGATCCTACACAAGACAACCACCATGAGAAAAGTGAACATCACAGTTATTATCAACCAATTGTCCAACAGAGATCAAATTAATAGATAATTCATGAGAGACAAAGACATTGCGAAAGTGACCCAAATTACCAATAACAGTGATGGGAAGAGTATTACTATCAGCAATTTGAATATTTTGCGTGCCCTCATACTTACGAACATCATGAAGACTCATCTTAGTAGTAGTCATATGATTAGAAGCATCTCAATTAACAATCCAAGAAGAAGTTGAGCTATTACTTGTACCTTGTAGGCCTAGAGCAGTAAAAGCAGACACAATCATCTGTTGAACTATTGCTGGTGTGAGAACAGAATAATCAGAATTCACAGTGGGAGGTGCAAAAGAAGATGACTAAACATTAGCTCGGAATGCTTGGGATTGGCGATTTTGAGGCCGCATCCGACAATTCTTGATAAAGTGACCTTCTATCTTACTGTAGTTATATATTTTTTTGGAACAATTTCGAACAATGTGACCAAATTCTTTGCAGCGGTAACACTGCAACTTATTTCGTCCTCTTCCTTGCGCAACATAAGCAACATTAACAGCTTCAGAAGAGATCCTATCAGAAGTCATACCTATTTGAGTAGGTAATCGTTGTTTCTCCCTCAATAATTCTCCCAAGCAAATATTTAAAGAAGGAACTAGATTACGATTCAATAAACTGGCTCGAACAGGTTCAAACTCAGACTGAAACTTCATCAAAAATTGATCGTGTTGACTCTCAGTGTGAACCATTTGAAGAGCCGCAAGTGCCGCCAATGGTACTTTGGTATAAATAATGGAAGAATATTCGCTCCAAAAATTAATAAAAGCAGAATAAAACTATTCAATAGTCTGACTGAAAGTATTGATTTCCAACTCCAATTGAAACTTCCGAGCACTGTTATCTTGATGATATATATGGTGCAAATAGTCCCACATAGCTTGAGCCGTAGTAAAGTAGCGAAAATTTGTAACAAGATGTGATTCAAGTGTTCCCAACAACCAATAAACCACCTTAGCATCGTTGACTTCCCATTGGACAAGTTCATTTTTATTAATAAGAATTTTATCATAACTATTAATATGATCTGCTAATTCTTTTCCTTTTAAGAACATTTTAAATTGAAATTTTCATGTAGGAAAATTCTTTCTATTAAATCGAATAATGAAATTTTCAATAGACATGACTAAATCCATTAATTTTTTTTTTAAATGCCGACAGCTAAAAAGATAAAATATTAATTCTGATGATCCAAATATCAGAAAGTAGCACCACTGACAAATATCAAAAAATTAACTTCACCCATTCTAACCTCTTCAAGTCTGGGTTTTGAGTCCTACCCACTCTAACCTCTTCTGCGATACCAACTTTGAGTCTCCTGCGAGAGCGCTGATGATGCTGAGACAAGTGCAGCAACAGAGAGCACCAAGAAGTCGAAGAACACCTAAGAAGCCAAGTGCTGCGAGATTGAAAACCAAGTGTCGAAAATTACCAGGAGGCAACACTGAGGTTGCCGACTAATCCAAACAACTGAGCACCACCATAGAGATAGTCAAACACCTCCAGAGATGAGGTCGACTCTCCCAGAATAGAAAACCCACAAAATGGGTTACCACCAAATTAACGGATACACCAGTTGCAAGTTGGAACTTTCCGAAGTAGAGAAGAAAAGAAAATTCTTCCTGTTGTACACACAAAGACCTCTAGAGATTCAGACTAAGGCTATGGCAATCAGAGAGGCTCTGATACCATGACAAATTTGGACTAAATGCATTTTCCTTGTGTTTCCCTTAAATTATATAGAAAATCTATACATTACATTAGTTAAATATTTTCAACTCCTTAAATCAAGTTTTCGATACTTTTCGGTGCCTTAATTGCATTCCTATAAATGTTGTAAATATCTACTTAGTTTAGTCAACTATTTACACCTAATTTATAGCTATTCTTTAATTATCTGATAATAGGGTCTTGGGCAATTGGCAAAGGACAAGGCAAGAATGTTGTCAATGGGGTAGCAGAAGAGGCTGCAACTTGCAAGGTTGCTAGCAATGGATCGGCCAATCTGGTTGCTTGATGAGCCTTCAGTTGCTTTAGATGAAGAAGGGGTGAAATTACTTAAGTATATCATTGCCGAGCACAAAAAGAAGAGCAGGATTGTGATTGTGACAACACATCTCCCTATTTAAATTGAAGATGCCATGTTTCTCTGGTTGCTACCAAGGTTTTCAAAGAAGATGACATTCGTAGATATGCTTGATCGGACAGACCTCCTTTAGCCATCCCATTACGAATATTATTGTTTTTTTTTTTTTTACCTTTTTATTTGTACCTTTGCAAAACCTGAGAGGGTAAACTGTTTATTAGAAGTGGGGGCTTATAACAACATCGAGTTGATTTCCTTATTATTATTATTATTTTCATATTACGAGTAAAACGGCCTCAATGGGACCAGCTGAATTGTTTTCTTCGTATTCAAAGTGATGTGTGAATGTGCTAATTTGGAGCAATTGGTAATACCTTGATTTTTTGTCGATATTTGGTTTTTCACTAAGAGAACCAAAGATGGAATTCTCCTCTCCTAAAGTATATATAAAAAAAAAAAAAGTGATACGAATGCAATGCCTTCCAACTTGATATTGGTGTGCAATTTTAATTAGGAATCACTTAAAACCTCCCATGTATATGCTTCAACATTATTTATGCTCCAAATATATCAAACTTTGCTTTAATTAGATCACTCTTATTGAATTGTATAAAATTAAAGGATAATTTTAACCAATGAAATGATGAAAGAGGAATTTGACTTTTAGCTATTCTATTTACGTAAGTCTTTAATATTGGATTAACTGTTTTTTCATTATATAATAACAAAATAATATAGCAATAATTTGAATTTAACTATTCACATCAAATCTTCAATTTGGATTATCCATTTATTCATTATATAGTAATAAGTAATTCATAATTTAAAAAATATTTAACTTTTTGTAGTTATTAATTTATTTTATTTTATCATATTTTACTATTCTACTTAATATATATTAATTAATGATCATATTCTAATTAAATTATGGGTTATAAAATTAATTAATAATTATGTTTTATTTAAATTAATAATTAATAATTTTAAATAATTTTAAATAATTCTACTTAATAAAATAAACATTTGTGTATGCTATAGAAATAAATAAAATATACATTTGCACGATTAAGAGAAATGAATATAATATGTATTGGACTAATGTAAAATAATTGCCAAAGATAAAATAAATTTTAACATTATTTTAGCTAAGTCAAATTTTTAAAATTTTAACCAATTTAATATAATCTTATTTTAAAATCTATTAGTTAAAAATATATAAGATTTAACTTCTAGTTAGTCCAAAAATGCTCTTATTCACTTTCGTTTGTGCTATCAGCAGTAGACCCAAAATGCCCTCCATCTTTTCCCCAAATTACACCACCAGCAGCAACTAGCAAGTCGTAGATGACCAAAATGACCCTTTCACTAGATAAATATGAGTCAGCGGTTCAATGGAGTACAGAGGGCTCCTCACACTCGTTTAGGAGAAGAGGCGCAGAGTGGGTTCGGTCTGGTGGATGCCCTCTCTCTGTTGCCGATGATTTCTTCGACCCTTTCAACGTCCACTTCTTACCCAGGAAAAAGAAAGGAAAAACAAAAACTCTCTCTCTCTCTCTCTCTCTGAATCAAGGTGATTCTTCTTTCTCATCTCTGAATCCAAACGGGGCCTTAATTCTTAACTCTCTCTCTCTCTCTCTGCGATGTGTGTGTGTGTGTGTGTGTATATATATATATATATTTGATATGATGAGGCTGTGACGATGGCTGGATTGTTGTATTAGAGTGTGAAATCTTCAGGTCTGAGGAAGGGGTCCGATTTCCATGGCGGGGTGACTCGGATGGCCATTTCTGTGAAGTTTATCACAGAGGCAACTGTTTGTTGCAGCCATGGTTATTGTGTCCCTTTCCTTTGCCTGATCTGGAGCCCATTCTGAGCCTTCTTTTCCTTTCTGTCTATATCTCTTTCGCCCCCTTTTTTTCTCTGTACATTCGTAGATCTGGCTCTGCTCTTTTAAACTTTTTTTTGTTTTTCACATTTTTTTCTTGTTTGGTTACTGAGAAAACTGGGAAAATATGGACGGCACTCTCATTTGTTTTGTTTGCAGAGTCTCAGCCTCCTTCTCCCTCCTATCTGTCTCCCTTGTCCCCCTTTTTACCTATATTGCTAGATCTGGCTCTTATTGTAAACTTTTTCCCATTGTTTCTTGTTTGGCTACCGAGAAAACTGGTAAAAATTACGGACTGCAATCTGTTTTGTTTTATATGTAGGGTTTTCTCACGGATTTTGTCAACCAAAGTTAACTTTAGTGCTAAAATGATAGAAGCCTTTATTTTCTAATCTTTTTATCATAAAAAAAATCAACGAGATCAAAATATAGAACAAAACAAAACTTGTTACTGATTAAAGCCCCTTCCTACTGCAATTTGAGTTTTTCCTTCATTTTTTTTTTAAATAAAAGAAAATTACTTGTCGCCAAAGATAATAAGAACTTCAGCAGAGTTTAATGGATGTTATTATTTAATTATCATGACATTGTAACTGTAACTCGTATTATAAGTTATGTTTACGCTTTCATTTTGCTTAGCTCCTGGAGTTTTTTTGAAAACCCCTAAGTTGAAAAATGTCAAGAAAAAAAAAAAATCCCAAAACCCATGTTTAAAAAAAATGAGATAAAAACAGAACCCATAATGTATTTTTCTGTATTCTGAGATGATATGAGCTTTTTAATTGCTTTTGGCACAAAAAAGACTTGTTTTTGGGATGTTAACTGTTAATATCATTTGAATTCGACCCTAAATAGGAGAATGGAAGGAAAATGGAAGGAGGCAACACGCAAAGAAAATAATCCATTAATAGTTTCCCCCTTTCTTGTTCTTTGTTTGCGAGCAAAATTTGAATGCATAAATCAGATTAGTGGAGGGACGGGGCAATACTAAGGAGGGAAGGGATGGCAAATTATTTGTAGTTTCACAGTTTCTTATTAGTTCAGCACCTAAAAACATACTTTTAAAGCGTAAGAACAAAGGAGAGATACTTTAAACACAGAATTATAAAGTAAACTTAACAATGATTTCTAATTCCATCAATTAAACTGTCTGATTTTATCGGTTTAGATCCAGAAAAATGGATCTAGGTTCTTATGACACAACCAAAATGTGGAAAAATGCTATGGTCTTACAAATATATCAATAATCTTCAAATTTTGAATCAATGATGTGTTTTAACATTTGAGTTTATTTGAACAGTGAGCTGAGATAAAATAATTTTAGATGGAAGTTGAAAGGTGAATAAATATTATTAGAATATTATTTTTTAATAATATTATTATGTTAAAATTAAAAAAGAAATAAACTATTTATTATATTTATATAAAAATTAGAAAAATTATAATGATAAATAAAATAAATTAAGAAAACTTCTAGATCTAAACATGCTTTATATTCTTGGCATGTGCTAGAACATCTATATGGTATCAAATACAAATATTTTGATATTTTAGACTTGAAATTAAGATAAATAAAGAGGTGTGCTCAATCCAAAGCAACACTCGTAGCAGTTGGGAGTAGGGGTGGATAGCGAAACTCTGCCTCTTACTTGTCTACTCCACTCTCGTGTGGGGATGGGTGGCGTTACTTGCATTTGGGTAATCAGCAAGGACGAAATAAAGTTGGCCTTTGTCTTGAAATTACCACTCCCTTCCCCCTATGTATAACAGGAATCCCCCAGCCTTTGAGCCTATGCCTTTCATTCCCTTCTTCGACAACTCTCTTTTCTCTCATTCTCTTTCCTAGAGTCATCAAATCATCAATAAGAACTCTTTTTCAGGCAACTGATATTATGAGGAAGATTTGGGCTAATCAGGATGATTTATTCATTACTCTTGATTCTTCTATATATTTATTGAGGACACTGCTTACTTCAATGGGTTGTTGGATTAAACCCAATTTTGGCCTTGAATTTGGTTAATGACAAAAAAAAGATCACTCAATTTACAAAACAAGACGAATCCTTTGCTTCAAAACATTCTTCATCTTCTTCCTCAAATCTCACTCTTTTGACAAGGTTTGTTTGTATTCTCTCTTTTATTTGGAAATGATAGCCTTTTAGTATGATCAACAATATTGAAGCGTTTGTTTTCCTAACATGTATTTCACAAGAAACCAAATTAATAAGAAAGAGAGATTAAGGAAAAAATAGAAAAGTTATTAATTTTTGCATGTGGGGTTGTTTCTTTCAATATGAAATCACCAAGTTCGTAATCTCCATAAAAGGTAGGGTGACTTTCGTGGAGTCTTTAGAAGGCTTAAGCTAGAGAATTTGTTGCCTTCTACCGTCATTATTGTCATCTCCTATCTTAACTCTCGTCGAATGTAAAAATTTCGATTGAGTCTTTCGATTTTATGTCTTTTTTATTATATATTTTTATAGAATAAAGAACGAATGGAGGCCTAGTTGAGGAGGGGCAGACATATGGTAGTCCACTCTCACATCCTGTGTAGCAAATAGGTATCCCGCCTTTGCACAGTGACATGGCCGACTCATTATATATTAAGACAAAGTGAAATTCAAGTGAATGATTCATAATTATATATAATATAATAAAATATAAATTATTATATGAAAATAAAATGATATTTTACTTAAATCTTTAAATAAATTATTTTTGAATTTATATTTAATACAACAATTTATATAAAATAATACTTTAATGTAAATTTTGCTCCTTAATTTAGTATAATCTTTTATTTAAAAATATAAATAATTTATTATATTAAATATTAAATTTAATATCATGGGACCGCATGGACAGAAGCTGATTGCGAAAAACAAATATCCACCCCAATCCATGCAGTGGCGGGGAAAGGGGACGTTGTTTCGTCCCATATGGGACAGGCAGAGCTACCCCCTAGTTGGGAGGATGAACAAGGAAGAAGGGTAAACATGGAGCAAAACGAAGATAGTGGGAAAAGGATGGGTACAATAAGCAAAGGTCCGTGGAGCAGGGGGTTCAATCTCATTAGTTTAAGAATGAGGCTCTGCTCAAAGGAGGCCGCCCGGCCGGCGTTCGCCACTCTCTGAATGACTGCGGAGCCAATGATTTTCTTAATTGCCAAACCTGCCCACCAGTCTCTATCTCTGTCTGTCTGTCTCTGTATTTGCAAGCAAAGTTATAAGGCGGTGATGATGTTTCAGCTTGTGAATCAGACATTGGGAATGGACTGACCCGTTTCTTGGCGGGGCGACTCCGAGTGTCCTATGTAAAATGGCTATAATGGCCTTTTTTTCACAGGCAGCTCTTTGTTGCAGCCATGGCCGGTGACGCCCTGCCCTTTCTCCTTTGTCTGAAGAAAGGCGAATCTGAATCTCGCTCTCTCTTTTCATCTACTTCCTTTTATAGATAGATTGAATATCAAACCTTTTTCTGTTTAATGACTTTCTTTTTTCTTTCTTTCGTAATCTGTACAAATTATTAGGGGTAATTGAATGGAGAGATTATCCAACTTCAATAATGAGTTAGAAATGGTATGTTCAATTTTTAAAATCTAAAGCATGACAGAGAGCTTTATTAATCTTGACGACATGCTTATGTCGAATGCATTTCATTTTAGTTATCAAAGAAAAAAAGTTAGTAAAATGTTATTCGAGGAAGACAGTAGGTGGATCTGTGAAGTGCATGACTTCAGAAATGGGTATTATTTTCAACTATTTTTGCAACTGTTTCCCATTGTCTAGTAATAAAATCTGCGTAAAGGTTTGATTTTTACCTCATCAGGCTCATCTCATCTTCTTGTCTTCATGAGGCATTTTATGTCATATGGATCGTCTTTTCCCAAGGCTGTGAGACATGCGAGATTTAATATGTACTTTGAATTGGAATTGGGATGTGTACATCTCTAAACTAAGCTCTCCAGTGAATATCTAGCTTTGAAGATATCAATGACATTCAATTCCATTGGGGCTGTGGCTGTAGAGCCACTCAAAGAAACAAGCTTTTCTCTGTTGGGTATGAATCACCATGTTTACAGTGTTTGAAACTCGGGAAGAAAAAATTACAGTCTACAGCGAATCATAGTCGATATAAAATATGCCACTCGAGTCAATCTTTTTTATGATATGCAAGCTATTTGTCAATGTCTACTACACAATGCAGACTCACGAGTTAAAAAGAACAGGAAAAATAATTAAGAGAAAGTGAAAGTCAAGAGGCAGCAATGGACAAACGATGCCAGATTATACTTGGTCCATCTTCTTAGTATCCCATAAACAAAGAAAGGACCAGGATTGAGACCAGAGAGAGACACAAGCTAGCAACATTTGCTGGTGCACTTGAAGGTGCTACAATAGGTGTTGCAGGAGCAGGAGTGGCAGCATCAGTGGCTTTGGCCACAGGAGGAAGAGGTGGGTCCACAACGTCCGAGGCCTCGAGGGGTGGAAGAGGGGCTGCTGGTGGTGGCTGTATTTCAGGAGGAACCAAGGAAAGTAGAGAACCTGCTTGAGCTGGTAAGATGTTGTATTGGGGTTTATCTGTATTGGTACATGGGCTCCCTGCAGTACCCAAAAATAACAATATATGAAGCATTCATTGCATATACAACATCTTTTGAACTGAAGAATCGAAAAAAGTATGGAAAATATGTGTCTGGGGAAAAATATATGATGTACTAGAGTGTTATAACATGAAGAAATTCCCCATTATAACATGAATTTCAATGGCTAACAGCAGTAATTCAAGGTTAAAAATCTAACACTTACTAATATACTTGCTTGCAGTTCCTGGATATTCAGTTATGATCCCGTCGACTCCAACTCCACCAACAAAAGTAGCAATCTCCACAATAGGGTCTGAGAAATAGACAAATGCCAGTGTGATGTACTCGGTCCTAAGGACAGACATACACCGAGATATTGGCTTTTTGAAATTCCACAACAGCTTTTGTCATAGCCGTGGTGAAGAAATCATTTATCTGAATGATGGATGACCTTGTGATGGCAACTGCATCAGCAAACTTCTTGATTTCCTCCACTGTCTGTTTTGGTGCATCACCTATCTTCTCTTCAATCAACAGTACTCTTTTGTAGGTTGGGACATTCATAAACTTGGACAACACTGAAGTGTCATCGGATTGTTTCAAGACTTGCTGAGTGGATTGCTTGTCAAAGGTGGCATTGCTCAAGGCAGTGTTAACAGCACCGACAATGTCAACACCCTTCTTTGATACTAGGTGGGCAGCATTCTGAGAAGGAAATATGTTTGTCAATGCATGAACTTTGGAGTTCAAACATGAAGGAGAAGAGTTTCTTTGTAATGTCTAGATTTGGATTGGACTGAATATCGTTAGAGCAGAGCTGAAACGTACCTGAATATTGATCAAAACTCCAGAAACTGCCTTTGCTTTAGCTAACTCCAGAAATTCGGGAAGGGTGGTTAACTTACGAGCATTCTTGTATGCTGGGTTTCTCTGGAAGTCCTGGTACACACTTGCAATTTGTGCTGCAATTTGAAAGTTTTAGGTGTAAGTAGGATTTAAAGCTTATGAATCCTGCATTTTTTGAAGTGTATGGAAAAGTTTTGAAGAGTTTTACACTTTAAGGTTTGAATCTCGCTCCATGTAAGGTCGAATGAAAAGACTCCAGCCTTGGATTGAATTTCTGGTACTGTGATAGACCTAGAAATGAAAGTAGTCATTGCAGTTGTATCTCCAATGAGGTCAGCTGTATCCGAGCAGAAGGCCACTCCATCTTTTGACATCTGAACTGAGCAATCTATTATATCTGCACCATCATCTACTGCTTGCTGATAAGCAAGATCGGTGCAGCCAGGATAAATCCCACTTGCTCCATTTTTGGTGATAATTAAAGCTTTTTCTGAAAACACACAAAATTTTTGTTCACAACTAAAGCTTTTTCTTAATTTCTTAAACATATCTTAGAGCATTAGCATTAGTCACATCAAAATAAATCATCATTGTACTTTTTTTTTGCACACTTTCCAAAAAAATTTGGTTATATTTGATCAAAAGTGAGGAGAATAATTATAGAAAAAAAGTCAAAAAATGCTTTTTGTCTTCAAAAGTAAGTAGACTCATAAAAAATTCTTTCAAATTTTTGCACACTTCCCAAAAAAATCTAATCATATTTGATCAAAAGTTGGGAGAAGAATTATAGAAAAATGTCAAAAAGTAATTTTTGTCTTCAAAAATGTCAAAAATTCTTTCAAATTTTTTAGAAGTTTGCAAAAAGTACAAGTTTAATGATTTATTTTGGTGAGACCAATACTAATGCTATTATAACGTTTAAAGTTCTCATATCACCACTCTTGGAAACATCTAATATACATTACCTTTGACGGGCTTGCTGATGTTCTTGTTATTTGCAAAGCATCCTGCACCAATAGCGAGCAACGCAGGGTCAGACCATAACTCAGAGAACCATTTACATACTTGTTCTTTAAATTCCCACCAATTTTTTCATTTTTAATTGGGGTTGCAGGACACATTACATGAAATTTCAAGGGAAATATCAAGAAGGCATGACACTCAGGTTATCTCACCAATGGCTTCTGATGCTGTAGGAGAGAAATCTGTAAACACCCCATCGACAGTGAACTCGGAATTATCAACAAACCGAAGGTATTCGTTTGTAGCATCATAGCTATAATTATAACTTCCAAGAAGATCATTTGCAAAACAGAAGCATATACTTCTAGTCCTTGTTTGTGAGCATCAGCTACTACGCTAGTAGGAGCATCCCCCAAATACTTGTTTGCCTGTACTGGCCATATGCATTCTTTGGGGACAAGGATCCCAGATGCAAATGACTTGATTGATGCAAGATCCAGCAGCAGGGAACCTACTTTTTATTGGTCGTGGGTTCAATCTCATCTGCAGTGAGGACCTGGAAGATGAGTTTTGTCTTGGTTTTGTTCACCTTTCCAGTCATGCTCTTCAAGAAACCGATCTCTGGAGATGAAAGGTAATTGATACCCATTAGTCTCATTGCCTTTTCAACGAATCATGTTGGGCTGTGTTTGTGTTGGTTGTAGAATGAATCATACTGCATACCAAACACCAAACCGATCTTAGAAAATAAGGAATGATGCTTGTGAAAAAGATAGAAGCACCTTTTGAGGCAAATGCTCAGTCGATTATCAGTAATTAACTCAGAGAGAGAGAGAGAGAGAGACCTGAACACTCAACCAAACTTGGGCTGGTTTAATTCCTGTTACATCTTCAATAGTGGATATAGGTGATTGTAAATCGAACAAGCTTGGTCGAGAGAGTATTCCCTGGGTCACTATTATGAAGATCATAACAAAGCAAATGGTGATCAAGTTGTTTCCTGCACAAGTTTTTTAAACATCTGCATGCATGCTATCATGGCAAATTGATTCATGTAATATATGGTTGTGCTTCTGCATTTATAAGATGAATTATATGCACAACAGCCATGCTTGCTTTCAAATTGAAAATATGATATATTCCTTCCATTTATGTTATGTTTCAAAAACTTATTTAAAGTCATGCAAAACAATTTGTTCAAAAAAACTTGTACCCTAATTAGGATTGGATTTTCTAAATAAGTTGGTTCTTGAAAAGAAAGTGTGTACCAAAGGTCTAAATCTGTTCATTAATGTAACATAGCAAGATATAGAAGAAAGACAAAGTGTTTGAGACTTACATGATACATTGTTGAATAGCTGATCGATTGTGTAATCCAGAGCAAACCACCCATGAACTTGCTTTCCATTTACATCGTAGTTCTTTTGCCCCTTTGGACATATAAGTGCTATATTGGTTGAATTATCAATTCTAATATCAGAGAGGCATATACAATGCCATATTTTGTTAGATGCAGATTGCAGAATAATGCTGTATCTTGCAGACTCAATGACTATGCCATTTGATTCGCAAATGAGCTCGACTCAGGAAACAGCCCCGAGAACTGACCTCGGGCTATTACAAGTGGCTGGTTGCCTGCAATCCAGTATGACATCATATAATCCATCTTTCAATGTACTGAAGCAAAGAGTAAGTCCATTGCCAGTGATGAATTTGAGCTTCTAAAATATTTTAAGAATCTCTCCCAATTTGAGAAAAAAATGAGGTTCTTCACTGTTATAAGCTCTTGTATGCCTTCATATTTTAACTGCACTGATTTTCAATTATTTATTTTTTTTGTTTATCTGGAAATGATCCTACATTTGGCTTTAGTGGTTTGTGCAAGTTGTTATATCCTTCATGATAGGAATTGTCTTGAGCAATGAAATGTTTTGTTTACTGCATCACTAGCGGATAGTAAACACCAGAAAGAGTCCTCCCAGCTATCAAAATCTTACCATCAGAAGCAGCGTTTCCATTTTCAACTCTCCTCAATGTCTCTCAGAAGACCACCACTACCTCGTCTTCTACTTAACATGGTCTCTTGTATGAGGACTGTCTAGCAAATCTTGCGGAATGTAAATGCCTCCATCAATGATGGCGGGGCACTCGTGCTAACAGGTGCCAATGGATCAAGGAAGACTACTTTCCTTCACATGCTAGCTGGATTTTCTCAGCCTTCTGCAGGTGAGATCTTGTGGAACGGTCATGACATAACAGAGTCAGTAATATTTCACCAGTACAAGCTTCAGCTCAATTGGCTCCCTAAAATATGCCATCAAAGATAAGTTTACAGTGTTGGACAATATCCAGTGAATCGAGGTTCTTGAGGGGAAATAGGAGAAGTCTATGCCAGCACTGGAGCTGATGGGTCTTGGGTGGTTGGCAAAGGACAAGACAAAAATGCTGTCAATGGGGTAGTGGAAAAGGCTGCAACTTGCAAAGTTGCTAGCAATGGATCAGCCAATTTGGTTCTTGATGAGCCTTCAGTTGCATTAGATGAAAAAGGGGTGAAGTTACTTAAGTATATCATTGTCGAGCACAGAAAGAAGGGTGGGAATGTGATTGTGGCAACACAGCTCCCTATTCAAATTGAAGATGCCATATTTCTTAGGCTCCCACCAAGGTTTCCAAGAAAGATGACATTTGTAGATATACTTGATCGGATAGACCTCCTTTAGCCGTCCCATTACTCATGTTATTGTTTTCCTTTTTTTTACCCTTTAACTATGTACCTTTGCAAAGCCTGAAGGGGCAAACTGTATATTAGAACTGGGTGTCCGTACCAACATTGAGTTGATTTTCTTTTTATTTTTTTCATATTATAAATAAAATGGCCTCAATGAGAGTCTGAGACCAACTCATTCAAAGTGATACGTAAATGCGCTAATTCGGATCAATTGGCAGCACCTTATATTTTGTCAATATTTTGATTTCTCATTGAGAGAATCAAAGATTGAATTTCCTCTCTTAATGTATAAAAAACAAGTGATATAAATGCAACGTCTTCCAACTTAATATTGGTGTGCAATTTTAATTAGGAACCACTTTAAAAACATCCCATGTATGTAAACCTTCAACATGATTTATGCTCCAAATCTATCGAAGTTTACCTTATTTACGTTCGTTGGTGCTATCAGCAGTAGACCCAAAATGCCCTCCATCTTTTCCCCCAATTTAAACCACCAGCAGCAACTTGCAACTCGTAGATGACCAAAATGACCCTTTCACGCTATAAATATGAGTCGAGGATTAAGCTAAATGGGTTCCTCTCACACTCGCATGGAGAAGAGGCGCAGAGGGGGTTAGGTTTGGTGGATGCCCTCTCTCTGTAGCCGATGATTTCTTCGACCCCTCACCGTCCACTTCTTCGTCAGGGAAAAAATAAACATAAACTCTCTCTCTCTCTCTCTCTCTCTCTCTCTCTCTGAATCAAGCTGATTCTTCTTCTTATCTCCGAATCCAAACCAGGCCTTAACTCTGAACTCTTTCTCTCTCTCTCTCTCTCTGTGCACGATGTGTGTGTGTATATATATATATATATGATATGATGAGGCTGTGACGATGGCTGGATTGTTATATTAGAGTGTGAAATCTTGAGGTCTGAGGAAAGGCGTCCGATTTTCATGGCGGGGTGACTCAGATGGCCATTTTTGTGAAGTGTACCACAGAGGCAACTGTTTGTTGCAGCCATGGTTATTGTGTTCCTTTCCTTTGCCTGATCCGGAGCCCATTCTGAGCCTCCTTTTCCTTTCTGTCTATATCTCTTTCCCCCCCTTTTTTTTTCTGTACATTCGTAGATCTGGCTCTGCTATTTTAAACTTTTTTTTTCTCATTTTTTCTTGTTTGGTTACTGAGAAAACTGGGAAAATTCGGACGGCACTCTCATTTGTTTTGTTTGCAGAGTCTGAGCCTCCTTCTCCCTTCTATCTGTCTCCCTTTTCCCCCTTTTTACCTATATTGCTAGATCTGGCTCTTATCGTAAACTTTTTCCCATTGTTTCTTGTTTGGCTACCGAGAAAACTGGTGAAAATTACGGACTGCACTCTGTTTTGTCAACCAAAATTAACTTTAGTGCTAAAATGATAGAAGGCTTTAATTTCTTATCTTTTTGGTTAAAAGAAAAAAAATATTAACGAGATCAAAATATAAAGCAAAACAGAACTTGTTACTGACCGGGTCGGTTTGGATATGTAGATGAAATAAATAGGGCTTAATTTATTTTAAATTTATTATTATATTTTTTAAAAATTTTTATATAAAAAATAAATTTTAATATATATTTTTTGAATTTTAATTTAATTTTTTTAAATTTTAAAATAATAATAATATTAAAAAATAAATTAAATTTATTTTAACTCCTAACGTTTCCAAATCTAGACTGAGCCACTTTGAGTTTTTCATTCGTATTTTTTTTAATTAAATAAAAGAAAAATATTTGTCGCCAAAGATGAAAGGAACTTCAGCAGAAAAGATCTGTTTGCACAAACGAACTGTTTTTGAATGTTATGATATCTTTGGAATTCGAACCTACTTGGGAGAATCGAAGGGAAAAGGAAGCGGGCAACAAAAAGGAAAATAAATAGACAATTTAAAAGAAGTAGAAACAAGTTAATAATCCATTAATGGCTTCACCCTTTCTTGTTCTTTGTTTTGGAGCAAAATTTGAATGCATAAATCAGATAGTTGAGGGAGAGACGGTGCAATCCTATGGAGGGAAGGGATGGCATGTTATTTGTAGTTCCATTGTTTTTTATTAGTTCAGCACCTAAAAACATACTTTTAACACATAAGAACAAGGGAGATACTTTAAAACGAAAGAATTATAAAATATTTAACAATGGTTTCTAATACTATCTATTAAACTGTCAAGTTCTCAAAGATGGTTTTAAATGAAGAAGAGTTACTCAACTATCCTCGGTTTATCTGCTGAAAAATGGGTCTAGGCTCTTTGGCCAGAACCAAAATGTGGTAAAATGCTATGTACTTACAAATTTAATTAAATTATTATCAGTAATCCTGAATTTTGAATCAATGATATGTTTAACATCTTGAGTGGTTTGAACAGTAAGATGAGATAAAATAATAAGTCTGTCTGTGAGTCTTCACTAATCTAAGCAATTTCAATTATCTAATAAGCCTTTTATTTAATAATTAAGATCGTCAAAGTGTATCATCATATTTGACTATGAAGAAAGTAACTCAAAGTGAGATAGCACCGTCTTGTGCAACACGATAATAGTTGGCACTTTGCATCTTCTATCATGTAGATTTGGTAAAAGAGTTACGAAAGTTAAAATGTGAACAAAATATTATTAAAATATTATATTTTAAAAATATTTAATTAAAATTTAAAAAAATTGAGTTATTTATTAGATTTATATGAAAATTTAAAAAATCATAATAATGAGGAAATAAATTTAGATAACTTCTGGATCTAAACATGCTTTATGTACTTATGTACTTCTTAGCACGTACCAAAACATCTATCTCAATGTTAATTGAGATATATAGTCTCAAATACAAATATTTTGATATTGACTCCTTCTATACATAAGCCTTTAGCTTCTCCAATTTCACATACTTGTTGATGTAGATTTATCTTTATCTTTTTTTTTCCCTTTTATATAGCACTTTGAGAATTCCCTCCAATTTCTCTTCTTCCCAAATCAATTTTGTCGACTCATTTATTTTCATTTTTTTTTTCAAAACTACAAATTACTCACATAAAATTCACTTTGTATGCACATTTTTGTCTGCACTAACCCTCCTATAAGAATTGGAAAAACCCACACCCAAATCCTCATTTTGCTACAACCCGCAAACGTAATGTCTGAGTAGAAAATGGACGAGGACGTAAATGGGTCTTCTAGATTTGGTTCCAAAGAGAAGGAAATAAAAATGTTGTATAAATGAAGACTTTAATGGTTGGAACGTCGTATGGGAGGTAGTTGTGGAGGTTCCTTAGAGTTTAGGCTTGAAGCGCTTGAATTAAAAATAAATAAAAAAGGCCCATTTACATCCTTGTCCGTTTGAAATACTTATTCTTTTGGTGCCTTTTTTTCTCCTTTGGGTTCAAGTTGTAGTGTTGATTTGATTCTGACCATGAGTGTTGTAGGAATGGAGCTTGGATTCGCAATTTCAAGTTGAAAATAGATGCTATTTGGTGTTTAGATTCGCACAAAGTGAAACAAAGTGGGAAAAGAAAATAAAAGTAATGGAAGTAGATCGATTTGCAAATAAAACCGTGACGTGGAAACCGAATCGAGTTTGCCACGTGACATAGTGTGGTGTAGGTAAAACAATCCGACTTAACAATAGATTTATTCTTCGATATTTTATATTTATTTCAAGACAAATAAAGAGTTGTGCTCAATCAAAGCGACACTCTTGAGACTTGGGAGTAGGGGTGGGCGGTGGGCCCCATCCCCCGTCCACCTTACCTTCGTGTGGGCAAGACGGATCCTTTGTTTGCCAGATGTGGGAGTGGATGGCCTTGCTCGCATTTGGTCCTCCAGCGAGGACGGAATGATGGTGGCACCCATCTCGCCTTTGCATATATAAAGGGAAGAGAGGTGCTACATAAAAATCCCTTAGATAGCACGAAAATGTACGAAGTGTGCCATGTGGATAAGTATAGGAAAAAAAAAATAGAAGCTTTTTTTGCTTTTCTACTTTTGCTTTTCTCTCTCATTTGTCATCCTTTTGCCTAGAATCTCTTCTCCTTCACAGCAATGATTCATCCATCCTCTAGCCCTGCTTCTCTTCTCCCGCCCAGCATTTCTCTTCTCCTAGGTAAAATGTGTGTGTAAGTGATTTGTAAAATAAGCATTGCAAGTGATTGTAAAAAGAATATTAACAAAATGAAATATATATGAGATCTACGATTATCTTCTCTTGGCCCAGTATACATAAATATTATTGTATGTAAGAACTAAGAAATCATGAGCCAGTGGTGCAGTATGTAATAAGTGATTCCTTGGAAAATAATCATTTCCATTCTCCTTTGAACAACATCAGTAATCCCACTATCAAATCCAACAATCAATAAGATCATGGAAACCACCCTGAGGATATATTGATAAGACTTGGACTTGGAAAGGACACGGACATCAGTCGGAAGATACTGGCTTTCCACCCACCAAAGTTGAGGTCAAAGTAGCAAAATAAATCCAAGCAGAAAACCTGCCAAGAATCCTCTGATGCGAAGGAAAGTTAACGTGAGGAATAATTCCAACTCTTTCTCCAAGACTCTTCTCTCTACGGGACGACATTGCAATATTTAGGCAATTAGGGTAAAATGTAGTTTTCGCATATATTTCTTGTTTTTCGTGTCTCCTACTGTTCGTGCGTTATATCATTTTTCTAAAGGGAATCCTCTCTTATTTTCTTGAACTTTTGAGCCTCTACCCGTCACCCCCTTCTTTGAAAACTCTCTTTTATCACGATCTTTCTCCTAGAGTCATCAAATCATCAACATAATTCTTCTCAGGCAACTGATATTATAAAGAATATTTGGTCTAATAGGATGATTTAGTCATTACTCCTACTTCATTTAGACATGTATTGAGCGACATTGCTTATTTCGATGAGTTGTTGGTTTACGACCTAGTTTTGACTTTGGATCCAGTTGATAATAAGAAGAATAGAAGAAGATCACTTAATCTACAAAAGAAGATGAATCTGTTGCTCCAAAACCCTTTTCGTCTTCTTCCTCAAAATCTCCTTCCTCTGAAAATGTTCGTTTACAATCTCTCTTTTATTTGGAAAGGCTAGCCTTTTAGCATGATCAATAATACTTTTGTTTTTCTTATATGTATTTTACAAGAAATCAAATTGACAAGGAATGAAAGATAAACGGAAAAGAAGAAAAGTCCTAAACTTTTCTTGTGGGGATGTTTCTTCTAGTACGACACCAATACGTCCATGAGCTCCACAAAGGGTAGAGCCACTCTTGCAGAGCCTTCGAAAGCCTTAAACTTGAGTCTTGCTCTGCGAATTCATTGTTATTGTTGTCTTCCATTAAAGGTAAGTATCTCAATGGAGTCTCTCTCAATTTAATGTCTTTTTTTATTATATTATTTTGTATAATAGAGGACGGATGTTGGCCTAGTTGAGGAGGAGTCAGGGGCAAACGGATAAAGGTCCACGGTCCATTCCCGCAACCTGTGTAGTGGATGGGGTACTTCGTCCCTGCATGGATGGGGGCGGATTGTAGGAAAAAAAATCTCTACCTCCCTATATAAGATTTTGAATTTATCAACAAATATAATCTATTTCGTTATTCTAAGTGGTTATTCTATTTTAGGTAATGAAAAACTTATTATTCTTAACTCTTGGGTTCAAGAATTCCTATATAACTTAAGCGACACAATAAAAACTTTTTCAATTTTTTTATTAATTGATTTATGTATAGGATTCCATTTGCCCCACGGTTGAAAACTAATTATTTGCTCTTTATATAAAGATTTTGGATTTGCTCTTAACGATTAAATTATATCTAGTCTTGTTTCTACTTTCCCGATCATTCTAGTTATAATTATAAAATATTTGATCTTCCCTTTTTTGAATCGTGCATCTCCCTCACCTGTAGCCTTGTTTTTGCTTGCTATATCTGTTTCCAGGCTCAGTATTTTTTTCCTATTTTGTTTCTGCTACTAGCCAATTGGGAGAGCAATACAAGTAGAAGGTGGTTGTGGTGAGCGTCTCCCTTCTATTGACACCCGATCTCCTCGCATTTGCGATTCAGATGTAATTATTGAGGTATGTAATAAAACCTTCCTCAAACTACACTAATATGATGGTGTAGTTGTGTGCTAGACTTTATGATGCATATGCTGTGTAGATAGCTAAGATTTTGGATGAACAGATTGTATTGCAAGACTCTTTAGATGATGATTATCATATATGTTGGTTTCACATCTTAGATGGCAAAGAAGTTTACTGATTGGATTGAATGAATTGTAGTGTGTGTTGCTTGACGCATTAGGGATCATTCCCCCCCCCCCTCCCCCCATTTCCTTGGTTCCAATAATTGCATTCATTTTTTAGGGGGAGATCATCAAATAAGAAGCCTCATTTGTTAGCTTGTTATTGCATTTGCATTCATAAGGGTATTAACCATTTCTACCCAACAAAATTTTAAACACAACCACTGCAATATGCCAATAAGTAAAGAGTACTGTTCTACCCATTTAATGAGCTTAGTCTCAATTTATGTATTGCTGCCAATAGGGATGAAAGAAAAAATGTTCTCATTTGTTGGGTTGGTGTGTTAAAATTACAGTCACTAACTCTGTTCATAAGCATCAAACAAAGGCAAGTCAAGTAACAGAAGTGGCAATATTGGGCAAGGTTAAAGGCAACAAAAATGGAAATGAAGTCTTCGGCATCGATTGATAGTACGAGGGACATACCTTTCAAAATTTTGATTAACAGACCTCAAGTCCAACCATGTTAGTGTTTTTCCACCAACTTAATTTGGAGGCTTGGGGGCAAGCTTATTGATCAAAAGGTCCATAACCATGGAAAGGAAATCAGTGATAGATATAATTAACTATTTGCCTTTTGAAATCTATCATACATGTATATGCAAAAGTAAACTGATCATTTTTTAAGTCAATTGACAATTTTTGTTGAGATGAGGCTGACATTTTTTTTTTCTAATCTTTAAGCTTGGTTATTTCATTTGAAGGGATGGATTTCGTGGGTTTTTTTAAGCCTTGGGTTGGATTCTATTTTCACTGCATTGTAGGGTTTGGTTGGTTTCCTGGCAAGAATAGGGGGAATTACAGCTACGTGTAGTTTTCTTTGGTAGTCATGTATATGTTTTATAGTGTCATTTATTCTATTCAATGAGGAAAGTTTCAAAAAGATTTGACCAACGTTAGAAAGAGAAGAAAATCAGTGACTTCAAAGCATATATTCTTTGCCTAGATAATTCAGAAAAATCTGTTGTCCCAAGCCAGCTCTTTTAATCTCATATTAGAACCACCATTACAGAGCTGAAAATAAGTCCAAAACTCAACAATTCTTTTTTCTGCTTTGTGTTTTGTGTTAAATATCTTTTGCATGCCCAATCTTTTTCAGTGGTGGTGATATTGGGAATTTAGGGGAGTTTTATTATTTTTATTTCCAGCCAAGAGATGTTCCGTATTCCATTTTTTCTCTTAGTAATGTGCTTATGGGTGCGCTTTATACATCTTTGTTGATGTTCTTTATTTTAGTGATGTAAGTGTTTTCTGAATAATCTTGATTTTCAAGTTGGGTGTCTTTTTTTCAGAATTCAATGATGAATGATGCAAACTAGGTGCAAGGGAGCCAAACCTGAACTTGAAAGGCTTCTTACAAAATGCATACATGCCCCAACTTTGAAGGGAGGAGATGATGGTGATAGTGATAGTGATGCAGCATCAGAATATATAATCAGAGATTTAATAGAAGATGTTAAAACATTTTGCAAAGATTTTGGTCTTGGATTTCAAAATGACCATTCATGATATATATTTAGATAGGCACAATATTTTGTATAAATGGTTGGAATACTTGAAGTCAAGTAGCTATTCCAAAAAATGGCTTGAAGTGCACTACTTGAAGTGCATACTTCTTATGATGAAGTCAAATAGCTTGTCTTTGTCATCTTTGGTTGATCCCCTTTGATCAATTTATTGGCTTTAATAAATTGCAAGGCTTGGCTTTAATAAGACTTTTGAAGTTTGGCTGCCAATAGAAGAATTGTTTAAAGATTTATGTGCATATTTTTAATTTTGTTTCTATTGCAGATGATATGTTCATGTTGTTTTCTCTATACAATGAGATGCTTGACGATAATTACATTTGTACCATTAAAGACATTAAGGCACAAATTTTCTCTTGCAGAAGCCTATTTATTTTTGCTATTGGTTCAAGAATAAACCAAAAAATGTTTGGAATCAACTAAAAATGCAATACTTGAAGTACATAAGTTCTAAAAATGCTTAGAATACTTGAAGTGCATAAACCAGAAAAGTTTACAAAAATCAGAGTCAATTGACTTCAATTGAAGTCAATTGAAGTGTACAAATAATCTTCATTAAACATAGTGATTTAACACCATAAAATTTACATACATGGTTTCATCAAATCATGTGCACAACCTAAGAACCATTCAAAACTCGTATAATCCATACATCGGTCTTTGACATGAAATTTATCCAAACCAAGCTAACACTATTATAAATGTGAGAAACCAATACAAACACAATAATTCTCATTTTTTTAACTTCTTCGGTATTTTTCTCACTTTATCCTTCATTTTCTAAATGTCATATTTGTGCGGTAATACATCATCCCATGCCTTATCTGCTCATATAAAGAACTCACACCTCGTATTTTCCTGCATATAGTACAAACTCTCAATTCATACCTCGCATCTCCATGTGTATTTGGGCTTTTACCTAATTATGAGGATCAATGAAAATTCTTACTTATAAAAAAAATAAAAAATGAAAAACCTATATTTATTCTACAAGTAACAATATATATATATTATTTTTGATAAGTAAAAAGTAACTTCATTGATGAGAAAAAATAGGCAAAGTCCAAGTACACTAGAGGTATACAAAAGACAAGTCTATATACATTCTAAGAGACTCTGGATCAAGGAGAGGAACTCATGCACATTACTGTCATTGGGTACAAGATCTAAAAACCAAAGGATTAAAGTTTGCAAAAAGAAATTTTGTAACTCCGCCATTGTACGCTCTTTGTCTTTGAAACATCGTGCATTCCTTTCTGACCAAACATACCACATAATGCATAAATGGATCATCCTCCATGCTGCAATCACTTGTGGAAAACCGTGGATACCCTGCCAACACGCCATCAGATCGACTACCTTAGCCGGCATCACCTAAGCTACATCCACTCTAGTGAAAATCTCATTCCACAAAGCTCTTGAGACCTCACAATGCATCAATAAATGGTCCACAAATTCACCATGACTTTTGCACAAATAGTACCAATCCATTACAATAAGTCCCCTTTTATGTAAATTATCCATAGTGAGAATATTCTCAAGGGCTGTAGTCCACACAAAAAAGCCACTTTTGAAGAGACACTAGATCTCCAAATACTCTTCCAAGGAAAGGATGCATTGCCTTGCGCTGCTAGAATTTTATAATAGGCTTTTACTGTAAATTTCTTGCTTGTTGTAGATCGCCACTGTATCCTGTCAACCTGTGCTGGAATATTTCCAAAAGAGTATAACAAGCTAAAAAAAGTCTGTAACATTATTCAATTCCCAATCATGATTATCCCTAGTAAAAAGTATGTTCCACTGGAGAGTGCCATAAGCATTGACATATAAATCTGCCACCACAGCCTCCTGGTTAACTGCAATGCCATAAAGGTTGGGAAAGACCCTCTCTAGAGAGTGATTTCCACACCACAAATCATGCCAAAATCTGATTTTTGTGCCTTCTCCCAACACAAAACGTATATTGTTTGAAAACATTGCCAACCCTCCTTATATACTTCCACAAGCCCACACCATATCCTCCTCGCACTTTATTAATGCACCATCCCCCCAGGCTTCTCCATGTCTAGGGACCACGACTTTCTTCTACAACGACTCTCCTTCCATGTGATATCTCCATAACCATTTTTCTAGTAGTGCTTTATTAAACAACCTCAAGTTATGCACTTCCAATCCCTCACTGACTAATGGAGAACATACTGTATTCCACTTTACAAGGTAGAATTTAAATTCCTCCCCCAACCCCCTGTAAGAAATTTCGAAATAGCTTCCCAATCCTATTTGCGATCCTTGCAGACAAAGGGAAGAGAGATAAGAAATATGTCGGAAGATTAGATAAAGTGCTTTTGATTAAGGTAAGCCGCCCCCCTTCGAAAGGTATAACCGTTTTCACCCAGTTAACCTTCTTTCTACTTTCTTAATGACACCATCCCAAATGGCTTTAGCTTTGATTGTAGCACCTAACTGAAGGCCCAAGCATTTCATAGGTAGAGACGACACTTGGCATCCCATGATATTTGCTAAGCTATTGATATTAGGTACCAACCCCACCGCCACCATCTCAGATTTATGAAGATTTATTTTAAACCCCGAAACAGCTTCAAAGCATAAGAGAAGTGCTCGCAAAACTTGAATTTGGCCCTGATCCGTCTCACAAAGAGAAGTGTGTCATCTGCAAATAAGAGGTGGGAGATCATAACTGAACCATTATTCTCGTTACCCACTAAAAAACCAGCTAAGTAGCCACCATCCACGGCTGCCTTTACCATTCGTCCTTGTGCTTCCATAATTATGACAAAAATGAGAGGAGATAATGGATCCCCTTGCCACAGCCCACGGGAACTGTTAAAGAAACCCGCTGGTGTACCATTAACTAACATTGAGAAACGAACTGTCGTCACACAATGCCGAATCTATGAAATCCACCTATCACTGAACCCACATCTCTCAAGCAAGTAAAACAAAAACTCCTAATTCATATGGTCGTTTGCTTTTTCCATATCAAGTTTATAAAGGATGCCAAGTAAGCCCTCATTTAGCCTAAGATCCAAGCATTCATTGGCTATGACTACTGAGTCTATTATTTATCTTCCCCTTACAAAAGCATTCTAAGGTTTGGAAATTATCTGTGAGATTCCAGATTTATGTGTATTTTTACACGTTATTTTTATTATTATTGTTGATTATATTAATTTAATTTAATAATATTATTAGTCATATTTTATTTGTTTAAAATATTTATTCGAGCTATTAATTAGTTAATATTGAGTTACGTTACTTTTCTTATTAATTTTAATGTGAGGTAATTATATTAATAATTGGATTTAAATTCTTTTATTTTATTATGTGATTTTATTTGATGTGCTTTCTTAATAATAATTAGCGTTCCATAATGAAATTGTTCTTTAAATTAAATTGGTTCATTGTTGGTTTTTAAATATTTTATTTTAATTATATTAAATTGTAGTATTATCAGTCGAATTTTATTTAATTTATTGTGTTTTTCTAGTTGGACTCATTTTTTTCTTTTTTTCTTTTCTTTTTCTTTTCTTTTTCCTCCTTTCTTTCCATGTATTCGGCCCCAGCCCCGTGCGATTTCCCCCCTCTCCTGTTTGGCCGTTCAGCCTTAGACAGCCCAGCCATCCACCGCCGCCCACTGCCTTTCACCGCCCATGCCGCTGGCACCCTTACCCTCCAGTGACCTTCCTTACACCGGTGGTGCACCTCCGGTAATCCCCTAGCTGGCGCGTGAGTCTTAAACCCGAAATGGCTATTTTAGCTTCCTTTGCATTTTCCGACCATCGCTGGCCACCCCTTAGTATTGACGACCTACCAGTAGTCTCCTCTCACTCCGGTGAGCATAACCCACCGCCCAAAACCATCCATCTCCGCCGTTTTCTCTTCCACCTGAAATGGGTCCTTAAATGGATCCATTTTCACTGCGCCGCTGTCCGGCCACCGTGAGCCTCACCTTCACCACCAAAATGTTCCCCTACCCCAGCCGGTCATCCCCCTAACTCAGCTCTTCAAACCGCAGCCTCACATTCTCGGTACAATTCCAAACCCAAAAATGAGTTTCCACCCTTTTGGAGCCCGATCCGCCACCTTCGGGTGGTTGTGCCGTCACACCACCACCTCCATAAGATTCCACACCTTCCATTGAGTGTCTCCTTAAATTTTGGTGTCAAACCGAGTACTTTAGTCTAACGTATAAGTGACCGCTACAAGCGCTGCAGAATGACGTCTGCTCAAAGGAATTAAGTTTTAACCGCTCTAAGTACTTTCCAAACGAATTTTAAAGATTTAAATATATTTTTGGCATCAACAATTGTTGTGTTTGATTATTGTTGAAATTTATTAATTATTGGCTTTTGGTGTATGACTGTCTGCATTGTGTATTTACGTGCATGTTCATGGAAATATTTGGAAATTGATTTTTTGCATGATTTCGGATATTCATGTGTTGGAAATGGAAACTTGATTTTTATTAAGTTTACTGATTTTAATGGTTTTGGCTTAATCATAACGTAGACGACGATACGTAACGCCCGTTGTGATCAGCGTGTGTGTGGATGACATAATGGGGACGGCGATACGTAACGCCCATTATGGTCATTGTGTGTGCATTTCATATCGGAGACGGCGATACGTAACACCCGCTATTAAATGTGTGTAAGTCATAATGGGGACGACGATACGTAACGCCCATTATGATTGGCAGTGTGTGAATAACATAACGGGGACGGCGATACGTAACGCCTGTTATGGTTATCGGGTGTATATTTCATATCGAAGATGGCGATATGTAACGCCTGGTATGAAATGAATGAGTGTGTATGAATCATAATGAGGACGGTGATCTGTAACGCCTATTATGATTGGTGACGTGTGTATATCATATTGGGGACGGCGATACGTAACGTCCGGTATGATTGGATTTGCAGATATTATTTCTGGAAAATGATGGATGATTTTACTATAATTTTATCGTAGATCAAAATGAGATTTTGGTGTGTTTATTTTATTTAGTTTGAGAAAGATGATCTTTTGATATTCATGCATTAGGTGTCGTGTTCATGAGTGATGTTGTCGTTATTGCATGAGTATATTTCTATCTTTTGGTTTGGTTGGGTTGTACTTACCTGCGATGCCATCTTGGCGTCGTAGATTTTTGGATGCAGATTTTTGTGGAAGTTGAGCCTGAGGAGGCGGCTTCGTCGTTGGAGTATTTATTTACAATTTGTTATATTGGGAAGTGTTTTCCCATTTTTACAAATATGTATTTTTATGATTTATCTTTCGGATGACTGTATTAAATCTCTTATTGGAAAACTTATGTTATAATAGTTTGTAAAATATTTCTAAAAAATTCTGGTATTTAGATAATGATTTTATTATCCGCTGCGACTTTTATTTTATGCATGTTACGTGTTCACACACTTAGTACTTGATGTTGGGGGTGCGTGACTCGTGTTGTCAGTATCCTGATGTCTCGATTCCCGTGTTTATTTTAAAAGAAATTTGGGGGTGTCACATTATTTGCCCCATAACCATACTAAGCCGATTAGCAAGTACCTTTGATTAAATCTTGTAAACCTCACTCACTAAGTTTATAGGTCTAAAGTCCTCGATCTTTATTGCCCTCTGTTTCTGTGGAATAAGGGCACTGAAAGTTGCATTTAGACATTTCTCAAACTTCCTATAATCATAGAACTCCCGAAACACCTGCATGATATCACCTTTCAAAATCTCCCAACAATGCTGAAAAAAACCCATTGAAAAGCCATTCGGCCTGGGTGCTTTGTCTTTTGCCATCTTGTTAATGACTTTATGTACCTCTTCTTCTTCGAACAGTCTGTCTAATTGTCTTGCGCTCTAAGTGTCAATGCGCTCAAATATCAACATGCAAGTTCTGATAATATGTCATAATATTGTTCTTTAAATCCAAAGGGGATGAGAGAACTTGGTTTCCTGAGTTGAGTGACTCTATGGCGTTGTGCGCCTATGTGAGTTAGCTATTTTGTAGAAAAATTGTGTACATTTATCCCCTTCTTTTAACCATAGGGCTCGAGATTTTTGTCGCCACGAAATCTCCTCCATCAGCAATACCCTATCAAGTTCTGTCACCACTGCATTTCTTCTTTCAACAACCTCATCTGTAGGTTCTCCCAACAAGACTTGCCCCTTCAACTCTTGTAGCTCTCCCATAAGAGAGGTCTTTTGACTATCTATACAACCAAAGACTTCCATGTTCCACTTCTTCAGATCTTGCTTCAAAGCTTTAAGCTTGCCTGCCAAAATAAAATTAGGAGTTCCAGTGAACTAATAAGAAGCCCACAACTCACGAACCTTATCCGTAAAACCATCAATTACAAGCCACATGTTTTCAAATTTGAAGTACCAACATCCTTTGTGAATGCCCTCACAATCTAACAAAATGGGAAAGTGATCTGAGCAAACTCGACTAAACTTTTTTTTATACAAGTCTGGAAAATGTGTTTCCCAGGAAGGAAAGACAAGAAATTTGTCCAATCTCAACCATCCTTTATTGTTGGGCCATGTGTACTCTCCTTCAACAAGCAGTAGGTCCATGAGATTTATATCAAATAAGAATTCAGCAAAATCCTCCATAGCTGGTGAGGTACGGTGATTGCTCGAACGCTCACTCAGAAACCGAGTGATGTTAAAGTTCCTACCCCTACACCACAACACATTCCATAAACAATATACTCCTAATAATTCATCTCAAAAACTTTGCCTATCTCTATCCAAGTTAAGCCCATAAATGTCTGCATAAGCCCATTCCCACCCATTGACTACATTTTTAAAGAGGCATGTAGTCGAGAAAAAAGTACACCCCCTGATGCTCCCAAAGAAGCCAAGTAGAACCATCCCACATACGGACACCCCCACAAACTTTGAATAACTCTTCTATCGACAATACCCAATTTTGTTTCTTGAAAACAAACGACATCAACCTTTCACAACCGCAATAGAGATTTGATACACAAGCGTTTATTACGATCAATTAGCTCACGTACATTCCATGATAAAATCTTCAGCTTCATGAACAAAAATTGATTCCCCTCCCCTTCATTCTAGACCTTCCACCACTCTCATCCTTCATGTCATAGTTGATAGAGCATTGTAGTCTTTTGAGTTTTGACTCTTTTTGGAGTGGACTTCACTCCATTTTCTTCAATAGCCACTGCCAAAACTTTGAATTGTTCAACAAAGCTAGTAGAAGACACCCCAAAAATATGTTACAATTCCTCCATTTTTTTAAACACCTAATCTAAAAGAAATCGTTCTGAGTTGGGATTAGGAGAAAGCATGCAAATGGGCTCTGCCTCTTCCCTATCAGGGCATATCCCATCACAACAAGCTAACTGCACTTCCCTCTCATCCTCCTTTAAAATAGAACAATGATTCTACCCAGCAGAGTTCGAAAGGGATTCTACGCCTTCACTCCCCTTATCTTCATTCTCCACCATTGGCCTCGGTCCCTTCCTCTACCTCCGTCGGCCTCTTCTGTGTGGTCTCCGGCAATACAAAAATGACCATCACCCAATTCTCCTCGCTCAAAGGGATCGGTGCAGAGGAGTTCGCATCGCAAAGATCTTTCGAAATGCTTGCTGCTGCAGAGCAAGTCGCCGGCGGAGAGGTGTCCGACATACCCTTCAACTCCTTTGAGCCCTACTTCAGTAAGGGTGCTTGAATCTGGGCTCCGCAAAGCTCGTAACTCTCCTCTGGAACTCTTTTCGGCAAACTAGACTTTGCCAAGGTGTTTAGCTCTGTCTTCGATACCATTAAAGCTCGTGATGGTGGAAGGTCACACAACATCGAGGCTTCTCCAGGCGACGAGAGCTTCTTCCTCCAGATGTGCCCTAGATGGGGGCTTAGGACTTGGGCTTGCCTTTCGATATCAAGGCCGAAGTGGATTGGGCCTTATGTGCCTATGTCTCCATAATACCCTTCCCCTTATCTAAGGTCTGTCCAATTTCTACAATCTCTGCCCTAGTTTTCTCCTGGCCCAACACCAGGCCCAAATCCAACTCCATCACTTCTAACCCCTCCGCGCACTGTTTCATTAAAGATAGATTACTTTGCAAGACATCCAATTGCTTTTGTATGTCAGCCATCACCTGCAAAAATGTTTCATTCTCCGTGCAAGCAACATGTTTGTCACCTTTCTCTATGCCAACCAATTTTGTTTGCGCTGTGATTTCAAATTCCAATAAAGGTGGTTGCTACAAAGCTTTCTTGTATGATCGGTATGGTTGATATTTATTTATTCCTATCGTCAGAGGTGATAACGGCAACTAACGAGTGCTTTTGCCAACCTCCTTCAATATTTTCACCAATTTTTTCCATCCCCTTTTGTTTTTATCTTCTGGAATGAAGATATTTTTACGACGTTTTCCCGCACGGTGTTCCACCAATGCCATGAACACCCCTCAAAAGTTAGAGCATTTCTGCACTTGAACCCCCTATTTCCTTCCCTGTGTGCAGAGTAGAAGGCCTTACTTCCCATATTCATACTGTCTTCCATGGCCTTTGCTAACTATCGCCTAATTTCTAAATCAAAACTGATTCTTTTCACAAATTTCCATCCCCTTTCAATAATGTGCATCCACTGCCCCTCCCTAGTCACCTCAAAAGACTTGGATTTAATAACCACCACATTGAAATCCCTCATTGAAACTGCCAAAACACTCAATAATCACATCTCCATGGGCTCCAAAACAAAACCATGTGATAAAGCTAGAGAGAGAGAGAGAGAGAGATTAGGGAAGCTACCAGGAAAGTTTATATAAAGTAATAATAAAATTTGATTATTAGTACAAAAGGGTGCTAACCAAATTCATTAGAAGTACACATAGATCAAAACCCATATTTTTGTCCTGTTACATGCTAGACACCAAACTATATTTTTCCTAAGTTATTCATTTTCAATAGTAATAAGTTTAATCAAATACAGTAAGAGAAATTAATCGAGACATGTTAAATATGGTAAGTGTTAACTTTGGTAACTACAAACAAAATTGAGATGAGCATGGGCTTCATCAAGCTTTGTTTGCTGGGTAATCTTCAAATTTGAGTTTGAGTTTGGTTTGTTTAGAAATGAAGAAGCTCATAATGAGCATGTTAGAAAGGAAAGCTTGAGCTACTCATGACAAACTATTTTATTTTATGGCCTAATTATTTATTATTATTGTATACAGTATTTGAAGCAACAAATGATGTATTATGCCATTTTTATTAAAATTAAAAGAAAGTACACATTGCCCAAGCAAGCTAACATTGATGTCTTACTAATTGTTGGATTTTCTTTACATAAAAAAAAATATTGATATCTTACTAAATTCATAAATCCCATCAGCCCCAAATTTTTATTTTTTCGCATGTTTAGTACCACAAAAATGCAAGATAAAGTGAATGGTTTAGCGCTAAAAAGTTAAAATAACACAATATAGAACTCATTATCCGAAATACCAAACAAGGTGCAGACTTATTGAAATTTTACTGTTAATCAAATCTTTATTGTTGATGCAACTTTCCTTTGGTTTAAATGTATATCTACTAATCTCTCTAATTTCCAAAAAGCGCAAAGCTTTCCTTTTGAAGCAGAATAAATATTCATTTTTTGGATTCTTGTAAAATTGTGGCAAGTTGGAGAATAAATTAAAATTTAAACAATGTGCTGAGACTTGGAAAATGTTGGTCTAAAACTCATTAAATAAATGCACGTAGTTGAAAGTGTTATTAAAGCTAGATTGGATCCAAAATGGGCATAGATAGATACCTGTATGTGTGTCCCTCTTTCAGAAGGAAGCTAGGGTTTTTTTTTTTTGTGGGAGGGGAGTGTTTCTAGTGCACGGCAATTGGACCAAATGTGAACATAAGAAATTCCATATCAGGTTCCTTCTAATCCCATATGCATTCTGCCGAATTTTGATTTCCTTTGTCTACCCTGCCGATAAATTCTTCACTCTTTGTTTCTCAATCACAGCCTTAAGAATACTTGAGCTATTAGAAGTGTGTTGCTCTGCCCAGGGAGGGGGCGAGGGGGACGGGGGGATAGTTTTTTTTTTTTTTGGGATTTATAATAAAAAATGATTGGTAGTATCCACACTCATTACATTTACTTTCACATAAACAATACACGTATATAATTCATATAAAAATAAATATAACGAGTGTGAATACTCCCTAACATTGCTTATTTATAACCCTTATTTCCTCCTGCAAATGGAAACGAATCTGAGACTGCACATCGTTTGGTGGCATTTTGGTCATTCTCAAAGTGCAATTAATGGTGTGTTTTGAGCTGTCCCCAAACACCGGCTGCTTCCAATCACTTTTCTTCTCTTATTTCTTCCTCCCGTCTCACTCGTCTTCAAACTTCAGTCTCTCCTTCAGCCCTTTCATTTCTTCAGATTTTCTCACGCCGTGCCCTCCATCGTCGCCGTCGGCACCCCACGCAGTGGCGCAGCTCAAGCCTCGTCTTCCACCTTCGCGGCATCGCCCAGTCGCACCCACGTACCAGTCACGACCCCTCTCCTCCTCCAAGTTCTCACGCCGCCCCCTCTTCAAGGTAGCTTCATTGTTGATCTGAAAATATGGGACTTTGTTAGAAACTTAGAGTTAGGGTTTGGTTTTTTAGGAGCAATTTTTACTATTTAATATTTATACTTTATTTTTCCATTAATTGTTTGAGTTGTTCTTCTAGATTGCTATTTATGTGAAGTTATATGTGTGTTAGAAACCCTAGTGAAGTTATATGTCTGTTAACGGGTTTTATCTTCTAGTGATTCAGCAAACAAAACCGTCTCATTACTCAAGACAAGTCCTGCCATGAAGGATATAATAAATTGCATAAACCACTAAAGCTAAATGTAGGATCATTTCAAGATAACGATAAAAGAAATAATTGAAAATCAGTGCAGTTAAAATACCAGGCATACAAGAGCTTATAACAGTGAAGAACCTCATTTTTTTCTCAAAGAGGGAGGTAATCTTAAAATACAGAGCTTCCGATTTAAGGGCTCAGTCTAGGATCCAAATTATGGTACTGATAAAGCAGTCAAATACCTCGACAAGACAGACATGAGAGACTCCCAATTGCATTTATATATATATATATATATTTTTTTATCTAAATATTAATCTGAAGTGATATCAGAATAAAATTGAATAACTAAATCAACAATTATAGGTAGAATATAAGAACTAATCCTTTCAAATGAAAAACAAAAACTTGAAACAATTATCCCAAGAAAGCCATAGCCATGTCAAAAGTGCAGTACAATTTGACAAACAGTTGGCACGCGTACACTAGGCCTACATAAAATGCTTCAAACAAGCAGACATCAGCAAAAGCACATGGACTTCGAAGGTTAGGTGTCCCTATCGAGCCATTCTAAATGTCTAATGTCATCAAAACCTGGAACATAAAACTTAGGAGTTGACAAACATAAATGAAAGAACTTTGCTTCTATATTTATATAAGAACCGTAACCAGCAACAGTACAAGATCCTTTTTACCGAAATTGAACAAAACCATAATGTTGGAAACACCCAGAACACGAATAAACCCAGGTTGACTAACTCACCGGAGTCGAAGGTTGGGTTTTGCTTCGTATGGTTCCAGACTCTAACTGTGCTGTTTAATAGAAGTAGCTTGCTTCGCTTGTAGGGTTATGTAGTATATAATATACGTATCATAGAGCTGCTAAAGAGACCCACACGTGTTAAAAGGTTTTTTTTTTAAAAAAAAAAATGAAAAGTATCTTATCAAAATAACTTAAGAGTAAAAATTTTACATTCCTCTTTATAAAGAATCTTTAATTCTTTAGAGATGTGAAATTGCTTTGTGAAATTTTAAAACTTTTTTTTCCATTAGAGATTTTTCTATTTAGGATATGAAACTTATTAGAATTATCTACGTATTTTGTTTTTGGATCTTATGTGTTTTCTTAAAAGAGAAGTTGTCCATCATTTTGATGATATTGATGAAGTAATGAGATTTCTTTGCTTTGTTTAGAGCTGAAATATTGCAGCTGTATCAGTTTGTTTTCAGCTGTCTCTCAAGTTATTGCAGTTATATTAGTTTGTTTTCAGTTTTGTAATGGAGAACCCAAATTGCATCATTAGGATACAGAGGCTTTATTTGGACTATTGTACCAATAACTTGAACTTCATGGTGTGCTTGATTGTATCAATTTCATTTGCGAATATCAATTGAGACATATCTTGAAGGTGTTAAGGTTTGTTGAGGTTTATTTGGGTCTTTTCAGAGTGTATCGACATGACATTTTATAGGGTCGTGTTAGGGTTTACGTTTTTGACACGAAACCCTTTATGAGTGGTATATGGGTTGACTCTATAGACGTAATGTACAAGTCTTAACACGACACGAACACGACTCGTTGACACGTATTGACACATCTAGGAAAAATTAGCTACTATGCATTGACAATTCTACTAGACTTTACATCTTTCATGAAAGTAATTGCATATTTGGGGTACTCAAACCGTACGGTTACAACTGTATTTTACCATATCTTGAAACTCAAGATTTATGTCACTAAGTGCAAGGAGATAAATATTCTAGGAAATTGACAAAGGAGCCATGAATATCCACTAAGGAGTACTTATAAAAAAATATCCACTAAGGAGTCAATATGCATGTTATTTTAATTGCACTGATTTTCAATTATTTCTTTTTTTGTTATCTTGAAATGATCCTACATTTGGCTTTAGTGGTTTATGCAATTTATTATCCTTCATGGCAGGACTTGTCTTGAGCAATGAGACGATTTTGTTTACTGCATCACTAGCAGATAGTAAACACTTGAAAGTGTCCTTCCTGCTATAGAAATCTTACCGTCAGAAGCAGTAATTTCTATTTCTGACTCTCCTCCATGTCTCTCAGAAGACCACCACCACCTCGGCTTCTACTTAACAAGGTCTCTTGTATGAGGAATGCCCAACAAATCTTGCGGCATGTAAATGTCTCCATTCATGATGGCGGGGCACTCGTGCTAACGGGTGCCAATGGATCAGGGAAGACTACTTTCCTTCGCATGCTAGCTGGATTTTCTCGGCCTTCTGCAGGCGAGATCCTTTGGAACGGTCATGACATAACTGAGTCAGGAGTATTTCACCAGTACAAGCTTCAGCTCAATTGGCTCTCCTTGAAAGATGCCATCAAAGATAAGTTTACAGTCTTGGACAATGTCCAATGGTTTGAGGTTCTTGAGGGCAAGCAGGGGAAGTCTATGCCAGCGCTGGAGTTGATGGGTCTTGGGCGGTTGGCAAAGGACAAGGCGAGAATGCTGTCAATGGGGCAACGGAAAAGGCTGCAACTTGCAAGGTTGCTAGCAATGGATCGGCCAATTTGGTTGCTTGATGAGCCTTCAGTTGCATTAGATGAAGAAGGGGTGAAGTTACTTGAGTATATCATTGCCGAGCACAGGAAGAAGGGTGGGATTGTGATTGTGGCAACACATCTCCCTATTCAAATTGAAGACGCCATGTTTCTCAGGCTGCCACCAAGGTTTCCAAGGAAGATGACATTCGTAGATATGCTTGATCGGACAGACCTCCTTTAGCCATCCCATTACTAATATTATTGTTTTCCTTCTTTTTACCCTTTTATTTGTACCTTTGCAAAGCCTAAGGGAGCAAATTGTGTATTAGAAGTGGGGGTTTGTACCAGCATCGAGTTGATTTCCTTATTATTATTATTATTATTTTCATATTACGAATAAAAAGGCCTCAATGGGACCAGCTGAACTGTTTTCTTCACATTCGAAGTGATGTGTGAATGTGCTAATTTGGACCAATTGGCAATACCTTTATTTTTTGTCAATATTTGTTTTCTCGCTGAGAGAACCAAAGATGGAATTTCGCCTCTCCTAATGTATATATAAAAAAAAGTAATATGAATGCAATGTCTTCCAACTTGATATTGGTGTGCAATTTTAATTACGAATCGCATAAAACAACCCATGTATATGCTTCAACATTATTTATGCTGTGTAGATAGCTGAGATTTTGGATGAACAGATTGTCTTGCAGGACTCTTTAGATGATGATTCCTCCACGGGAAATGTTGTCATAGAACAACCAGTCAATGATCCATCAAGAGAGGATGTTAGAGGAGGCGACATAGCTGAAGAAGATGCCGTGCAGGTGGATAGTGAGGATTATGGTGGTCTTCCACAGGTGTACAATGGTAGAAAGAGAGATCAGGTTGATAGAAAAAAAAATCCCGCTCATGAATTCTGTTCGTGATAACTTACCTAATGGTGAACGGGTATCATCTTTACTTCCAGAAGCTCCAGTCCAGCATTCTGGTTCGAGGGGGCACACTTCTGCCTATCCTAGTGATAATCTTGGCACCCCTTACGATGAAAGGTATGAAACAGTCTTGGGAAGATTTAACTTGTGATATTAATTATAAAAGCTATCCATTAATCCTACCAATATGATATTTTTATGTTCTAGTACATTCTTTCAATTTAGGGTCCCTTGGACTTGGGCTATGCCTTCTTTTCTCATCAATAATGTTCTTCGTTGCCGATTAAAAAAAATTGGGAGACAAGTCCACCTTGCTGCGACTAATCCCCTAACTGCAACTACAGGGATTGGTTTTGAATCTCATTTTCCTTGTGTTTGTGTTTTTATTTTTAGGTTTTGCAGACCAATCTCTCTAATGAATGCTCGCATTATACACAAGCTGAGGGCGTCATGGTCTGAACATATGAATGCATGTACATGCAAAATAATATATCATCTCTTGTAAATTAGAGAAGCATGATGCTACGATTCAAGAAGATCTTGTTTATAATATAAAGTTGATGCACGCACACATAATAAAGCTTTTGAGTTGGCCCTATATTTTTTTTTTTTGCATTATGGAGTTTTTCGTGTATTTCTTATGATAGTGTAGTTTGTTTGTCTAAGTTGTCACTGGCTTCAAGCATTTAGCTGGACTTCATAATTGTTGGCTATAATATAAGCCATATGCAGAGGTTATGTTGTATTTTCTACGGATTCCTTTGTTACATTTTTTTATTTTCCTCAAAAACTCTTCAATAGATCTTTATAGCCTGATCTGGAATTATTATAACTTGTAACTTTGCATCAGCACTTGTGGGGAAAAAAAAAGATTGCATCAGAACTCGTCAAATGTGTCTAACTCACTGCTTTTAAATACAGGCAGACACAGGGCAGGGAACGTGATCAATCCCCTCACATGACTCCCAGTCAAAGAACACGTGATGGGAAATTTGAGGATAATAAGAAGGAAGAATCGGTTGATAGCATGGATGGTAAACACAGTTCGCAAGTATCATCTCCTGACACAGTTAGGGATGGCAGGGAGATGAGCGTTGAGCCTAAAGATGTTGGACATGATGGGCGTGTGCTTTCTGACGGAAACCCTGAAATGGAGAAGGATGAAATGACTAATTTGATAGGCACAGATCACTGCCTTAAAGATGGAGTGGTAAAGAAACTGAATTCTTGAGTTGAACAATCTCTGCTCCCCAAATTTGATGAGGGAGAGGACTCAAAAGCTGTAAGAAGTAGTGAAAACGGCAAAACAAGATCAGGAAGCAGCAGGGACAATCAGAAGTGGCGGGATGGGGCTGAGGAGGAAGTCGTTCAAGAAGGACATTCAGCACATGTTGGTACTGTGAAAAGGCACCCCGACGAAAATGAACCAGGACAGTGAAGAAAGAATCATGATGGAAGACAATAGATAGAAAGAAATCCCATGCTAGTAAAAGGAGAGTACTCCTATAGGGACTGGGATTCTAGCTCAGGTCGCCAATTGCATATGAAAACTGATGGGTTTAATAGGCGGAAGGAGAAGGACAGTCTTGATGGACCCTGGTCACGCAGAGATGATGATCCTTATATCAGAAGGATTAGAAATGAAGACACAAGGAATAGGGAGCGTAGTGATGAGATGGGATCGAGGCAACGGAGTAAGGTTCGAGATGGTGAGAGGAGTGACAAAGATGAATATCTACATTCAAGAATACAGTTAGATAATGGCAGCTATAGGGTTCAGTATGATAAGGAAGCTGATTCACGCCATAGGGAAAGAGATGATGGTCTGAAGGGTAAGTATAAAAATGTAGATGATTACCATGGCAAGATAAGGAAAGATGAGAAATATCTGAAGAGGGACCATGGCAACAAAGAAGAAATCTTACATGGCCACAGGAAAGCACCAGCCGCCGAAAGCGAGAAAGGGATGATGTTTTGGACCCGCAAAAGAGAGATGACCAACTAAGACCTAGAGATAATCTTGATGATCACCACTCTGTAAGGCACAAAGATAATTCTGGTTGCAGAGAGAGAGGGGTGAAAGGCAGAGAGAGAGGGATGAATGGCATAGGCTGAAACAGACTCATGAAGATTATCTGCCCAAGCAGGAAAGAGATGAAGGACGGGTTGCTGTAAGGGGTGGGCGTGGTCCAGAGGACAAAACATTAGCTAGTCATTCTTGGGCAAAGGAGGATTACAGGGGATTTGATAAAGAATACCAATTCAAAGACATGGTGAGACACAGTGAACAGTCCAAGAGAAAGGATAGAATTGATGATGAAAGTGCACATCATAGGGGACATGATGATGTTTATCCTTGTGGGAATCAATTTAACTGTGATGAAAGAAGATCTAGGATGGATGGGTCAAGTTCTCATAATGATCGTGCTGTTAATGCTTCTGATAACCAAAGAGTACATGGCAAGAAACATAAAGAGAATACAAGAAAGTTGGAAGACTCCGACAGGCATGATCACATCGCTGTAGGCTCTTCCAAGAGAAATCAAGAAGACCATAGTGGTCAAATTAATGAGGCGGTATGTTGCATGTTTATATAGAAATTTTTTTCCTGTTGGAATAGTTGGGTTGGACCAAGTCTTATTGTCAATCATTGTGAATCAAGAGGCCATTTCCAAAGGCTTCAAAAGTGGCTACGTTGTTAGCTTTTTTCCTCCATAGTATTTCAAGCGCCTGGTTTTACTTGCAATTAACGAGTAATAATTTGGGATAGTCTTCGCTTGGATCAGTGAGTTGTGTCCTTTTTTCGGTTCATTACTTTACCCTTATTGGTTGATTGTTTAGTTCCCTGTGGGGTTGCGCTCATTTCTCATTAATGTGTCTTGGCTTGTGCACTTGAACCTGGTAGGAAGTGTTGACAATTTAGTTTTCTTCTTGTGCCTTTATATAGGGTTTAAAAGGCTCCAGTTATCCAGGAAATGGTAGCATGAGATCGCAGCGAGCCGTTGGGCATCCAGAAAACATAGGGAAGATGCTTCATCAGAAGATGAACAACATGATTCAAAAAGAGGGCGCTCCAAGTTGAGCCATGCAGAGAGGGTTTACAGCATCAACCGTAGGTCATCATCTTCCTTAAAATTGAAGGAGATTGACAGGTAGAACAATGGTGCATCTATTGAAGCCAGCAAACCTCCAGATGAATCTGCTAAGATGGTTGAGGCTGCTGATAGTCAACAACCATTGGCCGTAGACAAAGATGCTTCTGATCTGGAAAGCAAAGATGTTGACACAAAACCTTTGGAGGATAGGCACCTGGATACAGTGGAGAAGTTGAAAAAGCGAAGCGAGTGGCTCAAGCTTCCAATGCCAAGTGAGAAAGAAGCCTTGACAATTAAGAAGATGGAGAGTGAAGCATTATCTTCTTCCATGAGTGAGGCTCCTGCAGATGCCGAGATCAAACCAGAGCGGCCACCTTGAAAAAGATGGATAAGTAACTAAATGTGAAATCCAGAGACCTGTACTATTTTTGCTGAATTGCTCCTGCAGCATTGAGGGAAGTCTTGGCTTGGCCTTATTCTTCTAATTCTGAAACCCAGCTGATCCAATCACACCATATTTTATAAATGGTTTCTGTAGGGTTTTGGAGATTGCCATGTACCACTGCAATAGTTATATCATCATGTAGTAATGATGCCACTCTATACTTCTAGTATGATGTGTAAATACTGGTGAATGTACCATTAAACTGATCACCAATGGCGGCAAAGAATTATTTTTAGCATTAATTCTGAAGCATATGACTCCGAATTAATCAGGGTTGCCAGAGGTGGCAAATCTTATCGGTTGGGAAGCCCGTGATCTAGGAGGCTCGGCTGGCAATGCTGACTTATTCTAGTTGTGGCAAATGGTTGAAGAAAAGAGCTGTGGGCACAAGAGCAGCAGTTTTAGTTTTACCATGGTGCTTAAAGCCATATCTTATATCTCTGTATCATGTATCTTTGGTTAAATTTATTTTTTGGCCTTTATGGGGGCGAGAAGCCTCAAGTAGAATTGCCTTTTGTACTTGAAGAACAAATGAGGTAAAAATAAACAAAATCCCAAATTTGAAACCAAAAGAAATGAAAAAGGAATGACTTTAGTCACAACTTCTGAGTTTCTCCAATGAGATGAACCTCTCCTTTGAGTTAAGAGCAAAACTGAGGTGGGGATTTTTCCGCAATAGCCACCAGAACAACAAGGTATCTTGCATCCACAATCAATTACTGGAGAGTAGAAATCCCAAGAGCTGATTGTCTATGGCATGGCATAAACCATGGAGGAGCTTCATCTGGTGTACTGACTGTTATCATTTCTTTGGCAAAATAATGCATGAAAATTATAGGTTCCTTTTCCATGTAGGTTGGACAGTTGACAATGGTTCAGATTTTACTGTAATTACTGTTAAAAGTTTTGAAAGAGTAATGATATAATTATAACTTTTTATTCAACCTTGTTATAAAAGGATTGTATGTATTATTACTCGTTTTAAAAATCATTTCCGGTTGAAGTTTATCATTTTGAAATAGTAATTGAAACGACGTGACAATATTTTATACCAAATTTAATCCGATTGTTTCGATGCATTTTAGTTCATTCCGGCATGACTATTTCAATCCAAAAATTTAGAAATATTATATTTATTATCTTCATACTGCATATATTTTTTTTATTTTTTTCTCTTATCAAATATATGATATATGAATATGAGTGAAATAATTTAACTAATTTAAAGAAATTAAAATTAACACTTAGAGCTTTAAGAAATTTCAGAAATGTTCTGGAGCTCCTTTGACTTTAGTAAGAGAAAGTCATCCTCTCTAAAAAAAAAATCCTAGCCAAAAACCATTGTTGACGGGTGGTGGGAGCTTCGGCTCCCCATCCCTCCCTTCTTTCCGTCCATCTTTTCCCTCTCCAGTCTCTTTTTCGAAGTGTTTTTTTAATTTTTCTTTGACTTGTTTTCTTTTTTCCTCTCTTTCTTCTTAACAGTAGAAGCAGATCGGTTTGTTGGTCTCCCTCCCACTATCATTTTCCTTCCCTTTGTTATTTTGTTTCTTTTCTCTTTGTTTCGTTGATATTTTCCTTTTGGTTTTGTCTTCATTTTTCTGGTTTTCGTGCTGCAGGTCAGGGGGAGCTCGCATCTTTTTCCAATGGCCTGCATCCACCATGAGCCCCACCGAGGGTCTTCTCAACTGCCAATCTTCAAGACTGCCAGAGGGTTAGCTATTTGCGTCGGTGCATGTTCGTCACACGTGAGACATTCGATATGTGCAATCCCTACACACCTCACTCAGTAGGCCAGCTACTGTCGTCTACGGTGTTTTTTCCGAGTTTAGCAATACTGGCAGCCCTAAGTCTGACTGGGCGGACCCCAAAGTGTGGCGTGTGCCCATCACGCGTCGGTGCCATCGTCCTTGTAGCTTTGGTGTGCCTGTTGTCTTTTCGGCTTTTTTATGTTTTTAGTTGGTACAATTTGTTTGTTTTTGTATTTATAAAATAGGAAGTTCTAAGGGTGTAAGAAGATCGATCTGGACCGGACCAGATGAAATTCGGTCCGGTCCAGTCCAATTTTTATATGGACCGAACATTTTCGGTCCAATCCCAGTATACGACATTTCTCCCCCCAGATTGGACCGAATGCACATTAATTTATATATATATGTATATATAAATAATAGTATATAAATTATAATATTAATATTAATATTAATATAGATTAAGAGTAGTAGTATAATATATTAATATATAATATATACTCTTATAATATTAACATATTATAATTTATAGTAGTTGATTAGTTGTAGTATAAAAATATAAATTATAGTATATCTATATAGAGTATTAGTAATAACTTATAAGTATTTATAATAAGTATATTATTATTTAATATATTATTACTAATTTATCACTATTTACTAACATATAAATTTATAATATACTAATATAATAGTATAATAATTAAATTTGGGTTAAAAATTATTTTCCATCATTGCAGGATTTTGGATAGAATTTTAACCCATTAAATCATATTAGGTGCTCCTAAACTGGACCATACCACCACTGGACCAAACTAAACCAAATCGGTATAAACCGAATAGGAGTTCGGTTCGATCCAGGGTGAGACCGAATAAAATCGGTCCATATTTTTTTGGACCGGATCGGACCATTTATACCCCTAGAAAGTTCTGTCCCAATCCTCTTTAAAGGTGTAGGGTTTTATTCCTCTTCTCTTTCGAAGGGAAGAGGGTTTGCTCCCCACCTCCTTTTGGTGGGTGGGGTTTGGTTACATTTAGTTGTTTTTGTCTAATTAGAGTGCTTCACTCTCCAATAAATTGAGATTAAATCTCTTATGACTTTGTCACATGAGAGTATTTAAAAGTTAAGACAATATCTGTCATAAATTTTATTTGTATACGGGGGTGCTCCAATCAACAAAGTAATTTGATTGTAATTTGAGTTTTTCCTATAATTTAGTCACAACTGTAACTTCATTTTATGGAATGCAATGAGATTTATTCCTTTAAAAAGAAAGATATTTAAATTTTAAATTAAAGTTTGATTTTCTTACCAATCATATTAGATGCCAGATAGGTACACATATTAGTATGTAGAATTACTTGCAATTAGATTTTTCTTTCAAAGAAATAAGTGTGATGTGGACGGTAGAATCACCAGCTATGTAGCTTTTGTTTCTTTAAAAAAAAATGTGCATTTCATTTCATTAGCCGGACCCATTTTGAAATAAAAAAACCCCCTCCCCTGATGTTGTTCTCCCCTCCCAATTTCTCTTCAACGTTCATCCACCTCCTGATTGGTTGGCCTCCTCCAAGACCCACCTCCTAAGCGTCAGATCCTAAAGGTCGGCTGCACTCCTTCATGGCTTCACCACCCACGTGAACTACTCGGCTATCTCCATGGTTGGTGCTTACATTTCCTCCCTTGTGTTTGTTGGTTGTATTATTTTCTTAAGAAAAAATATGCACTGCAGCCGGGCTGTAGCAATACACTGAAGGAAAAAATAAAAAAATAAAAAAAATAAAATGCACTTAGTATGTCGATGTGCTGCTGCACACCGACTGCAGCCAAGCACAACCTTTTTCTTAAATAAGTTAAAGATCTTTAATTCATTGCATATTCTAGAGTTATTTGGAACCAATATATAGTTATTTTCTACAATCGCTCATCATATGACAACAAATGTCAAATAAGAAATTTAGAGAGAGAGATAGATAGAGAGAGGAAGAGGAAGAGGAACTCCAAACTGTGGCTCCATGGAGAAGACAACCAAACAAGAGAGCCTCTATGGATTATATGCATATGTTTGTAGTCGTACTAGCAGTAAACGAAGCTTAGGATGAGTTTGAACTCGAGTTCCTCTCTCCCATCTCAATCCTCTCTCTTTTTACAACATAATCCTTCTATAAATTCTAATTCTGTTTGAAAATACTAATAAAGAAAGAACTTATATATACATATAGCATATATCTATGTATAAAGCATATATATAGCATCTTCCAACAAAAATGACCTAATTTTGATGGATGCCCATTTGACATATTCATTGTCCCTCTTCCTTCCCTCCACACCTATTTCCAGTAACCCGCGTAAGATTGTTTTTTTAATAAGTGGGGGAATGTGCATGAGACACATTATGGCAATTTATTATGGAGTACTGCTACAATATTGGTGCTGAAAATGTACTAATTTGGACATGGAAAAAATCAACTAATGTGCATTGAAAATTCTACTAGACTTTACATCTTTCATGAAAGTAATTGAATGTTTGGGGTACTCAAACCATACAGTTATAATTGTATTTTACTATGTCTCAAAACTTAGGATTTATGTAACTAAGTGCAAGGAGAAAAATATTCCAAGAAATTGATAAAGGAGCCATGAATATTCACTAAGGAGTCAATATGCATGTTAGTTGAATGGTTGGGATGAAAGAAACCATAAACCACCTATTATACTTTTTGGACATAAGCTCTCATTTGGAAGAAAAAAGAAAAAAAAATTGATCTTCCCACTATGTGTGTTTGAGTTTTAGACTGAAGCTCTCATTTGATCTGCCTTAACAATTCATATGTTATCTTTACAATTTCTCCTCAAACGATCAACAAGAGAAGATGAAAAAATTGATGATGTCATTTTAAACCTATCACTTAATCAAGAAAAGACCAAAATGGGTGTCGTCTTGATAGGCATCGAGTACTTTGTAATTGACTTTTGCCCATTCAATAATTATTAATATATTTTTACTTATAAAAAAAAAAGACCAAAATAAAATCTCAACCTTAATCAAGAAAAGACCCAAATAAACCTCAACATCTTCAAGATATGTCTCAATTGATATTCGCAAATGAAATTGATACAACCAAACACACCATGCAGTTAAAGTTATTGGTACAATAGTCCAAATAAAGCCTCTGTATCCTGATGATGCAATTTGGGTTCCCTATTACAAAACTGAAAACAAACTAATACAGCTACAATAACTTGAGGGACATTTGAAAACAAACTGATATAGCTGCAATATTTCAGCTCTAAACAAAGCAAAGAAATCCCATTACTTCATCAATCCCATCAAAATGATGGACAGCTTCTCTTTTAAGCAAACACATAAGATCCAAAAATAAAATATGTAGATAATTATAATAAGTTTCATATCCTAAATAGAAAAAATCTCTCCTAGAAAAAAAGTTGTACAATTTCACAAAGCAATTTCACATCTCGAAAGAATTAAAGATTCTTTATAAAGAGAAATGTAAAATTTTCACCCTTAAGTTATTTTGATAGGATTTTAAAAAAAAGCCTTTTAACACTTGCGGGTCTCTTGAGCGGCTATATGATATGTATATTATGTACTACATAACCCTACAAGTGAAAGCTGCTACTATTAAACAGCATGGTCAAAGTCTAGAACCATAAGAAGCAAAACCTGACCTTCGTCTCCGGTGAGTTAGTCGACCTGGGTTTATTCGTGTTCTGGGTGTTTTTGACGTTGTGGTTTTGTTCAGTTTCGATAAAAACGATCTTGTGTTGTTGCTGGTTACGGTTCTTATATAAATATAGAAGCAAAGTTCCTTCATTTATGTTTGGCCTAACTCCTAAGTTTTATGTTCAAGATTTTGATGACATAAGACATTTAGAATGGCTCGATAGGGCACCTAAGTTTCGATGTCCATGCGCTTTTGCTGATGTCTGCTTGTTTGAAGCAAATTATTTAGGCCTAGGGTATGCATGCCAACTATTTGTCAAATTGTACTGCAGTTTTTCATCACTGGCTTGGCCATGTTTCCCTTTTGACATGGCTATGGCTTTCTTGGGATAATTGTTTCAAGTTTTTGTTTTTCATTTGAAAGGATTAGTGCTTATATTCTACCTCTAATTGTTGATTTAGTTATTCAATTTCGTTTTGATATCACTTCAAATTAATATTTAAATAAAAAAAATATATAAATGCAATTGGGAGTCTCCCATGTTTGTCTTGTTGAGTTATTTGGCTACTTTACCAGTACATAATTTGGATCCTAGACCAAGCCCTTAAATATTAAGAATCCCTCCCAATTTTTGAAAAAAAATGGGGTTCTTCACTGTTATAAGATCTTGTATGCCTTGGTATTTTAACTGCATTGATTTTAAATTATTTATTTATTATCTTGAAATGATCCTACATTTGGTTTTAATGGTTTATGCAATTTATTATATCCTTCATGGCAGGACTTGTCTTGAGCAATGAGACAGTTTTGTTTGTTGCATCACTAGCAGATGGTAAGCACTTGTAAGAGTCCTTATTGTTATTGAAATCTTACCATTAGAAATAGTTGTTTCTATTTCCGTCTCTCCTCAATATCTCTCAGAAGACCACCACCACCTCGACTTCTACTTAACAAGGTCTTTTGTATAAGGAATGCCCAGCAAATCTTGCGGCATGTAAATATCTCCATTCATGATGGTGGGGCACTCATGCTAACAGGTGCCAATAGATCAATTAAGACTACTTTCTTTCGCATGCTAGCTGGATTTTCTCGGCCATCTACAAGCGAGATCCTTTGGAACAATTATGACATATCAGAGTCAGGAGTATTTCACCAGTACAAGCTTCAGCTCAATTGGCTCTTCCTAAAAGATAGCATTGAAGATAAGTTTACAGTCTTGGACAATGTCTAGTGGTTCAAGGTTCTAGAGGGCAAACATGGGAAGTCTATGCCAGCGCTGGAGCTAATGGGTCTTGGGCGGTTGACAAAGGACAAGGCAAGAATGCTATCAATGGGGTGGCGGAAAAGGCTACAACATGCAAGGTTTCTAGCAATGGATCATCCAATTTGGTTGGCCGATGAGCCTTCAGTTGCATTAGATGAAGAAGGGGTGAAGTTAGTTGAGTATATCATTGCCGAGCACATGAAGAAGGGTGTGATTGTGATTGTGGCAACACATCTCCCTATTCAAATTGAAGACGCCGTGTTTCTCATGCTGCCACCAAGATTTCCAAGGAAGATGACATTTGTAGATATGCTTGATCGGACATGCCTCATTTAGCCATACCATTACTAATATTATTGTTTTCCTTCTTTTTACCCTTTTAGTTGTACCTTTGCAAAGCCTGAGGGGGCAAACTGTGTATTAGAAGTGGGGGTCTGTACTAGCATCGACTTGATTTTATTATTATTATTATTATTATTATATTACGAATAAAAAGGCCTTAATGGGACTAGCTGAACTATTTTCTTCACATTCAAAGTGATGTGTGAATGTGCTAATTTGGACCAATTGGCAATACCTTTATTTTTGTCAATATTTGGTTTCTCGCTGAGAGCATTAGCAATAGACTTGCTACAATCCATTGCAAAGCCAAATTATAAACTTAAGTGCCAAAAAGATCCCACATTGGACTGGCTATCCAAGTTTCATTTTAGAGTTATGTTACAGTAATTCGAGTGGCCTCTCCAAACATAGCCAGTTACTGTTCCACCTTCATCTTAATATTTTATCATTTCTCTCTTTCTTGTAAAACCTTATTCCCCTTTCCCTCAAAATTTCCTCTCAATATTGCACTCATTTCCTTCTCGCAAAGGCAACACATTTCCTCTCAAAATTTCCTCTCGGTCTTGCTTTGGTCTCACCCAGCGTGGAATTCGACAGTGTTGATTTCATCTTCAACCTTCAAGTTGTCTTCGTTGTCCAGCAAGTTCTCGGTGTCGATCATCGAAGCTTGGCTTCATCTTCCACGTCAAACGTAAGCCTCTCTTCCCTTTCTCTTCCTATTCCCTCCGATCGTGTTTTCGTTTATTTCTCTTCAAATAATTCAACATTTTTCCTCGAATTTCCTTTCTTTCTAGGTGTTCGTCGAATTTGATGGTCTGTTTTGAAAGTGCATACTTTAATTTGGGGTTTCTTAATCTCGTGACTCATCTGTTGTTATTAGGGATTTTTTACCCTTCCATCTCAGGATTACGCTACGTTTTTTGTCTCAATAAATTATATTGTGTTAAAATGATATGATTTGCGGGGAAATCTTTGATTATTGAGTAGTTGGTGTTGATGTTTGGATTGTGAAGTTCTTTATACTGATGATCAACAGTCAAGACTCTCTCTCCAAATTCAGTTTCTACTATTATTTTTCTGCTGAAATTGTAATGCAATTTTCTTTGTGAGGATTCTTTGCATAGGTAAGTGCTTAGATAAACTTCATTATCTGCTTGGCAGCCCCGATCATGGCTGAAGTATTATTTTATATATGTATTTGTCTCTCAACTGTAGAAGTTTTAAGTCCTCTCTCTCTCTCTCTCAAATTTATCGACAATCAGAGGTTGATTATTGTTTAATCGTTACTTTAAATAAAATTCTTGCATTTGGATCTTTAGAGATTTTGATCGGTTTCCCTAAAAAGTTGATGTGTTTCCAATTGTTTGTGTCAAATTGTTTTCACCACTCAATTGGGCTTGTTCAAATCTATGATATATTTTTGCTAATTTTATTTTTTATCCTGCTGATTACAGAGTACATGCCATAGCAATGTAGTATTTTTGTTGTTTGGGTGTGCGAAGAACCATATGCATGCCAACAGCTTTGGTGCTTGTTGTAGAGGAATTACTTGCACTTTGTTAATTTGTATGATGATGAAAAAACTTGATCCACTGTAAACTTAAGTTGCTTAGATTGCTAATTATTATCCAGAAAAGGTAATAGCTTTTTACTTATTACAAAGCTTTATATTAGAAATGGTGACTCTAAATCTGTATGATGATGAGAATACTTGGTTCACTGTAAACTTAAGTTGTTGTTGAAGTTCTAGAACCCATAAAGAATGATTCCAAAATAATGTTATGGATTAGATGTGTAGTTTATGGATTGGATATGTAAAAGTATGTTTTGTTTCTCTAATGTTATGCTTTGTGCATTTGATTCAATTAAATTTGTGCAGCTCATTAATTACTACAAAATGTGTATCAACGTGTTAAAATGAAATATCATAGACATTGTGGAGTTGTTAAGTTAATGTTTAACGATTGAAGCAATGGCATGTCTTTCAATTGTTTCATTTGGCCATCTGTTGTTTTGATAAGTAGAACATAAATTCTTAATAAAACAATGCCACCAAGTTCTATCATTTAATAAAACTTGTTAAATTAATATGGTGAGCCAAAATAAGAAGGAAATGTAGTAAAATGGTTGGCAAAATATATTTTTGAATATTAGGTTGAGAGAAGAAATTATTAAAAAAAATATTGTTTACTAAAATTAATATTTAATATATTAAGTGTATTTGCAAAATTTTAAAAAAATCTATTTATATTAAATATATAATATTATATTATTATTTGGACTTTGATATAGCTAGACCAATATGGATCCCTTGGCTAAAATATATAGATTATAGCCAAGAGAGTAAAATTAGACTTCATTTTAACCAAAACTTTAGCAAGACTATTACTAGTGTTCTGAAAGAACCATCGATGGAATTTCTCCTCTCCTAATGTATAATTAAAAAAAAAAAACAAATGATACGAATGCAATGTCTTCCAACTTGATATTGCTGTGCAATTTCAATTAGGAATCGCTTAAAACATCCCATGTGTATGCTTCAACATTATTTATGCTCCAAATATATCAAACTTTGCATTAATTAGAGCACTCTTACCAGATTGTCTAAAGTTAAAAGATAATTTAAGCCAATGAAATAATGAAAGAGGAATTTAGCTTTTAGTTATTCAATTTACATAAGTCTCTAATATTAGATTAACTATTTTTTCATTATATAATAATAAAATAATATAATAATAATTTGATTTTAACTATTCACATCAAATCTTTATATTATATTATATTATCTATTTATTTATTATATAGTAATAAGTAATTAATAATTAAAAAACTATTTAACTTTTGGCCATTATTAATTTATTTTATTTTATCCTATTTTACCATTCTATATATTATATATTAATTAATGATTATATTCTAATTAAATTATGGGTTAAAAATTAATTAATAATTATATTTTATTTAAATTAAATTAAAAATTAAAAATATTAAAAAATATACTTAATAAAATAAATATTTTCATGAATATAAACATTTGCTTTATGATATAAAAATCATTAAAATAGACATTTGTACAACCAAGAGAAAAAAAATTAATATAATATACATTTGATTAATGTAAAGTGATTGTTAAAGATAGAATAAGTTTTAGTATTATTATAGTTATAATCAATTTTTTTTAGACTTCAACTAATTTAGAATTAAGAGCACTTTCAATAGACACTTTAAAATTCATTTAAATTTAACTATCAAAAAGTCACGTTTTTCATTTTAACTATTCACTTTTACATTTTATCATCTATCAGTATCTTTATTTTCTTTCTATATATTTTAAAATACTTATATTTTATTATAATATTATTTATTTCAGAAATTAAGAACTCTTATTTACTGCCGGCTTTGAAGCTGGTGCTGTGCATAGGAGACTACCGCTGGCTTGTCGAAATTCAGATTTTAGGAGATTGGTCGCCGGCGTGAAAGGCTTCCGGTGAAGGGATAGTGTGGCCAATAATGGCCAGTGGTGGGTCGAACGATCTTCACAAACACCAAAACCCATTTTGGTATTGAAAAGACGCGTGACGTTCTACAGCAGACTTACCGACAATGGAATCGACGAAGGCTTGGTTGTTGATGTGAGGGGATTCTGGTAATGTTGGCGGTATAGTAGTAGCCGACAGTGGGTCGAACATTGAAGACGACGACGGCGAGCTTGAATGACTCCATCGAACGACTGTAGCACAAGAATAAAAACAATTAAAATTTTTTTACATGAACAGGATTTAGTGCAATTCCTGTAGATGAATGTAAATTTTTTTTTTAAATTTTAAAGGCTCTATTGTAGCATGAATTTGATAATTTTAGCTATATTTTACAAAAATTGTTTTTTTAAAGAGTCCATTGGGATTGCTTTTACTTTTTAGTATTGGATTAATTAAAAGTTGAAAAAATCTTTAGAGCATCTACTATTGAGAGCATCCATTGCACTAATAAGTAATGTTTAGGATAAATTTACTAATTTATCCTTTAACATTATTCATGAGTGTGATGGATATTCTCAAATAATGGATGCTCTCTAGCATTGCTCTTAAAAGTTTTCTTTAAAAATTAGAAATTTGTACACATATAAAAAAAAATAAAGAAATTTTTAATTAATTATTCACTTTTAAAGAGTAAAAATGCTTTTATTTTATTTTATTTTTTTCTTTGATCAAATATGATAACATTTTTTTTCACCATCTTATTCATTTGTTGGTGCTATCAGCAGTAGACCCAAAATGCCCTCAAAATCTTCCCCAAATTACACCACCTGCAGCAACTAACAAGTCGTAGATGACCAAAATGACCCTTTCATTCTATAAATATGAGTCAGAGGTTCCGGGTAACAAATAGGGCTACTTTCACACTCGTTTAGGAGAAGAGGCGCAGAGTGGGTTCGGTCTGGTGGATGCCCTCTCTCTGTTGCCGATGATTTCTTCGACCCTTTCAACGTCCACTTGTTACTCATGAAAAAGGAAAGGAAAATAAAGAAAAAAAAAAACTCTCTCTCTCTCTCTCTGAATCAAGGTGATTCTTCTTTCTCATCACAGAATCCAAACCAGGCCTTAATTCTTAACTCTCTCTCTCTTTCTGTCTGCGATGTGTGTATATATATGATATGATGTGGCTGTGACGATGGCTGGATTGTTGTATTAGAGTGTGAAATCTTCAGGTATGAGGAATGGGGTCTGATTTCCATGGCGGGGTGACTCGGATGGCCATTTTTGTGAAGTATATCACAGAGGCAACTGTTTGTTGCAGCCATGGTTATTGTGTCCCTTTCCTTTGCCTGATCTGGAGCCCATTCTGAGCCTTCTTTTATTTTCTGTCTATATCTCTTCCCCCCTTTTTTTCTCTGTACATTCGTAGATCTGGCTCTGCTCTTTTAAACTTTTTTTTGTTTTTCACATTTTTTCTTGTTTGGTTACTGAGAAAACTGGGAAAATATGGACGGCACTCATTTGTTTTGTTTGCAGAGTCTGAGCCTCCTTCTCCCTCCTATCTGTCTCTTTTCCGCCTTTTTACCTATATTGCTAGATCTGGCTTTTATTGTAAACTTTTTCCCATTGTTTCTTGTTTGGCTACCGAGAACTGGTAAAAATTACGGACTGCACTCTGTTTTGTTTATATGTAGGGTTTTCTCACGGATTTAGTCAACCAAAATTAACTTTAGTGCTAAAATGATAGAAGCCTTTATTTTCTTCATCTTTTTGTCAAAAAAAAATTTAACGAGATCAAAATATAGAACAAACCAAAACTTGTTACTGATTAAAGCCCCTTCCTAATGCAATTTAAGTTTTTCCTTCATTTTTTTTAAATAAAAGAAAAATACTTGTCGCCAAAGATATAAAAAACTTCAGCAGAGTTTGATGGATGGTATTATTTAATTATCATGACATTGTAACTGTGACTCGTATTATTAGTTATGTTAAGTCTTTTATTTTGCTTAGCTCCTTCAGTTTCTTTTGAAAACCCCCAAGTTAATAAATGTCAAGAAGAAAAAAAAAATCCCAAGACCCATGTTTTAAAAAGGAGATAAAAACAGAACCCATAATGTGTTTTCTGTACTGTGGGACGATTTGAGTTTTTTAATTGCTGTTGGCACAAAAAAGATTTGTTTTTGGATGTTAATATTCTTTGAATTCGACCCTAAATAGGAGAATGGAAGTGAAAAGGAAAGGGGCAACAAACAAAGAAAATAAATAGACAATTTAAAAGAAATAGAGACAAGTTAATAATCCATTAATGGTTTCCCCCTTTCTTGTTCTTTGTTTGCGAGCAAAATTTGAATGCATAAATCAGATTAGTGATTGGATCATGGAGGGACGGGGCAAAATCCTATGGAGGGTGGTATGGCAAGTTATTTGTAGTTTCACAGTTTTTTATTAGTTCAGCACCTAAAAACATACTTTAACACGTAAAAACAAGGGAGATACTTTAAACACAGAATTATAGAAGAGTTTAACTATGATTTCTAATAACATCAATTAAACTGTCTGATACCATCGGTTTATCTCCTGAAAAATGGAGCTAGGTTCTTTGGACAGAACCAAAATGTGGTAAAATGCTATGGTCTTACAAATTTATCAATAATCTTCAATATTGAATCGATGATGTGGCTAACATCTTGAGTTGATTTAGACAGTGAGTTGAGATAAAATGACTTTAGATGAAAATTGAAATGTGAAAAATGTTATTAGAATATTATTTTTTAATAATAATATTATTTTAAAATTAAAAAAGAAATAAATTATTTATTATATTTATATAAAAATTTAAAAAATTATAATGACAAGAAAAAATAAATTGAGATAACTTCTAGATCTAAATATGTCTTATATGCATCTTGACGCTTACTAGAACATCTATATAGCATCAAATATAAATATTTTGATATTTTAGACTTGATATTAAGACAAATATAGAGATGATTTCCAAATCAACACTCTTGGTAGTTGGGAGTAGGAGTGGGCAGCGTGCTCTGCCTCTCGTCCACCTGGCTTCTCCATGCAGGTGAGACGGATCTCCCGTCTGCCAGATGCAGGGGTGAGTGGCGATGTTGGCATTTGGCTCTCCAGTAAGGGTGAAATAAGGTTGGTCTTTGTCTCAAAATTATTGCTCCCCTCCCCCTATGTATAATAGGAATCTCCCAACTTTTTTTGAACCTTTGAGCTTATGCCCTTCATGCATTTTTTCGACAACTCTCTTTTCTCTCATTCTCTTTCTTAGAGTCATAAAATCATCAACAAGAACTCTTCAGAGGCAACTGATATTATAGGGAAGATTTGCGCCAAACATGATGATTTAATCACTACTCCTACTTTATCTAGATATTTATTGAGAACAATGCTTACTTTAATAGATTGATGGATTACAACCCGATTTTGGCCTTGAATTCAGTTAATGACAAGAAAAACAAGAAGATCACTCAATTTGCAAAAGAAGATGAATTCGTTGTTTCAAAACTTTCTTCGTCTTCTTTTTCAAAATCTCCTTCCTACGATAAGGTTCATTTGCAGTGTCTCTTTCATTTGGAATGGATAGCCGTTTAGTATGATCACTAATATTGAAGTTTTTGTTTTCCTTACATGTATTTCACAAGGAACCAAATTAATAAGGAAGAAAGATTAAGGGAAAAAAAGTTATTAACTTTTGCACGTGAGGTTGTTCCTTTTAATATGACACCACCACGTTCGCAATCTTCATAAAGGATAGAGTCACTCTCGTGGAGCCTTCGAAAGGCTTAAGCTAGAGTTTTGTTTCGTGAACTCGTTGCCTTTTGCCATCGCTATTGTCATCTCCTGTCTTAACTCTTGTCGAAGGTAAGTATCCGATTAAATCTCTCTCGATTTCATGTATTTTTTATTATATATTTTTATAAAGTTGAGGATAGATGGATGTCCAGTTGAGGAGGGATGGACGGATGGTGATCCACTCTTACATCCTTTGCTGCAAACGAGGTATCCCGCATTCACACAATGACAAAGCCGACTCAATATATATTGAGGCATAAAGCGAATTTCAAGCGAGCTGTTCATAATTATATATAATACAATAAAATATAAATTATTATATAAAAATAAAACGATATTTTACTTTAATATTTAAATAAATTATTTTTAAATTAATATTTAGTACAATAATTTATATAAAATAATGTCTTAATGCAAATTTTATACCTCGATTTAGCATAATCTTTAAAAAGTTATTTAAAAATATAAATAATTCATTATATTAAATTATTAAGTTTAACATCACGAGACCTTGCACACATTAAAACAAATATAAAAATGATTTACATTTTTATTGAATGAGATGTTCTTTTTATTTTTTTCAAAAAAATTTAGAAAAAAAATCTAATATTTTTATATTTAGAAGCTTGGTATAGGATGAAATATTAGGCAATGGCCTAAATCTAATGAGTTGGCCCTACCTCCGCATGGAGAGAAGCAGATTGTGAAAAATAAAATAAAAAACTCCACCCCCACCCTAATCTAAACAGTGGCGGGAAAACGGTTGTTTCGTCCCATATAGAACAGGTAGCACTAAGGCTGTAAAAAGATCGAATCGGATCAGTGAATCGGACCAAACTGGTTGTCCCAGACCGAGACCAGACTGGACCGAATGGAACTCGATCCGATCCGATCCAAATTTTATATGGACTGATTAATTCCAGTCCGGTCCTAGTCCAAAAAATTTCTTCCCTTGGACCGGACCAAACTAGACCGAACCCCACATATATATATTTATATATATATATAAATAGTATATAAATTATAATATTAATATAAATATAAATTAATATATTAACATATAATATATAATATATACTCTTTTAATATTAATATATTATAATTTATTGGTTGAATAGTTGTAGTATAAAAATAAAAATTATAATATATCTATATAAAATATTAATAATAACTTGTAAGTAATAAGTGTATTATTATTATTTAATATATTATTACTAATTTATCACTATTTACTAACATATAAATATATAATATACTGATGTAATAATATTATTAGTTATAATTTATTAACATACTTAATATATAATATATACTAACATATTAATATATAATATATACTCTTATAATATTAACATATTATAATTTATAATAGTTAAATTTGAGCCAGAAAAATATTTGATTATTGTATAATTTTAGATTAAATTTAGCCCATTAAATCATATGAGACACCCCTAGACTGGACTGGATCGCTCCTAGACCGAATTGGACCGGATCGGTGGTCCGATTCAGGATAAGAGAATTTTTAAACTAAATAAAATCGGTCCACAAATTTTTCGAACCAGACTAAATCAGATCGGACCATTTACGTTCCTAAATAGCACCTAGTTGGGAGGATGAACAAGGAGGAAGGGTAAACATGGAGCAAAACGAAGATAGTGGGAAAAGGATGGGTACAATAAGAAGGTCCGTGGAGCACGGGGTTCAATCTCGTTAGTTTAAGAATGAGGCTCTGCTCTCAGGGAGGCCGCCCGGCCGGCGTTCGCCACTCTCTGAATGACTGCGGAGCCGATGATTTTCTTAATTGCCAAACCTGCCCTCCAGTCTCTATATCTGTCCGTCTGTCTGTCTGTCTGTCTCTGTATTTGCAAGCAAAGTTATAAGGCGGTGATGATGTTTCAGCTTGTGAATCAGACACTGGGAATGGACTGACCCGTTTCTTGGCGGGGCGACTCCGAGTGTCCTATGTAAAATGGCTATAATGGCCTTTTTTTCACAGGCAGCTCTTTGTTGCAGCCATGGCCGGTGATGCCCTGCCCTTTCTCCTTTGTCTGAAGAAAGGCGAATCTGAATCTCGCTCTCTCTTTTCATCTACTTCCTTTTATAGATAGATTGAATATCAAACCTTTTTCTGTTTAATGACTTTCTTTTTTCTTTCTTTCGTAATCTGTACAAATTATTAGGGCTAATTGAATGGAGAGATTATCCAACTTCAATAATGAGTTAGAAATGGTTTGTTCAATTTTTAAAATCTAAAGCATGACAGAGAGCTTTATTAATCTTGACGACATGCTTATGTCGAATGCATTTCATTTTAGTTATCAAAGAAAAAAAGTTAGTAAAATGCTATTCGAGGAAGACAGTAGGTGGATCTGTGAAGTGCATGACTTCAGAAATGGGTGTTATTTTCAACTATTTTTGCAACTGTTTCCCATTGTCTAGTAATAAAATCTGTGTAAAGGTTTGATTTTTACCTCATCAGGCTCATCTCATCTTCTTGTCTTCATGAGGCATTTTATGTCATATGGATCGTCTTTTCCCAACGCTGTGAGACATGCGAGATTTAATATGTACTTTGAATTGGAATTGGGATGTGTACATCTCTAAACTAAGCTCTCCAGTGAATATCTAGTTTTGAAGATATCAATGACATTCAATTCCATTGGGGCTGTGGCTGTAGAGCCACTCAAAGAAACAAGCTTTTCTCTGTTGGGTATGAATCACCATGTTTACAGTGTTTGAAACTCGGGAAGAAAAAATTACAGTCTACAGCGAATCATAGTCGATATAAAATATGCCACTCGAGTCAATCTTTTTTATGATATGCAAGCTATTTGTCAATGTCTACTACACAATGCAGACTCACGAGTTAAAAAGAACAGGAAAAATAATTAAGAGAAAGTGAAAGTCAAGAGGCAGCAATGGACAAACGATGCCAGATTATACTTGATCCATCTTCTTAGTATCCCATAAACAAAGAAAGGACCAGGATTGAGACCAGAGAGAGACACAAGCTAGCAACATTTGCTGGTGCACTTGAAGGTGCTACAATATGTGTTGCAAGAGCAGGAGTGGCAGCATCAGTGGCTTTGGCCACAGGAGGAAGAGGTGGGTCCACAACGTCCGAGGCCTCGAGGGGTGGAAGAGGGGCTGCTGCTGGTGGCTGTATTTCAGGAGGAACCAAGGAAAGTAGAGAACCTGCTTGAGCTGGTAAGATGTTGTATTGGGGTTTATCTGTATTGGTACATGGGCTCCCTGCAGTACCCAAAAATAACAATATATGAAGCATTCATTGCATATACAACATCTTTTGAACTGAAGAATTGAAAAAAATATGGAAAATATGTGTCTGGGGAAAAATATATGATGTACTAGAGTATTATAACATAATGAAATTGCCCATACTAAGTATGTCTGAAAGGAATTTCAATGGCTAACAGTAGTAATTCAAGGTTAAAAATGTAACACTTACTAATATACTTGCTTGCAGTTCCTGGATATTCAGTTATGATCCCGTCGACTCCAACTCCATCAACAAAAGTAGCAATCTCCACAATAGGGTCTGAGAAATAGTCAAATGCCAGTGTGATGTACTCGTTCCTAAGGACATAGACATACACCGAGATATTGGCTTTCTGAAATTCCGCAACAATATTTGTCATAGCCGTGGTGAAGAAATCATTCATCTGAATGATGGATGACCTTGTGATGGCAACTGCATCAGCAAACTTCTTGATTTCTTCCACTGGCTGTTTTGGTGCATCACCAATCTTCTCTTCAATCAACAGTACTCTTTTGTAGGTTGGGACATTCATAAACTTGGACAACACTGAAGTGTCATCAGATTGTATCAAGACTTGCTGAGTGGATTGCTTGTCAAAGGTGGCATTGCTCAAGGCAGTGTTAACAGCACTGACAATATCCAACCCCTTCTTTGATGCTAGGTAGGCAGCATTCTGAGAAGGAAATATGTTTGTCAATGCATGAACTTTGGAGTTTAAACATGAAGGAGAAGAGCTTCTTTGTAATGTCTAGATTTGGATTGGACTGAATATCATTAGAGCAGAGCTGAAACGTACCTGAATATTGATCAAAACTCCAGAAACTGCCTTTGCTTTAGCTAACTCCAGAAATTCGGGAAGGGTAGTAAACTTACCAGCATTCTTGTATGCTGGGTTTCTCTGGAAGTCCTGGTATACACTTGCAATTTGTGCTGCAATGTTAAAGTTTTAGGTATAAGTAGGATTTAAAGCTTATGAAACCTGCATTTTTTGAAGTATATGGAAAAATTTTGAAGAGGTTGTTTACGCTTCAAGGTTTGAATCTCGCTCCATGTAAGGTCGAATGAAAAGACTCCAGCCTTGGGTTGAATTTCTGGTACAGAGATAGACCTAGAAATGAAAGTAGTCATTGCAGTTGTATCTCCAATGAGGTCAGCCGTATCTGAGCAGAAGGCCACTCCATCTTTTGACATCTGAACTGAGCAGTCTATTATGTCTGCACCATCATCTACTGCTTGCTGATAAGCAAGATCGGTGCAGCCAGGATAAATCCCACTTGCTCCATTTTTGGTGATAATTAAAGCTTTTCCTGAAAATGCACAAAGTTGCTGTTGTTGTTGAACATATCTTAGAACATTTAAAGTTCTCATATCAGCACTCTTGGAAAGGTCTAATATACGTACCTTTGATGGGCTTGCTGATGTTCTTGTTATTTGCAAAGCATCCTGCAACAGGAAAGAGCAAAGCAGGATCAAACCATAACTCAGAGAACCATTTAAGTACCAAATTATGTACTTACTCTTTAGATTCCCATCAATATTTTCATTTTTAATTAGGGTTGCAGGACATATTACTTGAAATCTCAGGGGAAATATCAGGAAGGCATGACAGTCAGGTAATCTCACCAATGGCTTCTGATGCTGTAGGAGAGAAATCTGTGAGCACCCCATCGACAGAGAACTCGGAATTATCAACAAACTGAAGGTATTCGTTTGTAGGATCATAGCTATAATTATAACTCCCAAGAAGATCATTTGCAAAACCAGAAGCATATACTTCTAGTCCTTGTTTGTGAGCATCAGATACTAGGCTAGTAGGAGCATCCCCCAAATACTTGTTTGCCTGTACCGGCCATATGTATTCTTTGGGGACAAGGATCCCAGATGCAAATGACTTGATTGATGCAAGATCCTGCAGTAGGGAACCGTACTTTTTATTGGTTGTGGGTTCAATCTCATCTGCAGTGAGGAGCTGGAAGATGAGTTTTGTCTTGGCTTTGTTCACTTTTCCAGTCACGCTCTTCAAGAAACCGATCTCTGGAGATGAAAGGTAATTGATACCCATAAGTCTCATTGCCTTTTCAACGAATGATGCCGGGCTGTGTTTGTGTTGGTTGTAGAATGAATCATACTGCATACCAAACACCAAACCGATCTTAGAAAATAATGAATGACGCTTGTGAAAAAGATAGAAGCACCTTTTAAGGCAAATGTTCAGTCGATTATCAATAATTGACTCAGAGAGAGAGAGAGAGTGAGAGAGAGACCTGAACACTCAACCAAAATTGGGCTGGTTTAATTCCTGTTACATCTTCAATAGTGGAGATAGGTGATTGTAAATCAAACAAGCTTGGTCGAGAGAGTATTCCCTGGGTCACTGTCATGAAGATCATAACAAAGCAAATAGTGATCAAGTTGATTCCTGCACAAGTTTTTTAGACATTTGCATACATGCTATCATAGCAAATTGATTCATGTAATATATGGTTGTGCTTCTGCATTTATAAGATGAATTATACGTACAACAGTCATGCTGGCTCTCCAATTGAAAATATGATATATTCCTACCATTTATGTCATTGTTTCAAAAACATATTTAAGAAAGCCACGCAAAACAAATTGTTCGAAAAACTTATACTCTAATTAGGATTGGATTTCTACGTAAGTTGGTTCTTGAAAAGAAAGTATCTGTACCAGAGGTCTAAATCTATTCATTAATGTAACATAGCATGATATAGAAGAAAGACAAGGTGTTTGAGACTTACATGATACATTGTTGAATAGCTGATCGACTGTGTAATCCAGAGCAAACCACCCATGAACTTGCTTTCCATTTACATTATAGGTCTTTTGCCCCTTTGGATATACAAGTGCTATATTGGTTGAATTATCAAGCCTAATATCAGAGAGGCATATACCAATGCCATCTTTTGTTAGTTGCAGATTGCAGAACAATGCTGTATCTTGCAGACTCAATGACTGTGCCATTTGATTCGCGAATGAGCTCGACTCAGGAAACAGCCCCGAGAACCCGCCTCGGGCTATTACAAGTGGCTGTTTACCTGCAATCAAGTATGGCATCAGATAATCTATCTTTCAATGTACTGAAACAAAAGAGTTAGTCCATTGCCAGTGTTGAATTTGAGCTTCTAAAATAAATTTCTGCAGTTGGAAGAGTACTTCCTTTGAATGAAATCCGGATCTTGGAACTTACTACTTTGATTCCATTCATTACAAAATTATCCAACCATTCTTCTTTCTTAGAATTAGAATTTACCTTTCTTTTTAATAAAGCTCCAAAAAGAGATAAAATTTAGTTAGTAAAACTATAATTATTACCATTTAATGTCAGCCATTTCTGTGATGGTGGAGCCACTGCAGATCTCTTCCCTAAAGTTGAATGGATCAACAAAGAAATGAAAAGCAAGCACCTGATCATCTTCTTCTGATGCTGTCATGAATCCAAGAGGTGGTCATCTTAAGGAGCAACATAATAATAAGATAAAACAAAAATGGAACATGTTAAGTACTAAAACTTAAAAATAAATGTTTTGTGATATTTTTTGCCTGCTTTTCTTTCACAACATAGATGAATAAATTTGTCACTTAAGACTAAATGACATGAAATTACTATCTAATTACATTTAACATCCGTTATATGCTTATTAATTACCAAAAACAAAATCCCTGACAGATTAATGCCGTCAGTTTTATGTATGGCAATGGTAATTCCAGCTCCAAAATCTAAAAATTATAACTAAAACAACAAAATTTCAATTATTCTATTGCATTGACTTATCTCAAAAATTTTAAGAACACAATGACATCAAAGTTATACCATTTCTCCCATATAGAATAACCTCGAAATATCGAAACCATTCCATATATCATCCTTGAAAATTGTGGAATGAAAAGAAGAAAAAATAAATCCATGGGAATTGGATGGAAAATATTCAAACCATTCCCATATATAATCTACAATGATATTTTGAAAAGATTACCATATAACTTACCTGCATCTTGCAGGTTATATGGGGGACAAAAAACATTCCCTATCAAGTTTCAATTGAAAACTCTCTAGGGAATGTTATGGAAAGGAGAGGAGGACTGATGGAGGTAATGAATAAGATTGGATTAACCCCAAAATATCTCTATTATTTTTCTTCTTTTTCTTTTTCTTTTTCTTTTTCTGATGACTGCCGTACAAATTTCCAGCATAAATAACTGACCAGTATTCTATCACAAAGGATGTTTTAGCTTCGGAGTTTGAAGTCCTTATTAAATTTGCTATTTTTGTTCCACCTTTTTAGATACAAGCTAGGTTGTTTTGTAAGAACCAAACCAACCCAATTCAACATAGATGTTGTGCTGCTTCGAAAAATGAGGAAATATAGTTGGCAGAGATTTCGGATGTAATAATAAAACATGCCAAATTAAGTCATGAAACAGAATCATCCTCCTCATTTTACTTAAAATGATGTATTTGTTCGTCACAAAACTTTAGGTATTTTGAGAAATATTGCTAGAAGCCGATGAAACTTGTTGAACCAAAAAACAAAATCCCATTCAATGAGAAGAGCAAAAACGTATGACAAGGAAGACCTTTTCTTTTACATTAACAACTCTTTTTTTTTTTTTTTGAAAAAAAATATAGAAAAAAATAACTCTTTTTTTATGCACTAAATAGCTAAATTAGACTGCTTTTGGATATCGAGATGAGTTGAGTTGAGTTGAATAAAATGTTGTTAGAATATTACTTTTTAATATTATGAGTGTTTTGAGATTAGAAAAAGTTGAATTGTTTATTATATTTTGTATGAAAATTTGAAAAAGTTGTAATGATGAAATAAGATGAATTTAGGAACCAAACTGAAATCTAACAATGACATAAAGAAGCTGAGCATCAAGATTTAAAGAACTGAGTAAATGCAATACATTGGGAGATATATTTAGGATTAAAAACAAACAAAAATTATCCTAAAAATTTGATAAGAGAAAAAAATAAAACAAATAGTGGAATCAATTATATAAGACATAAGATATACATAATTCAGTAATATATCTACATTTATAAAATTGCAGAAGATTTTATTAAAATGATAATCAATTATCAGCTCAAGTATTCGCTCCATGGCTCAAGTCTCCTTGAAAATCCATAAAGAAATTACTACAAACAAACCAGACTGATGCAAACACAATCAAATTCCACAAGAAGAAAAGCCTATCAAATCTATCCAAAATACTTCAAAGCATAGTAGAACTTTGTACTATGTGCTAGTAGTTGACACACAAATAACGTCAGAGATACGGGAAAAATGAAAGTGAAACTAGCTTGCAAAAAAGTCAAACAGCTAAAGGAAAATGATAGCATCCAACCATAATAACTATGTACGAGTAAATTAGGATTTAGGAGAATAGGAGAGTTAACGTAGACTCAACCAGCTTTTACATTTAAAAGAGAACAAACTCACGAAGACTTGAAAGCTTAATTTTTGGTTGAGTGATCTCAATTTATTTTAAATTAATTATTGATAAAACTTACTATTTTTTTAATTTCTTATAAATAGATTAAACTCATCTCAACATACTTTTTATATTTACATTATTATATCTAAGATTTTATTTGGATTCAAAAATAAGATGAGTTGAGTTGAGATGAATTTAATTTATTTTTTAATAGTATTATTATTATGAAATTTGGAAAATATATATTGGAATTTGAAAAATGTGTATTGGAATTTGAAAAATATATATAGGAATTTGTGTTTTGTATAAAAAAATTAAAAAAGTGTAAGGATGAAATGAAGATCAGTTGAAATAAGTTGAGGTGAGTTTCGAATATAAACGAAACAAATCTATTTATATTTAACCATATCTTAGTGGAACTAAAAATATATTACTATTTACAAATCAACTAATAATTTGAAATTATCTCAACATTCAAATGCAGACCCTTTCAAAAGGTGGCGAGGCAAGGGCGTAGGAGAGTTCGGGTCCCAAATCTCAAGGTTTAAAAGAGAGTAATATGGACAATTTTAGCTATTTTTTATTTATGCATAGTTTAGATGTTGAAATGATCTATGAATATTAGTATTTTGTAAATATTATTGAGATATGTTTGAATGTAAATAAATTGAGATATATGTTTAAATGCATGAAATTGGTTGAAATGAGTTTTTTAACATTTTTATGAAAAAATAAAAAAATAGTAAATTCTATTAATAATTAGTTTGAGATGAATTAATTTAAATATTTGTGGATATTATTTTTCGAGTAGTACTTGGTGTAAGCCTGATTTGTATAAGCTCTACTTATATAAATAGTAAAAATATTGTTCATATGAACAGTTATGAACAATATTTTTAATGTTCATATAAGTGAGATTTATACGAGTCCGACTTGCATCCAGATTTTTCCTATTTCTCTTCCAAGGCTTTGATTTCACCGGTCATGGCATCCCTCGGGCCTTGCTCACACTAATGATCAGGCGATTAGACAGAACTTTGAAGGACCGTAGTTGTATATGAGATGAAATAGAGAAAGAAAATGCTTGAGGTTATTAAATGAATCATTGAATATTGTATTTCCACGAGACGTTTGGACACATTGATGACACATAAATTTTTCACAAATCATTTAAACATAAAATATTTTTTACTTTAATTTTTTAAAATTTCTCATCCAATCATTTTCTAATTATTATTTAAATATAGAATTAATACAACTTTTAAAAATTTCAAAATAAAAATTATATTAGCAGAGATTTGAAAAAAAAATTATATGAAACATCTTTATCGAATCATTTTACCACTATTAACAGAAAGATATTCCAAATGTCCAAAACCAAAAGGAGCCTAACCAAAGACCTGGATTATCTCCATTAAGAAGAAAATAAGGATTCCTAGAATGCTTTGTTGAGACATCAAAATTGTTCTTGATGAAGAAGCCATAGAAAACGTGAACCACAGAGTTCAACAAAGCTCTATACCATGTGAAAGCTTGAGCTTTGTGTTCTGAAATAGCTAGTTTGCACAAACTGGACAGAGGTCAGATATCTACAACAAACCATGTGAAAAATATATTTCTAACATTCTAAATCCAAAACTTCCTTGAGATTATCATGGTCACCCTCCAAGTCTGCAATCTTGATCTCCAAGGTTGAAGAAGAACGACTTTTCTTTTGTGGGTGTAAACTTTTTTCCAAGCTGCCATCATCATTATCATCATCCTCAAGGAATCTCTTAGAAAGTTGGATATCCAAGTGGAGATCAGCATCATCATTGGCTCTCTCTTCATGCTTGAATGGCACCATATGGACTCCATAACTTTTAAAGATGATTGAATATGAAGAAATCTGAAACTCAAATTTCAGACTGTTCCCCTTCAGGATATTGGGTTCGAGAATCAAGTAAAGTAGCCATACGTGATCTAATCCCATCAAATGAGATATTTGTTCTTCAAGCCAAGGTGCCTGTGATTGTCCCCTTGGGACAATACTACCATTGATCCTAATGCGAAATGAAAAATTTGGTTCAGGGGGGACCGGAGTCAGGGGTCCAAAAACAGCACATAGAAGAACTCCTTTGATATCATTCCAATTGAAAGGCCTATTGATTTCCATCTCACATGATTTTTCTTTTGATATCTCCTTCCTATGGCTAAACCATTCTGGTATTTGATCTCCTGGAAATATAATACTGAATGTACTGCTCTGATCAAGATGTCTCTGTCAAATGAATCATAAGTTTTAGCAAAATATATATATATATATATATAGAGAGAGAGAGAGAGAGAGAGAGAGAGAGAGAGAGAGAGACAGACCTCAGACAGTGAAGGATTGCCACTATTCATGAGCATCTTGTAGCATCCAGATAAACGAATCCAATATAGCACTTGTAACTCACATGCAACAAATCGGAATTTCTCTAATAATGGTGGAAAACTTTCCAATGATATGCATCCTCCAGCATATATCGCTTCCATAGTTGGTGGAAGTCCTAAAATTCTTTGCAGTTGCTTGCAATTATCCAACCAAAGCTTCCTCAATCCAACAAATCGTTTAAAGCTTGCTGGAATGATAACTATATCACTCCCTGATAGATTTAACACACTCAATGAGGATGAGCAATTAAGTCCTGTAAATAAACTTGATTTTGATAGGACACAGCATCCAAGTTCCAAAAGTCTTAGTGATGGAAACACCATTGAAGAACAGTCATCATCAGATGCCCCCTCCTGTCCGATCTTTACAAGTTGTGAACAACCACTGAGCCAAAGATACTGCAGATGTTGCAACTGATGAATGCTACTTGGGAGATGTACAAGGTTTTTGCAGCCACTTAGATATAAAGAACGTAGTCGAGTGATATTCTTGATGGATGAAGGAAGTTCTTTTATACCAGTTTGCTCTAAAGTCTAATCCAATATCTGTTAGACATTCCATCTTGCACTCTATTTCAGGAAAGTTCTCAAATCTTGAGCAACCTTTAAGTTTAAAACAATTTTAGAGATCTCAACTTGAGCCTTGGTGGAAAGCACCTGAGGCTGGAGTATTCCAAAAGATTCATATTCTCAAGCTTATGAAGAAACCCCACATGATCATGAACCTCAACTAAATTTGTACAATGACGAAGAGTCAGTTCTTTCAAATTTGGACTTCTTGAAAAATAAATATGGTATATTGTGTAAAATGATGAATAAAAATTTCATTTTTAATTCTCTTATGCTAAATCATTGATAGAAAAACTTAGAGAAACACATTACCAAAATATATAATTAGGAAAAAACACAACCACATTACCAATGACAGCAAAATTTCTAGGTGATGGTCAAGACTAAATTATATAATGTTAGAAGAGTGGGGAATACTTTTCTAATATAATATTAGAGGAATGGGTACTACCGTAATAATACTAGCATTCACACCAATATTGTAATTTAGAGAATCAAGCTATATATATATATATATTTTATTTTTCTGATCAAATACACTTTATATATTTATCTTGCGTTCATTATTATACTAAAATATAATAATAAAATAGTTTTTTATATTAAAAAAATAAATTTTTATTATTAATTATAGAATAAATGTAAAATATATATTTATATATATTTAAACTCAGCTAAAAAAAGTACGTAATTTGTTATTATTTAATATCACATAAAAAAAAATATTGTTATTTAAGATTATTAGTATATGTGATCCCCAAAATAGCCTTATCACAGGGTTGGCACTTGGCCCAATAACTATAAGACCAAGCGTAACAGGTTTCAGGAAATAATGTAGATCCTTCTTCAGATCCCAACTTATTCCGAGAACCGAATTGCTCCTCGTTTTTTTCCCACGACGAAATCACAGAGAGAGAGAGATGAAGATCACGGCGCTTTTGGTGCTGAAATGCACTCCGGACGGGTCCGATCCGGTCATACTTGCGAACGCGACGGACGTTAGCCACTTCGGGTACTTCCAGAGGTCCAGCGTCAAGGAGTTCATCGTTTTCGTCTCTCGCACCGTCGCCAAGCGCACGCCACCCTCCCAGCGTCAATCCGTCCAGCACGAAGGTTCCGATCTCTCCTCCATCGAGTCCTCGTTTTTTGTTTTTGCCTTTTGCTTTTCTATACGAATTCGTTGGGCTTAGAGCTTAGGTGATCCTCTAGCTTCTTTTCATCATTTGTATTTTTGTATGCATAGCGGTGCAATTTGGTTGAGTTTTTTGGAAACTCATTAGGTTTAGGTGAGTTATTGAAAGATATCGATTTTGGTTACCAAGTGGTCGGAAGTCTGTGTTGGGGGAATCCGGCCGACCGACGGACACTAAACTTGGAGCCATGCAGCGGATGCAAATAAGAGAAATAAAATTAAAGACGAAGAACAGAAATGGACACCAGATATGAAGTGGTTCAGCTCAAACTGTGTCTACATCTACTGTTAGGTCAGTCTAAATCACTATAATAATAAAGATAGAGTACACTTTTTGAAGGTTACAAAACTCTCTCTCTTACAAGGCTTTCAATCCTTTACAAGTAGACTCTCACTGATCTACAAAATCAAACATGGAGAAAATGGGAGACGGACGCCTGTGTTCGTAATCTCGCCACAGCACTCTGCTCGCTCAAGCGAAATCGCCTTCTCGCCACAGATCTCTGCTTCCGCTCTCAGTGCTTTCAAATGCCGAGATCATTATATAGGTTGTATCTCGCTCGAGCGAGACATTCTCGCTCGAGCGGAACACTATTCTAGACGGCGCTAACCCTAGTTCCTGGAAGCAATGCAACCCTATGATTGATTCTCGCTCGAGCGGGAGGTCGAGCGAGAATCAAGCGAAATCTCTGCCTAGATCCAAAACTCTCCGTTTGATGTCTCGCTCGAGCGACTGTCGAGCGAGGGTCGAGCGAAGTTACGGGTTGAAAACTCCAAGTACAATCTGATGTGCTTCATTCAAGCCACATCTCAACAGTCTGAAATTTAATTTTGATGTCATTTATGAGCTTGGATTAGGTCGTGGACTGTCCTGAAATTTGGTCGGACTATGTGCTAGTTGATTAGGTGTTGGTGAATTTCTATGAGCTCTCATTGTTTGTGTGCACGTCTATATACGGCTGCGTGAAATGTATTTGTTTTGGAATTGGAATTTCCACGGTGAGTGAGGTGGCCCTCTACTGGTGGGGTCATACTTTGTTTACGGGGATTATGGAACTTTATATAGCTTCGTATTTATTGATCTATACGTCACGACTCACAGCTGCACACTGTAATTGGAGTCAACTACTACGATTCCAGTGCTATAAAACTTGGTGGAAGTGATCAAACCTTTTGTTTAATTTATGATGAATGGATTATGGCTAAGTTACTTATCAAAAAAATTATGGCGCAGTTTGCAATGACGTTTTTTGGGTGCTTTGTTAATTGAAATGGGCGAATCTGGATTACAAATAGGCCTTCAGTGTTCAAGAACTCGTTCTTTTGTAAATGGAATCATGGGGAATGTTGTCGTGATTTTGATGTTAGAGTAACATAATTCATCCCAAATTGTTTGTCTTGGTTTCTGAGCATTCCTTCTATTTTTGTAAAGCCATTTGCTTGGTGTTGTATAGAATACAAGGTGCATTCGTACAACAGAAATGGCCTTTGTGTATTGGGCTTTATGGATGATCACTACCCAGTTCGAAGTGCCTTTTCTCTGCTTAACCAGGTATACCCAATATAATCCTTGTTTATTTTATATGTACTTTTCTAGAAGCTATTTTTTTTTTTATCAATATGTTAGATACTTGATTAAGCTACCAAATATTTGTTTTCTTCAATGTTCAAGCATAACATTTCATGTTCTCCAAGGTTGAAGGGCATGTAGTTGAAATGCTCAAGGGAATAAAAAGATCTTCTTAGATAACTATTAGTATTTTTGCCCTTGATTTCTCTTTAGCCACATCTTCATAGCTATAGTTGTGCTGAAGGTTTGGTTGGGGTGTGTAGGTGGGTGAGTGACTGCGACTCTGTTGGGATGGGGAAGGGTGTGTGATTGTGTGTTGTTGATATCATGCTTCCTGAGGTTCTGGTAAATTCAGGTTCTAGGACGTGAATCTTTGAGGCTTTGTATCTGCTTGCATTAAATTATGGGTGCTGATACAAACTTTGCCAGGTGCTAGATGAGTATCAGAAAAATTTTGGCGAATCGTGGAGGACTGCACAAACAGATAATACCCAAGCATGGCCCTACTTGAGTGAAGCTTTGACAAAATTCCAGGTGTTTATAGTTTTTATTCTTCATCATTGTTTAAGATTGGGTCATGGTCTGCAAGTGGATTGATAGTACTTTATTTATAACCACTACTATGTCAATTGGGTTTTTCTTTTCCTTTCCTCTATATTATATAATGGTTGAAGGATCAAGAAGTAACAAATGATAACTGAATGATTTGTTTTCTGCTTTCTCTTGTTTAACCCTTCAGGACCCTGCGGAGGCTGATAAGTTGTTGAGAATTCAGAGGGAGTTGGATGAAACTAAAATTATCCTTGTAAGTCCTGCGTTGTTGCTACAATAGTTTATTTAAATTTAGATGATGATAAATCAAACTGTGTTCTTTTTATGTTCATGATTCTTGCATCCACCATAGTTTTTGTTGCACTTGAAAGCCTGAGGGATAGGGAAAGTTTGCTGAAAGATATTTACTTTGATCTTTATTATAAACTGAGTTCCTTTTATGGGAAGCATTATAGCTTGCTTTTCCCATCTGGTTTTTGCTTGCAGCCCTAACTTTTATGGCAGTGTTAGGTTGCTATTCCAACCAACATACTCATGTACCAAAAGACCATCTTTCCTGTGCCTACTTGCCTCTCACTCCATTTAGTGCGCTATCTCATTTTTTTAACTATGTTGGATAGATTTGTTATTATTAGCTGCAAATGGGTGAAAATGGTTTGAAGGGTGGTCAACTAACCTTTTCTATTTGATTTTGAAATGGCAGTATGAGGCATGGCATATTCATTTTTCCAAGATGCTGCTTTGTAATTTGTTTCCACTATTTTATTTTTCATTAGTCAGAGTAGGTTTCAACTGAGGAAGATCAATTTCACAATTGACTGTAGTAAGATGGATTTGTGCAATTTTTTATTTTAGCAAGCTGGCTAGTTGCTTGCCCATGTTTTTTGAGTTATGAGATATGTATAGGATAGCTTACACAGTTACACTGCCATTGTGTAATAGCAAGGTTTGAGTCTTGAGAAGAGCAACCGTATGCTATACACTTACAGAAGGGTGGACTCATATTCGTGGCCATCTCTCCTAGGATTCTACTTAGGTGGGACAAGTGCTGGGCAATGACCCTATGATATGGTATATGACATTGGATTCCTGTGGACTCCTAGGAGGCATGGATTGAATAGGGGTCCATGTGAATATGTGAATTCTTTATTATTGGCCTTTGAATGAATTGAACTTCTTTGATTGTGATTTGGATTGTTGAGTAGCGTATGGACTTGGTCTTTGCTTTCTTGTGGCAACCATTTGATATGTCAGAGTGGTTTCACCTGTTTTACACTTTTACCTCTCTTTCTCTTAAGTTCTTGTTTTTTGGCGGCAAGCATTTGATATATTAGGATTTTTTTGTTAACCTTAATTGCCTTTATTTTTTATTTTTTATTTACACAAGTGTTTTTTCCTTATTTTGGTTTGATACAGCATAAGACCATTGACAGCGTACTTGCACGAGGTGAGAAACTGGATAGTTTAGTTGAAAAGAGTTCAGATCTCAGTTCAGCATCACAGGTTGGTAGACTAAATTTATTTTCTCAACATTTTCTGATGTCAAAATTGAGGACGAGAATTTGCCAGTCAACATTAGATTCATTGAACACATTTATCCTTTTGAAATGAACCATGGACCTAAAGTTGTGAATGGCTGAAACAGATGTTCTACAAGCAAGCCAAAAAGACAAACCAGTGTTGTACGATACTCTGAGCTTCTGCAGAGAGGAGCAATCCTGTAATCGCCTCCACATTTTCTAACGTCAAAGTTGATGGATGGCAAATTGTGATTCTATTATGTCTATATCGTTTATCAATTGTTTGGTTGTTATTAATGGATTCAAGAAATAGAAGGGAAAAAAAAATCAGTTTGGTTGATAACTTCTGTGTCATTTCCCCATACTACCCAGACCAAAGAAGGAAACCTTGTGTGGACAGATCTTTCTATTATATAGTATTTATGTGCTTGTTAAGCTCAATTCAGATGGTGTACTGTGATTTATCCATTCTGGTGGTTCTATTTGAAGTCCTCTTTCAAAAATTTCTTTTGAAAAATATCAGTTGTCACGATGCCATTAGGAATTAGATCACCTTCCACGATCCCAAACTTCGGTATGGCGTTGCTGTCCTTTGTAACTTTATTGTATGTACAAAAGCTCTTATGGGAATATAGGAAGAGTCCAAGGGATTATCATTTGCCCTAGTCTATTATTGCCTCCTAGCTAGATTTCATCTTAAATAAGATATTATTAAAATATATCTTATTTTTGTTTTAAAAATAAAAATTATAATAATTAAATAAAATAAAATAAAATTATAAAATTGATCTAGGCAGTGTACATAGTGGAAAAGGCAGCCTCTGCTTTCCAACTTGGGAATCGGTCCGAAACAGTTTCATTAGAAATATAATAAAAAAAATTTTAATATTATAATAAAAAATAAAATTTATAAAACATAATAAAAAAATAAAATGAAGATTTTAATTATGAATATTTGGCTTCAGCCGGATGAAATCGCCGGTGGCCACCGTGGAGGACACCACCCATGCCTGCCTTGTCTCTCTCTAGCAATTCCACCTTTATGATAGCGATATTTGGTACTTCAAATCTATTTTGAATTTAAGACTGCATGAAGTGTAGAGATTGTCATTGCAGAGTGATAAGATCGTCGGAAGAAAATAATCTCAAAAATATGGACAATATTGCCAATGAAAGTCGCCTACGCCACAGATTGTTTTTGTTGGAGTTCGATTGAAGCGTCCCTAATTAGAAGAGAACTCGATCCGGTTCAGTCGGTCCTGGAAGAGTTTGCCGGACTGGACCTATTTGGTCCAGGGCTTTCCCACCTTGAACCGAACTAAGAACCCCTAGGACCGGACCAGACCGGTCCATTTCGATCTGGTCGAGTCCGATCAATCTATTCAGTCCATTTTAAAATATTTTATACTATTATAAATATATATATATACAATATACTATATTTATACTATAAGCTTATAACTATTAACTCTTATAATATGTTAATAAATTAAATTAATATAATATATAATAAATTATTAATATGATATATTTAGTAAATTAATTTTAATATATTATTATTATTCTTAATGTATAAATTAATTAAATAATATATAATATATTTAAAATATATATAAGATAGGTCTGATCCGATCTGAGGTGAAAAAAATCCTGACCGAAATCTGAACCGAACCTATCCAATCCAAGAATTTTGAACCGAGTCCGACTAAATCCAATCTTAATTCGGTCCGATCCAATTCAAAATAACCCAATCCGGTCGATCTGGCCGCTTTGACCCGGCCAATGCCCTCCTCTATCCCTAATAATAAAAGGTCATTTTTGCTTGTCATCCAAGAAGATTGAAAGCATTTGAAACCCGTGGCTAGAGCCCTTTGAGAATCAGGGAAAATTAATGCAACCCAGATTATAAAAATAATTACTTTAGTTTCTGACGTGACTCGAGTGGAACTTCCATCTCATCTAGATAAGGCTACAGCAAAACAGTCAGCTTCGATCCCCACATCACCACCAGATAAGGCTAAGCAAAACAGTCAGTCAGCATCAATCCCCACATCACCACCAGATAACTTGATAAGAACACTCGCATTAATTAATTGTTATTAAAGTATAATTAATTAATTATTATTAAAGTATAATTTTAACTAATATAATTTTTATTTTAACTTTTAACTATTTTATTTATATAAAATTTTATATTAAAATAATTATTTTTTAAAATATAATAATATAATTAATTTTTAATTTTAATTATTTTTAAATTTTTAAATAATTTTTAACTTTTTTATTTTTTATGATTATTCAATTTTAATTATTAAATTAATTAATTTTCTAACATTTGATTATTTTATTTATTATATATTAATTAATAATTATACATTAATTAAATTATAAATTTTAAAATATAATTATTAATTATATTATATTTAAATGAAATTATTAATTAATATTTAAAAATCATTTATAATTTTTTTATCTAATTATATTTTTTTATCAACTTAATTTTCTCAACGTTGGGTAAGGAGAGAAAAGAAAAAAAAAATCTAACAATATACTCATTTTTCTTGGATTCTCTTTATACAGAGTAACTCCACCACAAAGTACATCAAGCTCTAACAACAATCAAATTGAATATGACCCAGATGATATTTTACAAGGAATAGTTCATAATCTAGGCATTAAAACTGATCACATAACACTCCTGCTGCACAAACACTACAAAATGAGCGTATAAGAAATACAATAGCCCTAAATCTGGATGCTGCTCTTGGGATTTTAGGTCTTTCACTTTATAAATACTTAAAACAGTGAAACCCCAATATACTATATTATAGCATTACCATTCAGCTATTTTCCCAGAATGGATTTAAACCACCATATGCCTTTGGTATCAGTAGGGCCTTCTCCCTCCGGAGGAGGATCACTCTGTGGCGTCTTGTGGAGTTTGCTCACATCATAGCCCTCATCTCTGGCCCTTTGAACTAGCTGATTGTATATCTCTTCATCCATATGGGTTTGCCTGCATAATATCTAACACCCAAAAAAAAAAAAGGCAAATAACAGAAACAATTAGTATACCATCCGCTATGCAATACACAAACCAGAAAAAAAAAAAAAAAAAAAAAAGAGGAGAAGAAGAAGTTAAAATTGTTCAAAATTCCATTGTAAATACATAATTCTTTTTCTCCTCCTCAATTCCTCTATAACAGATTATCAAGTAGTAGATTATCAAGGAAATCACTAACAACCCCAAAAAGAACATAGATTCACTAATTCAAGAATGGGGAATTAAAACAAGTACCGAACTTCTTTAAAAGGGTGATCATAAAAATCATAATTAAGATCCTTGACATACCCAAAGATACTTTTTGCTAGGCTGGCCAATCAAGGCATATCCATAATCATCATCAAGGTACAAGACCCAATAGTCCCCAACCACAGGGATGATGGGCAGGAATGGAGGCACATAGAACTTCACTTTGAGCTTAGCCTCATCACTATTGGCGTTAGCCTTGTATGCAGTTCCTTCTATGTACGATCTCTTCCCATCAGACCAGGTCTCATTCAGCACAGTCACAGTTCCATCACCTTTCAAAGTGTAGGTAGCCCTTGTGTTTTCACCGTTCTTGGGCTGGAAAAATGACGGGAATGAAGCTATCTCATACCACCGCCCCATGTACCTATTTAGGTCCAGACCCTTCACCACTTCCATCTCTTTCTTTGCCATTGCGAGAGAGAGAGAGAGAGAGAGAGAGAGAGAGAATTTTTTTCTGCAGATACTGGGTTTTACAGGTGATCTTGATAAAGGTATGGCGATTGGAGAGAGGTGGCAGGTCAGTGTTGGAGTGAGATAACACGTAACACGTGGAGGACTAATAGCCTTTCGTTTGCTGCGTGTCGCTGTTGAGGTGAACGTTCCAGAATCCAGATATAGATAGGTGTTTCTAGGACGTTTCGGTTTTTTTTTTTTTTTTTTCCGTTCTTTCTTTCTATTCTTCCGTTTGCATTCTCGGAAAAACTGGTGTGAAAATTTGATATGCAAAACTCGGTGATGATGACTGACCAAGAAAAAACTAACTTGGCGAGGAAGGAAAATAAATTAAAAAGAAAAATGAAAACCGTGATGGTTAAGAAAAAGCTTAGAGCCAAATATATCGTTGTCTTGATCAAGACCTTAATGAACAGAAAATGGATTAGAATTCTCATCATTTAATATCTTGGCCAAGGGATATATAATGCAATGTCGGCCTAACCTTGTAAAGAAACAAAAATCGATGGTACAATGTTCATCAAGTCTCTTAAATTTTTGTTTTTACCAAATTTTAAGTTGTAATTGGCAATTTTCCATATGCACTTTAGAAGTTGTAATTGTCATTTGAGTTTAGGCAAGGAGGTATGAAAGACCAACAAGCATCAAAAGATGAGTATGATACGCATTGTTAAAAGGTTAGTGATGCGCATTCATAAAAGGATGGTGATCTTTTGAAGTTTGGATAACTGCAAGATTTAGAATTGGAAAATGATAAATATATATTAAAAAAATCTTTATTGTTATTTTTATTAAAAAATCTAATATATCTTTATAAATCCACTTGAAATCTATCAATGTAAATTATAATCTATTAAAAGAAGAATGATAATTACCATCTATTTTTTTTATTTTTTGAAATAAATTAATAGCATTAAACTAGGCAAATGATACAAGCAAAAGGAGTGAGCATCCCAATAATCATTCCAAAAAAAAAATAACAGTATAAAAATATGATAAAAAAAAATTTATTGAAAACAATTCTTTGGTTTCTACTCATGTCTTAAAAGAACCCCATTTCAGAAAAAATGAAATAAAATATTCACCAGAAGGCAAACATAAGAACTATTGTTGGAGGCAATGGAACCACTACAACAAGTGGTGAAGTTGGCAGAAGCATTGCCAATTGTTGTCTGGATAAAATTTTTGGGTAGATCCACGACACCTCAAACAAGATTATGGATTATTAAAAGTAGGAGTATAGGGTAGTCGTCGAAAACAAAACTAAGTCGCTAGTAGTCAACCAACATAGGCGGTGATGGAGTATGCAGCATGCACACCGCTTGGAGTGGAGCACAAACTCCAATTCTAACTGATCCGATGCCTCTGAGGTCAAGAAGCTTACATGTGACCTCTACAACCACCCCAAAATACACCTACACGTAAGCCACACTCACGATAAAGGTCACACATGTGACAAACACGTCTCTTGAAAACGCAAGCCCTCTATCCAAACTTGTAGATCGACATCTAGGGAAACTGAGGAGGTGGTGCGTGTCGGAAGAGGAACATTGAAAAATAGCAGAAAAGCAACGCCCGATTAGATTGGAGAAAAGCACACTAAAACAGACCGAAAACATACTAAACTTGAGTAACTAGGAAAATAAAATACAAAAAAAAAATAGGGGAGGTGAGGAGGAAATTGGTGTTGGATGACCAAACCCCCTATGTCTAGCGAGGTAATAAACATTTTTTTAAGAGAAAAGAAAAACAAAAGGGGGAGAGAGAAATGAGAGAAGTCATATAAGATATCCTTACCATCTATTTTACTATCATTTTCTTAATAATATGACATATAATAATTAAAATTATTTATTATATTTCACTTACAAATCAATTATTTAATGTCATGTTAATGAATGTTAATAGAATAATAAAGAATAATCATAAATATAAAGTTTTAAAAATAAATTCTTTGTTTTATAGAACTTATACCTAAAAAATAAATGTTCTAATTATAAAAGCTATTATAAGAACAAATTTATAAGTTAACATGATTTGATGTAATATTTTAAATTATAAAATTATTTTTATTATAAAATAAATCTAATTTTGTGCTTCATATCTCCTTATCTAAAATATCTCTCAATTTTGCCACCATGTGATGTTAACTATTAGTCCAACCAACTCTCACGATTAGCATTCTCCTCATTTTTTGTTATATTGATTATCCTTATATATATATATATATTCAATGTTCATTGTTGTTTATTGGATTTGTCTTTGTAGAATTAGATATTCCATTTGATATGGAATAAAGAGTTTTACAATATAAATTTACATAGGAGTGTCACTTGGAATAGGATATTTTTACGTCAACCATTAACAAACAGCCACATAAGGGATATAAACTTTTTTTAAATGCACCCACATGTATACGCTCATTTCACCCTCTCATTCATTCTCTCCCTCTTTCTCCCTTTCTCTCCCTCCCATCTGCAACACTCCATGCAAGTCTTCTACTTTCTCTTCCTCCTTTCAATCTATCATTTCTACTGACGCCAGATAGAATAGCGATAATTCTGCAGGTTAATTTCAATAGATGAATTTATAGGAAAAAACACAAGAAATTCGTCCAAAATATAGAGAATACGTCTCTGAGAAAAAAACTGAATATTATCAAATCAAAGAATGTCGAAAATCAGTCCACAAGCCAGACTGTATAGCTAAAATTCATCTGTAACCAAATGTTAATAGAATAATAAAGAAATAATCATAAATATAAAGTTTTTAAAATAAATTCTTTGTTCTATAGAACTTATACCTAAAAAATAAATGTTTTAATTATAAAAGCTATTATAAGAACAAATTTATAAGTTCACATGATTTGATATAATATCTTAAATTATAAAATTATTTTTTTTTATAAAATAAATCTAATTTTGTGCTTCATATCTCCCTATCTAAAATATCTCTCAATTTTGCCACCATGTGAAGTTAACTATTAGTCCAACCAACTCTCACGATTAGCATTCTCCTCATTTTTTTAATTTTTTTATTAATTATCCTTATATATATATATATATATTCTATCTTTATTGTTCGTTGTTGTCTATGGGATTTGTCTTTGTAGCATAGTTTCAAATACCGTATCATACCAATCGATACGACTGAAATTTTTCGTACCGGCCGATCGGCCGGTACAAATAAAGTGGTGTTTCGTTTCCGCCGATTTTTCGGTCATACCGATACCAGTCATACCGGATTTCGACCTTCCAGATTTGTTTTTAAAATTTTTTACTATGTTTTAACCTTAATGTAGACTAAGTTAATTATATATATATATATATATTTATCTATATAATTTATTTATATATTGATTATTATTTTGAAATATAATTTATAATTGTATTTATATATATAATTTATTTATGTATAAATTATTTCGAAATGGTACCGATATCGAAATATTTCGTTTCAGTGACTTGACCGATACCGATACTGGTACGGTATTCAAAACATTGCTTTGTAAAGTTAGATATTCTATATGATATGGAATAAAGAGTTTTACAATATAAATTTACATAGGAGTGTCACTTGGAACAGAATATTTTTACGTCAACCAGAGACAGCCACATAAGGGATATAAACTTTTTTTAAATGCACCCACATGTATACGCTCATTTCATCCTCTCATTCGTTCTCTCCCTCTTTCTCCCTTTCTCTGCCTCCCATATGCAACACTCCATGCAAGTCCTCTACTTTCTCTTCATCCTTTCAATCTGCCCTTCCTACAAACCATATAAACTCATCAGATTCGTGAAAAGACAGCATATTTAATATAGTACATCATTTCGGGACACAAGAGGGCATGAATTCCTCTAGAAATTAGAAAAAAGAAAAAAGGGTGAGTGTTTTTTAAATTAGTTTATTTTCTTTTTGTACCAAACATAGCATAACTTCAATTTGTACAAAAATTAGAGTGTAAGAATCAAGAAGAAATAGAGAAGACTAACATACAAAAATAGGGCGTGAGGTGATGAGAGCATTTGTCATCAAAAGTGACCCATTCACGAGCAAACCAGTCAAACTAGAGTACGAGTAGATTGTCGGCTAATATATCTGAGTTTGTTGGTGTAGAAGAGTACATATGGGAGGTAGAGAAAGGAGAGGGATTTAGGGTGGATGGGTGAAGATGGGAGGGAGAGGGAGAGGGAGAGAACGAACGAAAGGGTGGAATGGACTACCCTTAGACCGAATTGGATCGGACCAGTATGGACCGAACTCCTGTTCGGTATGATCCGGTCCAGGGGGTGCCCCATATGATTTAATAGGCTAAATTTAATCTAAAATTCTATAATGATCAAATATTTTTTTGACCTAAATTTAACTACTATAAATTATAATATGTTAATATTATAAGAGTATATATTATATAATAATATGTTAGTAAAAATTATATATTAAATATGTTAGTAAATTATAACTAATAACACTATTACATTAGTATATTATATATTTATATGTTAGTAAATAATGATAAATTAGTAATAATATATTAAATAATAATAATATACTTATTACTTATAAGTTATTATTAATATTCTATATCGATATATTATAATTTATATTTTTTTACTACAACTAATTAACCAATAAATAATAATATGTTAATATTATAAGAATATATATTATTTATTAATATGTTAATTTAATAATATGTTAATATATATTATATATTAATATATTAATTTATATTAATATTAATATTATAATATATATACTATTTTTATATACATATATAAATAAATATATATGTGGGGTTCGGTCTAATCCAGGGGGAGAAATCATTTGGATCGGGACCGGACCGGAATTAATTGGTCCATGTAAAATTTGAACCGGACCGGACCGAATTCCATTCGGTCTCGATCCAGGACAACCGGTCTAGTCCGGTCCACCGGTCCAATCTGGTCTTTTTACAGCTCTACCCCTACGTGACTGTTTGTTATTGGCCAGTGTAAAAAATTCCAAGAGTTTCTCTTTATGGAAACAATAATTCTAGCACACCGGGATAATAATCCTGGTTCAGGAATTCCTGAATGTGTAGGTTATTTATAGAACTTTATTGACAATATAATTATAAGTTCTTCTAGGACTCGTTTAGATAGAATACCTTATAATATATATGAATAATAGTGAAATAATTCGAGTTAAAATATTTTATTATTTCTTGATGAGAATGGAAAAGTTGAATTTGAGAGTATCTAAAAATACTTAAAAACATTTGTATTATTAAACTGTCTCTAAAAGCATAAAACACGTATTTAAAACTAGCTAAATTTGATAAAATATTTTTTAAATCAAAAATTTTCTAGTAAAAATTAAGTCAGTTATTACTTGAAAATGTAATATAAAATTTTAATCAGTAAATTTGGAAATATTTTTACATAAAAATAGAATGTAAAAATTACAATTAAAAGAAATTTATTTCTTAAAATAAAAAAGGCCGACTCAAACTAATATTTAGCCTTAGCCCCTGAAAGTATTAAGCCGACCTGAGACACTTTTAGGCTTTGTTGGACTTTAATATTATGAATGAAATTACATGCTTAAAAAAAAGGTTTCATGATTGGTCAAGAATGGAAACCAAAAAATTATTAATTTTAACATTTGATATAGAGGACTAATACAACCACCATTAATTCACAACTCATTTACAACTTCATCATAAATATAACATGTTACCATCTTTCAACATAAAATGTTCTGACTTAACATTTTTTCTTTTTTTCTTTTTTGTTTTTGTAGGAATGAATTTGAGTTTATCTATGAGATTATTCAATGGGTGAACTCAAGAGTAATAAACCATTAACACTTACACATGGCCAAATATTAAGTTGGAATAGAGTCTTTGTACAAGAGATTGATTTGGTTTTAAATGTTGGAGTAAATGACATTCGTATGATAGGGATATTTGGAGTTGGTGGAATTGGTAAGACAACTATAGCCAAATCAATCTATAACTTGATTGTTTATCAATTTGAAGGTAGTTGTTTCCTTCAAAATGTTAGAGAAACTTCAAGTCGAGAGTGCGGTCTAGTTCAACTACAAGAAACACTTCTTTCAAAGATCTTGGGAGATCCAAGTTTGGAAATATTTGACATCGATGATCAAGGAATCATTGTAATAAAAAAGATGTTTTGGCACAAAAAGACTCTTTTACTACTTGATGATGTGGATCAATTGGAGCAATTAGAGAAACTAGCAGGAGAACATGATTGGTTTGGTTTAGGAAGTAGAATCATCATAACAACAAGAGATCAAAGTTTGTTAACTAATCATAGGGTTGATTTAACATACAAGGTGAAGATGTTTGATCATGACAAAGCTCTTCAACTTTTTAGCTGACATGCCTTTAAAAGAAACAAGCCTATTGATGATTATGCCAAACTCACAGAACATGTGATCAGATATGCTGGGGGACTTCCACTAGCTTTAACAGTGCTAGGTTCGGAATTGAAAGCTAAAAGTATATATCAATGGAAAAGTGCATTAGAAAAGTACAAAATAAATATTTCCTAGCAGAAATATTCAAGACAAACTGAGAATAAGTTACGAAGGATTACAAGATAATGAGAAAGCTATTTTCCTTGACATTGCATGCTTTTTTAAATGAAAGCACATAGATTATGTCATTAAACTATTGGATAGTCATGGTTACTTTTCAGATATTAGTGTCAAAATCCTCATGGATAAGTGTCTTATAACTCTTGATTGTCACGAAATCTTAAGAATGCATGACTTGCTACAAGATATGGGTAGATAAGTTGTTCAACAAGAATCACCTGGAGATCCTGGTAGTCGTAGTAGATTGTGGTTTCATGAGAATGTTCGTTATGTATTAGAAGAAGATATAGTAAGAGTTACCTAACAAATCTCTTTAAATTTTGCATTAATTTGTTTCCTTTTCACAGGTAGAATATAAATACTAGAAAAAACTTGACTTTTTAGATACATATATACTAAATATACATACATTCATATGTTGTGTTTCCTTCTAATATCAAAATTCCAAAATATAAAGAATAATTACAACATCATCCACAATGTCCTTCTTTCTATTTAAAATATTGGTGTATTTTTACTTGCCTTACTGTGCTCTTAAATAGTGCAAAGATTACAACTTTACAAATATATTTGAAAAAAGAAAGTGTTTAGGTACTCCCATAGTTTAGAAGGGAGAAAAAACTAAGTTTGCAATCATGAAGAAGACCTTTTTTTGATAAGTAAATATTGTAAAATAGAAATGACAACATATAATGAAATGGATATACATATCACTTAATAAAAGTTCTACCAATTGCTAAACTATGGAGAGTTTTTTCTTCTATTTTTTATAATGCACAGCTTGTCCATTTTCTTGCCAGGCAACCGACAAGATTGAAGCCATATTGGTAGATTTGCCTAAACAAGAGCCAATTCGCTTGAGTTCTGAGGTCTTCACCAAGATGAAAAGACTCAAATTGTTTATAAATCAAAATGAGTGTTTCTATGGAGGACCTAATTATCTCTCTAATGAGTTAAGAGTGCTTGATTGGCAAGGATATCCTTTACAACTTTTGCCATCCAATTTTCATGGAGAGTTAAAGGAAGGATTTAGGGTATACAACTATTATTTTCAATATTAATTTCTTTGTATTTCTATGATCTTCAAACTAATATATTTCTTTTCTTTTGCTTTCATTATAACCAGAGTTCTCAAAACTTAACAACTATGGATTTCTCTTATTGTAAGTTCCTGATGAAAATCCCAGATCTTTCAAGCAGTCCAAATTTAAAGGATTGACTCTTCGTTACTACACAAGTTTAGTTGACGTTCATGATTATGTTGGATTTCTTGACAAGTTTGAGCGTTTGAATCTTTTGGCATGTTCTAACCTTAGAACCCTTCCAAAAATCCTCAAATTGAAACATCTTAAATTGTTTGAACTTCAAGGTTGCTCAAGATTTCAAAACTTTCCTGAAATTGAGTGCAAGATGGAATGTTTAACAAACATTAGATTAGAGAACATTGGGATAAAAGAACTGCCTTTATCCATCAAGAATATTCCTCAACTACGTTCTTTATATTTAAGTGGCTGCAAAAACCTTGTACATCTCCCAACTAGCATTCATCAGTTGCAACATCTGCAGTATCTTTGGCTCAGTGGTTGTTCACAACTTGTAAGAATCGGAAAGGAGGTTGGGTATAATTCACAATCCATAGCATCTATCATGTCTCCAACAAAATATGAGATTTCAGCAAATTTAAGCATGTCTAATAATGATGATTGTTCATCAATGGTGTTTCCCTCGCTAACACTTTTGGAACTTGGAAGTTGTGTTCTATCAAAATCAAATTTATTTACAACATTTAATTGCTCGTCCTCGTTGGTTGAGTTAAATCTATCAAGAAGTGATATAATTATCATTCCTGCAAGCTTTAAAAGATTTGTTAGATTGAGGAAGCTTTGGTTGGATGATTGCAAGCAACTGCAAAGAATTTTAGGACTTCCACCAACTATAGAAGTGATATATGCAGGTGGGTGCATATCATTGAAAATTTTTCCACAATTATTTGAAAAATTCTAACATAAAATCATATCAATTTGTAAAATTATTTTTGTATAATTTATTTGTGAGTATAGCATCTCAACCCAATGCTTTATAGGTTGTGATGCTTATCAAACTTATGACATTTATTTAACAGGGACATCTTGAGAATAATACATTTAGCATTATATATCCGGGAGATCAAATTCCAGACTTGTTCAGCCATCGAAAGGAGATATCAAAAGGTCATTCATGTGAGATGGATATCAATGGGCCTTTCGATTGGAATGATACAAAGGAGTTATTTTATGTGCTGTTTTTGAGCCCCCAAATCTGGTCCCACTTGAACCAAAATTTTCATTTCAAGTTAGGATTAACGGTAATATTGTCCCACCAAAACTGTGTCCTTGGCATGAAGAAGGAATATCCCATTTGATGGGATTATATCACGTATGGCTGCTATACTACGTTATAGAACTTGAAATCCTAAAGGGGAACAATCTGAAATTTGGGTTTCAGATTTCTTCAAGGTCAATGATCTTTAAAAGTTGTGGAGCCCATATGGTGCCATTCAAGCATGAAGAAAGAGCAAATCCAGGAGTGCTCCATGATGATGGTGATCTCCATTTGGATGTCCAACTTTCTAAGAGGTGTCTTGATCACGATGATGATGATGGCAGCTTGGAATCTAAGTCCTACCCACAAAAGAAGAGTCGTTCCTCTTCAATCCTGAGGACCAAAGTTTTAGACTTGGAGGGTGACCATGATGATCTCAATGAAGATTTGGATTTAGATTAATGTTGACTTAGGTAGTTTCAATTGCAATCTTGTATATTACTTTTTTTCCAACCTTCTAGGCAAATAAACAACGGATGGAATTTCATCATGGCATCAGTAATCCCCCACCTAATGGCATCAAGACTATTTATGTCCTATATATGCCAGTTTTACACCTTTGTTTCCTAAATGGAGTTTTAAATACAATTTGAAGAATATAATATAAATAATTAAATTTTGTTACAAAATTAAAAATGAAATTACTACTATTGTAAGAGAGAAATATAAAAGGAACTCTTAAGAACTCTCACGAACTGAAACTTTCTTCATTCTATATATGTTCTTATAAATTTTAGAACGAATGAAATTCATATTTATACGCATTGAAATTACTATGCAAGTTACTGTGCAAGACTTAAATAATGGTGGTGGGATCATTCACAAAAATAATTAAGGGGGCGAGGGCTACTCCCAGTAATTCATAACACTCCCCCTTGAATGACCACCCATAAACAATCTCGCTCGTTAAAAACCTTACCAAGGAAAAATCCAGTAGAAAGAAAAACCAATGGTGAAAGAAAAAGAGTACAGTCTTCTTATGTATCCACAAGTATTTTAAAATTGCCTCATTAAAACTTTGCAAAGGAAAACCTAGTGGGACAAAACCTTAGCGAAGGAAAAGAGTACAATTAGCACAAGTTTTTAGGACATTTACTCCCCCTGAAAAGTACATAAAGATAAATTTTTGAGTTTTCGTATTCTAATATTCTGCACAATTTTCTTGAATGTTGCAATTGGTAATGCCTTCGTGAATAAATATGCCAGATTATCACTTGATCGTATTTGTTTGACATCAATTTCATATTTCTCTTGGAGTTCGTGAGTATAAAAGAATTTTGATGAAATATGTTTGATTCTGTCACATTTGATATATCCTCCTCTAATTTGAGTGATACAATCAGTATTATTTTCATATAAAATTGTTGAGCTATCATTGATTATGAAAAATCACACATTTCTTGGATATGTTGAGTTATTGATCTCAGCCAAATACACTCTCTATTTGCTTCATGAATTGCAATAATCTCCGAATGATTTGAAGATTTGACAGATACATGCAGTTCCATATCCCCATCGGATATTGTCCTCTTTGGCACTTCAGGGTCTTATGGATTTAAAATGTGTCGGACAGGGTAGAGGGAATCCCACATATAAGGCGCTTAACAGATTTAGTAGAAATCTGAGACCCACAGTAATACTTAAACTCCCTCTGAAAATATGCGTCAGTTTTTCAAATAATAAATAAATATGATTTCAGCATATATTACAGATTAAGAATTCAACATGATTTCCATCTAAATAATGCATTAGAAAGAACATGATAATATTTTCATCTAAAATTTTCTTCCTCTCATTCAGTGTTATTAGGGAGAACTTGTTTATATACGACGAAAATAATATTGGAAATCATCCATATATGATAAAAACTGTAAAAGTTAGAGGTCTAATATTATCGATTCGGCGGAAAATCAAATCCTCGTGACATTGTTGACAAACGAGATCTTGAAGAGATTTGAAAGTTTCGGGTTGTTATTTAAATATAACCAGTTTTACTATTGGTTTATTCCAGCAAAAAGATCTCACATTTTTCATAAATTCAGTTATTATTCATCAAGAATGATATTATGTCTAATGGAAATTCTAATGTCTCAGATTTGAACCATGAACCTTTTATACTTCAACCACTCATATTTTTTTCTGAAATTGTAAACACCATGATAGAAGTAGAGATATATCTTTCTAGTAAATCTGATCTTGAAATTGTTACAGCATCAAGAACTCTTAGTGCTTAATATGCTGTCTCTCTTACAACCATTTCTCAGAGATTACTGGCGAGAATGAGTGAGATTGATTATCTTAAAAATTAAATATCTAAATTGCATCAAATGCTTGCAACTAAAGATAGAAAAAATAAAAATTTAAGACAAGAAAACAAGGAGCTGAAGAAATTTGTAGACTGGTATTCTCGTGACCTAAAAACACAAGTAGAAGAGCTGGAATGAGAGATAACTAAAATACAAAGTCAACAACAGCAGCTAACGGCAGAGATTCAGCGTTTACAAGAAAATAGAAATAGTTGTAATTAATCTCGCTGGTTTTTGAAATTATGCATCCAGCATATCTTGTAAAGTGAGTTTTGAAGAGATGATGGTTTGTCTTGTTCTTATTTCCATTTCTATAAGAACCGTTTTTAGCTTCATATAGTTCGCATCAAATCTTCTTCTCGTATCTATAATTCATCTATATTTGTATTCTTATTCTACAAATTCTTAATGGCTCGTCAATTTCCTTTCAATATTTCTCACGGTCAACATATGAGGTATCCTTCACCTCAATTACAAATTGTTCATGCATCTTCCGCAGGTGCCATGTTGCAACAAGCGAATGATCTGGCTTATTGGCTAATAAGTCAAATCGTAAAGTCGTTTATGATCTGGTGACTCTCGGCACCCGATACTCGTCCTCTATTGTTGGGTTTTCTAATCGATTACAATCCAAAAATCATGAGATTGAGGAGCTTAACGAGAAGGTTTCGTACTTCAACGACTCGTTCAAGAGTCTGACAGAAAAATTGCAGACTTAAAGCAAGAGAATAAGGATTTAAAATCCTTACTTGTCTATTCATTTCGACTGCTTAATCTTTTAGATAAGGATGACATATTGCTTTATGAAGAGCAAATGCATTTTAGATATGAGACTAGAAGTCTCAAATTCTTGTAACTCATCTATCAATTGAATAATAAGATCTTTACTTTTCAAATGTATTCCTTGAATTTATAGCAGTCCTTATGATTTTTTCCGGAGTTCTAATAAGGTAAATTATCAACGTAAACTGCAATAATGACAAATTCGGGTTCTGATAAAATACATGGGTATATAAGATTATTCTCAAATGCTTCTTTCAATAGATACTCGTTGATTTAATTATAGCACATGCGTCCGGATTGCTTTAACCCATATAAAGATCTTTGAAATTTTATAAAGTACATACTCCTAAATGTACTTGGATTAGATGCTTCAAGTATCGTATATCTTTATATATGTAATGATCTAATGATCCTTATAAATATGCAGTGACCACATTCATCAACTGCATATCTAATCTTTTTGTAATAACCAAATCAATTAAAATATGATTGTGATTGCATTCATAACAAGAAAATATGTTTCCTCATAACTACTCTCGGATTTTTGCAGGAAACCTTATGCTATAAATTGTATCGCACAATTTCATTTCTAATTACGCTTTTGTAGAAATACTCACTTATATCTTATATACATTACATTCTTTACTGTTTGGACAACAATTCTTGACTCACTTTCTTCATTATTTCTAGTAATGTCAAGTGTTATCATATATGTTATCGACAACAGTTTTATTTCTATTCATAAATTTTCCAGTACTTATGAAATGTATTGAGATCTCATTGTTCCTCTCCAGGAAAAAAACATTTCATGAAATACTTCTACAAGAGGTTCCTCTTCAGAAGATTTGTACTCTTTAGGAGTTATACTTTTCAGGAGTTACCTCTTCAGGAGGATTATATTTTATACTGAAAGTACGGTCTCTTCAGCAACACCGATTTTTTTTCTCTTTTGCACCAATAGGTCTTCAACGCTTCAGGCATATCTTAGACTCATCTATTGCAGTTTTAACAATTCTTCCTTCAAGGGTTTCAATTCTTACTTAAGCATTAATAATAGTAATATATGATTTTACAACACGTTTAGTGTCAGTAAATTCAAGGGTAACTGATTTGTAATACTTTGAAAATAAGTAATCCTCTGAACTTCTGGTTCATATTTATTTATAAGAGGATCAAATTTAGACATCGTTTTATTATCCCAAGTAATTTCTTATCGTGCTTCAAGTACCGATTTTTTGTTATTTCAAAACATGATAAAACTTTACGATAATGTATAAAAGCTTAGTATAAGTAAATCAAGTGTTTGGCTGTATAACAGGTACGTGACCACTGTTCAGTCATACCACATCTATGACAAACATTTTTATCTTTCTATGAAGAATTATTATGAGAATTTTTACCCTTCTCTGAGTTGAATCATTTCTGGTGATACAATATATTTTTATCATATTTAGTGTTATCACTTTTGAGACCAACACTTCCATAGTTTTTTAATCACGTCTACGCCCTTGATTCCTTTGAAATGATACATCGTTCACTTATGGGAATGATGTAAACTCAATATCATTAATAAGACGTAACTGGTCATTTATTAACAAAAACTCATTATTTAACCCAATCACTAGAAGACAAAATAAAAATTAAGAATATTAGTTGAACTTTCGCTCTCGATATTGCTACTGCAGAAGCACATTTGAGATATGAAAAATAATTTGTCTTCTTTTAAATATCAGCATCACTGACTTTCTTACTGCATAATTGTAATATTGAGCTAATTTTAAAGAGTACAAAATATTCAATACCACTTTTAAAATCTTACAATTTCAGGTGCAATAAGTCATAATGATCTTTTGAGAGGATTACATCTTCTCGTGCTCATATCTCTCTCTTAATTCATTTCACACAATAAAATAATTTTTCACCAGGAGATACATAGTACGGTCCTTTAGGGACACATGATTTTCTTCTATGATTGTATCTCCCAAATTCATCATCATATCCAAATGGATCTCATTAAGAATCCTAAATAAATAACTTTTTCAAAAATGTCAATAGTAATAAATTTCAATATTTGACATTATATATATAAATCACAAAAATAAATATGTGGATTTATAAAATATATTCACATAATCATGAAAATAAAAGTAGAATTTTATCAAGTAATATTCAGCAATATTACATTTAATATTTATCTCGAGGATTGCAAATAATATATTGAAAAACTTACTTGAAATAGAAGACCACTAGTTTTAGTATCGGTAGAATCTCGTACTGATAACGTGTTATAAAACTAAAAATGAAATTACTACTATTGTAAGAGAGAAATATAAAAGGAACTGTTAAGGACTTTCAAGAACTGAAACTTTTTTCGTCCTATATATTTTCTTATGAATTTTAGAACGAATGAAATTCATATTTATAAGCGTTGAAATTAGTATGCAAGTTATTGTGCAAGACTTAAAATAATGGTGGTGAAGTCATTCATAAAAATAATTAAGGAGGGCGGGGGCTGCCCCCAATAATTTATAACGAATTTTTATTTTTTTATAAGTCCACATTTTTAGAATAAGAAGGGCCTATTCGGATACATAAATAATTTCATTTCATCTCATTATAATATAAAAATTAAAAATTAAAAAGAATATTATTAAATTTTTATTTTTAATATTATTATTATTTCAAAAATTAAAAAAAGTTGAATAATTTATTATATTTTATATAAAAAATTAAAAAATTATAATAAAAAGATGGTATATAAGTGTTTTCTTAATCCAAACAAAACTTTAGTATAAGCTATAACATTTTTTTGATTATGTAATTTAAAAAATACCACCCCAACCCAATTGGAACCAAAAGACCAGACAAGGATCCTTCTAAATAACTCCTCATCAAAGCCTTGATTCATGTGCTGTATTTTCTAAGTGCAGCAGATATTAAAATCATTTTAATTTAATTTAATTTAATTTAATTTATTATTATTATTTTTAAAATATTTTAAATAAAATTAATTTTTTAATTTTTTAATTTTTTAAATTTGAAAATAAAGAATTCGATTTTTATTTATACAATCAAAAAGACTTGCTTCAAATATAATGCTAAAGTATTTTTCTAGAAGTAGTATAGATACGAAATTATATAAAAATAAAATTTTAAAATAACATCTTATTGATTTGATTTAATTTATATAAAATTTAATATATCACATCAAATTATATAAATTTTAAATTTATTTTTATAAACTCATTTGTGACCTCATGATCGAAAAGTAGCACTATATATCAATACTTTTATATGATATTGTCTCGATTGATATAGTCGAAATATGCCATATTGGTTGGTCATCTGGTATAGGTTAGCAGTGCATTTTGTATTGGCTGGTATTTCAGCCGTACTAACTTATACACAAAATTCCGACCAAAATATTGACTGGTACCAATGTTTCGACCGTATCGATTTCATCAATTCATTTTTTTTAATTTTTTTTATCTCAATTTAAACTAGATTAATTACATATATATTAATATATAATTTCTTTATATATGTAATTATATATAATTTATATATATAATTTATTTATATATAGAATATTTTAAAAAAATAGGTAAAATAATATTAATATTAAATTATTTTATTTTAATATTTTGACTGATACGTCAATTAGAAAGTTATTCAAAACATTACTAAATATCACTAAAAAAGACAAAAAGAAAAAAAAATAAGGAGATTTGGGCCAAATTTAGAAAATGAGTTAGTGAAAATTATACAAAATATAATCTATCAGCAAAAGTCCCAAACTGAAAAAATAAAGGATAAAATAGAAAAAGAAATAACTTATACATTAAAAAAAAAAAACATAGTTTAAATTTAAAAATGAGATAAAATGAATTGAATTTATTTTATTTTTTTAATATTATTATTATTTTAAATTTAATTAAAAAACTGTTTTAAATTTAATTAAAAAACTGTATTAGATTTAAAAAAATTATATTAAAATTTTTATTTTATATAAAATTATAAAAAATAAAATAATAAATTTAAAATAAATTAAGATTCATCGTCAAATATAAACTGAGCTAAAAAAAAAGTGAGCTGCGTGAACAGAGAAGCTTCGAGTTTTGAACCACTGGGTCGTTACTAACTTACTTTGCCAGATTTGTAATAGAAACTGATTTGACTGAACGAGGGTATCCGGGCGTCGTTCTGGAGTAGTAACATCTAACTTCTTTGAAAACTTGGAACAGCGTAGTTAAATTACATGAAAACTAGTTCACTTTCATAACTAAAATCAGTTTGTGCTTTGGATCTCACTCTCTCGCACTGTCTCACGCAGAGAGAGAGAGAGAGGGAGAGATGTCGAGGCGATCTGGGGCATGCTTGAGGTGGTGTTTGGTGGTTTTTGCAGTGGTATCAGCTCTGGGTGTGTGTGGGCCGGCTCTGTATTGGAGGTTCAAAAAGACTATGAAGATGGGGGGTACCACAGCCTCTTGTCCTCCTTGCATCTGTGATTGCCCCCCTCCTCTGTCCCTTCTCAAGATTGCTCCTGGTATAAATTCTCCCTCTCTCTGGGTCTTGCCTTTAGAAAATGGTCTTGGTGTTTTTGCCTGTGGAATGCTGCAAAAACAGATTTTTGATTGACTATATGTTGATTGAAATGAAAATTAAGCAGTACCCATGTATAGCTTCTATTGTCGGTGCTGATTTTAGTTTTGGAGCTATCTCTTTGTTTGATATTCGATTAGGTTGAGAAAGTTAAGCCCAATTCAGATTTGGTTTTGTTTTCTTCTTATGTTTCATTATGTGCTGAAACATTTGAGATCGAAAGGTGCTGCTAATTCGTTGATTTGAGGTCTTTTGATAATTTTGGATTATAGGCTTTCTTTTTAGAATAGTTTTCGAAGTATGAATACAAGTACAGGTTCAAAGGTGTAATTTTGGATTCTTTTGTTGCATTTTAATCGCAATCAACTCGGGACTTAACGTTTCCCTTTTGTGATTTTCATTAATTGTAAGTTCAAATTTTGGATTCTTATTTCCTATTGCTTTTTGTCCATTCTGGGTATCATAAGCTTGTTGAAGTGAAGGGTAACCCACTTCAGTTTCTGGTGTTTTATGCGGAATTGGATGGAACTCAGTTTGAGTTTGGGAGATCTGTTCTGTTGTTTGTTCCGAATTTCATCTTTGTTTCATCTAGATGCCATTATAACCATAGGAGAATCATTAAGATCTGGCCCTTTCTTATCTTATTTGATCTATTTACAAGCTTTTAATGGTTATTGCCTTGAAAATACAACTTTATATCACATCTTATGTGTAAATGATTATCAGCCAGGTTCCATGAACTATGAAGTCATTTCTAAATTTGAATTTACAATTGATTGTGTACTCAATTTTATTGCCTTGATTAAGAAGCCCAAGCCCTCTTGCTGCTGGTGGCTTAAAACCATGTTTCAAGTCTTAGCTCTATATGAGTTTAGCATTCATGTTTTGTTAACTGATTTGTGTCAAGCAGTATTTTCTTGAACTTTTAAGTTATAGCATTCGATAGATAATTTTATACACTTGCACTGCTAAAATAATGTTATTAGGTATCGGGTTCAATGTATTTTGTCTCATCATTTGACTTCCTTCAAAATTCTGGCGTTGGTCTGTTTTGTTATTATGAATAGGGTCATTACCCAGTTCTGGTCTCACCCAAATGGGGTCTTACCTAGGTGCTTTCTTATGAATGATTATGACATTGGAACTTGATAAATATTTCTCATAGATGCCAAGCGCTTATGTGACTGTATAACTTCAATGATTCAATGTCTCTGTTTGCCTTTGGCTGTGATTTGTTTTCAGTCCTCTTTATAGTTTGGTAAGATGCTTCATCATTGTCTTTGTCTTTGATGTTAAAATAATGAAAGATTTTACTGGCTACTTTTCTGAATGTTAAGGTTATATCAAATGGCAATCTGCTTATTGCAGCCTTCTTATTCCTGGATTTGCACAGACTAATTTGGCTTCCAAAATTCGCAAGCAGATCTGGGATTTTTACTTTTGATTTCCTTGTCTTTTCTGTTGTTTTATTGTCGTACACTTCTTTGTAGCATTTGGGAAATGATTTTTGCATGTGTCCTAACATTGTTCATCTTTGTGCTTTGAATTCTTTTGCAGGGTTGGTCAATCTGTCCATCACAGGTTAGATTTCATCTTTCTGAGTCAATTTGTGAAGAAACTCCTGTTTTTGCCACTAAATTTATCTGAGATCTGTTAATTTGGTGAAGAAATTCCTGATACGTCTATGTAATATAAATTATATTTTATACGAATCGAATTCCATCTTTTATCTTTCATTCTCTGCTTTCTTTCATGAAAAGGGTGATGTCAGCTGTCCATTTATGTGGTTTCCTTGATTTCTTGTGCTTATGCTTTGGACTGTGCATACCTTGTCATCTATACTGTCCATCCACTGCTTAGGTTGCATTTCTAGGTTAATAATGTGGATTTACTACAAACATCATGTTCTTTTTTCGCTAATGTTTGTATTTATTTCTGATTAACTTCAATCTTTGTGTAAAGTTAATTTTGCCAACTATGGAGCTCCAACCTTGGTCTTTTCATTTAGCTCTTTGCCAAATGGCTCTTTTGTCTGGGATTTTTATATCCATAGGTCCTTCTCGCAGTAGATTCTTCTTGATGTTACAATAAAAGAAGTTGAAAATATAAACAGCTTCTTATACCATATTTTCTGGCACGAGTAGCACTCAAAGGTTTCCTCGTGATGTTCTTAGCCGCCAAGTCCTTTCTTCTTTTACCTTTCTAAAAGCCTGAACTCTTCCTTTGCATTGCTTGCAGATTGGGTTATCTTTCTAGTTAATTTTTATATCCCATGAATCTAATGTTAATCATGCTTATGAACAGATTGTGGAAGTAATGACTCAGACCTCAAGCAGGAGATGGAGAAGCAATTTGTTGACCTTCTGACAGAGGAGTTGAAGCTTCAAGAGGCTGTTGCTCAGGAACATGCTCACCATATGAACATTACCTTTGCTGAAGCTAAAAGGGTGGCTTCCCAGTACCAGAGAGAGGCCGAAAAATGCAATGCCGCCACTGAAACCTGTGAGGAGGCCAGAGAGCGGGCCGAGGCATTGCTGATCAAGGAAAGAAAGGTGACTTCATTGTGGGAGCGGCGCGCCCGGAAAATGGGTTGGGAAGTGGAGTAATTGACTGCAGGACACGGTAATTCTTTTTTAAGACCTAGTAGTGAATTGTTCCACCCTCAGTTATTTATACAGGCAGGCAAGCAAGCAAAGTGCCTGAGTTTTCATTTTCTGGAAGCATAATTCCTCTCTCTCTCTCTCTCTCTCTCCTCGTACTTGTTGCATTGGCCCTATATGTCATGTGTGCATTAATCTTTAAGTTATAAATGACAATGTAAAGGTTTTCTCAGTTCTGCCATTCACTAATACAATCATGTTCTGATGATCTGGTAATATATATATCTATATATTACTTGTTAGCGGTTTCAAGCTATATTCCTGGCTTCCGGCTCAGGAAGGTAAAAGAAAAGAAAACTTGGATTATAATATAGTTTGAGGAATTGAAGTTTGAATGTTAGATGCAGACTGAATTATGGATCTCAAAAGTCAAAACTACTAAAGCATAAACATGTGGATGAAGATTGTAACATAAGTGTGGAGTGGTGGTCCAGGTTGTCATCTTTTAAATAGATGAAGAATTTATTATGCAGCTTTGGCTCTCTAACCCTCTCCTGAAAAAAAGATGGTCCAGATTTGTGTAGTTCCTATCATCATCTCCAAAACAACACTGCATAATTGCACATGGGTCATGACCCATTTGTGGTCTCTATATGCATTCAAATACTCTCTCTCTCTCTCTCTCTCTCTCTCTCTCTCTCTCTCTCTCTCTCTCTCTGTGAGAGTTAACTTTTGACACAATCAAGGAAAATGCCTTCTGGGGATTAAGATTGCCAAACTGGCCGGGCCATCCAAGAAGGTTGATGAGTTCGAGAAGATCACTATAGTTACATGCAACTATGTCAAAGTTCCAATTACTTTATAGGGTGTATATGCGTAAGAAGTTTCTCATAATTACATTTTGAATAATTTATTGTATAGACTACGCCGTTCTGATTTAATAATGTTGTAATGCATAAGCACTACATAATTACTTTTAAGGAAAAATCTGAATGTAGGCAATATGGGGTACCGATTGCGCACCAACCAGCCACCTAAGTTTTAATAAAACGATTCATTTTGAGAGAGATCACGGTGTATTTCATTTCAACGGCATTATTAAATCGAAGAATGGAGTGGAGTGGGGGGGTATACAAGACTTTTTGTATAGGAGAAAAAGAGCCAAAGCTTTGAACTTTTTGTATTTGTAAGCAGAAGAAGAGATGAAGGGATTGAGGGGCTGTGTTGAGGAAGGGAGTCGAAAAAGATATGAATGTATTTTTCTCGAAAAATTATAGCGTGAATTCACACTCAGAGCATTCACTCTCACAGAACATTGTTCATGTTGATGTTGTGCTTCTTTTCATTGGGTTTTCTTGTTCGTGTTTTTCTTATGAGTTTCACAGTTGCTCTTCTTCGTATATTATTTCTTGTTCTGTTTTTTTGTTCTTCATTGTATTAAAAAAATGTTAAATTGGACTGCAATAGTCTACTATTAAATGCAGTGTTTCATTTAAATGAAAAACACTGCGTTTCATTCGATTTATTTAGTGGAAATAAATCAGTTTTTTTTATTATTTTTATTTTTATTTCTGTTGAGTATGGCTTTGGAATACAAGCCCAGCCCTGTCTCGCTCGACCCTCGCTCGAGCGAGACTGTGACGCTTCCAAAATTGCTCCAACCCGAGACTTCGCTCGACCCTCGCTCGACCTCCCGCTCGAGCGAGGTTCAGGCAGTGACTTCGCTCGACCCTCGCTCGACCTCCCGCTCGAGCGAGATTCCACGTGGCGCCAGGTGTCCGATTTCTAGTCGAGCGAATCTGACCTAGAAGTCCTCGCTCGAGCGAGTTTAAATCTCGCTCGAGCGAGATTGCAGGATATTAATATCGCGAAGGCATTTTCGCGAATTAGACGGACGAAGAAGCAGACGAAGCTCGAGGCTCTGTTTTTTCGGCGCCAGTGAACAGTAATCCCTCCTAGATCATTTTCTTCTCCATTTCTCCACTATTCTGAGTGAAACTTGTGAGGATCGAGTGTATACACGTGAGGTGAGTGTTCTCTGTTGTAAGAATCTACTGATTCTCTCTCTGTAACCTCCATTTGATCTAGTGAAGCTTTGAAACCAACCCCACAGTGGATGTAAGCTCATTTTGAGCTGAACCACTTAAATCTCTGTGTTCTTTCTGTCTTTACTGTTTTATTTCTCATTGTTGCATCCGCTGCGATTTATTTCATATCTGTGTTGTTTGTTCTATTGCCTATTTCCCAACAAACTGGTATCAGAGCGATTTTCAGGCTCTGTGAATATTTGAAGGGATGGCTACAGCAAGATTTGAAGTTGAGAAATTTGACGGTCAGAACAGTTTCAGCTTGTGGCGCCTAAAGATGAGGGCTTTGTTGCGCCAGCAGGGGTTATTCAGAGTTCTAGAGGAACGGACGGCAGATTCTCCTGTACCGTCTAAGGACGATGAAGAAAAGGTACATAGTACTATTCTGTTATCATTGTCTGATGGAGTGTTAAGAGAGGTGGCGGAGGAGGAGACCGCTGAGGGTCTCTGGAACAAGCTTGAGAGCTTGTACATTAAGAAGTCTCTCACAAACCGGTTGTATTTAAAACAACGGTTGTATACACTCAAAATGACTGAGGGTTCGTCTGTATCTGAACACCTAGATGAGTTCAATAAGATTGTAATGGATCTTAGAAATGTTGACATTAAGCTTGATGATGAAGATCAAGCTCTTATTGTGCTGTGTTCATTACCTGCCTCGTTTGAGAATTTTGTAAATTCTATGCTGTATGGTAGATATACTATCTCCTTAGCAGATGTGAAGTCAGCTTTGAACTCGAAGGAGTTGAGGAGTAAGTATGATAAGGGTGGTGAAGCACAGGCCAGTGGTCTGTTTGTCAAAGATACCTCCGACAGAGGAAGATCCAGTCAGAAGGGTTCAAAGAAGGGCAGAGGCAAGTCCCGGGGGAAATCAAAGTCCAAGTCCAACAAGAAGAATGTAAAATGTTATTACTGTCAGAAGTTTGGACACTACAAGAGTGAGTGTACGAAGCTGAAGAAGAAGGAGGAATCTACGAGTTCCTCTAATGCCGTCAGTGCTGCTGATGAATCTGACGGCTCTGATGTAGTTCTTGCAATCAGTGACTCAAACAGTCGGTTCAGTGATAAGTGGGTGATGGACTCAGCTTGCACGTTCCACATGTGTCCCAGAAGGGACTGGTTCATGTCTTATGAATCAGTCAACAGTGGTTCTGTTTTGTTGGGGAACGACACTGCTTGCAAGGTTGCTGGTATGGGTTCTGTGAAGATCAAGATGTTCGATGGGATGGTTAGGACATTGACCAACGTCCGGCACATTCCAGACTTGAAAAAGAATCTTATCTCCATGGGGGCCCTTGATTCTTTGGGCTTAAAGTACACAGGACAAGGTGGAGCTTTGAAAGTCAGCAAAGGCTCCATGATCATTATGAAGGGAGACCTGAAAGATGGTCTCTATTTCCTCCAGGGCAGTACTGTCAGCGGTGAAGCTGCAGTTTCAGTATCTGATCAGTCTGAGTCAGATGTTACTCGTCTATGGCACATGAGATTGGGCCATATGAGTGAGAAGGGGATGTCTATCCTCAGTAAGCAAGGGTTGCTAGGGAATCAGAATTTGGGCAAGCTAGACCTGTGCGAGCACTATGTATTCGGGAAGCAGAGCAGGGTTCAGTTTGCAACTGGGGTCCACAGAACAAAAGGTACAGTGGACTACATTCATTCCGACCTTTGGGGTCCGTCTACAGTTCCATCAAAAGGTGGAGCTAATTACTTGCTTACATTCATTGATGATTACTCACGAAAAGTGTGGGTTTATTTTTTGAAACAGAAAAGTGAAGTCTTCAAGAACTTCAAGCAGTGGAAAGTTCTGATAGAGAATCAGACCGGCAAGAAGGTGAAACGGCTTCGGACTGACAACGGGATGGAGTTTTGTGGCAATGACTTCGATGAGTTCTGTAAGAACGAAGGAATTGCCAGACACCGTACAGTCAGGCACACTCCACAGCAAAATGGAGTGGCTGAACGGATGAACCGGACCCTCCTAGAACGAGCACGCAGTATGCTCTCCAATGCCGGCCTGTCTAAGGACTTTTGGGCGGAAGCAGTCAATACAGCCTGTTTTCTGGTGAACCGCTCTCCAGCCACAGCTATCGAGTTGAAAACACCTAATCAGGTATGGTCTGATGAACCTACTGATTATTTGAACCTGAAGATTTTTGGTTGCCCTGCTTATTTTCATGTAAATGATGGTAAGCTAGAACCTAGGGCAAAGAAGTGTATTTTTATGGGATATGCTTCTGGGGTGAAGGGATATAGGTTGTGGTGTACTGATCCCAAGTCACCCAAGTTTGTGATAAGCAGGGATGTTGTGTTTGATGAGAAATCCATGCTTAGTCCGACAAAACAAATTCCCGTGTCTACAGGGAAGAAGGTGGAGCTGCAGGCTTCACTTGAGACACCACCAGCAACTCAGGATCATGCTATGACTGATGAGCATGATTCTGAGTCAGAGACTGAGACACCAGCTGAGGAGCAATACAGTATAGCTGCAGGTAGATAGAGGAGGCAGATCAGACCACCTCAGAGATATGCTCATGCAGATATGATCAGTTATGCACTCGCTACAGCGGAAGAAATTGTGGGGCAAGAGCCTTCCAGTTACTCAGAGGCTGTGAAGAGTACTGAGTCTGCACAGTGGTGTACAGCGATGACTGAAGAGATTGAGTCTCTTCACAAGAACCAAACCTGGGATTTGGTTAAGTTACCAGCGAAGACCAGAGTGGTGGGCTGCAAATGGGTTTTCAAGAGAAAAGAGGGAATCCAGTCTGATGCAAGATACAAAGCTCGCCTAGTTGCAAAAGGCTACAGTCAGAGAGAGGGGATCGACTTCACTGAAGTGTTCTCTCCAGTAGTAAAGCACAGTTCAATCCGAGTTTTACTAGCCATCATGGCTTTGTATGATCTGGAGCTTCAGCAGCTAGATGTGAAGACAGCGTTCTTACACGGTGAGCTTGAAGAAACTATCTATATGCGTCAGCCAGAGGGGTTCATAGTTGAAGGCAAAGAAGACCGTGTATGCAGACTGAAGAGGTCTTTGTATGGGTTAAAGCAGTCACCTAGGCAATGGTATAAACGTTTTGATTTGTTTATGAGTGATCATGATTATTTGAGAAGTAATTATGACTGTTGTGTATATCATAAACAATTGCCTGATAAGTCTTTCATTCACTTATTGCTTTATGTTGATGACATGCTTATAACTGCTAAAAGCATGGTTGATGTTGATTTGTTGAAAACTCAACTTAAGGATGAGTTTGAGATGAAAGATTTAGGTGATGCTAAGAAAATACTGGGGATGGATATTTACAGGGATAGAAAAGCTGGGAAGTTATACTTGTCCCAGAGAAAGTATATAGAGAAGGTTCTAGACAGGTTTGGAATGTCTGACTCCAAGCCTGTCAGCACGCCGTTGGCGTCGCATTTTAAACTTTCAGCTTCCCTATCCCCCCAGACAGATGAGGAGGAACAGTCCATGGCAAATGTTCCTTACTCTAATGCTGTAGGTAGCATTATGTATGCTATGGTGTGCACCCGTCCAGACATTTCACAGGCAGTGAGTGTGGTTAGCAGATATATGGCTAAACCTGGTAGAACTCACTGGCAGGCCGTGAAATGGATTTTGAGGTACTTGAAGGGAACCTCACATGTGGGCTTGATATTTGATAGAGATGTAGATCTCAGTTCTGTTGTGATTGGTTTTGTTGATTCTGACTATGCTGGGGATTTAGATAAGAGAAGATCATTGACAGGCTACATTTTCACTTTGTGTGGTTCTGCTATTAGTTGGAAAGCAACACTCCAATCAACTGTTGCTTTATCAACTACAGAGGCAGAATACATGGCAGCAGCTGAGGCTGTTAAGGAGGCCATTTGGGTGAAGGGGCTTATCAGTGACCTGGGTCTTCAGCAGACAGAGATGACAGTGTTTTGTGACAGCCAGAGTGCTATACATTTGACCAAAAATCAAATGTATCATGAGAGGACAAAGCACATTGACGTCAGGTATCACTTTATTAGAGGAGTAGTGTCAGATGGTACAGTCAGTATTCAGAAGATTGCTACTTCAGAGAATCCAGCAGATGTTATGACCAAGCCAGTTGCAGTATTCAAGTTCAAACTTTGTTTGGACTTGATAGGGGTTCGAGGTTTCCAGGTTCCTTAGGGAACTCAGATGGGGTTGGTTTTCTCAGTTACTGTATTTTACATTCTTGGGTTGATCTGGATATTATAGGGCTGTTGGGTATTCAAGCCAAGGTGGAGATTTGTTGAGTATGGCTTTGGAATACAAGCCCAGCCCTGTCTCGCTCGACCCTCGCTCGAGCGAGACTGTGACGCTTCCAAAATTGCTCCAACCCGAGACTTCGCTCGACCCTCGCTCGACCTCCCGCTCGAGCGAGGTTCAGGCAGTGACTTCGCTCGACCCTCGCTCGACCTCCCGCTCGAGCGAGATTCCACGTGGCGCCAGGTGTCCGATTTCTAGTCGAGCGAATCTGACCTAGAAGTCCTCGCTCGAGCGAGTTTAAATCTCGCTCGAGCGAGATTGCAGGATATTAATATCGCGAAGGCATTTTCGCGAATTAGACGGACGAAGAAGCAGACGAAGCTCGAGGCTCTGTTTTTTCGGCGCCAGTGAACAGTAATCCCTCATAGATCATTTTCTTCTCTATTTCTCCACTATTCTGAGTGAAACTTGTGAGGATCGAGTGTATACACGTGAGGTGAGTGTTCTCTGTTGTAAGAATCTACTGATTCTCTCTCTGTAACCTCCATTTGATCTAGTGAAGCTTTGAAACCAACCCCACAGTGGATGTAAGCTCATTTTGAGCTGAACCACTTAAATCTCTGTGTTCTTTCTGTCTTTACTGTTTTATTTCTCATTGTTGCATCCGCTGCGATTTATTTCATATCTGTGTTGTTTGTTCTATTGCCTATTTCCCAACAATTTCTCTCTGAAGAGTGGAGATAAACCAATTAAAATTCATGATTGTAAACCAGTGAAAATGAGGGACAGGAATATGGTTACAAATAAAAAGAAAAAAGAAAAAATTGTACATAAGTGCCTTTTTTTTTACTACAGTTTAACGCTAATTTAGCATAAAGTAAGGTAAAATTGCAATTAAATATGAACTTTCATAAAATATTAACTTTCCCACAAATTACCGCTCCCTTTACTTTACAGTTTGAAAAGAAATTACAATACTTATAATTCATGACTTGGCATTCTAGACCATGTTTCGTATCCCGATGGGGAATTTACATGAAAAACATATTAAAAGCAACTTGGAATAGAATAAAGAAAAAAACATCTATGACATGAATTTCTTATCCCGATTCACCAAACAAAGGATAAACACAACTACCTCTTTTCAAGCAAAACAAACACACAATTTCAAATATGGTGAATAAACAAATAGTCTAGGGGCGCGGCTTCTCAAAATGTTATTTCATTTTATTTCAAATTATTTCACATTAACCTCAAAAAATTACCATAGAAATAAAGCAATAGCAGAGGAGGTTTGATCTGGGGGCGTAGTAATATGGAGAGGCGCAAATGAATTTCAATTTTATTCTATTGAGTTAGGTTGAAAAAGACTAAGGATAATTCAATCATTTTCTTAATAAATTTGGGACTATATGATAATTTAATGTCTTGGATTGCAATACAGTCCACTAAAATGGACTGTATATAACAATACTCTTTTATATAATATTAGGCATTTGACAATCTCACATCAACATGAGTGCGTAATTAAGTTATTAAAATTGCTTGTATGTAGCATTCTTCATATTTTAAAAAATATTACAATATGCTTATTCATTCTAGATTGTAAATATCATTTCTTGACTATAATTACGTCCAACTAACATGATTTAGAACATATTTGAGATTGTGTTTTAAGACTTTAAAAGTGTTTTTAAGCAGTTAAAAGTACTTTTAAAAAAAACATGTTTGAGTAAGTTTATTAAAAGCGCTTTAGTCGATTAAAAAAAGTTAAAAATCAATTTTTTCAATAAGTTCCAAATTAGAATTTTTATCAAAAAAAACTTTTACAAATAACTATATATTTTTAAAAAACTACCATAACTAACTCTAAAAATGTTTTAGATATATAGATCCCAAACAGTAAATAACTTTATAGTAGTAGAACTTATTGCATTAAGTTTTAAACTATAAATTTTAAGCTAAAAATAATATTTCCCACCGTAATCCCAAACATATACTTAGCTGTCTCAAATATCAATGCATGATCTTATTTTTTTTTTGACAAATAGGCTTCTTCATTAAACTATGAAATTAGAAGATTACAATGTGACCAATAAATTGAGATCACTCAAAGTACAAGTCAACTAAAAATTGTTGGGGCTCATCTTCCAACTTTCTGCAGACACAAGGTCTGAATACCATATCTACATCCAAAGGATAAGAGAATTATACTCTACGAACATATGTCCATGAGACTATTTCTCTTTATACATTTTTTTCTGTATAAATTAAAACAACAATATAACTAAATATCACAAAGCAAAAACAACAATCACAAAATAAGGTTGTCTGTAGTGGCACGTGAATACCACGTGCCACACTAGAACTGAACCAGAACAAGTCAAAAAGATGTTGATACCCTAGATCCGCTTTGAATCGCCGCCGACGAGCAAGAACTACCAGAAGGTGAAGCACATTGGAACTCTAGTTCAACTCGGACCTCGCGCGTTATGGACGCGTGCTGCTTCGTTCATCAAAAAATATCAGACAACATCTTGATCAGCTGACAGAAGGGCATTCGACATCTTTGAACTTGAAACTAAGCTATCAAAATCTGATAGTCTCGAAACACCACTACCACTCTTGTACAAGCCACAGTAGCCGGGAAAAAAAGAAAAACGAAAGAAAAAGAAGAATAGAGGAGTGGAGCCAGAGCTTTACCCCCCACCCTCCCCTCCCCCCAACGAGCGCAACACCGCTTGAAGAAATCTTAGGAGACGGAGAAAGTTTTCTCGAGAGCTTGTCTCTCATAATCGAAAGACCGCTTATCAATGCATAATTTATTAAGTGAGATTGGTAGCCTAAACTAAAATGGTACAATACACATTTAAATATTGTAGTTTTCAGTCGTAGTCTAAAATCGTTACCAACCAGATCCTTCCTTTATCGAAAAGTAGACGGAAGTCATTCATTTATATTCAATCTGTCATTCTTTTTTAGAGTCATTCATTTGATTTTATTTTTTGTATTATATTATGTATTAATTTATTAAAAATATTATAAGGATCTCACACCCCCATTTAATCTGTAAGTTCTATCTAATAAAATTAACTTGATTATAAAAAAAAAAGTGAGACTGGTAGCCATCCTGTTGTTGTGGTACATAAGCTACCGAGTACGGATTGTAAAACAAGACCCATATACATTTTCCCGCTATCCAAATAAGCTTCTAGTATCCTTTCAGACTACGACGGGTTAAATAAGATACGTTGGGTCATTTTTGTCGGCTCAACCGCAGTTGACTTTCGTATGAGGAAAACCGGTCTAATACCAGATGGCAAAGAGATCCCTACAGCTAAATTGTTGGAAAAAGAAAAAGGAAAATAGAACGGCACCAAGAAACGCGGCTTCAACCTGCAAAGTTCGTGCACTTAAGCGACAACCCCACGCCCAATACAGCTGTGGTTTCATTTTTATACTTCCATACAGTCATCACAAAGGCATATACAAATTAAAAATACATATTCCTTAAATTTAATATTAGAATAATAAGAATTATTTAGATCTATCTAGAGACTCATTCAACAGATCTATCATATACTACCCAGCTCCAAATTTGTCAAAAAAGAAGCCTTTTGTTTTTTGGTTCTGATATCCGAGGTTGTGTTGTTTCCGTGAAGCTTCTCGGAGTATATGCCCATTTTTGGTGACAGTCTATTGGGTTTCTCGATTTGGAAAGTTTAATACTTTATTGTCTGATTGGATGGAAAGTTCAAGGAGTAATAGAGTGGAGAAGAGAGGGCTTGAGCAGGGTGTTGAGGATGATGACGAGCATGTTCATGGAGCGAAGAAGCCAAAGTTGCCGGCTTTGGCGAGGTTTGTTTTATAGTTCATTGAATACGTTACTTTTTTGTCGGTATGTATTCTTACTTTGATTATTATTGAATAATTGTATAGTTGTGCCTATGGACATTTGTAAGGTTTTGTGGATTTGGTTTTGCATGAGAAGTTAAGGAAATTGAGATGATTGGGGGATTGAAATCCAAAATTACATCGAGAACTGAAACTTGGTATTTAACAAGAAAAGGAAGGTGAAATGCTAGGTCAATAAATCTAATGAGAGATGAGATAGCAGGGGATTGTGTCGGAAGAAGATATTGGAGACTACCACCTTGTAAATTTTGTCAACTTATTTTTGTGCTCTAGATGCTAATGATATGTTCCAGACTTATTTTTGTTAACTCCTAAGTATTTTCTTAAGGATTTGATTTTGCATCTCAACCTTCGTAAATTTCTGGAATTTGATCAACATCATAATTCATTATCTCTAGCTAATGCTGTTTTTTATTTTCATTACAATGTTTTGGTTTGATGTTATGCGACCTGAGTATTGTTATGCGTGTGAGTATTTAACTTCAGTTTTCTTGAGTCCAATTCTAAAAAGTTCAGCTTTCTGTGCAGTGTAATTGTGGAAGCTGTGAAGGTAGATAGTTTGCAAAGACTTTGCTCATCTTTGGAGCCTCTTCTCCGCAAAATTGTGAGTCATAAAGTTATCAATCAATAACCTAATGGTCGGGAACCAGCATCAAATTGTTCATATCGTGCATGTTTCTTTACTATTTAGCCCCATGAAATGGCAAATCATAAGAACAGAAAGCAGTTGCTTCTCTTTTACGCACTCATTTTACAGCATCCATAATAGATCAAGAAATATACCACATTAAATCGATAACATTCTTCCATGGATTGTACAATACATATATAGGCCATTGTGAATTATGTCTATAGCTTTTCTTAGGCATCAATACTTCCACTTTGGCCCAACTATGTTGAGGTTTCTCATTGATTCTGCTATTTTCATAATTACAGGTCAGTGAAGAAGTGGAGCGTGCTTTGACAAAACTAGGAAATTCTCCACTGGCTGGAAGGTGAGTTTCAGCATTAAAATTTGATAATAGTTAGAGAATCGACTGAAATCACTTTAATGAGCCTGCTAAAGGCTCCTTATGGAAACATGCATTATCAGGATTTTATATTTTTATTTCTTTGAGATGGATAAACATCATTGTGAACCTGATACCAAGACTGTTGCAGGACATAGAATGTGAATCTATAAGGTTAATTACAGAAGCAAAGCTAGACGTACACTCAACTTCCTGGGTTTCATTGACCTCTTTGTGATTTTCCTCATGACTCATGAGGGCTGAGGCAAGCTAATGAAATTAAAGTTTACATAACTATATCCAAGATATGATTGTTTTAATCATAGTGGAAGATAAGATGTTGAAACCTATATGTTTGATAATCAGATGGTTCCTTGAGAATTATTTGCGGATTAAGTTAATGAAGAATTCCCAACTGCAAGTTGTAGTTTAAGTTTATGCATGGCATATATGAACTGCTAGACAGAGAAGAATAGATAACCTTGTGACCTATAAGTTTTTCATGTGACTTTGTCCGAATGATTATATCAACCAATTATAAACTGAATGATTGTGTCTTTCCCCATGGTAGGTCTCCGCCAAGAATACAAGGCCCATATGGAAAAAACCTGCACCTTCATTTCAAAACAAGAATGCCGCCTCACCTATTCACAGGTGGAAAGGTTGAGGGAGAGCAAGGAGCAGCCATCCACGTTGTCTTGCTAGACCTGAATACAGGCAGTGTTGTGCAAACTGGGCCGGAATCAATAGCCAAACTGAACGTTGTGGTGCTTGAAGGAGATTTCAATGAGGAGACTGATGAGGCTTGGACCAAAGAACAGTTTGAAAGCCATGAAGTAAAGGAACGGGAAGGAAAAAGACCACTTCTAACTGGGGACATACAGGTGATCCTCAAGGAAGGCATAGGAACTCTGGGAGATCTTACTTTCACCGACAATTCTAGCTGGATAAGGAGCAGGAAGTTTAGGCTTGGCATTAAGGTTGCCCCTGGATATTGTGAGGGAGTTCAAATTCGTGAGGCTAAAACAGAGGCTTTTGCGGTGAAAGATCACAGGGGTGAATGTAAGTTCTTAAACTGTTGCTACTAGCCTACTTCAGCCTAGATGGAACATTTTGCATTTTATGCCAGTCAGGATTGAGGGTCAAGTGATTCCTTTATCTAAGAATAAGTTGGTTTCTATCATTTACAAAACCAGCTATCATGAAGAACTTCATTTAAAGGAGGATTACTATAGGACAACTTGAGCACATATAGTTAAAAGTAAAGAAGTCAGATCTTCTGCAGAAATTTTCTTATACAACTTTTTTTTTTGTGTGCAAAGTTCTAAGAGCTCTCATATTTTAGTACAACTTTTCTGTTGCTAGTTCTATGGCTAAGCATATATTTAGGTTCTAAGTCAATTCAGAAATGTCTCTTTCTTTCATGAAATTCATGCAAAGTAATTGATTTCTTTTGTAATTCAGTGTACAAGAAGCATTACCCTCCTGCTTTGCATGATGAAGTTTGGAGATTGGATAGAATAGCAAAGGATGGAGCACTGCACAAAAAGTTAATCAAGTCCGACATTGTTACTGTTGAAGATTTTCTCCGCCTTCTTGTCAAGGATCCACAGAGACTAAGAAGTGTAAGGAATTTATCTCGGTTTAAATACCATAAACAAATTTCTTTTTCCTTTCCAATGCTCATTCTTTCTTTGAGTTTGGTTTTTCTTCATTTCCTGTTTCTCATGGTGTTGTTCACAATATAGATCCTTGGAAGTGGAATGTCCAACAGGATGTGGGAGAATACAGTGGAGCATGCAAAGACATGTGTCTTGGGTGGGAAGCTTTACATTTACTACACTGATGAAATCCACAGCTCTGGCATTGTGTTTGACAATATTTATGAGCTCAGAGGCCTTATAACTGAGGGGCAGTTCCTCCCTCTGGAGTCACTTTCCCACAGTCAAAAGGTAGGAATTGAATTTTCAGGAATGTTAATCAACCCACTATTCATTAAAAAAAAAAGTTAATCAACGTTAGTTATCCATTAATTTATCCTAGATTAATTTATAACATGTTCTTCGTTACATTATTGTACACAAGAAATACAAAGTTCGACAGAAGTACAAAAACTAACACCACTAGATAATTAGCATACTCAAATATGATCTTACTTGGGTATTTAACTAACAAGTAACAAATAGAATGAGCCAAGGTCACAGGAAGCATTGAACAGCATCTGAAGGTCAATTCGTAAATTTATTATTTAAGATTCCGAAAATTTGTGAAGTAATGATTATATACTTTGCTGTATGGTCATAATCAATATTTTTGGCTCCTCTGGCATGAGGTTACATAAATGGAATGACAGCGGCTTGGCTGTTCTGTGCTTCTATGCTCGGTTTTCTCGAACATTTTCTCACAGAATTCGCTCCACATCCTCTTTAGAGTCTGAATGATTTTGTACTCCGATTAAAACTTCTATCATTCTACTTTAATAAGCATTTTTTATACCGTCTCATCAAGTAAATCACCCCATGTATTTTTACAACTTCATACAGATTTCAGTGGATACTCTGGTGAAGAGAGCATACGAGAATTGGCATCAAGTTGCGGAATATGATGGCAAAGTCCTGAACTCTCTCACCAGTACTAAGAAGGGGATAACAGCCTCACCTGCACCAATAGCTGATCACAACTATGCCACCGATCGGAGTATAACAACTCTTCAGAACAGGCAGCAATATAGCTCTGAATTGAGCACACAAAGTCAAGATAACAACCTCTCAGTCCCTCAGTTGATTGAATTTCCATTTGTGAGGTCTAGTCAAACACCAGTTATGACATTAAATAAACAAGGAGTATTATCAGGCAACATAGATTGTATGTCAGCTGGAACTCCTGCAGTTGGTGGTTCATATTTTTCAGGAGATTGGTCTCAACCGAGGAATGAACAGGGATCAGAAGATGTTTTTGCTGAGGAAATCCGCCTTAGGAGTTCAGAGATGTTGGAGAGTGACGACATGCAGAGGCTGCTAAAGACATATAATATGGGGGTCGATGTTGGAATGGGGGTTGGTTTTGGTCATCCTGACGAGGCTTGTTTCTCTTACAGTGTAGAATATGCGCCTCAGATGGACGGGACATCTAGGCATGAGCATGGCCGGAGCTCAGGGAAAGCCGTTGTTGGATGGCTTAAACTTAAAGCCGCTTTAAGGTGGGGGATATTCGTAAGGAAGAGAGCTGCAGAAAGGAGAGCTCAGCTTATTGAGATAGATTGAGTTAAATATTTGGATCTGCTGTCATCTCGGGTTCCAGTGGGAAATTCTATGTGCAGTCACATTTGTGCACTCTTTTGTGCACTCCACTAATGTGATTGGCTACATCACTTTCTTTTAATATAAAATAAATGCTTTGGCCAATTACATGAGTAGAGTGTGCAAGGAATACGCAAAAATGACTGTAGATAGCAGAACTCAAATTGAAATGAAGTGCTACAAATGATTTCAGTTTTCCTTCTTACTTTCTTGAAACCGAAGATATACCTGAAAAGAGAGGAGAAATAATAGTCATACATCTAAGTTTGCTGGATGTTTTTACCTCTATTTACTTGTTCTAAACACCTTTCTCTTTATTTATTTTCCTTCTCCTATAAATTACCACAACTTATTTCCTTTCATCTGTTTGTAATATCCGTATTCTTTTTCTCCAAACTAATTCACGATATAGCGTTTCTCAATAGTAATAATCTTTTATTCTCTATTATGCTTTTGAAAACAGGCACATATCCTCTTTACATATGTGCTTATTTAGGGTTACCTTTAATCCTGAAAGCATATAGCAGCAAACGAGTGTTGTCATGAAATTTTGCCAAACATTGAATTGCAATAAATTTTGCATAATGATTGACATCAGTTTTGACATTCTTATTCAACATGTTAGTTTATCAAAGTGTTATAAAAAAATTTCTTTGTTCATAGTGTTGTTTGAATATATGCCACGAGAAAGTACTTAAAGCAGAAGTAGTCACCTTGAAGGCCGAAGTTACACTGCAACTAATGGATTTGGTTAATGAATGTTTGGGGGAATTAAAAGCCTATTAGGTATGAATCTAGACGTCCAGAATTAACTCAAAGCATTATATAAAAACTTCTTGCCTCTCTCTCTCTCTCTCTCAACAAAGTCTGCAAGATTTTCCGTTACTCGAATGAAAAAGAAAGAAAAAGAGCGTAGAGGGATGTGCTCAACCAAATTTTGGAGATCAAGATTCATAATCTAACACACTCAGTCTTTAAAGGTTATGTTTAGTGTAGGATAATGAAGGCATGCTAATTTAGTTACATTTAGTAATTTTTTATTTGGGCTCTGTTCAAAGTATTCATTGAATACTATACCGGTGATTGTACTGGTCAAGATATTGAAACAAAATATTTCGATATCAGTATCGTTTCGTGTACCGTTTCAAAATAGTCTATATAAAAAAAATTATATATAAATACATATATAAATTATATTTTAAAATAATAGTCAATATATAAATGAATTATACATATAAATACATATACGTAGATAATATAGTCTAAATTAAGATAAAAAAATACCAAAAACTCAAAAAAATAAATCAATCAAAATCCGGTATGGTTAAAACAGGCCGAAATCTACAGTGAAACAAAACAGGCTATTTTCTGTACCGGTCAATCGGCCGGTACGGCATAATTTGGTTATACCGGCTGGTACGGTACGAAATTTAAAACTTTAGCTCTGTTACATACAAAAAATTTTGCGTAGAAACAAGTTTAAAATTTCACATAAACTAAAATTAAAAAAGCAAAAAAGTTTTAAGAAATAACTATTTGCCCAACATAAACAGAACTACAAATTAAGAAGGTTGAAACACAAAACACAACCAAAGATGAATTACAATCCATTTCCTGCTCAATTCCTGCACCATTTCCTATAAGTATCACTTTCCTTTTCATTTATTTAATAAATATAGATTTAAGAGTTGTGCTTAAGCCACAAAGACTAGTAAACTCACAAACTGGATACGTTAGATCTACTTTACATCAATTCAAATCAGTTTGTAAGTTTATTTTTGTAAAAAAATAGGATGCCATCGTTCCATCAACAAGAAGAAGATTAGTCAAAAGAGTTAACTAAGAAAAAGGTTTGATATTAGCAATTGTAACCAGAATAATATTTGGTAGCAAAGAGAATAATAAATACAAAAAACATGAAGAAAATACATAATGATACAAGCTCCTCCAAGAGGAGTAAATTTATGACGTTGATGCCCTTCAATTATCTCAAAAAACTGAACTCACATACACGACCCAAGAGAGTAAGCATCAGATGTGAATTCCCCATCACACAGCATCGTCTGATTCTGTTCCTGTATCAGGTGCACATGATCTAATCACAAAATGATCAACAGGAATTGAAGCCAAAGCTAAATTAGAAATACATGGACGCAAAAGAGATTCATGGTGCGTTGGAAGTAACTGGAAATCAGATACCTCTTTGCATATGCAAGTGGTATTTTCATGTTTTAATGAAGTTGAAGATGCAGAAAACTTGAAACTGGTAGGACAAACAGCAGTAAAATATTTTGTAAAGATCAAGGGTACCGTACAAAAACCAATGAGGCTCACTTTGATGATGTGAATGAAGAGGATTGATTAACAAGTTGTCAGGTGTGTTTCAATGTTATGAATGATTTCCAAGGACACCTATTTTTTCAGAAATTTTTCCAGGGACCCAATAGAAAATTTTTCGGAAATTTCTTATAACTTGCTCACATGCTTGCCCAAATAGGCAGGCTTTATTTGGTCACAAATCTAGAGCTGATACCTTTGTAATATTACTTCTGTAAAACAATGACTTAGGAATCATTACTAAGAACAGAGTAAGTTTGAAACTCAAAATAATTCCCACAGATGTAAAGTTTTGTCGACAAGTCCTGCTGAAAAACTTTCCAACTAATATATGCAATGGCCCACCAAGTAAGGAAGCAGAGGACTAAGTAAGGAAGCAGAAACCAAGGAAGCAGAAGACATGCGAGATGTTTATGTCGATCACTATTGAATTAAGGATTATAACTTAGTTTCTGTAATTAACTAAATCTGATTATCTGAACCCTGTCTACAATTACGATTTGAACAAAGAGATGAGCACATAGAATGAATCAGCAGCAAAAAAAGTATGAAATTTATCATACCCGTTTCATCAAGGTATTCATTATATCATCCAAAGAACCAAAATTGTTTTGAGTGAAACCATCCAGTGACCTTGTTTGCTCGAAGAGGTAGTCCTCACTGGGCGTCATCTTTGTGCCTAGAGCATATCTCTCAATCTCACTGTTTTGATCAATGGACAGAGCGCCATCATGTAATTGGGAAATCAAAGGCACATCAAAACTCTTGCTGCAGATTGCAGTATTTTGGTCCAAACTCTGGCTCAAAGGATTCACCATACCATTGGCAGGAACCAGAGAATTTAAGGCACTGACGGTATGATTCAAGTTATGGTTGTAATCCTGTTTTTGTTCTTCCCAGTTTTGATTTGACGGGTAATTGTGGACAGCATTACCAATCATGCCTTCATGGCATTGAACATCACCTCTTGAATCCTCTAGAGGGGCTAAAACGGCACTTGTTGAAGGAAAATCAATTGAACTGTTACCAATATGAGGGCTGGTAGAAGATATACTCAAGTTATGAGAAGGCAATTGATCATGATTAAGAGGCTTGTTCAATGGCAAAGCATTTGGTGAAAATCTGGATGGCTGAACTGCACCCTGCCACCCTTCATTACTTTGATTATGAACCAGAAAATTAGAAGAGCCACCACTGCAATTCTCAAAAGCATCTGCAGTCAGTGAAGCCACTCCAAGTGAAGATTGACTTCCAAATGCTCCTCCATTGTGTGCATGATGTGAATTCCCTCGTAACACCAAAGAATTGCTTGAGAGACTGGGCAATAAACTGGGTGAATTACCAACATTCACTCTCGAGTCAGAGAAGCTAGTAGTGACAGTGAAGCCCCTTGAATCCTTAATGGGATTGAAATCTCCGATCCGCGTAGTGCACTTGTTTTGTTGCAACTGGTTGAGCTCAAATGATGTAGGAATCCCTTGAAATAAACTTGCACTTTGGTTTGAAGGCAAAAGAGCTGGCTGGAGCTTCCCAAGAGTATTGACGGAGCTGCTCAAGTTTTGACCAGTCGGTTGTGCAAGTCCAGAAGAAGTAATTCCACGAAGTGTCAAACCGGCAGGGGAGTTTAATCTACCAAACATACCACCTGGTGTATATGATGATAAAGCTGAGCTTGAGAGCCTTCCTGATCCAGCCAACGAGTGAAACTCCCCAAATCCATCTAGTGAACCCATTCGCAAGTAAGAGGAATCTTTACCCCCCAATGCAGCAACCATACTAGCTTGCTGTGCTGCTACACTGTTGATTCTTTTCAGGTAGAGTCTATACTTCTGCAGCATAAGATGAGACAGTAAGCTTAAAGGACCCTATCTACAATAAAGTAAAGAAACCTCTCAATTCATAAAGTCAAATGTAAACATTACCAACATAAAATGACTCTCCTATTCTCGATTTATGAAGGTAGTTTTTCAATATCAAGAATTGTTGTGGGATCCTAATTCTATAAAAACTTCACAAATAACTCAAATAAACATCTATAGAGTTAACAAGAAATTTTTTACCTTTCAGATTTATTCTTCAATTGTTTCCAAGAATTTCATGTCAAACTTCAATAACAGTAATGGCCTTCAAATTACAAAAAATATTATTCCATCTAACCCAAATCCATGTTATTTTCATGGGTCTAAAAGCTTTCTAATTCAAGAACTCTAGGAATAAAGGCATAAAGATATATTTATTTCTAAAGGCAAAGAAGAGACAAGGAAAGCTTTATGCCTGCAGATGGCTTGCCACATTTTCCCTTGTAAGTCTTTCTTCATTCATCAGGTCAAGAATTTTCTTAGGAACAGCCTCTGCATTAGAAGTAAATTGAAAAGGAATCAGGAATGAAAATCCATAAGCAACAATAACAACTTTTCACCTTTTTTTTTTATAAGTACAATAACAACTTTTCACTTCTTTGTAGCAGAGACTCACTTTCAAGTCCCAATTGATTTACAGCTGCAACAAACTTTCTGTGCAGCTCTACTGACCAAACTACCCGAGGCTTCTTCTGGTTCGAACCATCATCATTCTCATTTTCATTTTCTTCATCATCTTCTTCCTCGTCTTCATTTTGTTCCTTCCGCTTCCTACTAGGTCTATCATCCTGATCTACATTACCTGTCGATGTGAACCCCCGTCCACTGTCTCCAGTACCATGAAGAGCCCTGTCTTCATTCAGGGACTTGTTTTGGTCCTTGGAGTCAAATTTCTTTCTCCGAACTACATGTTGCCATATGTTTTTTAGCTCTTCAATTCGAACAGGCTTCAACAAATAGTCACATGCACCATGAGTAACTCCCTTCATTACAAGCTGAGTATCACTATGGGCTGACAACACTGGAAAGACATTAAAAGACTATTAGGTCAATTAAACATCCAATTCCATAATTCTAAGGATAAAAGCAAAGCTCAAGCTTACTAATGACAGGTAGGTCCATTTCGAGTCCCACAAGCTCAAGGAGCTTAAAACCATCCATGTCAGGCATATTAACATCACTGATAACAAGGTCAAACTTATCTTTGTTCTCCCTCAACATTTCCAGAGCCATTACCGCCTGGTTAGTTGTTGTAACTGCATAAACCAGAAAAAACATCTAATAAGCCAAATTTGAAACGAATATGAAATTTGAAACCCAAATGCTACAATCAAACATGAAGAATTGAAATCTCAATTTTTTTTTTAAGAATCTATATGTAACCCATAATCCACAATATAATCTGCATAACGGGAAGGGTATCTAACAGTACGTAACGGCCCACTAAAATCAAAGAAATTAAGAATTATACCAAAATACTCAAGGGGAGAGATGAAATCCCATTAAAAACGATGTCTAAAACGTTAGTAGAACATGAATTGTTGTATGGAATCACTCTTTACACTAACAAAACCATTCAAAACTTGATTCACACAACACCTGAATGGACACGGTTCAACAAACTACAGGCAATACCTCACAAAACAGATAACTTTTGAAAAATGGGAAAACCAAAATGAATTTGAAAACCATCCGAATGCTCACAAAATAAAAAACAACTCCCTAAAGACTGAAAACAGTTAAAACAGAAAGAAAACAGACCCTGATACTGGCATTTACGAAGAAGGGTGTCCAACAATTTGAGGCAAATTGGGTCGTCATCCACAGCCAGAACACGCATACCCAACGGAAAACGGTCCCGTGCTACATCTTCACCCGCCAAACCACCTCTTTGGTCTTCCACAGTCATCGTGAATCAACAACTCCTGATGGACCCAGATGAGAAACAGGACACCAAACAGAGATCAAAGTGCAAAGTGTCAAACTTTGAATGCTGGGACTCAGGTTTCCGTGCCTTTTTCACCAAACCCAAAAGATAAAGACATGAACAAGAGACTCGCAGAGAAACGGGTCCAAAGGAGTAACTGAGATTCTGAGAAAGTGGAGAGAGAGAGAGAGAGAGAGAGAGAGATGGGAATGGAGAGTAAGTTAAGGCCGAAGGAGATGCATAATGATGGTGATGGCCAGAACAGGGTGAAGGGATTCAACCCACAACAAAACAGACATCTTTTCAGTATTTTAGCGAAAGACTCTCTCTCTCTCTCCCCTTGTAGAATTGTTCTCTCTTCTGTGTATTTTGTCTTTAGCTTTTCCTTTCCAACTGAACAGAAAAGCCTTTTGTTTTTTTATTATTAATTTTCTACTTTAATATTATTGTCATTAAGCTCCTTTTGTCTCTATCTTCCTCTTTGAAACCCTCTCTCTCTCTCTCTCTCTCTCTCTTAAATTATTTTTTGGTAAACTCCGTGTCTCTCTCCCTCTGTCTTCCAGTTCCAGTCTTTCTTTCTCTGGTCTATATATGGAAGTGGAAGACTTTTAGGGCTTGATAATGTAGGTCTGACGTCCACAACAGCTTGATAGACCCTACCATTTCTCTTTTAATAACTAAACAGAAAAAAAGAAGTAATCACCAATGTGGAATATTCAGTTATCATAAAATTACTCTGCTTAATTATAAAAATCCATTTTCTTATATTTTTCAATTATTAATCTTTTTATATGTTTAGGCATGAAATTGATCATTCCCCTCCATCTATCTTTCCGTCCAATGATGGTCCTACTAGGTATGTTTAATCACATAAATAATAAAGAAAAACATTTAAGTTACAAAAACATAATAATTTTATAAATTGACATAATTATTTTTATTATAAAATAAATCTAACGCATTATATAAAATTATAACAATCCTCAATAATAAATATTAGAAGTAATTTGATTGCAAGATAAATCATAAGAACACAAATTATAAAGCCTTTCATTTCTTTAGCGAAATTCAAAAATTAAAAGAAGAAGAAGAAGAAGAAGAAAAAGAAGAATCATCCCTTTATCTCCAGTGAATTGTACTTGCTATGTTAATTTCATGGGTCCCTCCATTGCTAAATTTCATTGAAGCAATGATTTAATCATACCCATTATAAGTAAATGTTTTTTTGTCAAGAAATTGTGCGGGTGTATGAATATAATGGTCAGTTAAGGTTCATAAATATTTAATTCCAAATCATTAATACCATGTTGCCCAATTTTTAAAAATAATTAATGAAAATGTCATGGTCAACCATAAAAACATTCTTCTTCTTTTTTTAAGCCTTAAATGCTAATGATTTTCGAATTTCCCATTTATGGAACTACATTTACAGCTCCTATAATTCTTATTTTCTTTCCTATTAGATGTTGGGGACCCGTGACTGGAAACCTTCTTAAATAATTGTCCTGTTTCAAGCTGTTCTAGACCAGATAACATTTTTGTCCTTGGTCGTTTTGTTCCATCTTTTTTCCCTATTTTTTTAGTGTATTTCTGTGGAATATTATTGGTTTTTTTTATTTAATTTGGCGGCCATAAACATAAAGTTATAAAATTTATAATCATAAGTTACTTGTGGATTAGTTTGATTGCAGCTATCCATTTAGTTTTGAGAATTATGATAATTTATTTATATTTATTATGAACTTCAACAGATCGATGCGTGATTGTATGTTCTCTCAAAATTTAATGTTTGAATTCTTTTAAGTGTAAATAATTTTTTCATCTTCTCAGATTGGATGGATTTTCTTTTAAATTATTCGAGATGCACTTATAAAAAACTTCTTATCGTCAGTGATCTTGAAATTAGTCGAAATTTTGTTATTGGACATCCAATACCAATAAAAAAAAGATTATGCTAATGCATGCATGATTAATTCATTCATCATCCAATTACCATATTATTCAAGCATATGTGCATGATTCATTTACAACCATAGTGTATTTTTTCGAATGCACCAAAGAAAGTAACTTTATATCTCAACTTATAATATGCGATCATTCCAATACATCAAAAAAGCTTAAAAGATATTTGCCTCTATTTCACGAGAAATATTCAGAATGAGGTCTTCATATTCTTAACTTCATTTTAATTTTAATTTTTTTAAAAAGAGTAAGGAATTTAAAAAAAAAAATCATTTTGCTTAAAAAAATATGGCCATCTCCTTTAATTTTATTATATCTATTATCTCTATTCAAGTTGTTACCTTTTTTCTCATGAATGATGTAAAAGTTCATATTCTTTTATTTTAAAAAAAAAATAATAATTGTGTGATGTGCTTCTAACTTGTCCAGTTAGCTAAGCTTTCATGTCAGATTCCTTTATTGCCATCATATGATTAATTTATAGAATAACATACTCATAGCACTCTAAAGTTGAGTATGGAATATTCCTTGTATGGCAAGGTAGCAACTACCTTTTTGTAATTCTTTTAAAAAAAAAAACAACTTTTTTATCACGTGATCTTGTGACACGTCAAATATATATTTTTTCATTGTCTTTATTAATGGTGACGGCAAGGAAATTGAATACCCTTTCCCATAAAGAAAAGATAAATTCAATACCTTTTTTGTAAAGAAATTGAACCCAAATTTTAGGATTTAAATGCATAGGATAGACCCATAAACTCAAAGAATCTTGATTCATAATTACTTGCCAAGTTTGTGTTGGGAAAATTATGATGATTATTTTCTATATATATTAGGTGTAAATAAGACCATAATTAACCAAAAACTGTTCCGGAATTAGGGGGAATTAATTGAGGAATTTCTTCCACAACTCACTGTTCTTTATCTGCAATTATAGGTCAGATCCCCATAACTAAAAAGTTGCCAAAAGTATTATTGTCATGTGAAGTTGTTTGGGAAGATGATGACCATGAAAATGTTACCACGTTTCTAAATCTGATTGGCTGGTCACAACTTCCAACCTATATATATAATACAAAAATTGAGATTCCGGAGCCCAGAAAGAAATAATATGCAGTCTTTTCTGATCAAAAAGCAGCGTCAGCTGGTACCATGATATCATCGATATGGGCCTATCCAGTCTTCCTTTTTTTATTTTTATTTTTATTTTTTTTATTTATATATAAATAGATTTCATTTATTTATAAAAGTGAAATTACAGTTGTATGTCTGTGACTGATACATACGTAAAAAAATTTCGGATTACAAGTTAATTATGTAATGTTAGGACTCATTAATACATAAATTCTTTTATGATTAATATGGTTTTAATTTCTATAATTCTCTATAAACAATCAGTTTGAGATACTATATCGTCTAAGTTTATCTTCTCAATTTTAATCAAAATATTTTATTTTTTAATTTTTTTTATTTAATGATTAAGAAAGTGTGTATTAATATATTTATTTATTTTTTTATAATTTTTTAAAAAATATTTAAATATTTTAAAAGGAAAAAACCATAAAACAAAATAAAATTTACACTAAAGAGCACTCTCAGTGGTCAAATTTGGGCAGCATAATAGCATTATTTTTGTGCATAACATAGGATACAAAGGATGTCTTTCTCTCTCCCTATAGATCCAATTTCATCCTGGGTGAAGTTATCCATTTTACACTTGATGCATTCTCAAATCTCTTGAGATCAACAAAATAAAGGATATGTGTAAGGAAAAAATTATTTATTTTTATTTTTATTATCATCATCTCAACATTCTTGGTATGCCATTAATTTATAGGTTCACAAAATAAACTTAATAAATAATTTTCAATTATTTTCAATCATTTTATGTGATGATGAGAGATAATGAAAAAAAAAGTATTAGCTTTAGAAACCTGTTGTGCAAAGTAGTGTAGCTCATATCATCAATTTTATGCTTACGTTATCAATAGTAAGAAAAGAATATATGATGTCTATAGTATAGAAAGACTTTAAAAAATCTTTAAAAAATATTGTACAGAAAAAATGCAAGAGCAACCTTGAGGAAGTCTTGTTATGGTGGTTGAAAACCTTTTGGGACACAAATCCAAAGGAAATTAGACACAAATTCACGTGTTAAACTAGGTTGTATGGCAATTGGTTAATATTTTTCTTAGTTAAAGATGGGTCTTCCTTGACAACTAACAAGAATTGGCAGCCAGCTCAGTCGGGTTGCGATTGGTACAATATGTGGGGCATTGAGATCCCAAGAAAAGGTCATTTTTCTACTCATGTATTCATGTCACATGTGAGATTAGTATGTCTCCTAATTGCCATATAAAATCCCAAATCTTAAGAAGAAAAATCCTCAAGTAGAAAAATGAGAAAATAAAAAAAATATTATATATAGCAGCGACACCCAATCTCTCTCTCCCATTATTTTCTTTTTACCTAAGCGATTTCTAGCCCTTTAAGTAGCTTTCCAGCATTTCCCAAGGGCAGAAAGTGGTTGGAGCCACGCCCACCACCTCTTCCATACCTTTCTTCTGTAATATACACTTACCCTTGTACTTTCTTTGTTAGTTTTTCGGTTTTGTTTGCGTTTTCCTTTTTCCAAGTTGTTACCTTTCGATCTGTTGCCTGCCAGTGTTCTCCGGCCAACACGCACCACCTCCACCTCAGTTACCGATCTTTAAGTGTGGAGAGGAACTTTGCCACTTCGTTGAGTGCATATGTCGTATGTGCGGCCTTTATCATGTGCGTTGGTAGTACGCAGTGGCGTCCTAGTGGAGTTTTGGAGGCCATGGGCGGCCTAGGCGTCATTAACGGCCTCCATTCTTTCAGACGGGGCCTTCTGGTCATCCTCTTAGGCGGCGTGTGTCATGCACTCGCCACCTTTGCCCCTGTTGGTTTCTCGCTGGCAATCCGAACAGTTTCTGGTCGTCTACTTTTGTTCCTGCTTTCCTTAAACCGTGATCTTGCAAGAAAGTTTGCGATCTTCTCTAAGAATAGCCTCCGAACAACAAGCTACAGTGCACTCGTCCCTCATCCGCATTCCGGGTGGCAGAATTACCATCAACGGTGGTTCCTTTGTTTGATTTTTTGCGAACTCTTTAACTGTCTTTAGATAAGACGTCGTCCTCTTATAGGACTTGAGTATGAATCAATTATTGGTCCTAAATAAACAATTTTTCTTTTTTCTTTTTCCACCTATTTAGCAATGTAGTTTAATGTTTTGGAGTGATTGTTGGGGAATCCCACCCCCTTCTCATGTATTATTTTTCCTAGTTTAATGAATTATATTTGCTCAAAAAAAAAATATATATATATATGTAAGCCCTTTTTTTAATACATCCACACACCGTTTGAGTTGATAGATAATTTGCAATTTGGAGTAAAGTCCAACTTTGTTTTAGAAGTTATTCTATTTGCAAGTTGGTACATAGAACACACCATCAACATTATTTATTTATTTATTTATGGATAATAGTTTTATTGCTAAAAAAACTTACAAAGATTCTTGTAAAATAATAGAGGGAATACATTTTAGAATATCTTCAATGTCAATTAAATCATGTTGGAAATTAAGAGCATCCCTCCCTAGGTTTTGAGTTGCATCATTCGATTCTATACTCCATACTCTTACTTTCAATCTAATAAGTATGATGCAATATATTTATCATTATTGAATGATAATTTATTATATATTTTTTAATCATATAATAATAAAAAATGTACATCTTACATAGTAGGATGAAAATAAGATGAAAGTGTGGTGTATATCATTACTCCTGTTGAATAGTCCATTGTGTATGAAAGTTGAGCATAGTCTTTGTATCTTTAAATATAAGTCAAGAGGATTAACCACTTGCAATGCATCTTCCTCTAAGTATAAAATGCATAATTTCCATATATTTTCAAATTTGAGCATCCATCTTCCTTGCATAAGCTTTATCAAATAGAGGCTTTTGCATTGAGTGCCCGTGTGGCTCAGAGGGAGCCTAATGTCACTACCTAGATTTTTCTAGAGAAGAATTTCTAAGTCTGTGACACTAAGGCTTGGCCTTTTACATTCCTAATGATGAGTCCAATCTCAATCTTGCCTCTGATTTTATCAATAGTTGTATCCCAGTTCATCTTGATAAATCATGCCTCTTTTGATTGTTATGAAAAAGTAGTAATTTCTTGCTGGCTCTTTGTATCATCCACATCATTTAAATGATAAAATTTGATTTATAAGATTCAAATTTTCTAATTTATTTTTCAAATCAAATTATGACATAAGCATTTTGCTAGGTGTTAATCCACACTGACTTGTAATTAAATTTTTTTCTTTTTTCTTTTTTTCGATTTTATTAGGGGCTAGATTTGCAAAAGATAAATGCTAATGAATAAGAGAAGCGAGATTTATCAAAGAAGGGGAGAGAATAAGATAAAGCTTTCATGTCCTTGGCTACCAGCTCCATTTCTTTTCCCAAAATATTGGTTTGTCCCTTACTGCCATAAAAATTAAACTTTTCCCTTGCTTCTCTCGGAAATATACTTATAAATAATTCTAAATATAAAATATGAGATGCTTTTATCCATGTGTTTTTAATAATGACTAGATTGTAAATAAAATTAGAAAAAAAAAATTGAAAATTGAAACTCAAGCTTGGCCCAGTCCATGAAAATACTTGACCAGAAGATAGGTATAAGGGGAGAAAGGATCTTCGACTGATGGGCCTCGCTTTCAACTCTTTCTTGCTGCATCCCATGAGTTACAAACCCAAATTACAGAGTAATAAGACGAGAACTTTCCACAGTTGTTGGGAGATAAACACTTAAAAACAACGGTTAACACACACAGAATCACATATTCCATCCTATTAAAATGTGGTTCTGAGTTCAAGAAAACCCTTTTGATTAATGCAAATGCGATGCTTCAAAACTTTTTTTTTAATCAATATATCGGAATACGTAAATGCATCTATCTTTCGTTCCTCCTTAGCAGTATTTGATTTTTCAGGCAAATGTGAGGTTGTATAGATTGAAATAAACTTCAATTCTTTCGCCAAAGTCATATCCTTTAATTCTTTCGCCCCAGATTGATAAAATCTCGACGTATAAATCATGTGCATCGAAAAGAAAACCTAGAATGTATAACAACCCTGCATTATGATTAGATTGAATTACACATGAAAGTTTTTTTTCCCTAATTGGCACCAGGTGTTTGGAAGAGCATCCTGACTAATCCTGAGGTGCACAAACTCTCAGTAAGGAGTTTTTCAAGAGTGTACCTTAGTTAATTCAAGAAAAAAAAAAAATCCTCAAATCTGGCCACTAGAGATTGTTTGCACTTAAGGGAATTTGAATCTAGACCTAAGGGGAGCATATCCTAAGCCCAAGGCCTTTTACCAGTTGAAAGCTAAATATAAGCAAATAATACAATCCGATCACAAAGGTCAATAGGTAAACCAGTGTAACAATTGCATTAGGTGGCCTCACTACATATATCTGAGTCCAAACACTACAGCATTTTTTAGACATGTGCAAAAATAATACTATAGCTTTTGAAAAAGATGCAGCTAAAAAGCAACGGAAAGCTTGGATTGTGTTGAAGAAACGTGAAATGTGTGACAAATACAGCATGGAAAAGAAAAGAATAAATAGTGTATTTTTTTAGTTCAAGTCTGCAGTTCAGCAAGTGAAAAGATCATTGGCCAATAAGTAAATGAAACAAACACATGTATTTCATTTCTGAAACTGCTAATAGTCTTTACATAAAGCTCAAGTTTGTTAATTATACATGAAATCCAGATCAAGCAGAGTCTCTTGGACTGGCTGATATCAATTTTTGCACTACTCATGAGAAAAACAACAGCAGCAGATTGCTAACCTCAAAAATGGTTGCTGATCAGGATCTGGATCAAACAAATTATATATGATATCTATCATTTTGCGATTTCAAGAAACTTACCGAACCAAACAGCTTGGACGCTGAACACCGGGTCCATGAAGCACGCAAGCATAGCTATATTTGGAGAAAAAAGGAGCCTATCCGTTTCGATTCTCTAATAATCAATTGATTAGAAAGAACCAGCTATCGCTTTCCAAATCTCAAGCACTTGTTGCGTCTGTCTTCCGTAAAGCTTGAGTTAGAAGTGAGTTGTTTCGTCAGCCTTGTGAGTGAGAGTTTCTCCATTGCATTTACAAACTTGCGCAAGTGCTTAATATACTCAGGATAAGTTTCAAGGTTGCAATGCCCCCCACCCTTGACCCATAAGGGATCGAATTTTTCCTTGGAAAGTTCCCATAAACGCTTTCCATGGGACCAATTAACAATGTCATCATTTGTTCCCTGCAAATGATCCATCATGGGAGAGGCCATTCGCCCATACCAATAGCAGTCAGTATAAATCAAATTAGAACAATACATTAAATCAATTTGTAATGGGCTAGACGGAAACCTATTGCAGGAAGTAAGGCCATGGGTAGAGAATACCATAGGGATGACATAATAGGGTTCTTTTTTTTTTGATAAGTAAATGATTGTATTAATAGAATAGGCAGAGCCCAAGTATACAAGGTGGTATACATAGGACATGACCTATTTAGGTCGAAGATGGAAAGTGCGATACAAGAAACTCATGAATGACATAATAGGGTTCTAAGGACAAAGAAGAAGAAAATCGATATTCCTTATGAATGAAGCAGAAGAAATTCAGTTTATTGTTCCTGATTGGATTTGCTTCCGGTAACATAGGCTGGCTATATGGTTTTACTCATTTCACCTGCATAACTACAATGACAAAGGACAGCAGTTGGCACTTGCTGGTCACTCCAGACTCTTCTTCATACAAAATACAAAATAAACGAAGCAACAAGAAGAGTTCTCATTGAGAACTCTTTTTTTTTTTACTTATCAAAAAAATGAAGAGTTCTCATTTTTGATAAATAAAAACCTCCCCACATGTGAATTTCTGGTATTTCAAAAATAATAAATCCATAAAACCACCATCTAACCAACTGGAAACCGAAAAAAAATAAGAAAAGCCAACACAAGTCCAAGTTCTTGATATTTACGCAACAGTCACATCCTTAAAAATCTGATAGAATTACAGACTAACTTCCTACCACAAAGAGATTGACGACCATTTCTACTTCTTGTATTTCCTCCTCTCATTAATTGATTGGCATCAGATGTATCACCTTAAGGTCATCAACTTCCAACAAGAACTTCCTGAAGGTTTACAATTCATGCAAAATAAGCCCTTCACTCCCTCTAGAAGTTCTGCATTGTCAGTTTCAACTCTTGAAAATACACTTTGGTTCTCTGTCATCTTTGACAAGATGAGAAGTTATTAAAGGGTTAATGAGAAGCCCAATCAAATGAAAATAATTCTTTCAATGATTTATTTGCATTTTCCTGTATCTAGAGGAAAAACTTGATAATTTTCAACCCTATTTTTTGGTTTGAAAGAAATAGATCCAACAGATTTCTTTTTGCTTATTGGAGATTCCAAATCTTAAAAGACTCCGCCTTTATTGCCACAAGTTCAGAGACTCCTGAAACTTGGAAACTAATTATATTCTTCTTTTGCATTGTATTAGAAATAAATACATTTTGATAAGAGATGATCCAACAGAACCTATTCCATAGTATTAGAAACAAATACATGTGGATAAGATTCAACAGAACAGAAGGTGATTAAACATATTATTACGACTATACAAAAAGTGAATTTATGAAAGCGGGAGGAAAAGAGCTGAAGAAGAGGGAAAAAAAATCAAGGATTCAAAATTCAAACACAGTTAACAACCGAAAGGACAAAATATAATGGTGCTTTCGGGTTTCTTAGTGACGGCATCCAATGGAATTGTCAGTGAATTACTTGGCATGGTATAAAGCATGTAGTTTATGAAAGAAAGTTTACAAAACCAAAACATCTAAGGAGTAAAATGAAACTGGAAATGTCATCGAATCGTATCTAGAAAGTAACTGGTAGTAAGCATTAAGCACTAGACACGATTCCACCATTGGACCTCATCTTAAAAGTTCAACGGAGACTACCTACCGGATGCGAACGACAACGGAAACCAGGAGCGAAGGGCGGCGGCTTGGAGACGCAGAAAGGGAGAGACGAAAAACTGAGGGAGAGACGCAGAGAGTGCGAGAGTCAGGGGCTGGGGGGCGCTGGACGGCAGGAAGGTAAAAAACAAAAGTATTAACGGATTTAGGGTTTGTCCAAACGAAGTCGTTTTGGATCTCCTTTTTTTCGGCGGGCTGGGTTTCATTGGGCTGGGCTCTTCCACAGAGCTGGCCAGGACAATAGGTCAACAAAGTTACACATTTGGGCCTTCAATCGCAGTTTAACTAATAATGTCTAAAGGTATTTTCATGGCCTTTTGCATGTAGCAAAAAAACCAGGCATTCTTAATAGAGAAATGTTTGATAAAATCTTGCCTTAGTATTGTATAATTTTTTTGAAAAAAAGTAAAATTTTTATTAATTTTTTTTTTTTATGTGAATCTTATATATATATTTTATAAATTATGTAGCGCTGGCATATTCTACAATAGCAAATATCATTTCTCTTCAAGATAATATCTACCTCTGCTAAAGAAGCTATGCATGATCATTGCATACTGGGTGAACATCAAAATAATTGGCTTTATTTACAGACACCCTCAAATTTGAGCATACGGTCATAGTAAAGATAACTTGGTAGGCCATTTTGAGAGAGTCCAGATAACCGGTAAGGAATTCACACCCCACACCCTATGAAAAACATCCATACACCCTATGAAAAACACTCACATCCTATGAAAAGCCATAAGTGTGGGGTGGTTGATGTGAATAGTGGCTGATTTGTAGCAAAACTCAAATTTTATTTGAAAGAAAAATTTATAAATTTGAATCTTGTAAATCAACTCTTGACACATCAATGATGTAGATGCAAGTATGTTATCCACACTGACTTATGAATAGAATAACTCATAACTTTCACAACTTATCATAAGAATGGTAATTTTATAAAATACAATTATGCAAGTATTTTTACAACCACTTTCACAACTTTTACGCATTCACTAAAATGATGGTAATTTTATAAAATGATATTACTTTCATAATTTTATAAAATGGTTTAAACCATAATTGTAAAAATGATTTTGTGTGCACCAATTGAAATATCTATATATATATATATATTTATATTTGGGAATTGGTTCAAAGTACAAGAGTTTTGTGTTTTCAATTGGATGCTTAATTGCAGGTCTTATATTTTGACTAGAAAACTTCGAGATAGAGGTTAAGATAAAAAATGATCGAAAACCGGAGGAAGAAACAACAGAAAGTTTGATTGTTGACGGAGGCTGAGCTGAGCTCATACTCTTGAGTCTTGATGCATATATATTCTAATTATATATATATATATATATATATATATATATATTCTCCGGATAATCTTTAGCCAGGTGACATTTTGGACTAAATCCGTAAATTATGCCGAATTCCCAGCTAAAAGTAATGCATGACGGCAACGGCACCTAGCTGTAATCTTTGTAGCTTTCCAATTCCTTTCGTTTTTGGGACTCTCTCCATGCATTGATGCAAATAAACTCCCTCAAAAAGAGTCTTCATTGTATCATCTTCAAATTCAAAGCCACTCTGTGCTATATATACACGTAACTTTCTTTCCTGATAGAGGATATCTTGCAAGAATCAATTAATCAGATAGTTGACACCATGCAGTACCAGAGAGGAAAAAAATTATAAGAAAAAAGAAAATAAGAATATACGTACTATGGTCTTTGACTTTATCAAAGCTCCTAGCAATATCTCATAGAATATTGTCTGTTTTTGTAATATCCTTCATCAATGGCTTCCAAAACCCTTGCATATGCGATCTCGGCCCTCCTTTTGCTTCTCCAACTCTCCTCCTCTACCGGACAGACAGTCGTGAAAGGTGCATACTGGTTTCCCGGCAGTGGATTCCCGGTGTCCAGCATAGATTCCACCATTTTCACCCATCTCTTTTGTGCCTTTGCCGATCTCGATTCCAGCACCTACCAAGTCACCATTTCTTCCTCAAACTCGGCCCAATTCTCAACTTTCACCCAAACAGTGCAGCAAAAGAACTGCTGTTAAAACCCTTTTATCCATCGGCGGAGGAGGGGCCAATGCATCAACCTTTGCTACGATGGCTAGTCAAGCTAGTACTCGTAAATCGTTCATAGATTCCTCCATACAGCTAGCCAGGAATAACAACTTCAGTGGCCTTGACCTCGATTGGGAGTACCCGTCCACGACCACAGAAATGACCAACCTTGGTTTACTCCTCAACGAATGGCGAGCAGCCGTGGCCAACGAATCCAACACCACCGGCAAGGAAACGTTGCTTCTAGCCGCAGCATTCTTCTACTCTTCTGACTATTACTCCTTAATTTATCCCATTCAGGCAATAACAAACAGTTTGGACTGGGTCAATGCAATGGCCTATGACTTCTATGGTCCCGGTTGGTCACCCTCTACGACTGGACCGCCGGCTGCGTTGTACAATCCAACAAGCCAAGTTAGCGGGGACAACGGCATCGAAGCTTGGATTCAGGTGTTGGAAATTAACACGCAATGTGATAAGAAGCTGGAGGCTTCTGGAATGTGAAGGTAGGCACCGTCAATAGCAGCTGGAAGGTAGGTGCCGCCGGAAAATTCAAGAATGGAGGTCGCTGGAATCTTCACCGTCATTTACACGTTCACACTATTTCTTTCTCCTATAAATACATGTAAGATTGTAATGAGGAAGTGAGTTGGAGGTGAGGTCCGTTGGAGAGATTAGAAGAGAGAAACCATTGTCAATAATTGGTTTGTTGTTTAATACAAATTCTCCTCTTTGTGTGTGTGGACGTAGGCTAAATTGGCCGAACCACGTTAAATTCTAATCTCCATATTATTTGTAAGTTTCTGCCGATCCCAACAAGTGGTATCAGAGCCGGTAAGAGGCCGGATTTGTGAATTTTCGTGAGAGGCCCATTTTTAAACTTGATCGAAATCAAGTTTGGAGGATACCATCAGATTCCTCAGGTCAAGACGAAAATTTTGGTGAAAATTTCGTCTCAAACGGACACCGGACGAAGCTACACGCTCCACACGTGCCGACTCGGCGACGGCCACGGGACCCACGTGCCACACGCGTGCACAGTAAAGTATACAAGCTCCGACCCATTAAATCCGGGTGATCCAACCCGAACCGGATTGACCCGATTTTCGACCCGCTACAGTAACCCAACGGATAAGGAATATTCCGTCGGTATATTCCGTCGCCGGCAGAATATTCTGTCACTGGCAGAATATTCTGTCACCGGCAAGAATATTCTGGTGCAGGAATATTCCGGTTACTTGGAGAATAATCTGGTGACCGGAGGGAATATTTCGGTGGACGGTGGAGAATATTCCGGCAGACGAAGGAATATTATATTTTTCTTATTTTTCAGGTTTTCGGTGCAATTTTGATCGGTTTGGAGCGAGACAAGAGTCGTTTCCAAGGTTTTCCACCGTTAAGGACGCAACGGTGAGCTCCATTTGTTGAGATTCAACTCCGAACGTTGATAAACGGTCACTCAAATCAAAGATTAAAGCCGAACTGATGGAAGACTCGGGAGCAAGTGCGATGATCAAGCTAACATCTACAAATTACGCACTATGGAGACCTCGAATGGAAGATCTCCTGAATTGTAAAGATCTCTTCGATCCAATTGAAGAGAAAAGCGTAAAGCCAGATGATGTAGCGGAAAAAGACTGGCATAAGTTGAATAAGAAAACTATTGGTCAGATCCGGCAGTGGATTGACCATAGTGTTTGTCATCATGTTGCACAGGAAACGGATGCCTATCAGCTATGGAAAAAGTTGGAAAGCATGTACCAGGCAAAAACTGATCGGAACAAGGCATTACTAATGAGACACCTTGTCAACTTGAAACTCAAAAGTGGCATCTCAGTGGCCGCACACACCAACGAGTTTCAAAATCTTGTAAATCAACTTGCATCCGTAGATTTTAAGCTCGGAGATGAAGAGCAGTCTCTACTACTTCTCAGTTCCCTACCAGATAGCTGGGAAACGCTAGTGGTCTCACTTAGTAATTCAGCTCCAGATGGAAAGCTCGCTATGTCAATGGTAATAGACGCTTTGTTTAATGAAGAGGCTAGACGAAAGGAGATTGGAGGAGACGAGATAAATGCCTTTGTAACAGAAGGAAGGCATCAGAGAAATAGTAGAGGTAGAAGTTGAGAAAGGAACAGAAATCAAAGTAAAGGGAGATCCCAAAGTCGCGGTAAACAGCGAAAGAAGGGAAAATGCTTTTATTGTGGTATTGAAGGCCACTTTAAAAGAGAATGCCGGAAGCTGCAGAAGGAGCAAAATCAGCCAAGCAATCAGTCAAAGCACGAAGAAGGCGAAGCTACAGTGACGCTTTCTGGAGATTGTGTACTCCTTTCCGCTGGTGAAGAATCTTACTTGCACGTTTCAAGCGAGGAAGCCGAGTGGGTAATAGATACAGCAGCATCCTATCATGCCACTCCTTGTAAGGATTTCTTCAGTACTTACAAGGTAGGAGACTTCGGTACAGTCAAGATGGGAAATTCGAGTTTCTCAAAGATCGTGGGCATCGGAGATGTTAGAATAAAAACCAATGTTGGCTGTACTATAGTGCTAAATGACGTTTGACACGTACCCGATCTTCGACTCAACCTAATTTCTATAAGAACCCTTGATCAACAGGGTTACGAGAGAATCTTCAGCAACAATACTTGGAAATTGAAGAAAGGAGCAATGGTCGTTGCACGGGGACATGTCTGTGGTACTTTGTACAAATCAAGTGTTAAGATATGTGCAAACAGTCTCAATGTAGCTGAAGATGATACATCACCAAACTTGTGGCATCGAAGACTTGGCCACATGGGAGAAAAATGGGTGTTTATGCTTGCAAAGAAAGCATTGATTACAGTAAACAAAGGTATTGCTCTCAATCCTTGTGAATATTGTTTATTTGGTAAACAGCATAGAGTTTCATTCCAGACATCTGCTGGAAAAAGATCAGAGTTATTGAGCTTAGTACACTCTGATATTTGCGGTTCTTTTAAAGTTGAATCACTTAGAGGTAACAAATATTTTGTTACTTTTATTGATGATGCTTCACGAAAAGTGTGGGTGTATTTCCTAAAAAGGAAAGATCAAGTTCTTGAGCAATTCAAAAACTTCCATGCCATGGTAGAAAGAGAAACAGGAAAGAAGCTGAAATACCTCCGGACAGACAATGGAGGTGAATATACTTCTCAAGAGTTCAGAGAATACTGCTCCAGACATGGCATCAGACACAAGAAGACTGTCCCCTACACTCCACAACACAATGGTGTAGCAGAACGGATGAACCGGACCATTGTGGAATGAACTAGATGCATGCTGAGTATGGGAAAGTTGCCTAAGCCATTCTGGGGTGAAGCAGTAAAAGCAACCTGTTACCTGATCAATAGAACACCGTCAGTTTCACTGCAGTTTGAAGTCCCAGAGATGGTGTGGTCAGGCCGCAAGATGTATCCAAGGAGAAAAGACAGAAACTTGATGAAAAGTCTACTCCATGTTTTTTCATCGGCTATGGAGATGAAGAGTTTGGATACAGATTATGGGATCCAAAAGCGAAGAAGGTCATCAGAAGCAGGGACGTAGTGTTCCATGAAGACCAGATGTTTGGATCAGAACAAACAACTCTAAGTGCTCCAGAACCAGCTCCGAGTTCACTACCACTTCAGTCTGTTTCAAACACTGAAGATAGACAGGAAGTTTCCCCAGAAGAAGAAGAGGATACTGACAACGGAGAAACCACTACTGAGCAGGGGGAGCAGTTGCTTTCTCCATCAGAAACTGCAGAGTTTCCACAATTGTCAGGTGATCAACCTCAGCAGGACAGATCCTCTAGAGGGCGATTGTTGATTCCGTCACGAAGATATCCGGAATCAGATTATATTCTTCTTACAGATGAGGGGGAGCCAGAAAACTTCCAGGAGGCAATATCTCATCCAGATAGCAACAAATGGATGCAAGCTATGCAGGATGAGATGAACTCGTTACAGAAGAATCAGACTTATGAGCTGATGGAACTTCCAAACGATAAGAGAGCACTGAGAAACAAATGGGTGTTCAAGTTGAAAAATGATGGCAAGCAGGTGAAGCACAAAGCTCGTTTGGTCGTCAAAGGATTCCAGCAGAAGAAAGGAATCGACTTTGATGAGGTATTTTCACCTGTTGTGAAGATGACTTCAATTCGAGTGGTACTCGGATTGGTGGCAAGTCTTGACTTGGAGCTTGAACAGATGGATGTGAAGACAGCATTTCTTCACGGCAACCTTGATGAGGAAATTTACATGGAGCAGCCAGAAGGCTTCCAAGTTCCTGGAAAGGAACATTTGGTCTGCAAGTTGGAAAAGAGCCTTTACGGTTTGAAGCAGGCTCCCAGACAATGGTATAAGAAGTTTGACTCATTCATGATGAGTCATGACTACAAGAAAACTGCTGCAGATCAGTGCGTTTACATCCGAAGATTTTCAGAAGGTGACTTCGTGATGTTACTGCTCTATGTTGACGACATGCTGATTATTGGAAAAGATCCATCCATTATCAGGAAGCTAAAGAAGGATCTCTCCAAAGTCTTTGAGATGAAAGACTTAGGACCTGCCCAGCAGATTTTGGGCATGAGGATCACTCGTGACAGGAAGAAAAAGAAGCTATGGCTGTCACAAGAAAAGTATGTTGAACAAATACTACGAAGGTTCAACATGGAGAAAGCAAAGCCAGTCAGTACTCCACTGGCTAATCACTTCAAATTGAGCAAAAGCTCATATCCCTCATTACCAGAAAAGGTTCAAGAAATGGCTACAGTACCGTACTCCTCAGCAGTAGGAAGTTTAATGTACGCTATGGTTTGTACTAGACCTGACATCGCTCACGCTGTTGGAGTTGTGAGCCGTTTTCTTTCAAATCCAGGGAAAGAACACTGGAAAGCAGTACAGTAGATTCTCAGGTACCTTAAAGGTACATCAAAGTTGTGCTTGTGCTACGGGGGAGCTAACCCAGTCTTGGATGGCTATACAGATGCTGATATGGCAGGTGATCTTGATGGTAGAAAATCTACATCAGGATATATTTACACATTTGCAGGTGGAACTGTATCATGGCAGTCCAAACTACAGAAATGTGTGGCTTTATCTACAACAGAAGCAGAGTATATTGCTATAACAGAAGCAGGTAAAGAAATATTGTGGCTAAAGCGGTTCCTCCAAGAAATGGGAGTCAGTCAAAAAGAGTACAGAATCTATTGTGATAGTTAAAGTGCTCTTGATCTGAGTAAAAACTCGATGTACCACTCCCGAACAAAGCACATCGATATTCGGTATCACTGGATACGTGAAGTAATGGAGCAACAGCTGTTGAAGCTTGTAAAGATCCATACAAAAAAGAATCCAGCAGACATGCTAACGAAGGTAGTCACATACGAAAAACTTGAGCTATGTAGAAACATAGCCAGGTTAAATACCTTGAACTAAAATGTGCCAGGATATCCTCCGTTTGGTGTTGAGGGGGAGATTGTTGGAAATTAACACGCAACGTGATAAGAAGCTGGAGGCTTCTGGAAGGTGAAGGTAGGCACCGTCAGTAGCAGCTGGAAGGTAGGTTCCGCCGGAAAATTCAAGAATAGAGGCCGCCGGAATCTTCACCGTCATTTACACGTTCACACTATTTCTTTCTCCTATAAATACATGTAAGATTGTAATGAGGAAGTGAGTCGGAGGTGAGGTCCGTTGGAGAGATTAGAAGAGAGAAACCATTGTAAATAATTGGTTTGTTGTTTAATACAAATTCTCCTCTTTGTGTGTGTGGACGTAGGCTAAATTAGCCGAACCACGTTAAATTCTGGTCTCCATATTATTTGTGAGCTTCCGCCGATCCCAACATCAGGCAGGTGTACCGGCCAACAAACTAGCTCTCGGTTTGCCATTTTATGGCTACGCATGGCGTTTGTTAAATGCTAATAACAATGGAATATTTGCACCGGCAAATGGATCGGCACTATCCTCAGACGGGTCCCAGACATACAGCCAAATTCAGGATCTAATAACTCAGAGTGGATACACAACAATGTACAACTCCACCATTGTTATAGATTACTGCCATAAGGAGACAATATGGATCGGTTATGATGATACCCAGAGTGTTTCTACCAAGGTTACATATGCTAAGGAAAAGGGATTGCTCGGTTACTTTGCATGGCATGTTGGCGCAGACAAGGACTTCGTTCTTTCTACAAGAGGTTAGTTTGAATTCAATGATCCAATGTTTCTACATATTCAAACCCATGCTTGTATAACTTTTAATTTGTGACCATACTTGAGTTGTGCAATATTCTTCGGGGTAGTAGACTTACTATTCTATCATTATCCTTTTATTACTTTTAAGGTATTAGGAATTTTTTTTATCATTTTTAAGTATTTTTTTAACATCCTTAACATTTAAGAAAAAATTAAAAAATATATATAATTTTATTGATAGTCACTTTCTTAATTATTAAGTAAAATAAAAAATTAAAAAAAATTAAATACAAAATAAGTAGTAAATAAGTAATAAAATGATGGCAAGTCTACCATCTTCCATATTCTTTTGTCAAAAAGGCCCGCTCGTTTAATTTTCAACAAATAATTCTTGAAAATAACGTAAAGATTTAATGTCATTTAATTTTAAAAATAAGTTGAGATTAAAGTTAAAAGTTAAATAAAATATTATTAGAATATATTTTTTTAATATTATTTTTGTATTGAAATTTAAAAAAATTAAATTATTTATTTTATTTTATGTGAAAATTTTAAAAAATATAATGATTAGATTAAATAAGATGAAAGTTTTTATAAAAATCAATAAGGCATTAAAAGAAAGTAATCATGCTATGTACAAACTCCAAATTACAAGCCTCGTTTAGGCGCTTTGTAAAAAAGTGGGTTTACTAATAAAAAAATATTTTACACTTTTTTCAAAGTGGAATTCATTTTTTTAACAAAAACGTGTATAGATATTATTTATTTGAAACTTGTACAGGTCATTTCTCATATTCAAATAGGTCATTGGATTTGTTCAGCTTGTCAAGTGCTCGGGCATCTTTGATAATTACTATGTACCGTACTTCTTTTTTGGATTTCTAACTTCTAAATTCTAATGCCTGAATCTTACTGTTGATGCAGCTTCAACTACATGGGGATGAGCTTAGAGATTAGATTAGCAATAGAGACTATATATTGGCTATGGAAGCTTATGCCATCCACATGAATATGTAAGGCTAATTATAATCATATATACATGTATTTAATAAGGCCTGATGGATACTGTGGTTTATATAAATGAATAAGATTAATAATTTGTATTGAGAGTTATACTATTGTATCTAGAGTTCTTCTATACTTAAGCCGCTACAGTACCCAACACCACACTGTCCGATGTGTGTTTTTTTTTTTGTCTACAGTAAAACGCGTGCATTTTACTCAAACTACATCCCCAATTCAAACCCAATCGAAATTCAATCAAGAATTTCTCCCTCCAACAAAAACCTCGCCCCTCCCACTCGGCTACCGTGCCATCTGCCGTCTGTGGGAAAATATTTTGCTAGGTATTTCTGGGAGCTGAGTTTATATTCTTGAGGATGTGGAAAAATGTTTCGTTACTTCATTATAAATGTCTAGGAATTCACTTTCCCATCTATCTTATCACATTTCTGATTTATTTTTTCCCCTTATGATCATTTTTGGTTGTCTGCTTCATTTTTCAATGATTCATTTGGTAGATACTTTGCCATAAGGTTCGTTATCCATACTCTACGAGCTGCAAATGATTGGGTTTTGTGCTTTGTAAATTGTAAAGCTTTATGTAAGCTGAGTAACATAAATGGTTTCACTAAGCTGAGTATGGCGGTGGATATGCATCAATTTTTTATTTTTATTTTTTATTTATTTTTTGTTCTGTTCAGAAATGAGTTAAATCTAGTGGTATATGGATATGGGGAGGTGCAGCTCATGGAGGGTTATAGCTTTGTTGGGTTGACTTTCTATTTCTTGGTTGGTGACAAAATATCAAAAACTGAGGTTGGTTTCCAGTGTAAACTGGTATTTTTTACAATTTAGCTGGGGTGATAAATATATCAAGCTCAACAAGGAGGTATATGATAAGATAGATGGGAAAGTGAATTCAATATCGATAGTGCCACCATTTTTTAACAATTATTTTTCCAAAATGAAATAATGCTCTTAGAACAAGTTAATTTTTTAATACATCTAACAAAGGTATAAAATTTATGGACTAGTGGGTATTGAAATGTACATGTTATTCAGTTTGTATTGAAATGTATATGTTAAACTTTTACAATGTACAATGCATAAACTTGTATTCAGTTTTACTTGTCAAAAACAATTGGTGCCCAAGTTTTGTAGGGGTGGTGTGATGTCCTCAATCTACATTTGGAGATTTAACATAAACTGAAGCATCAGGATAGCTAGCACAAGACTACATATCTCCATACTTGTCAAAATTTTTATGCATGCACCTAAATTTACTATTATATATGATGCATTTCATAGCAAAATAAAGTCTATATCCGTGATTATGCAAAAAAATCTAACTTTTTGCATAGATGAATCACATGACAGAAGTAAAGCTATAATCTTCAAAACTTCGTATTCATGAAAAAAACAAGTTGTATCATATATTTACATAACCTAGTTAGATTTCTCAAAATATGTAAACCTAATCTATCCAACTGCCATATTGTAATTTTGCTATTTCACTTGGTCACGTATGCAAGAGATCATCCCATCAAAAGAAGAGTATGCTGTAGAACCCTTAAGATATTTCAAAATCTCCTGTGACGTCTGAGTTTTATGATAATTTATCTATTCCTGTAATGTCGTCTATCATTCCATACGAAAACCAATTTGACTTAAATTCTTCTCAAAATTTAAGCCTATTTTATTACCATATGATTTTCATCTCAGGACATTCGTAATTTACCTAGAGTCGTATTGCTCTGATACCACTAGCCTCTACCTTTTGGATGTTTCATCATGATGATATAAAAATATCTTTCATTTTATAATCCATGGTATTAGTTTTACGTAATTTATATGTATGGTTGTAGCCTATATAAAATATCTTGCAAACATGGCATTTTATAATATTTGTTTTGACACTTTGTTTTACTCAACCTATATCCTTTTGAATTCTCATGACATTAAATGTAGAATTTATTCTGAATTGCTTAGTTATAGTCACCATTTATTCTCCGTTGAAGTATTTGGCGTCTACATCATGCATTGTACCTTTTTTAACCTTCCTAAGGTCGACTATTTAATTGGTACTTTATAAAGTGCTGTTTTATTTATTAGAGGAGTAAATTTTACTTATTCAATCCGGCGCCACCAATCCATTGCTATTATTGAACCATTGAAACTTGCATATACCACTACAAGGTTAATGGCTTTTACCGGCGTTGCATTTAGTAGCTATTAGTGTGAAAAAATGCCGCCCATATCCTTTTAACTACTTTTGTGTAGGCGCCGGACAAACGACGACATAATTGAGCAGCTAAAATTCTTGAGCGTGGATTGCTATAAAGCCCTGTGGTTATTAGTTCCTTCTGGCAAAGTCAGGCGTTGGAAAAAGTTTGTTTGCTGCCGCACAAAATATTTTAACCCTAGTTAATGGTTGGCAAGGATACGTTTTTCCTGCTTTGATGAACGCCGCAATAGTGGATGAATTTTAAAAAAAATATATAAAATGGAAACAAATAGAGCTGGAATTTGGATTCCTGGTACAAAATTAAAAAAAAAATAGGAAATTAAAAATGATTACAAAATCTCATTACATGAATTTTTACACCAACATAAAACACAAATTAAAGAAATTAGTATCCCACTTCTCTTAGAAATATTGAACATTTATAAAAATGCGTATATGAGTATTTACAATGTTTAAATTCTATTTGTACTTAAAAATATAAAACACAAAACTAAACACAATACACAAAGTGAAACTGAGGCCTGATCTTTATCAACATGTTCATTGCTCCTGGAATTAAACTGTGAGAAATAAAGGAATTTTGGATGGATTGTTCTTCATCGGTCCATTGCTTTTTTGTGTTGTCATGATTCCGTATTTTCCTGTTTTTCCACCAAAGCATTTGGATGGGTTAAAAAAAGAAAGATATGTTAAGAATTTGTATCAATAAATTGTTATGCAAAACTTGTGCACAACATGCAAAGATTACTCAAACTACAATAAATAAATAGTAATTCAACAACATGATTTTTTAGCTTGTTTAAACCAAAATAACAATTCTCTAAAAGCATTCATTTAATCTTTGCATATATAAAAGAAACACAACACAAAAAGCCTAAATAATCCAAACATTAGTTATACCTGCTCTGGAGTTTTAATCTTGTCTTTGGACTGCCTTGACCAGGTTATGAAGGTTTTAAAAACTCAATTTTACATTTTACTTCAATTCTACTATCAGCTCTGTATCATTTTGAGGTCTACCCAAAAAATTGTAGCTCAAATCAAACCTCATTGCACCCTAGTGCATTTAAATAAAAACATGTGAAAACCTATGTGTTATTCAAAATTTACCTGAAATGTTCTTCCCCTCATGACACTCTAGTCCACAAGGTGCACATGCATACAAACACAATAACCAAATTTTGTAAAAAACTAGTGTATGTCTGTCCAATTAAATGCACAACATCAAAACTGAACATTGGTTTCCTTCTCAACTGCCAGCCAAGGTCTCCACTAACAAGACATTTTTATCTTAAATCCCCCTAACAACTCAGCACCATAGTTCACCTAATCCTACAAAATGTAACAAAGCATCAGGAATCATTAAATAGAAAAATAAAAAGGCATATAATAAACAAGACATGCATAATAACTACAAGTCTACAAGACATGCATATGTATTGTGGAATGCTGACAATAAAATAACTACAAGTCCACAAGACATGCATAATAACCTAACAAGAAAATGGATGGTATACCTGGGCACTCTTTATAGTGCTTAAGCATTGCACTATCACAGGTGACACTAAAATAACTGAAATAAGAGGGAAAATAACATTAAGAGTAGTATGGTTTAGTAAATATAGACAGATAAGTTACAGATTTAAAGACAAGCTAGAAGGCATACCTTTGTAAAACCAAAATAGATTGTATATACATAACCACGAATTAAATCAAAACAGGGCCTCTCATCACCAAAGGAAAAGCTACCTACCAGTATAATGTATATATTGTTGGCTTATCAATAATAATAATAATAATAATAATAATAATAATAATAATAATGTATATATTATTGATATCATTACAAGAAACAAGGTTTTTTGCGGCGTTTAAAAGTATTATGCGAAAAATGCCTCAAATAAAAAATACTTTAAAATAGAATACAATAAGCAGGAGATTAACTAGAGTGTTATCTATGACATATGTTAAATAGCCTTAATTGATGCCCAAGAAAATTATCAACAACCACAATATTCTCCAAACATACCACTGTAGTTTGGAGAGTATTCAACTATGTTTCCAATATTAAAACATTAACAGCAACCAGTAAATCTTCTAATAGGGCAGAAAAAAATTTAAAAAGTCCTATACAATTTGACAACCAACTAATCACTTAATTCAATTTACTCCTCCTGCCCCTTCTCTTCCTCACAATATATATGGTGTTCCAATTAGTGCAACTCATGGTTTTTCAGTCCCCAACATTGTTTAGCCACTAATAAATACTAATATAAACTAGATGCATTGCTCAAGATAAATATCATTATAATAAATAATGTTAATATGCTTGAAGAATCAATCAAAAGAATGACAAAGTTTAATCAAACAACCAAAATGAAAACCTGGGTTGCCAAGTGCTCGAATTCCCCACTGCCAACAACATAAAAGTAGTCACATTCACTACCTTGTAAAATGTAAGAATCAATATGAATACATTCGGAAGCCAACAAAAAAAATGGAGAACAAAAACCCAATAAGTAAAAATCATCCATACTAACGAACGGAAATCAGTAAACCCTAGATTCAAATATTTAAAAAATAAAGCATACAAAGGATGACAAAGCCCTCCTATCCGGCGTGCTCCGTGACTGCAAATAGCAGCAATGGCTGTGAGGTGGAGAGATAGAAAAGATAAATGAAAAATAGAGAAATGAAATCACTACACCCGGTCGAACAGGGCAACCATCGACACCCTCAGAAACCAAAACATCAATAGATCTAAACCCTAGATTCATATGTCTAAAAAATAAAGTAAATATAGGATGACAAACCCTCATATCCAGTGTACTCCATGGCTACAAATAGCGACAAGGGCAGTGAGGTGGAGAAAGAGAGAAGAGAGAAGAGTCCAAATTGAAAGAGAGAACTTGAGAGGGAGGGAGAGTTGAAAACTAGAGAGAGCGAATTTGTGTGGCCTGAAAGAGAGAACTCGGGAGGGAGAGCAGAGAGAGAGAGAGAGAGAGCGAGAGAGGTGGGGGAAGAGAGACTAGGGATTTGGAGAGAAATATAGAGCATCAGGGGGGTTAATGCGAGTTCGTTTTAATTTTTAAGTACATGAGATAACTTGTAGCGGCGGGAACTTTGTAGTCGCCATGAGAGATTGAGCCACTGGGCGAGGAAATCCATGCTTTAAATTGTAATCTCATTATTGCGGCAGCATAGTCATCGTAATAGGTTATGTACTTGCTGCACCTGTTATAATCAATCAATGTACGCAGTGTTGACGTGGTTTGAGCCGAATTCTTCTACGGTGAATTGGCTAACGCCAAAGTTACTACCCTTATAGCGGCAAAACCAGTAGCTACCAAAATAAAAGCATCGGGGAAGGGGATAATTCTTGTAGTGATATATAATAAACATGCGCCATGCATATCTTTTAATGAATAAAATACCTGCTTGCTAATCATAACAGTTCTTATTAGAAATCAGTTATGTTTGGTATTTTGATCCTTCTCATATTGATGGTTATTTAATTCATGTTTCGTTTACATGTGTTGGCTTAAATATTTTTAAAATCATATATGCTTGAATCTTCCTTGTTGATTTTTATTTCTCAATCACATGTATACTCTAACTTAGATTGTGACAAGTTGATGGTTATGATTATTATTTTGTGATTGATTTTTTATGGGCATTATTATTATCCTTGTTTTCCCATTAAAAGAAATATTTTGAAATGTTAGTGGGTAGTAACTGTCAAAGTGTCACACTCATTGATATTTATTTAGTTTTATAAGAGTGATATTATTGAATCTTTTAAATATTGCACATAATAACTTGCCCAAAGGTGTTATTGTATGTGATATTTTAGAAATGACAAGAAGTAATTAATGAGATTGTATTAGTCTAGAAATCTCCTATTGCCCAAAGGTGATGGTATTTCAAAAACTGATGCGATTTTATTGATTTGCTTCATAATATATTTTAAAAGTACCTTATAGCATGTTGTTTAGTTAACCTAAATGCGACTTTACAATGATGCACTTAGACTCTTATCGTCATGAAACTCATATGGATTCGAGCTTAATTGTGGATTGTCTAATTAATAACCCATGTTAATTAGATATCTTTATTATCATCCATTGATTGCATGCATTATAGTTGGATGATAGTTAAATAAAATATATGGTTTCATGTTTTCACAGTTTTAAGTACCTCTTCTATTTCAAGTCAATTGTCTTCTATTGAAACTTTAATTGGGAATAATTATGTGAGATGGAAACGAGATATAAAAATAGCACTTGATCTCTTGGGTTTCAATTTTACCCTAGAAGAGTAACCTTCAAAACCTACTGATAAGAGCACTCACTACAACATTTCTGGCTTTTAGCCGCAAGAAGATATTGCAGCAAAAAGTCCATTTTTTGTAATAAAAACATTTTTGTGACAAAAATCTTTGGTCGTTGGATTTGTGGATAAAAAACTCCAAATGATATGTTTTTGCCGGATTTGTGGATAAAAAACTCCCAATTATATGTTTTTGCCGCAAAATAATATTTTCGTAGTAAAAGCTTACTTTTTGTAACAAAAATTTTTTGCAGCAAAAGTCTAATTTTTTGACACAAAAACACATCACAAGATGTTATAAAATATTATTTACTGCAAAAAGATACAATCACAAATAATTATTTGCTATGAGTAAGATGGTCACAATAAGTGATTTTTTGTAAAAAAAACATTTTCAATAAATTTCAGTTGCCAGAAAAACTATAATTTCGTAGCAAATAAGCTCTTAACCTTGGTTAAGTGTGGTGTTAAAGCTATTTTTCGCGAGTCAAGTTGTCGCCGATAGGTTATATTTGCAGGAAAGATTATTTGCCGCGAGTTCAAGTTGCCGCAAATAGTCTTTTACAAAAAAAAAAAAATAACACCAGTGAACCAATTTCAATGGCTTCACTAGGATTTTGTAAGTAATAAATTTTACAAATAAACTTAATATAATAAATATTAATTTTAGTAAACAATAATACACTTAATATAAATTACTAAGTAAATGACAAGTACATACATATTTGTAACAAATGAAATAAACAAGTAGTAGGAACAACAAATGTTAACAAATATGATCTTATGAAAAATCCAAGCAGTTTTAGAAAAACATTCAGCAATCCATTTTTTGTGAACTCAAGTGTTATGCCCATTTCATTCAACCTTAAATCTATATTTTCAGTACATAATAATTCATAACATAGGAGACAAGACAACTCTCAAAGTAAATTACAACTCTCCAAAGTCCAAACTAATTATCACAAACTATCAAAATCAGTCCATACAAATTACCTTAGTAACCAAATGCTTTTAATGCTGCACAAGGCTGGAATCGGGAGAGGTTGGTCTGATGTGAGTAATACCCTGAAACTATGTGAAACATGGAAATTAAAAACAAAATAATATGTAAAAATATAAATGGATCAAAATATAGTTTTAGTTAAGAAATAACACAAGTTTATCATACAAACAGAACATGCAACTTTACCATAAACAAAATCAAACACCTTTTAGAAATGAAATAACACCAATATGCCCACAGTTCACCCCACCAAAATAATTTTCAAATAGAACAGAAACATCTTCTAGTTAGTAAATACTGCTATCAACTCAGGGTTTTATTCAAAGAAAAATAAAAAATAAAAATGCATCAAAGAACCAGTCTATGAACCAATCTAGCATGCACAAGAAGCCCTATTATTTCTCAATATCAAGCCATGCAAAACCCCATTTCATCTATACTTAATCTATTGTTAATTTAAAATCTTCACATGTCAACTAATGGATGATAATTTTCCAATTCGAGTGTTCTAAAATTTATATACGGCAATGTTCCTAGTTATAAATATCTTGAGATAGAATTTCCTTTCATACAACACAATTGTTAATGAATCATAGAACATTTGGGACAGATTATAACAGAGCAATTTCATATACATATGAGCAGAACATATACAACCAGATTGCTGCAAGCAAACAATGATGGGAGCTAGAACTAGATGCAACTAATCTAAGAAATATGAAATATAACATATCAACTGGAACTAGTCAATCTATCAAAAGGATGGCATCCAAGACTTGTCCATCTAAGAAATATAACATATCAGATTGTAGAAGTTAATAAGGGGAAGAGGAAAAATAAAATTCAAATGGGCAGTAAAACGGTTAGAAAAAGTGGGTCCAAGTTTGGGGGGTTGTACATAAGTGTCTTCAGATCTAGCAATTATCTAGCTTTCCCAATTTGGTAATTTGTGCAGGAAAGGAAAAACACAGAAGTTTAAAGTAGTAGGAATAATTGAGGCATTTATTTGTGAGATTCTGAATTTTTGGGAGAACATGTTGGAAACAACTATGGGGAATGCCAAAAATAATACAAATACAAATCCAACATAGTGCCGAGGAGGTTGTTGCATCAAATGAGTTTTAGAAAATAATTCAGCTCCCACAGTTTAGAAAAATATAAATGTATCAAAATATAGTTTTAGTTAAGAAATAACACAAATTTATCATAAAAACAGAACAAGCAATTTTACCATAAACAAAATCAAACACCTTTTGGAAATGAAATAACACCAACAGGCCCACAATCCACCCCACTAGTCCACAAAATAATTTCAGCCTCTACTGTTCTTGTAATACATCAATAGAATACACTTGAATATCATTGCTACCTGCCGAACCAAGGTATCTGAAAGAAACACCAACCTAAGAAACTATTGCAATGCTCAAGAACACACCAGCATACTATCATTATGTATAAAAAAGACTAAGCATACAAAAAAAAAAATCGTAAAAAAAGAAAAGAAATGAAAACTCATAAGAATCATTCATACTAAATTATATTATGTGCTTAAGTATTCTGTCTAAAGATATGATGGAGAGATTGAAATTTGCAGCGATGAAAACAACAAATTACCTCCTTACAATACATGCAAAACATAAATATAAAAGGCCATACAAAAAATTGAAAAAAAAAAGGAAATATGCCATTCACCAAAAGTGAAGTGTGTAGCTGCAAAATTGGGTAGAATACTTAAGCAGTTTTGTGTCACAGTTTTTGCCACATGCCACAAATATAAACAGAACCATAACAGACATCAACAGGAAATTATGCCACATGCTCCAAAATTTTTTAATTATATGAATAAGTTTCACCTTATTAATTAAGGAATGCAAGTTAATGCCACATGCTTCAGTGTAGTTATCATCCCTATATATATTTTCATTTATCTGGGCTATACCTTCTCAACTCCTTCAATATAGTTTTTCTCCTAAATAAAACCAGAAACAACACAATATCAATGTATAACCCATAACTCATATAACATTTGATGTAACTTGAATATACATAAAATTTCCATAAATATAATATGCCTAATTGCATACCAATTCAAGTGCAGTATACGCACTTCATAAATTACTTAAAAATGCTCTAACATTTCCAAATTAATAATTAACACTAAAAGGATTTCAGCAATAAATCAGACATCATTTCTCAAAACCAGATCTCAACCTGGTAAATTTACATAATACAAACATTTCGATCCAAAAACCAATTCAACTTTTAGAGCAAATAAAGAAACATTGTACGTGGAAGGAATAATGGAATCCACACATACCACATTTAAAAATGAATTTCTGAATAATAAACTTACTAAAATCTCCATTATTTTAGTAAAAAAAAACATGAATCATGCTAAAATAAAATAAAATAGTTGATAAACACACGAAACAGCCTGCTAAAATAAAATAAAGTAAAGAAAATACCAAAAATTTCAATACAACACTACAATCCACTAGTACAAACCCTAATCCCCAATTTTCACGAAAACCTAACAGAAAAATCTCTCAATCATGATAAAATCATACCCATAAACACACGAATTTATGAAAACAAACTTAAAAGGATAAGTAATAGAGAGAGAGGAATGGATATAGAGAGGAACAAATAGAGAGAGAAAGAGCATGAGAGAGTGAGAGAGTGAAAGAGTGAGAGACGAACGGAGAGGGAGAAAACCAGAGAGACACACCTGCTAGGCGAGACGACGACGGAGATGATGATGACGGCACAACAGTAATGAAGGGGTGGCACAATCGGTGAGAGAGAGAGAGAGAGAGATTAGGTTTTGGGGAGACGAGCAGAGGAGAGAATGGGGGGGGGAGGTAAATCACGAATGGGAGAAATCATTGAATCGAGTGGGGGTTATCGCGAATGTTTTAAATTTAAAAGACTATTTGCGGCGCCTTCATCGCGCCGCAAATATATTTAAAAATCGCCACAAAAAGCTCCCCCACAAGTTTTTTTATTTCCTTTCCCCACAAAAAGTAAATTTAACAAATTTACAATTTTATTTGCTGTGACCATATTTTGTGACAAAAACACAATTTTTTTCGTGAAAAAACAAGTATTTGCCACAAGTTTTTTTTCATCACAAAAAAATAAATTTAACAAATTTATAAATTTATTAGCCGCGACAACACTTTATAGCAAAAACACAATTTTTCGTCACAAAACAAGTATTTGTTACATGTCTTCTTTCACCACAAAAAATAAACTTAATAAATTTGTAAGTTTATTTGCTACAACAACATTTTGTGGCAATAACACAATTTTTTTGCCACAAAATAAGTATTTTTTACAAAGTTTTATTTGCTAACATAATTTTGTGGTAAAAGGCTCTTGATTTTTTCTACAATCAGTTTTTGTGGTAATAAGTGACTATTTGCTACAAATTTATGTTGTGGAAAAATATTTTGTGGGAAAAGCCCACATATGTTGTAGTGACTATTGAATATATAGCTGAGTATCAAAAGTGGGAAAGGGCAAATTGACTTTTTTTAAAGATCATCAAACATTATATATCTGATTCCATTATGGGAACTATTCCAGACAATGAAAATGCTAAAAGTTTTGTGGATGCCATAGGACAAAGGTTTGTTGAGTTTGATAAAGTTGAAACTAGAGATCTAATGGATAAATTAATGAGTATGAAATATGATGGTATAAGTGGAGTCAGGGAGCACATTATGAAATGATACATATATCCTCTAAGCTTGAAGCTCTTAAAATTCCTATTGCAGAGGCTTTTCTAATCTATCATGTTCTTAATAGCCTTCCTAGTTAGTTCAATCAGTTGAAGGTTGCTTATAATGTTCAACGAGATAAATGAGATTTGAATGATTTAATAGTAGTATGTGCCTAAGAGAAGTATAGGATGCGCGTCGTGAGAATGTTGAAACTGTGCAACTGACTTTTCAACCACAACAAAACAAAGAGTCTTCTCATTATCAAAAGCCTAAGTTCCATAAAGGCAATAAGTCTTATTACAATCAGAATAGTAAAAAGTTTGAAGGTCAGACTTTTGATGGTTCTAAAAGAACTATAAAAAAAATGATCAATGCAAGTTTTGTAAAAGAAAGGGTCATTGGCAAAATGATTGTTTTAAATTTAAGGCTTGGTTAGAGAAAAAGAAGAAGAAGAAGAACTCGACAGTAGTTCATAAGGAAACAGAGGCCAAGTGAGAATGAAGTGAGTTTGTGCGTTGGGAATGAAGTTCCAGTGAATGATAAATTTGAAAGAGTAGTAAAGTTATCTTTGAAATCTTGTTTTTCTCTTATTTTGGAGAACAATTTTTGTACTGTCAATGAGATGAGTTTTCGTTTCTATGTTAAAATTTGATAATTATAGTTTTTTTTTTCTTTAAGTTTAGTAATGAAAAAGTTGAATTGTTTGATTGAAAATGGTCTTTTATGTGATGGTTTATGTAGAATACTTTTGACTTCTTTTGGCGAAGTTTCTTGTATTACTAATGTAGTCAAGAAAAGATCCTTGATCCATTAATCATCTTGTGGCATGGGCACTTTTCAAATGAAAGAATGGTGAGATTGGTTAACGTTGAAATACTTACCTCACTATTTTTTTTCAAATTTTGATATCTGTGTGGGCTATGTAAGAGGAAAGCTGACTAAATTTACAAGAAATGATTCCGCTAAAAGTGATGGTATTTTCGATTTGATACATATCGACATTAGTGGACTTTTGTCTTCTACCATATATAGAAATAAGTGCTTTATAACTTTTATTGACATTTTCTCTTGCTATGGATATATTTATCTGTTTAACGATAAATCTCCTACTCTTGAGGAATTTAAAATATTCAAAATGGAAGTAGAGAAACAATGTGGGAAATGTATTAAAGATGTAAGGTTTGATTGTGGTGGTGAGTATTATGGGACATATGATGAGACCCAAAATCCACTCCTAGTTAAAGAAGAATTTGGGCAACAAGAAGAACTTCCAACAACAATTGAGTTATATTATAAGTGAAAAGTTAGAAGATCTCAAAAGGAAAGAAGGATTGCATTGCCTAATTGATTACATTGTATTTTTGTTAGAGAGTGATTTTAATATCAGACATATTGTTGATCTTCCCAAGACCAGTGAGAGAAATTTTATTTTGAATGTTGATATTTTTTGCTTGCTAGCTATGACTTAGGATTATTTCATGAGAAAAAGAAAAATGTTATATGCTAATTTTGAGATGTGAAATGTTTAAAGAAGATTGAAGGTTACATGCTCACATTTCACCGTTTAAATCACCTTGAGATAGTATACTACTCACATTCTAATTTTGCTGAATGTCAAAGTAATTTGAGATCAACTTCAGGTTATATATTTATACTGGCTGGGGGTGCTATTTATTGGAAAAGTGCTAAGCAAACTTTGATGGAATTTTCTATTATGCAAGCTGAATTTGTGGCGTGTTTTGGTGTGATCCATTTACAGATAAATCGTTGAGAAATGTCAATTGTAGCGATATATGTCGTCGCAAAAACTGTAGAAATCGCTGAAAATGACTCTTGCCTTTTCCCAACGATATAGAACTATCGTTGCTTGAAAATATTTCCAGCGGGTTTTTATCGCCGCAAATAGACCTCAAATCGCTGCAAATATGCGTGATCAAAGGTAGCGATTGTTCTCTTCATCGCAGCTGAATTTATTTCCAATGCATAAAAATTGCCGGAATAGGTCAATTGCATCGATTATTCACATCGCTGCAATGATCTCGATTATTCACATCGCTAACACACTACAACAAAATTGGCCTTTTGAGGCCAAAAGCATTTTTGGTGACACAAATCATGTAAGAGAAAGTCCATTTTATGCACACCTGGCCCCACATTTTTGTTAGTCATTAAAGTGCCAGAATTAAGTTCTTATTCCGATAGATTTAAACTCGCCATGTTAAAAGTCGACCAACATAAATGTTTTCGGCATTTTAATTGTTTTAATGGCGAAACAAGTTTATGGCAAAAAGTATTCTAATGAATTTCCTTATTAAGACGAAATTTGTGGCCGAAATAACAAATGATGAAAAGTAAGTTAGTTGTCTTCTATTGTTCTCTACTTCTCTGCCCTGCGAAATACAGAGCCCTGCAAAATTCATGTTCGTTTCATCAAATCCATGCCCTAGCCTCTCTGGTTGTCGCCATTCAATTGCCACCCACCCATCTTAGCCATCCCTCATCTCCATAAAACCTTCCATCCGATAGCTTCATTCCCCCACTCGATCGATTGAGCCCCTTATGAGTTTCTCTCTAAGTCGAAGTTTGAGATACCCCACTCAATCCCCCTTATTAGATGGTTTAATCGAACCTCACTTTGATAATCTTCGCTTCTTAGCTCCTTTCTCGAAGCATGCTTCTCGCTTGTGACAGTTGTGGTGGATCTTGTATGACAAAACCTCTAGGACATTTGGCGTCAATGACTATTGTGAGACAACAAAAAGGAAATGCATATATATATATATATATATATATATATATAAGTTTGTTTCCCTAATATCTGTCCAATTTTTTCTTGAATTTTAACATGCAAGAGGGGGTTCTGTTTGCTACTTTCTAGTTGGAATATTGTTTCCCCGAATTCTATTTTTAATCCTATATTTTTATTGAATCTCTCCATATTTCCATTTTTTAAGATCGTTGTCGAGTTTACGATATACAAATTATCAGAATTAAGGAATTTTGATGAACCAGAATGCATTCAAATCATCACTATGGCCATTCCATATGTAATATTTTTTGAATCTATGGTTTGAGATATGCTTTCATTCATGATTAGTTAGCTGTGTACAACTAATATTAATATCTCACAACCAAAAGCTTCCATCCCGAACACCACAAATTGACAATATTTACTTATGAACGCATTTGTAGAAATGTTTATGAAATCTGCTACCTCTTGGCAAGTAATCCTCATATGCTGGAATACTTTAAAAAATTGAATGCCCAATTTCTCATATTTAAACTCTTTTATATATTTCGTACGGTGTTTTCTGCCATTGTATAACCTGGATTGATATGCATGTATTTTTACTGACAAGGGTTATTTTGTAACGTTGTTCCAACGAGCAACCCACAATCAATTTGATATGTAAAGCTCTAATATAGTCATTCATAATTGTTTGTGAAGGTGATTTAGAAGGTCAGACCAATTTCTTGGAGAAGACTTGAAAGTCAGCACCTCTTGAAAAAGTAAAGAAACTTTAATTTCTGCCTTGTCGATTAAATAAATCTAGCTCATTTATTACACACGCACAATATATTGAAAAGATGGAAGTGTTGAGTAATACATTGAGCGTAGATGCTCAGAGGTTGAAAATAATCAAGTGCATTTTGTTTGTTTATTTCTTTTTGTGACGTCTCCAATCTACGTTTAGGACTAAACCTAAACTGAAGTATTGGGATAGGCAACATTAGATCACATACTCCCTTATACCTGTTGAAGTTAATGTGAATGCACCTAATCTTACTAACAGTATGCAATAAAAATCACAGTGGAATGAGGTAAATTTTTCTAAAATAGACAAGGGAATCTAAGTCTGGAAAAGATCACATGGTACAAATAAACTCCCAAATTTTTATATTAAACACAAATTTATACAGTACTAAATACACCAGTTTAAGTTCTTAAAAAATTATAACGTCATCTGATACAAAGATCCCTTACTCACAGTAAGGGTTCATTCTTCACTTCTTTGTAATCTTTACCGAAACAAAATTGGCCTAGTCTAATTTTGTAATCCTGCTGGAGATATTTTGCTGTTGGCATTATGTAGACACCACTTAGGGACAATGAGCCGTCAAGGCTCAGAGCCAAACAACAACCAATACATAGTCTCTCGTCTAATAATGTGGAGGCACGCTATTTGATGACCTCCAACAGGTGATCATATATGGGAGTGACCAACTCATCAATAGGGGAGAGCTTTAAAGGGACCTCAAGGATCTGCAAACTCTCCTGGGAGGTCGGAGTCCTACTTGATGCCATGATACCCTGCAATTGTTTCTATCATTCAAGGAAATAATAGTGTAAAGAAATAAAGAGTGAGATTACAAAAATTCCAGTAAGTACTCAGATAACTCTAGTAAAAAAATCAACATTTCCAACATATACAAATAGGCAAATGCATGTATTATGAACATGAGACTTATGAAATGATTCATGCATCATGTTTGTTCAAAAAAAATTTTCATGTAACTTTTATAATCATTGACACGTATAATCTTACAACTTTTCATAAAACTTTTCATGTCTTTTCTTATTATCCATAACTTTACGTGTCACTTTTTTTTGTTCATATCATTCTTAGGTTTATAACCTTTCTTGTTATGATTTTTCATATTGGATACATCAACGCTCTCCTATACACCATATGTTTCCTATCTGCGACTACCTTAGTCGAGGTGACTGTGTTATAATCATAATCGTTACAATATGTTGTAACATCTTCACTGTCCTTGGATACCCACCAGCATTATCCGACATCCTTTAAAAGGAACCATTCGTGGCCCATAGACTGTCTTTCGTTGACCTAGAGATTTCATTTGATTTTATATACTCCTAAGTGAATAGAGAGTTCCACTGTGACATTACCCCATCCCAACTTTTAGGGTTCTTTGAAGAAAACATTTCTTATCTTATTTTTTCTTAAAAACATGATGACTTAAAAAACGTGGGATTTAACACTTGAATGGACATGTATGTAACATGTAACTTCTTATACAAAGCACATAATTCATAAAATTTTTGAATTATGCATATCCAACATTTATAAATACATATATTTTTCAAGAGAATCATATATTTCTCACTTAAAAACATTTAAGGCTAAGCTTAACCCTAGCCGAAAATTACCTAAGTATATTCCTTATGTTTGTTCCTCAAACTCTTTATTATAATCCACCAAGAATTCCTTGAATTAAAGCTTAAGATTTAACCTCACTAAAAGATAGAAAATATAATCAAATCAATTTACACACAAACTAAATGATCAAAATCATATGTACATACAAAGAAATACTAGACTTGAGTTAAAAGAGTACTTATAATTTTTCACGAGGTAAACCAAAGAAACCTTGTGAAAGAGATGATGTGCACTAGATTCTTGAAGAGAGCTCACTCTAGTGTTAGGAAATAAGGTTTGGAAGGTGAGGTAAATAGGTGAAGGGGTCTTGGCCGAAGCATTTATATAGAAGTGTGAGGTTGTGTTCCTTGACCACTCGACACTCAAGAATGGATGAGTGTAGAAAATCTTTCCCAACGGGCCATGTGTCCTCTAGGAACTTAGAATACTCATTTTCAAATTTAGACTTAGTTGGCATGATAGGACCAAAGGCTTATCTCATAGTGTTTTGTGATCAATGCTTAGGAAAAAGACAAGGGAATGTTTTGGCTACTCCTTCCTCTTTTCATCCCAATTCTAGCTGACTTCTTCCCAAGGAAAAACAATTTATTTTATCCTCCAATCACCACTCACCAATTGTCTATTTCTTTCCATGAAAGTAAGTTGAAGTGGAGGGAACAAAAGGACAAGGGGATAAGTCGATGCACTCCCCCCCGCCCCCCAAACACCTTCAATCTGTTGCGAAGATGAGAACATTTCCAACATGCTTTGCTTGTTTGACTTGATTTATTTTGCTCTTGTACTTTCTAGATCAACCTCCAAAAATATCTCAAGTCATCCGTTTCCTTTGTATAAAAAAAAAATTAGGCATATATCAAATCTCCACCTAACTTTGAGATACTATAAACATAAGATAGAACAAAAGTGACATTCGACTATCACCCTTTTCCAACCCCATCTTATTCGAAACTCACAAGGAGAAATAGGTCAAACCTTGCTTATATTTCTCCTCCACTTCCACTTGTCATCATTTTTCAAAAGGTATGTTTTTGCAAGAGAAGAAAACAATAAACTAGATATATGACAAATTCGAAACCACCTATAGAAAACATCATGTTCTTTTCCAATCATCACTTACTTTTGAGTCAACTCTTCCTTTACAAGAAATAGACTCACCTAAAGGAACAAAAAACAAAGCTCAAGTCAAATTCCCTTTCTTCCAATTTCTCCAAACCGTTTCTTCCATTGAAAATGAATATATCTTTCTTGATTCTCTTGAATTCCTAAACAAAGCTTGCCTAACTCCTATTTCCATACAATATCATCTTGAAATTCTAAAAAAAATTCATGAAACCTTATCATGCCAAGTATTCCAATTGATTTCTTAAACAAAAGAACATTTCTCTCATTGCACCTTCACATCAAAAAATTCTTCCAAGAAAAGAAAACACTTTTCTTCATTTGCATCACTGAATTTCTCATGTGAAACTCTTTGGAAAGCTATATATATACACACCTTTTAAAAGAAAAACCTAAAATAATAAGCATATTTTTAAATATTCCTAAAGAATAAAAAGGATAACTTCACTTCAAATATAGAGAAAACAAATGAAAGAGAAGAGCACAAATCCGGGTTGTCACACTTTTGGTCTGGCATATAGGCTTTATTCATGTCTTAAATTGGCATCGAGTGTTACGGCTTCAACTTGTATTTCTATACTTGCATAGGTAAAAAGTTAGTTTTATGCTTCTTATCCTTTCTTTTAGTATTTTTAAGTCTTGGATGACAAGAGCGAGTACCTCTCAAGGTAGTTATTTTTGTTTTATTTGGTGTATATGTTACTGGCTAATTCATCCATTGTTTCTTTCTTTCCATTCATTCGAAAACAATCCTATTAGTGTATAACTAGTCTCGTAAAATGATTCCTAGAAACTTTATAACTTCTCTCCACAATATTAAGCATAACATATTAGATTATAATTTTCTTTCTTTGGCATCTAGGAAAATGAGGGTAAAGTAATTTTAATGACCGAGTTGCTTGGCAAACAACCCAACTCTACTCATTGTAAGAGATGACTCCTTCCCTCAATCTCTATAAATTGTGTCTTGAAATTAGTTTTTCATTTTTCTGATTGCTGATGGGATATGTTATTTTTTTTTAGAGATCTTTAACTATATTGAATGGTCTAAGTGAAGCTGATATTCATTCTTCCAAAAATAGAGGCACACCTTTCAGAGAACTGTTTTCTTGAATTTGTTATCTTTTTAAACATATTGTATAAGATGCATTGACGTAAATTTTGTTCAAAAACTATGACACATATTGTATAAGATGCATTGAAGTAATTTTTTTTCCTTAATACAAGGTGCTAAGTTGCTACTAAGGTGGAAATTACATGTAAAAATCACCTAACAATTAAAAGTTATGACTGAGATGTCTTTGTCATAGATACACTTTGTTAAAGATGTCTAGTGCCACAAAGGCGTCCAAAATGATGTTTAGTTTTTGTTCATTTCTATTATATATATGGCTTCTTTTGAGAAGCAATATCTCTTCAAAGGAACTTGTTCCAATCAATGACAAAGAATATGTTTAGTGCGTTATTTATTCCAATTATTTCTTTGATGTAGATTGCAAATACTACATTTTTTACAAGAATGATGCACCCAAAATTCTTTCCCAGTTTGGAGTTTGTCTTGCTAGTATTACCTATCATTATAAAAAAAATAAAAAAAAGTTTGTCTTGCTACTATTTTTCGTGTGAGATCCTAGATTACGTGTATTTTTATGTATTGTTTTATTCTTATTGTTGATTATTTTAAATTTATTTTAATAATATTATCAATTGTGTTTTATTTGTTTAAAATCATTGTTTGAGCTATTAATTAGTTAATATTAGTTTTACGTTATTTTCCTTATTAATTTTAATGTGAGGTAATTATTTTAATGATTAGAATTAAATTTCTTTATTTTATTATGAGTTTATTTGATATGTTTTATTTATTTTAATTAAATATGTTTCGGAATGGGTTTATATATATATACATATGTTTATGATGTGATTTTAAGTGATTTTGTGACCCTAGTTGTGAGAATTGGACTTCATTTATTTATCTTTTTTTTTTAATCTTTTATCTTTTTCTTTTTCTCCTCCTTTTCTTTTCTTTTTCTTTTTTCTTTTTCTTTTTTTCTCCCCTGCTTTCCCACGCACAACCAGCCCCCCCCTCTATTTTGCCCGTTCAGCCTTAAGCCTAGCCCGTCGCCACTGCTGCCCACCGTGCCTCACTGCCTATGTCACCAGCCTCCCAACCCTACGATGAGTTCCCCTACACCGGTGGTGCACCTTCGGCAGCCCCCTACCCCGCCTGTGAACCCCAAGACCCGAAATGGGTCTCCCATGTTTCCCATCCATTTTTTATGCCACTGCCGGCCACCATGGTTACCAACATCTTAGGTCAGCCTCCCCTCACCACCAGGGAACTACCTCGACCACCTTGGCCCATCCCTCCTCGTCTCTTAGCCGAAACACATGACCCACGAAATGGATTTTAAAACCCACAAGTTTCTCCACTTAGCCCCGCCATTGACCACTACTTGACCTCGCCGCCGGCACCAAAAGATTTCCCTTGCTCAGCCGACCACCCCTCTAACTCAGCTCTTCAAACCACGGCCCCACCTTCCTTGTACAACCCCAAACTCGAAAATGGATTTCCACCCATTTTGAGCCCAATTCGCCACCTTCTGGTGGTTGCACCGCTTCATCACCACCTTCATGAGATTCCCCACATTTCAATGAGTATTTTCCTAAATTTTGTTATCAAACCGAGCATCTTAGTCAGCATACGAAGTGACCGCTATGAGTGCTATAGATTGGTGCTTGTTAGATGATATATGGTTTTACCTGCTGTAAGTAATTTCCAAATAAAATTTAAGATTTAAATATATTTTTCAATAATAAATATTGGATATTTGTTGATGGTTGGATATTTTTGTGTATTGTCATATGCATTGCAGTGTGCACGCATGTTCATGTTTGTAAAGGAAAACTGGGTTTTCGCATAATTGCATGCATGTTCATGTAATGGATTTAAAAACTGGGTTTTCAAATGTGTTAACGACTTTCGGGTACGTGTGTATTACGACCCCAAGTTGAGAAGAAGTATTATTTCGGTGGAGTTCCTCTGGTCACTCGGGAGCAGAATATACTAAGTGACGTCCCCTGAGTTGTCGTCGGGCGACAAAGGGATCGGACGAGATAGTAACGCTCTCATGCCGACTCCATGGCTCCTCTGCTGGCGGGGGCTAAAAGATGCTTAGTCATAGTACGTGATGGGCGCGGTTAGCTGTGTATCGCCCGTTCTGAAGTCACATACGTGGTCATTACTTACAGTGTGATCTTGTGAATGAGGTTGAGAGAAGAAACACGCTAGTGGCAGGTAGTTATATTTGTGAATTGACAGTTTTAGATTTATTAAATACATGCTGGAAATATTAAAAAAACAAATTTCTGTTGTGGTAAAAATAAGATAACCTTCTTTAATATATATATATAGATAATATGATAACCATATAATATGTATTTTTTTTTGTTTGCAAGCGCCAACCATTCGGAATGTGACGCCCCCAAATTCCTTTTAAAATAAACATGGGAATCGAGGTGTCGGGATGATAACAACACGGGTCACACATCCCAACGACAAGTACTAAACGTGTGTACACACGTGACATACATAAAACAAAAGTCGCAGCGGATAATAAAGTCATTATCTAAGTACTATAATTTTTAGAAATATTTTACAAATTAATTTAACATAAATTCTCCAACAGGAGATTTAATACAGTCATCCGAAATACAAATTAAACAAATACATATTTATAAAAAATGGAAAATAATTTTCCAATATAATAATTTATAATAACAGTACATCAACGGCGGAGCCGTCTCCTCAGGCTCAGCCTCTTCAAAATCTACATCCAAAAATTACGACACCAAACATAGCATCGCAGGTAAGTACAACCCAAACAAACCACAAGATCTAAAATATACTCATGCAACAACAATAACCTCACACATGAACATGATACCTTATGCATGAATATCAAAAATCATCTTTTTCAAAATAAATAAATTAACACACGCCAAAATCTCGTTTTAATCACAATAAAACTCTAATAAAAATCATTCATCATTTCCCAGAAAATAATATCTGCAAAACCAATTATACCGAGCGTTACGTATCGCTGTCCCCAATATGATATACACACATTACCAATCATAATGGGCGTTACGTATCGCCATCCCCATTATGACTCATACACTCATTTCATAGCAGTCGTTACGTATCGCTGTCCCCGATATGAAATGTAAACCCAATGACCATAACAAGTATTACGTATCGCCGTCCCCGTTATGGCATCCACACAATACCAATCATAATGGGCGTTACGTATCGCTGTCCCCATTATGTCATCCACACATACGCTGATCACAACGAGCATTACATATCGCCGTCCCCGTTATGACTCACACAAAAACCATTAAAATCCATAAACTCAATAAAAACTCAGTTTCCATTGCCAACACATGAATATCCGAAATCATGCAAAAAATCAATTTTTAAATATTTTCATGAGCATGTGCGAAATACACAATGCAGATGACCAAGCACCAAATAGCCAACAATTAATAATTTTCAACTATGACCAAACACAATATCTGTTGATGCCAAAAATATATTTAAGTTTTAAAATTTATTTGGAAAATACTTACAGCGGTTAAAACGCAAATTCTTTGAGTGAACGTCAATCCCCTGCATTCGCAGCGGTCACTTGCACGTTAGGCTAAAGTGCTCGGTTTGACACCAAAATTTAGGGAGATACTCTTTGGAAGGTGGAGAATCTTATGGAGGTAGTGGTGTGGCATGGCAACCATCGAAAAGTGGCGGATCGGCTCAAAATGGGTGTAAACCCATTTTTGGGTTTATGTTCATACACGGGAGGTGGGGCCACGGATGGAGGAGCTGAGGTAGGAGGTTGGTCGGCTGAGCAATGGGAGTCTTTTGGTGGTGGTGGTGAGGCCTATAGTGGCCGGACGGCGGTGCGGCGAAGATGGATCCATTTAAGGACTCATTTCGAGTGGAGGAGAGAGAGAGGGGTTGGGGTGGCTACCGACGGTGGGTTATGCTCACCGGAGGGTGTGGAATCTAATGGTGGTGGTGGTGAGCCAAGGTGGCCAGTGGTGGTGCTGAAAAATGGAAGAAAAGTAAACCCACCTATTTCGGGTTTGATGCTCACGCGTCGGCTAGGGGGTTGCCGGAGGTGTACCATCGATGCAGGGGAGGTCGCTGGAGGGTAAGGGTACCAGCTGCATAGGTAGTGAGGGACGGTGGACGGCGGTAGAGGTTGGCCAGGCCTAAGGTCGAACGGCCAAAATTGGGGGGGGGGGGGAATCGCACGGGGCTGGGGGGGGGGGGGGGGGAAGCAGGGGAAATTAAAGAAAAAGGAAAGAAAAGAAAAGAAAAGAAGAAGAAAAAGGAAAAACAAGAAAAAGAAATAAAATCTAACTAGAAAAAGAATACAACAAATTAAATAAAATCCGACTGAAAATACAACAATTTAATATCAATAAAATAAAATATTTAAAACCCAACAATAAACCAATTTAATTTAAAGAACAATTTAATTATAGAACACTAATTATTATTAAGAAAGCACATCAAATAAAATCACATAATAAAATAAAGGAATTTAATTCTAATTATTAAAATAATTACCTTACATTAAAATTAATAAGAAAAGTAACGCAACTCAATATTTAATTATAAAAACAACATAAACTAATATTAACTAATCAATAGATAAAATAAATATCTTAAACAAATAAAACAAGACTAATAATAAATTTAAAATAAATTAAATAATTAACACCGATAATAAAATTACGTGTAAAAATATACGTAAATTTAGGATCTCACACGGAAAAGTGATAAGGGCCCATCAAAGTGCACAGAATTTGATCGCATTCGGAAGTTTGGAAAAGTTGCGGTGGGCATTAAGGATGGCCAAAGAGGAGTTTCATGTCATAATGCAATGATATTTTATACATGAGTTACATGGATTGTCAAACTATATGCCGACATGCAGCCTACAAGCTGAAAATATGTTGATCAGAAGAGCAAGGATGAGCTAACATTTCAAATCTGGGTAACTAAACTTTATATATGATGGAAAGCTTGAATATCAGCCACTACATGATTTTTTGACATCGAATTTTCAGTCACTAACATCCTGTTATATAGTTTGATTTTGATTTAGATTAGACCAAAAGCAACCATCGAGAAACAGTCACAGTGGGACTTCGCCATAAATATAATGATTTTCATTACTTATTATACCAAAAGTATCTAGAGTATGAAACACATGAAGTTGCCATTACTGGAGGGACAAATATGGTTTCTAAAGAGGTTTGGGGACACTTATGTGAGAGATGGGCACGTGAGGACCTTAAGGTAGCAACTCCCAAACTTTAATTAAGTATAAATTTACTATTTGCGATTATCTTTCCAATGAATGAGAAGGACGGTTTGTATAACATACTTGTCAATCAAATAATAATAATAATCATTCCCTTATGTTGATGGTAGAATCTATCAAACCGGACCAAAATCAATAAGCAAAATCAAAAGGTAAACCACATGGGTGGTAGGAAGTAATTTGTTAGGCTAATGGAGGAAAAGGTAAATTTCTTGGTATGCGTAAATCTATAAAGTTTTGTTATTCTTTCTCATTAATGAAATTATTTTAAAAACTTAAATGATGTTAAATACTAATTGAAGCGAGAACAAGTTCCAAATTATGTTGCTCTCTACAAATTGGTGCATTGGTCCACCAAGAAGGATAGATTTATTACTGAAGCAACTGAGCACAAATACGTGAGTAATGTGAGATCCCGGATTTACGTGTATTTTTACACGTTATTTTATGCTTGGTGTTAATTATTTTAATTTATTTAAATAATATTATTGGTCATATTTTATTTATTTAAGATATTTAATTGAGCTATTAATTAGTTGATATCGAGTTACGTTGCTTTTCTTATTTATTTTAATAAGTTAATTATTTTAATGAGTGGAATTAAATTCTTCTATTTTATTATGTGAATTTATTTTATCTGCTTTCGTTATATTATTTATTGTTTTATAAATAATATTGTGTTTGGGTTTAATTTATTTATATTGTTGGGGCTTTAAATATTTTATTTTAATGATATTAGATTGTAGTATCTTGGCTGGCTTTTATTTAATTTGTTGTGTTTTTCTGGTTGGACCCTTTTTCCCTTCTTTTTCCTTTTTCTCCTTTTTCTTTTCCTTTTCTTTTCTTTTTTCCTTTTTCTTTTTCTTTTCTTTTTCTCTTCTTCCTTCCCAGACCCCCCCCCCAGCCCGCGTCCCCTGCTCCCACTCCCCTTCGCCCGTCTCTTCTCCTCAGCCCCAGGACTGCCGCCGGCCACCCACCGGCGACACCGCCCAGCCCAACCTCACCCCCTCACGCCGGCGAGCTCAACGGCACCGGTGGTGTCCCCTCCGGCCACCCCACCGCCCATACCGCCGGCACCCTTACCTGCCGGCGAGTCTACCTGCACCGGTGGTGTCACCGCCGGCCACCCCTTGGCCTCCGACCACCACCACTAGACTCCCCAACCTCCGGCGAGCATAACCCACCGCCCAAAGCCACCCATCGCCGCCGGTTAGCCCCTCCACCCGAAATGGGCCTTAAACGGGTCGTTCTTCGCCACGCCGCCGTCCGGCCACCGTAGGTCTCACCTCTGCCACCATTCGACTCCCCTCGCCCAGCCGGTCAACCCCCTAGCTCAGTTTCCCCAACCGCGGCCTCACCTTCCCGGTACGAGCCCAAACCCGAAAATGGGTTTTCACCACTTTTGGCCCCGATCCGCCACCTTCCGGTGGTTGTGCCGCCACACCACCACCTCCATGAGATTCCCCACCCTTCAATGAGTACCTCCCTAAATTTTGGGGTCAAACCGAGTGTTTTAGCCTAACGTACATGTGACCGCTACAAACGCTGCGGATTGGCGTTGTTCAAGGAAATGCGTTTTTACCGCTGTAAGTACTTTCCAAACAAGCTTTAAGATTTAAATATATTTTTGGCATCAACAGTTGTTGTATTTGATTATTGCTGATATGTGATGGTTGATGTTGGTATTTGTTGATTGATTGGATTATTTAAATGTTGGTTAATTGCTGCACGGTTGTCTGCATTGTGTATTTACGCGCATGCTCATGAAAATATTTGGAAAGTGGATTTTGGCATGATTTTGGATATTCATGTGTTGAGAATGGAATCTGGAATTTAAAGTGAGTTTAATGGATTTTATTGGTTTTGGGCTGAGTCATAACGGGGACGGCGATACGTAACGCCCGTTGTGATCAGCGTGTGAGTGTGTGGGTGACATAATGGGGACGGCGGTACGTAACGCCCATTATGGTCATCGGGTGTGCATTTCATATCGGGGACGGCGATACGTAACGCCCGGTATGAAATGAGTGTGTGTGGATCGTAATGGGGACGGCGATACGTAACGCCCATTATGGTTTCGGGTGTGTGTGTAATCATATCGGGGACGGCGATACGTAACGCCCGGTATGATCGATTTTGAGGATATTATTTTTATGGAAAATGATGGGTGATTTTATTGTGGATTAAATTGAGATTTTGACGAGTGTGGTTATTTCATCGATTTTGAGGAAGATGATTTTGAGCCTCATGCATATAGTAATTGTTCTTGGTTGTTGTTGTGGCATTAATGTATTTATTGTCTTAGGTTTGGTTGGGTTGTACTTACCTGCGATGCCATCTTGGCGTCGTAGTTTGCTTTGGATGCAGACTTTGGACAGGCCGAGCCTGAGGAGACGGCTCCGCTATTGAGGTGATATTATTAATTGATATCTCGGGAAATTTATTTTCCCATTTTTTATAATTATGTATTCGTTTAAATTGTATTTTTGGATGACTGTATTAAATCTCCTGTTGGAGAGTTTTTATTAAATTGGTTTGTAAAATATTTCTAAAAAATTCTGGTACTTAGATATTAATTTATTTTCCGCTGCGACCTTTTATTTATGTATGTCACGTGTGCACACACGTTTGACACGTGTTGTTGGGATGTGTGACCCGTGTTGTCATCATCCCGACGCCTCGATTCCCGTGTTATTTTAGGGGGAATTTGGGGGCGTCACAGGTGGTATCAGAGCAGTTCGGCTCTGGGTAAATCCGCAAGTTACCTAGGGACAGTACCAGAAAAGTTTGTGGTTTTTAAAAATTTATTTGTTTGATGATTGGGTTATTTTATTATATTATTTTATTTGTTGTCTTAGTCTTTCGACTAATTTATATGGTAACATTATCGGTATTTATTTTGTTGTGTTGTGCTTTTTATTTTAATATTTTTATTGTTTATTTATTTTCATAATTAAATCGATTCCGATCGATTGGTTTGTTAGTTTATTTTATTTTATTGTAATATTTGTTTAATATTGTAAATGGGTAGCAGTTAAGATTTTTGTTAGTTGATTTTATTTGGTTAGGTTGTCGAGTATTTATTTAATTATTTATTTATTTTATATATATGCCTTTGTTTTTGTTTAAATTAGAATTTGGATATTTCGGATTAAATTATTATTTTAAGTCAATCTATTTATTGAATCTGTTATTTTAAACAGTTGTGTTATAAAATTCCTTATTTTAAAGTTTATTTATTTTGTTATGGGTTATTTTATCGTCTTAAGCTTTTATTCAATTATCGTCAGGATTTGCTTTTAATTTCAGTTCATAGGTTTCCTATGAGATAGTTTTGGTTTTGGTTTATTATTTGTTTATTTTAATTATGGCTCTTGTATTTTAAGTATTTCTGAACGTTTGAAATTTATTTAGACAAAATTTAAAAGCATCACTGCCTTGTTTCTTTTTAAGTTTATGCTTTGAGATAAAATTAAAATTGATTATATTTTCACATTTCTGTTGTTTTATTTTTAGGGGCATGCTTTGAAGTAAGTTTTAAAATTTATTATCTTTCCACATTTTCGTGTGTTTTATTTTAAAAGTTTATCTATTACTTTAACGAGTGGATTTGTTTTGGCGACTTGTTTGTATTTAGTTATTAATTAATTTACCGATTTAATTATTTTATGATGGTTCGTTTCTTTTAACAGATTTTAAATTTTAGAGATTTCTACAATAATCTTTTTAAGAGTTGAGTTTGTAGAGAATTTTAAAATTTTATTTGTGATTTTGTTTTTTTGTTGTTATTTTAATTTATCCTTCTCTCGTTATTTAATAAAAGTTTTTGGTGAATTTGTGTTTATTAAAGGAGGTGGGTTTGTTTTCTTGAATGAGTGGTTTTTACTTAGTTGTTTATTAAATCTTTTCCCCTTTTGTGTTTTTATATAATAATTATGTGAATTACTTGAATTTTGTTTAGTATTTGGGTATTCTATTATTTATAATTGCGATATGGATTTGTTTGATAGTTTGTTGGTATTTATGCAATTGCATTTCTTTGTCGATATTGTATATGCTATATTTTTGTGTATTTATTTCCTGGGTCTCACTGAGTGTTTGAGTGTCTAAGTTCTGATTTTATTTCTGGGAGATTATTGAAATTGTATTTAGATAGACTCTTCATGTGAGTGTAAAATTCTTAGCCATTGGTATGGTGTTATAGGAATTGTTTTAGTAATGCTTATGATGGTGGGCGATCAATTATTTTCTTGGTGAAACTTTGATGTTATTTGTGGATAATTAGAGATTGATGTATAATAAATGTGAGTGTAAATTTTGGAGAGTATTTGTTTTTGGCTGGTGTTGAACTTGGGGAAAATTTATTTGTTAAGTGATAAGGTTGAGTTGATGCGATGGAAATAAATTTAAGAGATAAATTTTAAGCTTTTGGGCGAATTGTTAGGAGTGGATAATTTAAGTATAATATTTCGGAGAATTTAATGGTTAGCAACAATTGTCGAGGTATTTTAAAGAATTTAGTTTGGCTTGAGGTCATATAAGAATTAAAATATTGCAGGTTATTCCATCTCATAGGTAATGAAGGTTCGATTGAGAGAATACGGATTTAGATAATTAATCTATGATGAGAGTGAGGAGTTATAATGATGGAGAAGTATATTGGTGGTTTGGGAGTTAGAAAAAATTTTTAGGCTTTAATATTGGGTGGCATAACTTGAATTGTGAGATGATAAAGTATTAAGATTTGAAAGAGTGGTATAGGATTTCTTGCTAATAGATGTTAAGCCAATTTTTACTATGGTGATAATTTATGAGCGCTTAAATTTTTATGAATTTAGCGAATTATCAAAGTGCGCGAGGAAGCGTGATGAATTGCAATATGGTTGAAGGTTCAATTCTTATGTAAATTTTGGGGAATTAGTGGTGAGTTGAAATTTGAGATGATACTTGTAAGTAAAGAATTATCTTTTAGTTGGGTAAATTATGTTTATTGGTGATTAAGTTAGAAAGTTAAACTTGGGAGTTATTTTAGGGTAACACAAATTGTTGTAAGGAGTTAGTGAATATTAAATTTTGGGAGATTGTACTGAGGTTCTTGTACATGTGGGGTTCAGATTGATTGGCTATCTCAAGAGTTTTAGAGATGAAATATTATTTGGAGACTATACGTTTATGATGAAATATAATTCGTTTACATTTGAGGAAAATAGATGATTGTACTAAGACTTGGAGTGAGTATTAAGTGATGTAGTAGGTGAGTTATTAGAGTTTTATTAGCTGCAGCCGAGCGAATTTCGAGGACGAAATTCTTTTTAAGGGGGGGAGGATGTGAGATCCCGGATTTACGTGTATTTTTACACGTTATTTTATGCTTGGTGTTAATTATTTTAATTTATTTAAATAATATTATTGGTCATATTTTATTTATTTAAGATATTTAATTGAGCTATTAATTAGTTGATATCGAGTTACGTTGCTTTTCTTATTTATTTTAATAAGTTAATTATTTTAATGAGTGGAATTAAATTCTTCTATTTTATTATGTGAATTTATTTTATCTGCTTTCGTTATATTATTTATTGTTTTATAAATAATATTGTGTTTGGGTTTAATTTATTTATATTGTTGGGGCTTTAAATATTTTATTTTAATGATATTAGATTGTAGTATCTTGGCTGGCTTTTATTTAATTTGTTGTGTTTTTCTGGTTGGACCCTTTTTCCCTTCTTTTTCCTTTTTCTCCTTTTTCTTTTCCTTTTCTTTTCTTTTTTCCTTTTTCTTTTTCTTTTCTTTTTCTCTTCTTCCTTCCCAGACCCCCCCCCAGCCCGCGTCCCCTGCTCCCACTCCCCTTCGCCCGTCTCTTCTCCTCAGCCCCAGGACTGCCGCCGGCCACCCACCGGCGACACCGCCCAGCCCAACCTCACCCCCTCACGCCGGCGAGCTCAACGGCACCGGTGGTGTCCCCTCCGGCCACCCCACCGCCCATACCGCCGGCACCCTTACCTGCCGGCGAGTCTACCTGCACCGGTGGTGTCACCGCCGGCCACCCCTTGGCCTCCGACCACCACCACTAGACTCCCCAACCTCCGGCGAGCATAACCCACCGCCCAAAGCCACCCATCGCCGCCGGTTAGCCCCTCCACCCGAAATGGGCCTTAAACGGGTCGTTCTTCGCCACGCCGCCGTCCGGCCACCGTAGGTCTCACCTCTGCCACCATTCGACTCCCCTCGCCCAGCCGGTCAACCCCCTAGCTCAGTTTCCCCAACCGCGGCCTCACCTTCCCGGTACGAGCCCAAACCCGAAAATGGGTTTTCACCACTTTTGGCCCCGATCCGCCACCTTCCGGTGGTTGTGCCGCCACACCACCACCTCCATGAGATTCCCCACCCTTCAATGAGTACCTCCCTAAATTTTGGGGTCAAACCGAGTGTTTTAGCCTAACGTACATGTGACCGCTACAAACGCTGCGGATTGGCGTTGTTCAAGGAAATGCGTTTTTACCGCTGTAAGTACTTTCCAAACAAGCTTTAAGATTTAAATATATTTTTGGCATCAACAGTTGTTGTATTTGATTATTGCTGATATGTGATGGTTGATGTTGGTATTTGTTGATTGATTGGATTATTTAAATGTTGGTTAATTGCTGCACGGTTGTCTGCATTGTGTATTTACGCGCATGCTCATGAAAATATTTGGAAAGTGGATTTTGGCATGATTTTGGATATTCATGTGTTGAGAATGGAATCTGGAATTTAAAGTGAGTTTAATGGATTTTATTGGTTTTGGGCTGAGTCATAACGGGGACGGCGATACGTAACGCCCGTTGTGATCAGCGTGTGAGTGTGTGGGTGACATAATGGGGACGGCGGTACGTAACGCCCATTATGGTCATCGGGTGTGCATTTCATATCGGGGACGGCGATACGTAACGCCCGGTATGAAATGAGTGTGTGTGGATCGTAATGGGGACGGCGATACGTAACGCCCATTATGGTTTCGGGTGTGTGTGTAATCATATCGGGGACGGCGATACGTAACGCCCGGTATGATCGATTTTGAGGATATTATTTTTATGGAAAATGATGGGTGATTTTATTGTGGATTAAATTGAGATTTTGACGAGTGTGGTTATTTCATCGATTTTGAGGAAGATGATTTTGAGCCTCATGCATATAGTAATTGTTCTTGGTTGTTGTTGTGGCATTAATGTATTTATTGTCTTAGGTTTGGTTGGGTTGTACTTACCTGCGATGCCATCTTGGCGTCGTAGTTTGCTTTGGATGCAGACTTTGGACAGGCCGAGCCTGAGGAGACGGCTCCGCTATTGAGGTGATATTATTAATTGATATCTCGGGAAATTTATTTTCCCATTTTTTATAATTATGTATTCGTTTAAATTGTATTTTTGGATGACTGTATTAAATCTCCTGTTGGAGAGTTTTTATTAAATTGGTTTGTAAAATATTTCTAAAAAATTCTGGTACTTAGATATTAATTTATTTTCCGCTGCGACCTTTTATTTATGTATGTCACGTGTGCACACACGTTTGACACGTGTTGTTGGGATGTGTGACCCGTGTTGTCATCATCCCGACGCCTCGATTCCCGTGTTATTTTAGGGGGAATTTGGGGGCGTCACAAGTAATTTGTGTCTATTCAATACTAGCCAAAATATTTTGTTATTATTATATAATTACTAGTTTTCAAATGACAAAGAATGGATTTATTATTCATCTTGTAATGCAGCATATGATGCTTGAGTGATTAACTGAGATGGAACCAGAAGATAATATTGATGAAAATGCTAATCAAGTGTTTAAGGAGGTCATGGGTAACCGATCGAGCTATGCTAGAGGGTTAGGACACGGGGTTATACTTGAACCATCTTAATCATTACTGTCGAATAGGGAGTTTAAACGTCTTAGGGGGAGAATGAGAAGAACAAGGCTGAGGCTGAGGGCTACAAGCAGAAGTTTGAGATATCTATGGTTAATTTGGGGAAGGTGCAGGCTTGTTTTGATGAGTGTGATAGGCTGCACAAATGTGTTTCTCAATTAGAGTCTCAGAGTTAGTCTCGTGGGAGACTCTGGGAGATGCCTAGGCATCCTCCCATAGGCAAGGAAAAGATCAGATTTTTTGAGAGATTTTTTGAAGTTGCTGGACATGATTACGTAGTAATTCTAATATTGCATGCTCTTTGTTTTGCATTGCACTTTTGTGAGGATTGAACTGTAATCCATGGCAAATGAAGCTATAGTTAGAATTTAATCAGCTAGTAGATGTAAAATGGGCTTCCAGTATTTTATCATCTGAACCCTGCAACAATGTGGTGCTCAAGATGCCAACACTAGAGAAGATTCTAAATTTATTGCAGGTATTTATCAGAATACCCATAAAACTTGTACTTTCTTTTTAATACTCTCAACAATAGGAATTTATACATTTGTTGTTATGTTGTTGTAGTTGCATGCACTAGAGAATAGGAAAATGTAGGAACACATCCATATGCTTATATAGACTAATTAGCTTGTACTTAGAAAATTAATAGTAGTTTAATCTGGATAGGACACTAAAAGAGCAGGAAAAAAAATTGAATTTGAATGAAAGGAACTTTCATAAATTCCTCAGAACAAAACTTCTTAAACTATCTGTGCTGTAAGTGCATAAGATAGGAAAATATGTGTTTGAAACACTTGGGTTGTAGGTAATACAAACTCTTAATAGTTGGTGAAAAGTAAGTCTAATATGCTGGAATGGTTGCACACACGTTTAAGACTAACCTTGACAATTATAAAATTTGAAATTTCTTTTTAATACTCTTAACAGTATGAAGTTATACATTTGTTGCTATGTTATTGTGGTTGTATGCACTAGAGAACATGAAAATGTAGTAACACATCCATATGCTTATATAGACTAACTGACTTGTACGCAAAAAATCAATAGTAGTTTAACCTGGATAAGACCCTAAAAGAACAAGAAAAAAAATTGAATTTGAATGAAAGGAACTTCCATAAATTCCTCAAAACAGAACTTTTTAAACTATATGTGCTGTGAGTGCATAAGATAGGAAAATGTGTGTTTGAAACATTTGGATTGTAGGTAATACAAATTCTTAATAGTTGTTGAAAAGTAAGTATAATATGCTGGAATGGTTGCACACATGTTTAAGATTAACCTTGATAGATTTAGATTTTGAAATTTAATAACCTATGTAGATGAAATTATCAATATAGCACCAGATCAAGAGGTGTTGGGTTCGGATTTCACACTAACATTTGACACTGATCGATGATTTGGAATTGCATGTATGTTATATTTTCCAGTCTTCAAATGTTCAAATGTCAGATTCGACTTGACATATTTCAGAAAATTTGGGATCCTAAGGGTGAAGATTTAGCCCCATGCATGTAGATTTCAAAAAATTGCTCCAGCTTGACATATGGATGCACTAGACTAGACACTGTTTTGTATGCTCTAAATTAATTCCAAATTGGATTAATACACTGATATTATATTTATTTGTGTGCTCTGTATCCAAGTGTGGTCAACATGTAATTATATGGAACTTGGTAACATGCAGCAGTGTCTTTGTTAGAAAATTAATTGAAGCTATAATATGATATTTAAACAGAAAATCAAATGATATTGCAATATTACAGTGTTGATATTTGGATGCTTTGGCTAGAAATACATGTTTGTTGTGTTGGGCATGAACGTTGGAATAGCCACTTTTTTTCTTACAAGAAATAAGAATGGTCTAACGTAGAAAAAGTTTCCTATTTCTATGGAGAGACAACATATGTGATGCCTCCAAATTTTCCTTAAAATAAATATGAAAATCGATGAGTCGGGATGCTGACAACACGGGTCATATACCCCCAACGTCAAGTGCTAAGTGTGTGAACACGTGACGTGCATAAATAAAAGCAGCAGATATTTGAGGTCATTATCTAAATACTAGAATTTTTTAAAATTATTTTACAAACTAATTTAATACACATTCTCCAACAGGAGATTTAATACATTCATCCGAAATACAAATTATACAAATACATATTTATAAAAAGGGAAAATAATTTTCCAAAATAACAATTTATAATAAGAATACTTCAATAGCGGAGTCGCCTCCTCAAGTTCAACTTCCACGAAACTCTACATCCAAAAACTACGATACCAGAAATGGTATCATAGGTAAGTACAACCCAAACAAACCCCAAAATATAAAATATACTCATGGAACAACAAAACTTATGAACACGACACCAAATGCATGAATCTCAAAAGAATATTTTTTTATCAAAATAACTAAGATAAACACATGCCAAAATTTCATTTTGGTCCACGATAAAATTCTAATAAAATCATCCATCATTTCCTAGAAAAAGATATCAGTAAATCCAATCATAACGGGTGTTATGTATCGCTGTCCCCAATATGATATACACACAACACCAATCATAATGGGTATTACATATCTTCGTCTTCATTATAACTCATACACGCTTATTTCATAGCGGGCGTTACGTATCACCATCTCCGATATGAAATACACACCCAATGACTATAACGAGCGTTATGTATTGCCGTTCCTGATATGTCATCCACACACTATCAATCATAATGGATGTTACGTATCGCCATCTCCATTATAACTTACACACATAATGATCATAACTGGCGTTACATATCGCCGTCCCCGTTATGGCATTTATACCCACTGGTCATAAAGGGCATTACATATTGCCGTCCCCGTTATGACTTAGTAAAAAACCATTAAAACTCATTCAAATCCATAAACCCAATAATACCGTCTCTCACTTATAAAACCCTTCAAACAAATCATTTTAACATACCATAACTCAGGTTTCACATAAAAGCTTCAAATATCATATATACATATGAACGACCGTACAATTCACAATGCATATCACCATGTACAAAATATCAAATATTCAATAAACTCAATCAACCAACAAATACCAACATCAACCAACACATAGATGTTAATGCAAAAATATATTTAAATCTTAAAAATTCGTTTGGAAAGTACTTACTCTACGCTCGCTAAAAACTTCAGATATTAGTGAAGATGCCAAACAACGACCTTGCACTTCTACCCACGAACTCACTGCTAAAGTCGTGCCCAACGCGCCAACGTATATAAACATCATAAATAATTAAATATAAATAAGTGACATCAATAAAAAAAAATAATATTAACAAATAAATTTAAAAAGTTAACATAAATAAAACGATATTTATTTATATATAACCAACTCAAATAATAATCCAATTATTATAAATACAATAAATTAATCATTTTAATGTAGATAATTAAAATGTGATTATTATCTAACTAAACTGAACACTTGATCATAAATAAAATCATACCACAAAAATAAATTAAAATTAACACATAAATAAATTAATCACTTAAACTAGAGAAAATGCTTACCGAAAGTAACGTAAGCGATCCAAAACGATGAACTTACAGCGAAAAATTACCCAATGAAAGACCACCAATATTTTCGGATTACAATGGGGTTTTGAAAAAGAGATACTCTAGTTTAAGAGAAGGAGAATGAGTGATCAAAAGAGATGCCAAACGTTCGAATTATAGAAGAAAAAGAGAGCTTCGGATACATTTCTAGCAAAGGATGCCGAAACTTTATATAGACTAAAACCAGCACAGATATATGGGTTTTTGGGTGGAGAAAAAAACATGGAAAAACTTAACAACCACAAGCCAAGACATCAAAGCCGAAAAAGGAGAAGAAATCTCAGCTTTGTAGATGAAAATCAGTGACAAAAAAATACTGAAATCGCACGGTCCCAAGCAATTTTCTGGGCACATAAGGCATCAATCAAGGCTAAAATCATAGGAAAAATATTCATCAGACTACTATGGAACAATATGTGTGAGAAATGAGGATGAAAAAGGCTACAAAGTTTGGTTGAAATATTCGGGTGAATAGCAATGGAAACCAGAGGAAGAAAGAAGAATAAAAGTAAAGAAAGAAATGAGGAAGAAGATACTCTCAGGTGAAGGCTTGGGAATCACATTAATAAAAAGCAAGCGATGCCATTTCCAATAAATAAAGGGGCTGGGCTCAAGGCATATGGTTGGGCTCACTTTTAAATAGGAAAATAATTTTTAAAAGAAGATGAAATATCCAAATATTTAAACACAAATATAACAAGGTAATATTAATTTCTACCAACTCATAACACCTTATATTTAAATTAGCAAACACTACATATTTGATATTAAAATATTAAATTACAAATGTAGTAAAATTACGGATCTTTACAACATATGTCTCCATAAAAATAGGTAACTTTATGATTATGTATATATTTATATGTATATGTTTATGTTTATGTTCATAGGTAACTTTATGATTTTGTATATATTTATATTTATATGTTATGTTTATGTTTATGTTCATAGGTAACTTTATGATTTTGTATATATTTATATTTATATGTTATGTTTATGTTTATGTTCATAGGTAACATATATTTATATGCTACCTATATTCTATAGGTAACATATGTTCATAGGTAACATATGAACGTTGAATCTATATGTTTATAATGTTTGTTACTTTTTTCAACAGTAGAAAAAAGTTTCAGTTATGGAAATGGGTATATTTATATACACTTGGTAGGATATATATGCCTCTAGATTTGTTTCCGTAGTTCTCCAAAAGATATAAAAAATAATAATAATAATATAATAAGTTTGTCGCATATATGGGATGATAATTACGTAATGGAAATACTATGCTGATGAGGAATCATTTTATGTCCCAAAAGAAATATTGGTAAGTGATGATGAGAAATGGAAATATATTTTCTTGCCAAATACAATGCCCAAAAATAATTATTTTTGATGAAAATCTATGTTGGAAAAAGTTTCAGATTATGGCATGTAAAATATTTTGTGACCAAAATAATATCCAGTATAGGTTTATTCTGGCAACAAAACTGCTATCGTAAAAAATAGCCCCACAAATCTGTTATATTTCTCACACAATTAACTCACAAGAAATAAGTATTATTGATGAATATATAATGCCAAATGAATTCATTTATGGCAGTTTCCAACCCCAAAATTAATTTGTTCCTGCACAATAATATGACGAAAATTGAAGTTAACCGTTTCGGATCATGCAAGGTGCATTATTTTTGGTAGCTTGTATACACATTTCGGACAATCACTACAAGATTTATGGATTTTCCCCGGGAATAATTGTGGTGGTTAAAAATATTATTTTTGTGGAAAATAATTTTTTGCCACAAATTTTTTCTGTGGGACGTTCGTGGCATAAAACTCGTAGCAAAAAATATTTTTTTTCCACGAAAGTTAGAACTCATGGGAAAAAATACATTTCCCCACGATACCATTCATGGATAAAGCATAAAAATTTGTGACAAAAAGTCCTACTATAAGTATAAATCTCGTGGTATTTAGTACTATTTGCCACAAATGCTGTTTGAAAATACTTATTTAGGAAGAATTCTTGTCATAGGAAATAATCATTTCCTACAAAAAAAAAAAATATTTGCCATAAGTTCCATTCATGACAAATGCTAAAAGATTTTAGAAAAAAAAAATTCAAAAAAAAAAAAAAAGAAACTAAACCAAAAAGTAATTCTAACAAATAGTCTAATATAGACTAAAATAAATATATCCAAACCTTTGGAGATCCAAATTCACACTTAAAATAATTTTTAAAAAAATATATCAAATTGTGCAAACACGTCTACAAGTAAAACTCCAAGTGAAAATTTGTAACAAAGTAAAATGCTCATACAAATTATACACACAACCACAAAACTTTATAAGTTAAAATTCATGACTCCACAAAACCACAACCCTACATTCCATACAACACATTCAAGTTTTATAAAATCAACAACAATCCATTCAAAACACTCATTTATTTTAACAATTTTTATTCATGCCCAATAATTTTAATAGTAACAAAATAATCTGAGAATATCTGAAAATGATTGTATTTAATGAATAGGTTGGAAAGTGTATGCATTTTAAAAAAAGAGTTAAAAACTTATAATATTTTTATTAATGTGGCAGAATTAAGCGGAGTATTCAACAAATAAGGTTAGCAAATAAGTTTAATTAGCATGGAAAAAGACGAAACCCATTTGCTGGAAATGATCAATTGGATATACTTGCAACATGTAGGTCACTATCTCAAACCTTGCAAAGAGGAAAAAAAAAATTTGAAACGAAAGTGAGATGGGAGTGTAATATTATCTTGAATGGTAGAGTGGTGATGAAATTAAATACAAAGAGCCAATAATCAAACCTCTATATGGATGATCAAGAAATCCAACAGGAGCAATAACTACGATGCAATATTCAAGAAATCCAGCAGAAGCTAATTAAATACACTCGAAACATTAGGATTTCAAAGCAGGATGCAATATTTAAAAAAATAAAGAAAAACACATACTACCTGTAAGCTTGACATAGTTGACAGTATGGATTTTGAGGGCACCCATGGCTGCCGGTTGGTGCTTCCAGATTAAGAATCAAAATATGAGAAAAAATAAAGGAAAAAGAAAATATTGGCAAAATAAAGATCCATTACATTTAGTAAAGAAAGCAGATAAAAGCAGAGATAACCCATCAAAGAACTCATTTTGAACATGAAATGAATTAAAGTATTTCAGCTCAAACTTGAAAAGAAAAAAGGTAAAGACCCATTAATTTAAATTGCTCAAACATGACAAACAACACTACATGTACAGTTGTTATAGTTGAACAAAAAGCTGTATGATGTATTTGAAAAAAAAAAGCCTAAAATACAAACAACACTTTCCTAGCCCTGCCTTTCACCGCTAGAAACCCTAGGTTTTCTTCCCATCATGCATTGCGTTTCCATGGTAGCAGCACTCTACCTCCTATTCCGATCCCCTATCCTCCTATTCCAGCACTCTATCTTTGAAATTGGCCAATACGCAGCAACCCAAATCAAACGAAGACCAACTATAACAGAACATAGAGGACAACACGCAAAGCATAAAATGTAAATAAAAAAACTCAGCCACAAAAAAAAAGCTAGAATACAGTAGCCATCGACATCTCCAAAAATCAAAACATCAATAAACCACATGGAAAAACCATAGAATAGAGCAGCAACAATCGACGCCCAGAAAACATCAAAACATCAAAAAAATCCTAGAATAGAGCAGCAATCGACATCTCTATCTAAGAGAGAACTCGGGAGGAAGGGAGTTTCAAAAAAATGATAAATCCAAAAAGTATTCTTTGCAGCTGCAGCTGCTAATGGAAGAGCCCCAATGTTGGCCACCACGAGCCACCACCTCACGCCGCCCACCTCCTTGGACCATCTCCCTTCACCGGCAACCCCTAGCCACCGCACCCAGCCACTGCCGAACATCCACATAGCCCCCAACTCACAAACCTGAAAATGGGTCTCCAGATCCATTTCAACCCCTAGCCCACCGTATGCCACTACCCACGACCTCTAGCCACCATCATCATGTCCTCCACTCACAGGCGACTTCCCCATGCTTGGCCATGGCCTAGTCGAAGCCCCTCCCTCTCCCACAGTCTCTTTGTCTCTCGCGCGCTTGCGCTGTGGCCCTCTTACTTGAGCACTTCGAAGCCTTCAGGAAAATAAAAAGTGAAGCAAATGTGATAACAAAAACCACGTGGGACAAAATTCGAAGTCAAAAACGCTGAAAATAACTATTCATGCACTATTCTAGTAGTTAGATATTAATTAAAATTAAAAAAATGAATATTATATAATATTTTTAAAGAATTAAAAATTATTTAAATAAAATAATTTTCTTAAACTATACAATTTTAAAAAAATGGTGTCGTTTCTTTATGGAAAAAATTTCACTCAGACTTATTTGGGATGACAACAATTTACTGTAAAAAATTTTATTTCATGGTAAAATGATTTTTCTTTCAATTTTTTTTCTACAAAAATCAATTTCTTTCAAAAAAATCATATCTATAAATTTATTAGTCACGACACGGAGTCATGGGAAAAAAGGTTTTTATGGCCCAAAAACTTTTTTTCCACAAATTTTTTTCCCCGTAGCAAAACTTAAAATCAACAAAAGCTACTTTTTGTTCCCACAATTTCGTAGCAAAAATCGTTGTTTGTTGTGGCAAAATATTTATTCTCACAAAATTTTACTTTTCAACATTTTATCGTGGTAAAAAGCTTATTTCTTTTCCCACAAACACTTTTTGTATCATTAGCATACTATTTGCCACAATTGTATATAGTAAAAAAAGAATTCGTGGTAAAAGTTCAAAAATCTTGTAGTGAATTAGGTACGGCTAGAAATTGCAATAGTTCTGATAGTTCAGGAAATGGCAAGTAAAGAGGCCATCTTAGGCCAATGATATCAACAGGAATAATACTGGCATCACGAGTTTATATCTCATTTAAATTAGAAATTGCATTCCTGTTGATCATTCACGTGTTTATTAGTAGTATATTTATATCTCATTAAACACACACACACACACATATATATATATATATGTATGTGATTCATTAAACACACACACATATATATATATATATAATATATATATTATATATATATGCATGTTGCTTTTTCTTTATTTCAAGTGTGAATCAACAATATGCATGCAGGACTGTTGTGTTAACAATAATGTAGCAAAAAGTCTGAGTCATTTATATATGATGGTACAAGTCTAAATATAAGACGATGTTGAATTGTGAATATTTAGTGCTCATCATGCAGTATCCCTAGCCTGCACCTTAATTAGGGTGGATATTGTCAATGGATCTTATCTAAAATCAATGTGCATGTATTTTGTCAAAGGTAGTTTGTTTTCAGAGAATAAACACGTTTAATTAATTTAAAACAATGTGCATGTATTTTGTCAAAGGTACGTAGTTTCTTACACAAAAAATTATCAATGTGCATGTATTTTGTCAAAGGTTGTTTCTTACACGTACGTTTAATTAGTTTGTTTACAAAGAATTGTTTAAAACAAATTCACAATTCAACAACTTAGAAATATAATCTTAACACGATTTAATTGCCAAGAAATCGTGGGTTTTATGTTCCAGTCTACAACTCTTTAATTTTGTTTCCCGTCGAACTCTGTTTTTCCGATTGTTTACACTAAATTTCCATAGAAAAATAAACGGAGCTTTTTGTCTAATCAGATGACTGATCATGATCATCAAGTAATTAATGTCAACTCTCGTACGTTAGCTAGGTTAGGTAGGTAAATCTTGGAGGTCGGCGTTCCATGCATGGATGCTATCCCAGTTATAAATAATTTTATCAATTATTCAACAACGTCTTAGACTTCTACCATCATATAAATAATTTTGATCTTATCCCTTTCCAAAATTAATATGCATGCCTTCTTTCTATATGGGATTGAAAAGGCTATAAATACGCACGCATACATGCCTAGCATGCAAATACCACTTCTCGTACCCCCAAACACAAAAACTAAATATATATATATATATATATATATTTATATATATAGTAACTACACCTGCTTCGCCTTTCCTCGATTGAATGGCTTCCGGTGCTAGTCCTGTCGTTGTGAAAGCCGGATATTGGTTTTTCGGGTCTGACTTGAACCGGAAAGTAGCAGAAATACCTTCCGAACTCTTCACACATCTTTATGCTGGCTTTGCTGTGGTCAACAGTGATGGCCGGCTCATAATCCCTGAACCATACTCGGAACTATTCCGAGACTTCACCAACACCGTTCGAGTACGAAACCCTTCGGTGAAAACTCTTTTATCCATCGGTGGTGAAGGCGCTGACCTATCTGCAGTGGTGGCAAGCAATGATAAGCGTAAGAATCTCATAACGGACTCCATAGATCTAGCCAAGAAGTTCCATTTCGATGGCCTGGACCTCTGCTGGCTGTACCCCTCCAAAGCCGACCAGGAGGAACCGCTTGCCTCGCTCCTCAATGAATGGCGATCTGCCCTGGACTTAGACTTCACGAAGACAAAGAAGCCAGCTAATAAGTTGCTTCTTACTGCAGCGGTGTTTCATCATCCGGTCCATAAAACTTTCAAATATCCCATTAAGGCTCTTTCTGACAATTTGGACTGCATCAACGTACTGGCCATTGACTTCTATACTCCCTCCAACTCACCCAATGAGACTGGACCGGTTCATGCGTGGCGTACTCGATCTGAAGAGCCAGACAACTGCGGAAGCGCAGGCATTAAAAACTGGATTAATGGAATTGGTCCGAATCCTGTAAAAATTGACGCCCACAAGTTGGTCCTTGGCCTTCCATTTTATGGGTATCAATGGACTCTGGTAAAACACGATGATCATGGATTCTTTGCAGCAGCTCATGATCCAGCAAATGCAGCCGCAGCAGCCCGCTTAGAGTTCAGAATTATCCAGGCGAATTATATCAACAGGAATGCAGGCCGTCTCGTGAATGATCATGACGAGTATGGTGCCTCCTACTGGCATCACGAGGCTAGTTGGATTGGTTTTGAGGATGAGCATAGCATCGCTACCAAGGTTAAGGAGGCGTTTGAGGGAAATAACTTGGGCGGTTACGTTGCATGGCATCTGGAAGCCGATGACGACATTTGGACTCTCTCAAATGCAGGTAATTAGCAGCATGGATTCAATAATATTTTTATGAGTACTGCTAGGTTTACGTAGTGATTTCAATCAAGTAAAACTTACAAACTATTGCGGCTGCATTCCCCGGCTTGTTTTCTGTTCTCGTCGATCCCACCGACCACCTGGGTTGCTCGCACGCAGCCACTGCCCATAAGGGAAATCGTCCATCACAGTCTTTCCTTGATTATCCTCCTGCCATTCCTCACAGTCTTTGTGACCATGTCCAATTCGACCACAAAAATAGCAGAAATCAGGAAGTCTCTCGTAAGAGAAACGAACCCAAACTGGTTCATTGGATCCCAGGTTTAGCATCTTGCCCCTCAGTAATAGTTTAGTGACATCAATTTTGATGCGGACTCTCATGAATTCCCCCCATGCCATCTCCACTTCCTCTAGATCAACTTCCTCCACTAATCCCACCTTACTCCCAATGAGATTACCCACATATACATTTCTCGCACTAATGGGAAGATCGTGCAATCGGACCCAGAAGAGTGCCTCCGTAAGTTGTATAAGATGAACCTCCTTAATCAATATATATCAGTTGTTTATCAAAAGACCATGGGCCATCACGCACAACTCTATTCTTAAAAACACTCAGAAAACAAAAACCCTAGGAGATCAAAGAAGACGAAAGGAGAAGAGGCTTCTGGAGAAAGAATTCGTGTAAAAATGAATTAAAGAATAAAGTCCATGTACAGTGGCTTATTTATACAAGCTGAAATAAAAGGAATAAAAAGGCTGTACGGCAAGTTTGGAAAATTACAGAAGTAAAAATAAAGATAATTACAATTATGTCCTTATACATAAAATGACAATTATGTCCTGATAATCCCGTAACTCCTCAAATTCAACTAAACATCAGGGTTGCATTCAAATCTCTAAATCGAGTACCCTTCACAGATCTCCATATAATTTTCTTCATCGCCTGTTTGAATGCTTCTTTGTTATAGTGCCTGGATGTCAAAAGTTGAACCATCAGACACTTCCCACCCCGGATGATAGCATCTTCCAGATTCTGTGACTCCATTATAACTTCCTCTTGTTCGCATTCTGTCAACTTCAGGCGTACACGATTGATAGAGAACCTCCAACTTCTCCTCCATCGTACCCCGAAAGAACCTGCACCCAGGTAGGGGAAGAGCCTCTACGAGGAAGAATACTCCCAAGAAGAAATTAGATAGTTTAAAAGTGGCTAAATATGATTTATTAAATCTAGTTTATTGGGAAAAAAAAACTTTACAATCTCATATAATATAAAAAAGTGATCACCTCAGTATATCATGCATATATTTCTTAAATAATGGTAACTATAAATGCTTTTAGAATTTAGATAATCTATTTATAAACTTTATTTTTTACACACCCAAGAGTATACCGCTGGTGTAGAACCTTAATTAATTTTCATATAAACTATACTAAAAAAATACATATAATTGGTGTTTTCATTTTTATTAAAGTTATAATAGGTTCCATTAATATGGTACTTCTGTAAGACACGGAGTACTTATGTGTAGCAAATATTGAAACTCGATAGAATTTTGCAAGCCCCATTAAGCAAATCATCAAAATTAAACTGGCCGGCCGGCCGGCAGGTTTCCAACTTCCGGTTACATGATGAGTGATCATCTCAATATTCTAACTTAGTCCTACATATCTTTGTCAATTAGTTAGGTCGTTTGTGACGATATAACTTTTGTAAATAAATTTTAACCAAAGCCAAATGCACACTGAGAAAACAAGAATCTCTATATATGCTAGCTAACTCTCTTTTCTGAAATTTTTTTTTTCTATTTTCTAATGAACATAATTTCTCTTTCTTTTCTTAGCTTCCAATGCACGGGATAATGCGATGAATAATCTGAGCGTAACGCGCATGGCCAAGGCTTCTGAAGAAGGGGATATTAATAATGATCCTAACAATACTAGTAGTAGTAGCACTACTACTAGTACTACTACTACAACTACTAGTACAACAACAACAACAACTACTACTACTACTACTTCAGATACTACTACTACGGCTTCTGTTAATATATGTAGCATATTATAAGCTGCTTGCATTATGAACAATAAGGCCAATGGCTAGCTGGCTATCATGCTGTGTACGTACATTGTTTGTAATATTATTATTATTATAGAATCGTGTGTTATTATTATCATCATCAATAAGGTTAATCTTGTGACCAATTGTACGAGATGATGATCAATGTTCTCATGAATTATTAATGTATATTAGTTTTTAAGGTTTTGAAAGTTTTGGAATTTTAAAATGGACAATCCTTCTTTATTCCTGATCAGAGTCTGATTTTAATTAATAATGAAGACGATAAATTAGGGTCCGGTTTAGAATAGCATGAAAGCAAACAGAACCCTAGAAATATCCGGCTTTCCTTCCCCTTCGGCCCTCCAGCCCTCAGGCACCATCTCTCTTTTCTCTCCCTTTCTCTCACGGCATCTAGATCAATCAGCCTCATAGAGTAACCCTTAACCCACTTTTCAACTTCGGAATTAAACAAAACGAGATAAAATAAAAAGAAGATAACATAAAACAAAATAGAATAAAACTAATAAAATAAAATAACATATAATGAAATAAATCAAACAAATAAAATAACATACTTTCAATTCAAATAAAATAAATTCAAATTAATAAATAAATTCAAATTAACTAAAAATAGCATATAAAGTTTTCTGGTACTTCACCTACGGGACATTTGGTTTTACTCAGGCCCGAACTGCTCTGAGACCACCTGTAACGCCTCCAACTCCCATGTATGGCAATACGAGAATTGAGACGTCGGAAAAATGACAATATGAGTCACGCACCCCGACAATATGAGTCACGCACCCCAACAACAAGTGCGAAGTGTGTGCACATGTAACACGTGTAAGACAAAAGATGTAACGAATAAGTTAAAGTCTAAGTACCAAAATTGTTCAAATACAAATTCACTTAAATACAAGGGTTTCAAAAAGTGTTACAGTTATCCAATGAAAACAAATAAAACAAAATACTATAACCAAAAGCGGGAAACAAATCTCATCCCATGAGAAAGTGATCCTAGATCACTATTTGGGCGAAGCCGCGCCATGATCCTCAGGCTCTACATCTTCATCTGCGTCAAAATCTACGATACCAAAAAATAGTACGGTAAGTAAGTAATAGACCAAACAACCAAGAGATAAAAATACATTCATGCAACAACAAATATGCGTACATATGATGAAATATGCATGAGATCCCAAAACCTTATTTTCTCATAAAATGGTTATTTTCCAATGCACACCAAAATCCCATTTTAGTCCAAAACATTCCGTTAAAACATATCCGCCATTTTCTTCAAAAATGGCCCAATACCAATTTTTACCGTATGCACCATGATCTCTCTTAAGGACTATCCGCACACCATGGATTCCTTCCTCACACTACGGATAACAATGCAGCAACAATCCAGGGAACGTCACCTAGTATATTCCGCTCCCGAATGACTAGAGAAGTTCTACCGAGATAATACTCAATCTCAACTTGTGACTGGGGTGGGTGAGCTCGCCAGAGGATGGGAGAGGTTGTGGGCTGGGCGGTGTCATTGGACAGTGGCGCATGGTGGTGCTGAGGTGGAGAGAAGAAAACACACAGTGAGGGAGATATTTTATTGGATTGACTACAAGAATCTCAGCTTTTCTCAGCCATTTTAGTTCTGTTGCAAAAAAAAAAAAAAAAAATCGCCGTAATATATAGATATTTGCAGCAAAATTTAATTTGTCACAATAACTAAACATAGATTTGGCGATTATATAAAAGAGCGCTGCTCACTTACTTTTTCTATTATCATTAATTAGTAGCTCAAGTTATACTTGATATGATCAGTATAATGCACCACCTCAACATATAAATACATATGAGTTTGGTTGAATTGAGTGTGAAGGTAGAAAATATTATAATTAATCACATGAGAGAATTGTTGCCAACACAAATTTATTAATAGTTAGAATAAATATTCATAATGAATAAAGAAAGAGGAAATTGAATAAGAATATTTTAATAATATAGAAAAATAATTATATAATGCATTGCAATTTGCAAAATAGCTTATCATAATGATATGATCACTGTCAGGGAAAAATTAAGCATAGTTATCTCTGAGGAACGTTTAAATTAACTAGGTTTGGTCCCCCAATTAATTAATCGTTTCTTCAAACTGCATTACTACTACTGCGTGCTAGCCGAATATTGCTGCATGGCGTGCAAAGACGGATCATGTCCAACCTTTGCAAGTTATCAGTTCGAGTACCGGTCGGTCTAGAAAGCATATTCACATTCTTTTCTGAGAAGACCATTCCCAACTATGGGAAGAAAATATGGGCAATTACTAACTATATATATATATATAACAACATCCCATTTATGGAATTATATTTGAAGCTCCTGTAATTCATGTTTTCTTTCCCATTAGATGTTGGGGACCCGTGACTGGAGATCACCTTCTTAAATAATTGTCCTGTTTCAAGCTGTTCTAGACCAGGAAAACATTTTTGTCCTTGGTCGTTTTGTTCCATCTTTTGTTCCCTTCATTTTTTTAGTGTATTTCTGTGGAATATTATTGGCTTTTTATTTAAATTCGCGGCCATAAACATAAAGTTATAAGATTTATATTCATAAGTTACTTGTGGATTAGTTTGATTGCAGCTATCCATATGGTTTTGAGATTTATGTCCATTTATTTATGTTCATGTATCAACTTCAACGGATGCGTGATTGTATGTTCCCTCAAAATCTAATGTTTGAAGTTTTTTGAGTGTAAACAATATTTTAATCTTATTAGTCTGGATGGATTTTCTCTTAATTATCGGAAATGCACTCATAAAAAACTTATTACCGTTAGTGCATCTTGAACTTAGACGGAATTTTGTTATTGGACGTCCAACACCAATATAAAAAAGAATCGTTATAGACATAATTGATATGGTCTATTGATAACATCCTTTATATATTTTATAATAAAATTAATTTTATAATTTATGTATCACATTAAATTATATTAATTTATAAATTTAATTTTATATAATTTTTATGATTAATATATCTTTTAGTTCATCTTTTAATTTTTTGGTTTTTGGATAAAAAAAATTGATTGATGTGCTTCTTATTTGTCCAAGTAGCTAAGCTTTCATGTCAGGTTCATGTAATGCCAATCATATAATTAATTTATAGAATAAAAAACTCATAAGCACTCTTAAAGTTGAGTCTGGAATATTCCTTGAATGGCAAGATAGCAACTACGTTTTTGTAATTTACATATACATATAAAATCTTTTCAAAAATATCTATATATATATAAAACATTTTTATCCCCAAAAAAACCACTTTTCATCAGTACGTGATCTTGTGACACGTAAAATATATATTTTTTCATTGCCTTTATTAATGGTGAAGCGAAGGAAATTGAATACCATTTCCCATAAAGAAAATATAAATTTAATACCTTTTTTAAAGAAATTGAACCCAAATTTTAGGATTTAAATGAATAGGATAGACCCATAAACTCAAAGAATCTTGATCATAATTACTTGCTAAGTTTGTGTTGGGAAAAATGTAATGATTATTTGCTATATATATTTGGTGTAAATAAGACCATAATTAACCAAAAACTGTTCCAGAATTAGGGAGAATTGAGGAATTTCTTGTAAGAATTTAGGAGAAGATTTCTTAATAAAAAAATCATTAGAATACTAATTTTTGACAATTGTTTATCAAGTATGCGTAGGAACCAATTGCTTCTTAATTGTGAACCCTCACAGATATTTTTAGGGAGAGTATTTGGAAGAGATTTTCAGTCTATCTATTTTTACGTTAATGGATGTGACTGATAGAGAATCACAGGCCCTATTTATAGATAAACCAAGACCCATTTCCTCTAAGAGTTGTTTCCTTCCATCAATGAATGTGATTTTTGACTTTTAAATGGATAGTATCTTTATTTTTAATTACCCAGAGTTTTAATATGAATATAAAATTATTAAAATAAATAAATATATATAATATATATTAAAAATGTATGACATGTAAGCCACCCTTAAGCCTCCTACAAGGAGACGTGTTCTTTCATTATCTCACTTAACTTACGTGACAGTCATTTAAAATCATCTGAGTAGCCAAAAACCGAATATGGCCACATATAAACCTACTCCAACCATAATTTTTAGAAGAAAGATATAATACATGAATCATGGCGGTTATGTTATTATATCAACATTTCTTTCCATGTATTACACTGTATTAATCTTTCTAAATAATTTTCCATATGTGGTACATTTATTTATGAATGACTGAATGACGTCCTATAAGTCATTTTGGGTCTACACTTTATAGAATGGGAAAAAAGCTCTATGTGCACAAATAAAAAATATTAATTATTGACAACAAGTACCATATACAATGAACAAATCAACCATAAAGTGAGCTCATCAGCCGATTGCTCTCTACATGTTTCAAAAACATTTTTATTGAGAGCTCTTTTGTCATGGGGTCTGCAATCATAAATGACGTACTTGTATGTTCTATTGAGACTTCTTGATCCTTAACTCTTTCTCTGACAGCAAGAAACTTTATGTCAATATGTTTACTTTTGCTCCCACTCTTGTTATTCTTTGAAAAGAAAACTGCTACCATATTATCACAATAAACTCTTAAAGGTTTAGATATTGAATCTACAACTTGAAGCCTTGTGATAAAACTCCTCAACCATTTGACCTGTGAAGTTGCTTCAAAGTATGCTATAAATTCTACCTCCATAGTAGATGATGCAATGCTTGTCTGTTTGGTGCTCTTCCATGATATGGCATCTCTAACCAACATGAAGACATAACCTAAAGTGGACTTTCTAGAGTCTTGACAACCAGCAAAATTTGAGTCTGAATATCCAATCACTTCTAAACAATCAACATGTTTATGAGTAAGCATGTGATTCTTGGTTTATTGTAAATATCTCATAACCTTTTTAGCAGCCTTCCAATATTCTATTCCAGAATTGTTTTGGTATCTTCCCAACATTCCCACAGCATATGCAATATCAGGTCTTATACAAACCTGTGCATACATTAAACTACCAACTGCAGATGCATATAAAATGTTTTCTACTTCTTTCTTTTCCAAATCATTTTTCGGACATTGATTTAAACTGAATTTATCACCCTTTAATATGGGTGCTGCATTGGATGTACATTCATTCATTCTGAATTTTTCTAATAGCTTTTCAATATAGGCTTTATGAGAAAGTCCTAAAATCCTTTTAGACCTATCTCGATGAATTTTTATGCCTAAAACATAAGAGGATTCGCCTAGATCCTTCATTTCAAAGTTTTGGAATAGAAACTCAAATCATTAGTTGCAAGCAAAATATCATCAACATATAGGACTAAGAAAATAAACTTACTCCCACTAAATTTTCGGTATATGCAGTTATCCACAATGTTCTCTATAAAACCGAATGTGGTAATAACATCATGAAACTTCAAATACTATTGACGAGATGCTTGTTTTAGTTCATAAATTGATTTCTTTAATTTGCAAACTAAATTATCACCTTTATCAGAATGAAACCCTTCAAATTGTTTCATGTATACTTCTTCTTCAAGAGTCCCATTCAAAAATTTCGTTTTCACATCTATTTGATGTAACTCTAAATCAAAATCAGCTACTAATGTCATGATCACTCTAAAGGAATCCTTCTTAAAAACTGGAGAGAAAGTATCATGGTGGTCAATACATTCTGTTTGTATAAAACCTTTAGCTACAAGTCTGGTTTTATATCTATCGATATTACCTTTTGAGTCTCTCTTGATTTTATAAACTCATTTATAGCCAATGGTTTTAACTCTTTTAGGCAACTTAACAATTTTCTAAACTTGATTTTTAGCCATAGATTCCATTTCTTCTATCATAGCATCATGTCAAAATTTTGAATGTTCTCCACTCATGGCATGTGAAAATGAGATGGGATCATCTTTAGATCCTACATCAAAGTCAGACTCTAATAAATATACATAGTAATCATCAGAAATAGCAGACTTCCTTGTTCTAGAGGATCTTCTTAATTCTACAGTTTCATCCATATTATGTGAATATTGGACTGTAGAGCCAAAATTAGTATGTTTCTTATGAAGTAGTAGTGGTTCTTGAATTGATTGAGTTTCAAGGTTATCAAGTTGATTTGCTTGAATGTCAATCATTTTATTTTCATGCATGGATGTAATATCTGGATTCCGTATTTCCTGCTACTCTACCTTTCGAGAAACATTACTCTCACTTATTCTAAAATCCTTAATAAATTTTGCATTTATGGCTTTCACAATTCTAGGTATATGTGAGGGACAGTAAAATCTATAACCCTTAGAATTTTCTGCATAGCCAATGAAATAACCACTGACTATCCTTGGATCCAATTTCTTTAGTTGTGGATTATAAATCTTAACTTTAACTTGATAGCCTCATATGTGCATATATTTTAAATTAGGTTTTCATCCTTTCCATAACTCAAATGGTGTTTTGGGAATAACCTTGGATGGAACTCTATTTAAGGTATATACTGCAGTTTTTAAGGTCTCACTCCACAAGTATAAAATAATATTACAATTACTTAGCATAATTCGTACCATATTCATAAGGGTACTGTTTCGCCTTTCAGCAACACCATTTTGGTAAGGTGAACCTGACATTGTATACTGAACAATAATTCCTTCTTACTTAAGAAAATTTGCATCTAGTACTTCAGATTTATCGATGCATAAACTGTGAATAGTCATCAATAAATAAAATAAAATATCTCGGATCATTCATACAAGGGGTATTAAATGGTCCACAGATGTCAGTGTGTATGATCCCAAGGATTTCCTCATTCCTCTTGGCATCTTTATACTAATTTTATTGGTTTGCTTACATTTTATGTAATCCACACAAGTAACAAAATTTTTGAAATCTAAAGTCTTTAAGACTTGATCATTAATTAATCTTTTAATTCTCTGTATGGAAATATGTCCCAATCTCCTATGCCATAATATAGAGGAGGACTCATCAAAAATATTACGCTTAATGCCAACATCATCATGTAGAGTTAATAGACTATTTTCAAAAACAGAATCTAAATTTAATTTGTACAAACCATTAATCAAGGTTCCAGAACTTACAAATGTGGATTTTTGAAAAATATAAACATTTGATTTTACAAAATTAATTCAAATCCAAAGGTACTAATCTAGATATAGAGACCACGTTTTTAGAAAAAGAAGGTACATAAAATGTGTTTTCAAGATCCAAAATAAAACCATTATTTAAAATAATTCTAAAAGTTCCTATAGCCTCGACGTGTGAACGCATCCCATTTCCTGAGTAGATGCCTTGTTCACTTCCCATCGGTTTCTTTAAGCTGAGAAAACCTTGTATGATGTTGACAACATGAATTAAAGTACCTGAATCAATCCACAATGTATTATTATGAGAGTCTACAAAATTGGACTCATAACACATAAGAGAATTGAGATTACCTTTCTTCTCAAGCCACGCTTTATACTTTATGCAATCTTTATTTTTGTGCCATTTCTTTTTGCAGAAGAATCATGTATCATTGTCATTACAGCGTTTGAATGTCGCTTTCCCATCCTTCTTCCACCTATTGACACTTTTGTCTTTCTTCCATTGTCCCTTCTTTTGAGTGACAAAATAAGCACTCTCAATATTTTCATGTTTCAATCTCTCTTCTTCTTGTACACACATTGTTAAAAATTCATTTATGGACTACTTTTCCTTATGTGTGTTGTATGAAATTTTGAATTGTCCATATTCTGTAGGAAGAGAATTGAGTATGAAATGGACAAGGAATGACTCTGAAATCTCAATCTCTAAAGACTTAAGTTGTGAGATCCCAGATTTACGTGTATTTTTACACGTTATTTTATGCTTGGTGTTAATTATTTTAATTTATTTAAATAATATTATTGGTCATATTTTATTTATTTAAGATATTTAATTGAGTTATTAATTAGTTGATATCGAGTTGCGTTGCTTTTTCTTATTTATTTTATTAAGTTATTTATTTTAATGAGTGGAATTAAATCCCTTTATTTTATTATGTGAAATTATTTTTATCTGCTTTCGTTATATTAATTATTGTTTTATAAATAATATTGTGCTTGAGTTTAATTTATTTATATTGTTGGGGTTTTAAATATTTTATTTTATTGATATTAGATTTTAGTATCTTGGCTGGCTTTTATTTAATTTGTTGTGTTTTTCTGGTTGGACCCTTTTTCCCTTCTTTTTCCTTTTTCTCCTTTTTCTTTTCCTTTTCTTTTCTTTTTTTCCTTTTTCTTTTTCTTTTCTTTTTCTCTTCTTCCTTCCCAGACCCCCCCCAGCCCGCGCGATCCTTCTCCCCCTCCCCTGTTTGGCCGTTCGGCCTTAGGCAGCCCAGCCCTCCACCGCCGCCCACCGCCCGTCACCGCCCATACCGCCGGCACCCTTACCTGCCGGCGAGTCTACCTGCACCGGTGGTGTCACCGCCGGCCACCCCACCGCCCCTACACGGCCCCCTACCCGAAATGGGTATTTTTGCTTCCCTCCCATTTTCCGGCCACCTCCGACCACCCCTTGGCCTCCGACCACCACCACTAGACTCCCCAACCTCCGGCGAGCATAACCCACCGCCCAAAGCCACCCATCGCCGCCGGTTACCCCCTCCACCCGAAATGGGCCTTAAACGGGTCGTTCTTCGCCACGCCGCCGTCCGGCCACCGTAGGTCTCACCTCCGCCACCATTCGACTCCCCTCACCCAGCCGGTCAACCCCCTAGCTCAGTTTCCCCAACCGCGGCCTCACCTTCCCGGTACGAGCCCAAACCCGAAAATGGGTTTTCACCCCTTTTGGCCCCGATCCGCCACCTTCCGGTGGTTGTGCCGCCACACCACCACCACCATGAGATTCCCCACCCTTTAATGAGTACCTCCCTAAATTTTGGTGTCAAACCGAGTGTTTTTGCCTAACGTACATGTGACCGCTACAAACGCTGCGGATTGGCGTTGTTCAAGGAAATGCATTTTTATCGCTGTAAGTACTTTCCAAACAAGCTTTAAGATTTAAATATATTTTTGGCATCAACAGTTGTTGTATTTGATTATTGCTGATATGTGATGGTTGATGTTGGTATTTGTTTGGTTGATTGGATTATTTAATTGTTGGATAATTGCTGCATGGTGGTCTGCATTGTGTATTTACGCGCATGTTTATGAAAATATTTGGAAAGTGGATTTTGGCATGATTTTGGATATTCATGTGTTGAGAATGGAATCTGGGATTTAAAGTGAGTTTAGTGGATTTTAATGGTTTTGGGCTGAGTCATAACGGGGACGGCGATACGTAACGCCCGTTGTGATCAGCGTGTGAGTGTGTGGGTGACATAATGGGGACGGCGATACGTAACGCCCATTATGGTCATCGGGTGTGCATTTCATATCGGGGACGGCGATACGTAACGCCCGGTATGAAATGTGTGTGTGTGGATCGTAATGGGGACGGCGATACGTAACGCCCATTATGGTTTCGGGTGTGTGTGTAATCATATCGGGGACGGCGATACGTAACGCCCGGTATGATCGATTTTGAGGATATTATTTTTATGGATAATGATGGGTGATTTTATTGTGGATTAAATTGAAATTTTGACGAGTGTGGTTATTTCATCGATTTTGAGGAAGATGATTTTGAGCCTCATACATATGGTAATTGTTCTTGGTTGTTGTTGTGGCATTAATGTATTTTTGTCTTTTGGTTTGGTTGGGTTGTACTTACCTGCGATGCCATCTTGGCGTCGTAGTTTTGTTTGGATGCAGACTTTGGAGAGGCCGAGCCTGAGGAGACGGCTCCGCTATTGAGGTGATATTATTAATTGATATCTCGGGAAATTTATTTTCCCCTCTTTATAATTATGTATTTGTTTAATTTGTATTTTTGGATGACTGTATTAAATCTCCTGTTGGAGAGTTTTTATTAATTTGGTTTGTAAAATATTTCTAAAAATTCTGGTACTTAGATATTAATTTATTATCTGCTGCGACCTATATTTTTATGTATGTCATGTGTGCACACACGTTCGACACTGGTTGATGGGATGTGTGACCCGTGTTGTCATCATCCCGACGCCTCGATTCCCGTGTTTTTTTTTAAGGGGAATTTGGGGGCGTCACAGGTGGTATCAGAGCAGTTCGGCTCTGGGTAAATCCGCAAGTTACCTAGGGACAGTACCAGAAAAGTTTGTGGTTTTTAAAAATTTATTTGTTTGATGATTGGGTTATTTTGTTTTATTTTATTTTATTATTTTATTTGTTGTCTTAGTCTTTCGACTAATTTATATGATAACATTATCGATATTTACTTCGTTGTGTTGTGCTTTTTATTTTAATGTTTTTATTGTTTATTTATTTTCATAATTAAATCAGTTCTGATTGATTGGTTTGTTAGTTTATTTTATTTTATTGTAATATTTGTTTAATATTGTAAGTGGGTAGCAGTTAAGATTGTAGTTAGTGATCTTATTTGGTTAAGTTGTCGAGTATGTATTTAATCAATTATTTATTTTATATATATGCCTTTGTTTTGTTTAAATTAGAATTTGGATATTTCGAATTAAATTATTATTTTAAATCAATCTATTTATTGAATCTGATATTTTAAACAGTTGTGTTATAGAATTCCTTATTTTATAGTTTATTTCTTTTGTTGTAGGTTATTTTATTGTCTTAAGCTTTTATTCAATTATCATCAGGATTTGATTTTAATTTCAGTTCATAGGTTTCCTACGAGATAGTTTTGGAATTGGTTTATTATTTGTTTATTTTAATTATGGCTCTTGTATTTTAAGTATTTCTGAACGTTTGAAAACTTATTTAGACATAGATTTAAAAGCATCGCTGCCTTGTTTCTTTTAAGTTTATGCTTTGAGATAAATTTAAATTGTTTATCTTTTTACATTTTCTGTTGTTTTATTTTAGGGACATGCTTTGAAGTAAGTTTTGAAATTTATTATCTTTCCGCATTTCCGTATGTTTTATTTTAAAAGTTTATCTATTACTTTAACGAGTGGATTTGTTTTGGCGACTTGTTTGTATTTATTTATTAATTAATTTATCGATTTAATTATTTTATTGTGGTTCGTTTCTTTTAGCAGGTTTTAAATTTTAGAGATTTCTACAGTAATCTTTTAAGAGTTGAGTTTTGTAGAGAATTTTAAAATTTTATTTGTGATTTTGTTTGTTGTTCTTATTTTAATTTATCCTCCTTTCTTTATTTAATAAAGTTTTTGGTGAATTTGTGTTTATTAAAGGAGGTGGGTTTGTTTTCTTGAATGAGTGGTTTTTACTTATTTGTTTATTAAATATTTTCCCCCTTTCGTGTTTTTATATAATAGTTATGTGAATTACTTGAATTTTGTTTAGTATTTGGGTATTCTATTATTTATAATTGCGATATGGATTTGTTTAATAATTTGTTGGTATTTATGCAATTGTATTTCTTTGTCGATATTGTATATGCTATTTTTGTGTATTTGATTACCTGGGTCTCACTGAGTGTTTGAGTGTCTAAGTTCTAATTTTATTTCTGGGAGATTATTGGAATTGTATTCAGATAGACTCTTCATAGGAGTGTAAAATTGCTAGCCATTGGTATAGTGTTATAGAAATAGTTTTAGTAATGCTTATGATGGTGGGCAATCAATTATTTTCTTGGTGAAATTTTGATGCTATTTGTGGATAATTAGAGATTGATGTATAATAAATGTGAGTGTAAATTTTGGAGAGTATTTGTCTTTGGCTGGTGTTTAACTTGAGAAAAATTTATTTGTTAAGTGATAAGGTTGAATTAATGTGATGGAAATAAATTTAAGAGATATAAATTTTAGGCTTTTGGGCGAATTGTTAGGAGTTGATAATTTAAGAATAATATTTCGGAGAATTTAATGGTTAGTAGCATTTGTCGAGATATCTTAAAGAATTTAGTTTTGGCTTGAAGTCATATAAGAGTTTAAATAATTGAGGTTATTCCATGTCATAGGTAATGAAGGTTCGATTGAGAGAATACGGATTTAAATAATTAATCTATGATGAGAGTGAGGAGTTATAATGATAGAGAAGTATGTTAGTGGTTTGGGAGTTAGATATTTTTAGGCTTTAATATTGGGTGGCATAACTTGAATTGTGAGATGATAAAGTATTAAGATTTGAAAGAGTGGTATAGGATTTCTTGCTAATAGATGTTAAGCCAATTTTTACTATGGTGATAATTTATGAGCACTTAAATTTTTATGAATTTAGCGAGTTATCAAAGTGCGCGCGGAAGCGTGATGAATTGCAATATGGTTGAAGGTTCCATTCTTATGTAAATTTTGAGGAATTAGTAGTGAGTTGAAATTTGAGATGATACTTGTAAGTAAGGATTTATCTTTTAGTTGGGTAAATTATGGTTATTGACGATTAAGTTAGGAAGATAAACCTGGGAGTCATTTTAGAGTAACACAAATTGTTGTAAGGAGTTAGTGAATATTAAATTTTTGGGAGATTGTACTGAGGTTTTTGTGCATGTGGGGTTCAGATTGATTGGCTACCTTAGGAGTTTTAGAGATGAAATATTATTTGGAGACTATACGTTTATGATGAAATATAATTCGTTTACATTTGAGGAAAATAGATGATTGTACTAAGACTTGGAGTGAGTATTAAGTGATGTAGTAGGTGAGTTATTGGAGTTTTATTAGCTGCAGCCGAGCGAATTTCGAGGACGAAATTCTTTTTAAGGGGGGGAGGATGTGAGATCCCAGATTTACGTGTATTTTTACACGTTATTTTATGCTTGGTGTTAATTATTTTAATTTATTTAAATAATATTATTGGTCATATTTTATTTATTTAAGATATTTAATTGAGTTATTAATTAGTTGATATCGAGTTGCGTTGCTTTTTCTTATTTATTTTATTAAGTTATTTATTTTAATGAGTGGAATTAAATCCCTTTATTTTATTATGTGAAATTATTTTTATCTGCTTTCGTTATATTAATTATTGTTTTATAAATAATATTGTGCTTGAGTTTAATTTATTTATATTGTTGGGGTTTTAAATATTTTATTTTATTGATATTAGATTTTAGTATCTTGGCTGGCTTTTATTTAATTTGTTGTGTTTTTCTGGTTGGACCCTTTTTCCCTTCTTTTTCCTTTTTCTCCTTTTTCTTTTCCTTTTCTTTTCTTTTTTTCCTTTTTCTTTTTCTTTTCTTTTTCTCTTCTTCCTTCCCAGACCCCCCCCAGCCCGCGCGATCCTTCTCCCCCTCCCCTGTTTGGCCGTTCGGCCTTAGGCAGCCCAGCCCTCCACCGCCGCCCACCGCCCGTCACCGCCCATACCGCCGGCACCCTTACCTGCCGGCGAGTCTACCTGCACCGGTGGTGTCACCGCCGGCCACCCCACCGCCCCTACACGGCCCCCTACCCGAAATGGGTATTTTTGCTTCCCTCCCATTTTCCGGCCACCTCCGACCACCCCTTGGCCTCCGACCACCACCACTAGACTCCCCAACCTCCGGCGAGCATAACCCACCGCCCAAAGCCACCCATCGCCGCCGGTTACCCCCTCCACCCGAAATGGGCCTTAAACGGGTCGTTCTTCGCCACGCCGCCGTCCGGCCACCGTAGGTCTCACCTCCGCCACCATTCGACTCCCCTCACCCAGCCGGTCAACCCCCTAGCTCAGTTTCCCCAACCGCGGCCTCACCTTCCCGGTACGAGCCCAAACCCGAAAATGGGTTTTCACCCCTTTTGGCCCCGATCCGCCACCTTCCGGTGGTTGTGCCGCCACACCACCACCACCATGAGATTCCCCACCCTTTAATGAGTACCTCCCTAAATTTTGGTGTCAAACCGAGTGTTTTTGCCTAACGTACATGTGACCGCTACAAACGCTGCGGATTGGCGTTGTTCAAGGAAATGCATTTTTATCGCTGTAAGTACTTTCCAAACAAGCTTTAAGATTTAAATATATTTTTGGCATCAACAGTTGTTGTATTTGATTATTGCTGATATGTGATGGTTGATGTTGGTATTTGTTTGGTTGATTGGATTATTTAATTGTTGGATAATTGCTGCATGGTGGTCTGCATTGTGTATTTACGCGCATGTTCATGAAAATATTTGGAAAGTGGATTTTGGCATGATTTTGGATATTCATGTGTTGAGAATGGAATCTGGGATTTAAAGTGAGTTTAGTGGATTTTAATGGTTTTGGGCTGAGTCATAACGGGGACGGCGATACGTAACGCCCGTTGTGATCAGCGTGTGAGTGTGTGGGTGACATAATGGGGACGGCGATACGTAACGCCCATTATGGTCATCGGGTGTGCATTTCATATCGGGGACGGCGATATGTAACGCCCGGTATGAAATGTGTGTGTGTGGATCGTAATGGGGACGGCGATACGTAACGCCCATTATGGTTTCGGGTGTGTGTGTAATCATATCGGGGACGGCGATACGTAACGCCCGGTATGATCGATTTTGAGGATATTATTTTTATGGATAATGATGGGTGATTTTATTGTGGATTAAATTGAGATTTTGACGAGTGTGGTTATTTCATCGATTTTGAGGAAGATGATTTTGAGCCTCATGCATATGGTAATTGTTCTTGGTTGTTGTTGTGGCATTAATGTATTTTTGTCTTTTGGTTTGGTTGGGTTGTACTTACCTGCGATGCCATCTTGGCGTCGTAGTTTTGTTTGGATGCAGACTTTGGAGAGGCCGAGCCTGAGGAGACGGCTCCGCTATTGAGGTGATATTATTAATTGATATCTCGGGAAATTTATTTTCCCCTCTTTATAATTATGTATTTGTTTAATTTGTATTTTTGGATGACTGTATTAAATCTCCTGTTGGAGAGTTTTTATTAATTTGGTTTGTAAAATATTTCTAAAAATTCTGGTACTTAGATATTAATTTATTATCTGCTGCGACCTATATTTTTATGTATGTCATGTGTGCACACACGTTCGACACTGGTTGATGGGATGTGTGACCCGTGTTGTCATCATCCCGACGCCTCGATTCCCGTGTTTTTTTTTAAGGGGAATTTGGGGGCGTCACATAAGTTGAGCTGTAATATCCCTCATTTTCATTATGTGCTCACGCACGCAGAAGGATTTGCCATAATTCATAACTGATAATTTGTTCATTAGGGTACTAGCCAATGCTTTATCAGAACTAACAAATTGATCGTCAATAGCCTTTATGTAGTCCTTGACTTTGTCACATTCTGAGATTGAACCTTTAATGCTCTTACTCACATATGACTTAATGAGCATTAGAATTAATCGATTAGATCATTCCCACTTTTCACGAAGTGTCAAGTTCAAATCCATATACCCTAATGTCAAAAGAATCTTTTCTTTTCAGTTCAAAAAATTATCCTCATTCAAAATTAGAATATGAGAAGATTCACTATTTAAAATAAAAGGCATAGTAGTTGCAATAATATAACCAAGAACATATATCAATACTTTGAATCAAACAATAACTATAATTTGAATTGACCAATGTCTAATTCAAAAAGTAAACCTAAATCTTCTTGTGGGTAAAAATTGTAACACGCATAAGACTTGCTTATATGTATTTCTTTATAATAAGACTAGTGATATATAAATATTTAAGAAAAAGAAATTACACACCTGTAGGTATAAGAAATCTCTTTTCTTTAATATCTTTTCACTATCTTTTTCTAATTAAATCATCATATTTTATAATAATTACCTTCCTGTAGGGTCATTATTATAATAATTTAATTACAATTAAAAAATGCCATTATAAAGTCATACAATCAAATATATTAAAAATATTATGTATTGAGATAGTGTGGCTATTCTCAATACACAATAATATTATTTTAATATGGCATCACGAATAAATTCATGATTACATAAATAAACTAATCCAAAACCAAAATGATTCAAAATATAATAAACTAAAACTAATATATATAAATCAAACCGAAACATATATATATATATATATTAACCAAGCCGATTTGGGTTACTATTTTATATATATAAAGCCATCAATACCATAAATGTGACATTTGAACAATTTATTACGTCTGTTCAAGATACAGACATCTACTTTTATGAAAACATTTTCCTAAAATCTAATCAAACATCTACTTTGATTAACCCTTATGGCGTGGTGCAGAATGAACTCTAAGAGACAAGACAACACATGTTTGGCAAATCAAAGTCAGACGCAAATGCAATACTAAACCGAATGTAATTTGATATATGTAATGAACGAACGAAATACAGTCGCCCCCTGTTCCATCACTAAATTATGTGAATGACCCCATTATTATTATTTTAAATTCTGCATAGTGACTTACATAGTAACTTGCATAGTAATTTCAAAGCCTATAAATAGGGGCTTCAGTTGTAATGAAATTCATAAGAAAATATAGAGAGAGAAAGAAAGTTTCAGTTCTTAAGAGTTCTAGAGAGAATTTCTTATTTCTCTTTTGCAATAGTAGTTTCCTTTCTTTAAGTTTCATAACACGTTATCAGCACGACGGTTCTACCAAATCTGAAGTTAGTAGCCTTATTCCTCTGTAAGTTTTTCAATATATTATTTGAAATCTTTGATATATTTTATTGATAATTATCTGTGTGAATTTATAAATATATTTTCTGAGATACACATATTTATTATTTATATGTGTAGAAAATGGCAAATCTTACAAAATTGGAATTTGTTGCTCTTGATATATATGGGAAAAATTATTTATTCTGGATACTTGATGTTGAAATACATCTTGATGCAATGAACCTGGGAGAAACTATTAAAGAAGGAAATCAAGTATCCCTGCAGGAACGTGCTAAAGCAATGATTTTCCTTCGCCACCATCTTCATGAAGAATTGAAAACTGAATATATCACAGTAAAAGATCCCTATATTTTGTAGAACAATTTAAGGGAGAAGTATGAACACCAGAAGACTGTCATCCTCCCAAGAGCTCGTTCTCAATGGATGCAACTGAGGTTGCAAGATTTTAAAAGTGTTAGTGAGTATAATTCCGCACTTTTTAAAATAAGCTCAGTATTAAAATTATGCGGTGAGAAAATCACCAATGAAGATATGCTAGAGAAGACTTTTACTACATTTCATGCCTCGAATGTGCTCCTGCAGCAGCAGTATCGAGAGAGAAAGTTCAAGAAATATTCTGAACTTATATCATGTCTTCTAGTAGCTGAGCAGAATAATGAGCTCTTATTAGAAAGCCACCATTCATGCCCTACTGGCTCAATATCATTCCCTGAAGTGAATGGTAATAGGTTTGCATCATTCCCAGAAGTGAATGGTGCATCCTTTAGAAGAAATCGGAGGCGTGGACGTGGTAGGAGAAATTATAAAAATGTTGGTCCCAGGAGTGACAACATTAAAAGGGATTAGAATATACCATATCACCAGAAGTGGTACAATTCAGAAAGGGGTAAAAATCTTCAGAATAATTCTTCAAAGAAAAGTGAAGAGGTGTGCCATAGATGTGGAATGACTGGACATTGGTCACGTACCTGTCGTATGGCCAGGCACTTAACTGATTTATATCAAGCTTCTATTAAAGGAAAGAATAAAGTGCATGAAACAAATTTAGTAGAACCATCAGATGATTTATTAGATTCAGTAGATGTAGACGTTACTCATCTTGATGTATCTGATTTTTTTAATCATCCTGATGGTAGTATTGAACACTTAATTGGAGATGGAAGTATTCCACTCAATTAATGTATTTTATTTCTATCAGTAATAAAAGTTTTGTATATTTTTTAGAATCATGGATCACATTGATGAGCTTTTTATCTCTGAGTTGAATGATAAAGATATATGTCTGGCTGACAGTGCTACAACTCACACAATTCTCAAAGAAAAGAAATATTTTCAAAATCTAACACTAAGTAAAGCTTATGTCCATACCATATCAGGTTCATCGGATTTAATTGAGGGATCCGGAAGAGCTTATATTGTGTTGCCTAATGGCACAAAATTTTGTATTGATGATGCTCTATTCTCTTCACAATCCAGAATAAATTTATTGAGTTTCAAAGATATACGTCATAATAATTACCATATTGAAACGACCAATGAAGGCAGTAAAGAGCATCTTCTTATTACTAAAATAGTATCGGGCCAGAAGCTCGTATTAGAAAAACTGCCTGCTCTATGTTCTGGATTGTATTATACAAAAATGAGAACAATTGAATCATATGTGATAATGCACCAGAAGTGCATTGACCCTAAAGTATTTATGACTTGGCATGATCGCCTTGGATATCCGAATTCTATAATGATGAGACGAATTATTGAAAATTCGCATGGGCATCCCTTAAAGAATCAAAAGATATTTCTACCCAATGAATCTCCGTGCTCTGCATGTTCTCAAGGTAAGTTAATTATTAGACCATCTCCCTCAAAAGTCATTGTTGAATCTCCATCCTTTTTACAAAGGATTCACGGAGATATATGTGGGCCTATTCATCCATCAAGTGGACCATTTAGATATTTTATGGTTCTAATTGATGCATCTAGTCGATGGTCACATGTTTGTCTTCTTTCCACTAGAAATGTTGCATTTGCTAGACTTCTTGCTCAGATAATTAAACTACGAGCACAATTTCCTAAGTATCCAATTAAGACCATTCGATTGGATAATGCAGGTGAATTTTCATCTCAACTTTTTGATGATTATTGCATGTCAATAGGAATAGATGTTGAACATCCTGTTGCCCATACACACACACAAAACGGTTTAGCTGAGTCTTTGATCAAAAGGCTTCAACTAATCACTAGACCTTTACTTATGAAATCAAGACTACCTATTTCTGTTTGGGGACATGCTATACTTCATGCAGCATCTCTAATTCGCATTAGACCATCTGCATATCATAAATATTCTCCATTACAGCTTGCATTTGGTCAACAACCAAATATTTCTCATCTTCGTACTTTTGGATGTGCTGTATATGTTCCAATTGCACCTCTACAACGTACAAAAATGGGCTCTCAACGTAGACCTGGGATATATGTTGGTTTTGATTCTCTATCCATTATTAGATATCTTGAACCCCTTACAGGGGATATGTTTAAAGCACGTTTTGAGGATTGTCATTTTGACGAATCAAATTTTCCGTTAATGGGTAAAGAAAAGTCGGTGCCTGAAGCACGACAAGATATTACTTGAGATAATAAGACCCTGTCTCATTTTGATCCTCCTACAAATGAATGTAAACGGGAAGTTCAAAAGATTATTCATTTGCAAAATGTTGCAAATCAGTTACCGGATGTATTTACTGACACTAAAGGTGTAGTAAAATCTTATATTCCTGCTGTTAATACTCCAGCAAGGATTGAAGTCCCTGAAGGACAAATTGTCAAAGCAGCAATAGGTGAATCTAAAATACGCCTGAAGCGTGGAAGACCTATTGGTGCAAAAGACAAAATTCCCAGAAGGAAAAGAATACAAAATGAATTTGGTATTCATGAAGAATACGTACCCACAATACAAGCCACAAATATAATTGGTGCTCCTAAAGAGCTTAAATCTTCTATTCCAGAACCTCCTGAAGAGGAAACTCTTGAAGAATATAAATCTCCTAGAAAGGGACCTCCTGAAGAGGTGTGTCACGAAATGTTTTTCCCTGAAGAAGAACAGGTACCTGAAAATAATGAGATCTCAATATATTTCATGAAAACTGGAGAAATTCTGGATAGAAATAAAACTGTTGTCGACAACATATTTTCATATAAAATGGCCCTTGATATTACCAGAAGTAATGAAAAAAGTGAGCCAAAAAGCGTTGAAGAATGTTGACGTAGAAATGATTGGCCAAAACGGAAAACAGCTATTGAAGCTGAATTAAATTCGCTAGCAAAACGAGAAGTATTTGGACCTGTTGTCCAAACACCAAAGGGTGTAATGCCTGTTGGATATAAGTGGGTATTTGTACGAAAACGTAATGAGAAAAATAAAATTGTGCGATACAAAGCACGGCTTGTCGCACAAGGTTTCCTGCAGAAACCCGGGATTGATTATGAAGAAACGTACTCTCCCATTATGGATGCAATTACATTTAGATTTTTGATTAGTCTGGTTGTTACAAAAGGATTAGAAATGCCGTTGATGGATGTGGTCACTGCATATTTATATGGATCCTTAGATCATGACATAAATATGAAAATCCCTGAAGGATATAAGATGCCTGAAGCATCTACAAGTACATTTAGAAATATGTACTTAATCAGACTACAAAGATCTTTATATGGGTTGAAACAATCCGGACGCATGTGGTATAATCGCTTAAGCGAATATCTATTGAAAGAAAGATTTGAGAATAATCTTATATGCCCATGTGTTTTTATTAAGAAATCAGAATCCGGATTTGTCATTATTGCGGTTTATGTTGATGATTTAAATATTGTGAGAACTCCTGAAGAGATCTCAAAAACCGCTATATATTTAAAAAATGAATTTGAAATGAAAGATCTTGACAAAACAAAACTTTGTCTCGGCCTGCAGCTTGAGCACTTGCCAAATGGAATTTTTATTCATCAGTCCATGTATACTGAGAAAGTCCTAAAGCATTTTATATGGACAAATCTCATCCCCTGAGTACTGCAATGATTGTTTGAACATTTGATGTGAAGAAAGATCCATTCTGTCCTTGTGATGAAGATGAAGAAATTCTTGGTCCTGAAGTACTATATCTCAGTGCAATTGGAGTTTTGATATATCTTACAAATTGCACTCGACCAGATATTACATTCTCAGTTAATCTGCTTGCAAGATATAGTTCTGCACCAACTCGAAGGCATTGGAATGGCATTAAACATGTCCTTCGTTACCTTCATGGTACGGTTGATATGAGATTATTTTATCAACGTGGTTCAAGTCCAGAATTGATTGGGTATGCAGATGCAGGTTATCTTTCAGACCCACACAGAGGTAGATCTCAAACTGGATATTTATTTACTTATGGAGATACTGCCATATCATGAAGATCTGTTAAGCAGACACTATCTGCTACTTCTTCAAATCACTCAGAAATTATTGCTATTCATGAAGCAAGTCGAGAATGTATTTGGTTGAGATCAGTTATTCAACATATCCAGGAAAAGTGTGGACTTCCCATGATCGATAATAGCCCAACAATCTTATATGAAGATAATACTGCTTGTATCACTCAAATCAGATGAGGATATATCAAAGGTGACAGAACCAAACATATTTCACCGAAATTCTTTTATACTCATGAACTTCAAGAAAAAGGTGAAATTGATGTCAAGCAGATACGATCTAGTGATAATCTGGCAGATTTATTCACAAAGACGTTACCAACTTCCACATTCAAGAAGATTGTGCATAATATTGGAATGAGAAGACTCAAAGATCTTTTGTTATGCACTTTTCAAGGAGAGTAAATGTGCTGATTGTACTCTTTTTTCTTCGCTGAGGTTTTGTCCCACTGGGTTTTCCTCTACAAGATTTTAATGAGGCAATCTTAAAGCACTTGTGGATACATAAGAAGACTGTACTCTTTTTCCTTCGCCATTAGTTTTTCTTCCCACTGGGTTTTTACTTGGCAAAGTTTTAACGAGACAGATTCCTTATTGGTGGTCATTCAAGGGAGAGTGTAATGAACGAATGAAATACAGCCGCCCCCCTGTCCCACCACTAAATTATGTGAATGACCCCACCACTATTATTTTAAATTCTGCATAGTGACTTATATAGTGACTTGCATAGTAACTTGCATAGTAATTTCAAAGCCTATAAATAGGGGCTTCAGTTGTAATGAAATTCATAAGAAAATATAGAGAGAGAAAGAAAGTTTCAGTTCTTAAGAGTTTTAGAGAGAATTTCTTATTTCTTTTTTGCAATAGTAGTTTCCTTTCTTTAAGTTTCATAACAATATATATATTTTAAATACGAATGATGAAAAACCGTTTCATTAATTTTCGCAGGCCGGATTTCAAATGCCTTTTCAATCACTTTCCAGTTTTTCAAATCAGAAATTTGAAGATGAAAAACCGTTACGTTAATATGCAAAACCGCTTTCATTAATATCCATCAATGATTTTTAAAAAATATGCAAGAGATGCCTTTTCGCATCAAGATGTATTATTTTTCAATGATTTCAAGCAAGGAGATGGTGGAATGCAATTGGGATGCATCTCATCATTTTGTAACTCACCCTTTTTCACTTTTTAAACTTCTATAATTGATATAAAAATATCATAAAAAATATTAAAAAATAAAATAAAAAATTTAAAAAACATAATAAAAAATATAATAAAATAATAAAATGAAGAAAATATAATAAAAAATAAAATGAAGATGAAGATGAATTTTTAAAAGAAATTCGGTCTCACTCAGCCCCTGACGCCGCCGGCAGCGGTGGGCGACACCGCCCACCCCATTGGAACCAAAGGGAGCCGGAGACCTCACCCCTGCGACGGCGAGTCCCGGCAACCTCCAGTATGCTCCCGGCAGTCTTAAATCTGTTTCAGACTCGTATCCCTCTAATCTCGATGGGGTAGGCGGTGTCGTCCATCGCCGCCAGAAACGGTGGGAGTTGCAACGGTGGGGGGTTCAGTTAGACCGAACTCCCAACTTTTCTTTTCAAACAAAGATGAAGCGATTTGAAAATTTCAATCACGCAGAAAACTTCGTATATACAGACCTTCGTCTCTCTGATTATAAACATGAAAATAATCTTAAAACCTCTGCAAGAAAATGCGTAAAATTTTTTATTTTTATCAAAAACTGGACAGATTTAAAAAAATTTTAAATTTTTTTTATTTTCATATGATTCAAACGAAAATGTGAGAAATCTTAAGATCTGAATTTCAACAAAATTAACAATTCACATATATAAATAAATTTAGATATACAAACAAGATTTCACCAACAAACAATACACATAATAATCAAAAATCATACTAAACAACATGGCACAAGAGATTACTCTGATATCACTATTGTAAGAATTTGGGAGAATATTCTATAATAAAAGAATCATTAGAACACTAACCTCTGGCCATTGTTGATCAAGTATGCGTAGGAACCGATTGCTTCTTGATTGTGAACCTTCACAGATTTTTTTAGGGAGAGTATTTGGTAGGGATTTTCAGTCTATCTATCTTTGCGTTGATGGATGTGACTGATAGAGAATCACATGTCCTATTTATAGATAAATCAAGACTCTTTTCTACTAAGAGTTGTTTCCTTCCATTAAGAAATGTGACTTTTGACTTTTAAATGAGTAATATCTTTATTTATAATTATCCAGAGTTTTAATATAAATATAAAACTATTAAAATAAATAAATATATATAATATATATTAAAAAAGTATAACACGTAAGCCACCCTTAAGTCTCAACACTCTTGGTATGCCATTAAATTATAAGTTCACAAATTAAATATAATAAATAGTTTTCAATCATTTAATATTATTTTATGTGATGATGAGATCTAGATAATGATAAAAGGAATTACGATCGAGTAGTATTACTCTATTTACAAGCTGGTATGTAAAGCATACCATCCACATCTTTTTTACATGGTGATATTTGATTTCGAAATATAAAATTCAAATTTAAAAAACTTTCTATCAAATCAAATTATATTATATAAGCAATTTGTTAGGTATGTTATCTACACCGATTTAGACAGTTTTGTAGATAATAACAGACAACGCAGAGAAAAAAAAATAAAAGAGTCAAGTGTTAGCTTTAAAAGAAACCTGTTGTTCAAAGTTGTGTAGCTCATATCATCAATTTTTTGCTTATATTATCAAAAGTAAGAAAAGAATTTATGATGTCTATAGTGTAGAAAAACTTTAAAATATATATATATATATATATATATATATATTGTACAGCAAAAATGCAAGAGCAACCTTGAGGATTGAGGAAGCTGTCTTCTTCTGGTGGTTGAATACCTTTTGGGACACAAATTCAAAGGAAATTAGACACAAATTCACGTGTTAAACTAGGTTGTATGGCAATTGGTTAACATTTTTTTAAAGTTAAAGATGAGTTTTCCTTGACAACTAATAAGAATTGGCAGCCAGCTCAGTCGGGTTTCAATTGCTACAACATGTTGGACATTGTGATCCCAAGAAAAGGTCATTTTTCTACTCATGTATTCATGTCACATGTGAGATTAGTATGTCTCCTAATTGCCATATAAAATCCCAAATCTTAAGAAGAAAAATCCTCAAGTGGAAAGATGCGAAAATAAAAGAAACATTATATATGTAAGCCCTTTTTTAATACATCCACACACCGTTTGAGTTGATAGATAGTTTGCAATTTGGAGTGAAGTCCAGCTAGCTTTTTTTAGAAGTTATTCTATTTGCAAGCTGGTACATAGAACACACCATCAACATCATTTATTTATTTATTTTATGGATAATATTTTATTGCTAAAAAAAACTTACAAAGATTCTTGTAAAATAATAGAGTAAATACACTCTAGAATATCTTCGATGTCAATTAAATGATGTTGGAAATTAAGAGCATCCCTCCCTAGGTTGTGAGTTGCATTATTTAATTTTATATTCCATACTACTATTTTATTTTTAATCCAATAAGTATGATATGACACATTTATCATTATTGAATGATCATTTATTACATATTTTTTAAATATATAATGGTGAAAAATGTATATCTTACTTAATAGGATATAAATAGGATGGGAATGTGGTGTATAACATTACTCGTGTTGAATAGTCCATTGTGCATGAAAGTTGAGAATAAGATTTGTATTTTTAAATTAAAGTCAAGCTGAACTCCAATCCTTCACCTCCTTATTAAGAGGATTAACCACTTGCAATGCATCTTCCTCAAGAATAAAATGCATAATTCCCATATCTTTTCAAAATTGAGTATCCATCTTCATTGCATTAGCTTTAGCAATTAGAGGCTCCTACGTTGAGTGCCCATGTGGCTTGAAGGGAGCCTAAGGCTTGGCCTTCTACATTCCTAATGATGACTCCAATCTCAATCTTACCTCTGAGTTTATCAATGGTTATATCCTAGTTCATCTTGATAAACCATGCCTCTATTGATTGCTGTGAAAAGTTGTAATTTATCTTTGGCTCTTTGTATCATCCATATTACTTAAATGATCAGATTTGATTTATAAGATTCAAATCTTATAATTTATTTTTTAAATCAAATTATGACATGTAAGCATTTTGCTAGGTATTTATCCACACTGACTTCTAATTAAATTTATTCTTTTTTTCCCCATTTTATTAGAGGCTCGATTTGCAAAATATAAATGCTATTGAATAAAAGAAGCGAGCTTACCAAAGAAGGGGAGAGAATAAGATAAGCTTTCATGTCCTTGGCTACCCGCTCCATTTTTTCCCAAAATATTGGTTTGTCCCTTACTGCCATGAAACTTACTATTCCCTTGCTTCTCTCGGAAACATACTTATAAATAATTATTAATATAAAATATGAGATATTTTTATCCATGTGTTTTTAATAATGAGTAGATTGTAAATAAAATTAAATATATTGATATTTGAAACTCAAGCTAGGCCCAGCCCATGAAAAAACTTCACCGAAAGAAAGGTATAAGGGGAGAAACGATCTTCGAATGATGGGCCTTCACTTTGAACTCTTTCTTGCTGCATCTGATGATTTACAAACCCAAATTATTGAGTAATAAGACAAGAACTTTTCACAAGTTGTTGGGAGATATACACTTAAAAACTTAAAACATACATACTCGCATATTCCATTCAATTGAAATGTAGTTGTTTTTCGAGTCTCTTGTATGTTAATTTTCAGGCAAGTTGAGGTATAAATCGAGATAAATTTCAATCCTTCGAGTATCTGTGATTAACTCACTGTCAGAATAATTCTATTCCTAATCAGCATTAGTCTATGACTCGATATTATGGTTAAAAAATATAAGCTAGGAGAATGATGACAACCACATAAATAAATATTGCATGTTCAATTCATCCTCATCATTCTAAGCCGCCTTAATTCAAAAGTGCACTCTTAAGTTTTTTGTCTTAGTATTTTAATGGAAAATCCTATGTTGCCCTCCCAAATATACGGCTCAAAGTTACTGCTAATATATTTGTGTTCGTGTTTTTTAATATTTAAAACAACACAAATGCACTAGCTATAACTTTGAGCGGTACGTTTGAAAGGACAGAGTAGCATTTTAGTTGCCAGTTAATTACATTTATCTACACAAAGCCATATCCTTTATTTTTTTATGTCGGAGAACCTCTTCAAGGCAAGGCCCTTCAGACCACTCTGCAGAGTAAACTCCGGTCATGTATCCTTTAATTCTTTCACCCCATATCGATAAAAGATTCAACGTATAAATCATGTGCATCGAAAGAAAACCTAGAATGTATAACAACAGTTCATTATGATTAGATTATATTACATTTGAAAGCTAAATATAAAAGCATATGATACAATCCGATCTTAAGGGTCCATAGGCAAACCAGTGTAAAAATTGCATTAGGTGGCCTTAATCACTTCATATATCTGAGTCCAAACATTGCAGCATTTTTTAAACATGTGCAACAATAATGCAATAGATTTTGAAAATGAAGAAGCTAAAAAGCAATGGAAAGCTTCAATTGTGTGAACAAACGTGAAATGTGCGACACAAACAATGATATGAATTAACGAAGCTGATTGACGATAAAGAAAAGAATGGAAAGATCATTGGCCAATAAGTAAAGAGAAATAATTGTACAGCATGGAAAAGAAAAGAATAAATAGTGTATTTTTTTTAGTCCAATTGTGCAGTTTAGCAAGTGAAAAGATCATTGGCCAATAAGTAAAGAGAAATACTTCAGCTACAAAGATATTACACAACAAAAAATCCACAAACTGACTTGGCACGATTTAATACGTCAAATCATAAAATTATTTTTAATATAAAGTAGATCTAACGCATCGAGTAAAGCTTTGTCAGTTTGTGGGTTTATTTTTATGTAATCTCTTTGTGTTTGTAGTAGTTCTCATAAGTAAATGAAACAAACACATGTATTTCATTTCTGAAACTGCTGATAGTCTTTACATAAAGCTCAAGTTTGTTAATTATACATGAAATCCAGATCAAGCAGTCTCTGGGACTAGCTGATATCAATTTTTGCACTACTCATGGGAAAAACAACAGCAGCAGATTGCTACCTCAAAAATGGTTGCTGAACAGGATCTGGATCAAACAAATCATATATGATTTCTATCATTTAGCGATTTCAAGAAACATACCGAACCAAACAGCTTAGACGCTGAACACTGGGTCCATGAAGCACGCAAGCATAGCTATACTTGGAGAAAAAAGGAGCCTATCTGTTTTGATTCCTCTACTAATCAAACGGTGGGAAAGAACCAGCTATCGTTTTCCAAATCTCAAGCACTTGTTGTGTCTGTCTTCCGTAAAGCTTGAGTTAGATGTGAGTTGCTTGGTCGGTCTTGTGAGTGAGAGTTTCTCCATTGCATTTACAAACTTGCGCAAGTGCTTAATATACTCGGGATAAGTTTCGAGGTTGCAATGCCCCCCACCCTTGACCCATAAGGGATCATATTTTTCCTTGGAAAGTTCCCATAATCGCTTTCCATGGGACCAATCAACAATGTCATCATTTGTTCCCTGCAGATGATCCATCATAGGAGACACCATTCGCCCATACCAATAGCAGTCAGTATAAATCAAATTAGAACCATACATTAAATCAATTTGTAATGGGAAAGACAGAAACCTATTGTAGGAAGTAAGGTCATGGGTAGAGAATACCATAGGGATGACATAATAGGGTTCTAAGGACAAAGAAGAAGAAAATTGATATTCCTTATGAATGAAGCAGAAGCAATTCAGTTTACCGTTTTGATCAGATTTGCTTCAGTTTATCGTAACATAGGCTGGCTATATGGTTTTACTCATTTCATCAGCATAACACAAGAAAAAAAAAAACAACTGGAAACCGAAAAAAAAACAAGAAAAGCCAACACAAGTCCAAGTTCTAGATAATTTGGCAACAGCCACGTCCTTAAAATCTGATAGAATTATAGACTAACTTCCTATCACAAAGAGATTGATGACCATTTCTACTTCTTGTATTTCCTCCTCTCATTAATTGATTGGCATCAGATGTATCACCTTAAGGCTTAAGGTCATCAACTTCCAACAAGAACTCCCTGAATGTTTACAATTCATGCAAAATAATATTGCCCTTCACTCCCTCTAAAAGTTCTGCATTGTCAGTTTCAACTCTTGGAAATACACTTTGGTTTCCTCTCATCTTTGTCAAGATGAGAAGTCCAATCAAATGAAAAAAATTCTGTCAATGATTTCTTTGCATTTTCCTGTATCTAGAGGGATAACTTGAAAATTTTCAACCCCATTTTTTTGGTTTGAAAGAAATAGATCTACCAGATATTTTTTTTCTTATTGGAGATTCCAAATCTTAAAAGACTCCGCCTTTATTGCCACAAGTTCAGAGACTCCTGAAACTTGGGAATTAATTCTATTCTTCTGTTCCATTGTATTAGAAATAAATACATTTTGATAACAGAAGATTCAATAGAACCTATTCCATTGTATTAGAAACAAATATATTTGGATAATTCAACAGAACAGAAGGTGATTAAACATATTATTATGACTATACAAACAGTGAATTTATGAAAGCGGAGGAAAAGAGATGAAGAAGAGGGAAAAAAAATCAAGGATTCAAAATTTAAACATAGTTAATGACCGAATGGACAATATATAATGGTGCTTAGGGTTTTCTTAGTGATGCCATCCAATGGAATTGTCAGTAAATTACTTGGCATGGTACAAAGCATGCAGTTTATGAAAGATCGTTTACAGAACCAAAACATCTGAGGAGTAAAATGAAACTAAGAAATGCCATCGAATCATATCTTGGCAGTAACAGGTAGTAAGCACTAAGCACTAGACTTTTAACCTAAGATTTTAGGAAAAATTAGTTGGTATAATCTGCACTAAGAAAATAGATCAGAACTAGAAGATAAAGTTCTGTGGGTATATTAACAAATGGAGAATTTGACAGACTAATTAAAGTTTTGGCAAGAAAGAAAAGAACTTACATGTATAACTAAAACTGGACAGCTGACATTCCGTATTTTGTCTATATTCTGAAAAAAATGAAGGAGGCTTCATCAATACAAGACCAAATAATAAAGCTCATACACAAGTAAAAAAAAAAAAAGAGATCCAAAGATTACTTTAATCAAACTTACTTTAAAAATGTCAAACCAAAATGTCATCTTGACTGGATATAACACCCGTATGCCCGAAAGAATGGCGCTATGAAGTACAACACCTCTCAACTTCTGTAACCGAGAAGCCAAGTGTACCGTTGGTCCACTTCCAACAGATTGGCCATACAAAATCAAATCCTCTTGCTTAATTCCATATTCGCTCTTCAAACAATTGTACACAGCGTCTATGTCATAATAAGTGTTGAACTCAGAAGGCTACCACAATTGCAGAGACAACACTTAGCAGGTATACATATAGATGAATAATCTAGAGAGATTCTAGAGATATTATTCATTGGTAATTAACTCAAACTCTGCACTAGATTTTCGAGGCAAAAGAAAACAGTAATTGCAAACTGTCTTACCTTACCGGTCGATGCTCCATATCCTGAATAATCATAGCTGCAATATGATAATGGATACCAAGTAATTAATTAAGGAAAGGTTCTTCCTACTGCTTTCAATGAACAAATTAATACAACCAGGCGCCAAAAAAAGTTGACTAATCGCATCCCAGAACATCTTCTCCATATGCAACCAGTCAATAGAAAATAAATAACAACAGACTTCTCCATTTTCAAAAGACCAGAACCATACACGCTCTATTCTCCATTTCTTAATAGGCCTCTTCTTAAAACTTCAATCAGAATAGTAATATTATACGGCTTCTCAATCAATAAAACTCATGCATCAAATAGTTCCCTATATGCAAGGACAGAGAAGCAACGGGGGGGAAGATTAAAAAAAAAACCATAAACATGAAAAAGGAGAACATTTTGGAAGCTTAGATGGGGAAAAAGAAAGAAAGAAAGCAGTGAAGAAAAAGTTGGCAGATCAAAACCAGAAAATAGGTTTCTAAGCAATTACACAAGCAAAACAGCAAAATAAAAAACTCATTTTTCTATGCGACGCTATCAGAAGCAAGGGATTTAAAAACCCCTAATACAACGATTGATAGACTTTACAAACTGGGAATTGAATCAATTAATCATCAAAAATGAAAATTAAGTTACTCCAATAATCCAACCCCCAGAAGAAAAATAAAAAAGCACCCAACAGAGCATAGAAGAGAACAAAGACCACCCATTACGGCTATGACAAACCAACCAACCCGCCAAAACCCAAAAGTACCTCATGATATTGACACGCAGGTGAGCCCTAAGCTCAATAAATAGCTCGTGCATTTGACCCAAGTCAGCAGCGTTGCCATGCGAGTACAGCAGCGTGAACCGCGCAAAAGGGTGCCTCCAAAGCATGGCAACGATCGTGTTCCCGCCCTTGGTGTCCAGCAAATGGACGTCCACATTCTTGTCCGCCGTCACCCCGGGGAAAACTAGCCTCCCATCCTCTTCCCTGTATATGTCATACGTTGGCGGGTCTGGTGGAAAGAAAGCGAATTTGGCAGCCACGCTCGACGTAACATTGCCCATTTAACACGTACCCAGTTCAGAAATGGAGGTCAGCAACACAACCCCGTTATTATTTTAGCATATGGGATTGAGGCTTTCTCTTGGGTTTTCAGGAAAATAAACAAAAATTGTTTCTTTTTCGTGTTTCCGGTTTTTGTGATTTTTTTTCTTTTACTGGGGATGATGAAACTAACTGGGGGGTTGACAGAGAATAGATCCGATCTAAGCGGGTGAGCTGGAACTGGTGCTATCTAGAGAGGAACAAAGACCTTGAAAAAAAAAAGAAAGAAAAAAAATAAACCAATGAAAGAATTGGCTATGTTTTTGAGGAACATAGAAAGTTGGAAACCATACGGGAGTTCTTGGTGATGATGATGATCTGTGCAACTCTGTTTTTGTGATTTTGAGGAAGTTACAGAATGACTGTTTTAACCTTCGTTAGATGCTTCAATTTGTTGGAAAATGGTTCTATCATCTATGGGTGTGTCCAAAAGCTTGGGGCCATTGCATTATATGATAATGCATATGAAGTGGGATTTGTCAAAATTTGTGTGTCCTTTTGTGCTAAGATTGGTGTATCCCTTAGTCTATACTCTATATGTCCTAGTTCTTTTCAAAGTTACACAAAGGTTATTTCCTTCACATAACTATAATTGAGATTTTGAATATTCCCATTGCCATGTTTTTTATTTTTTTCATTGATAGTAACCCCTAAACAACTATTGTACAAATCAATTATGTTGTGATATGATATATTTTGCATTCCTTTCAATTCTTCATCATTTGAAGATACAACTATAACTTGATATTGACATAAAAATTGTTTATGAAAATACCTCACAAGAAGTTTTTTTTAATTATAGAAGATTTTGAATTTAACATTTCTTGAAAAACTTGAGAGTTGTATGAAGAGGATGCCCCTATTATCCTAAACAGGGGTGCTTAACTTAACTGCACCAAAACCGTTAGAGGGTTGTGATGAATGCAGAAAGGGAAAAATCACAAGATGAAGAGCTGAACGGCTATGATTTGGTCAAAGACTAAGGGGATCTTCAGAGAGGCAGGGGAAAAGAGAAGTTGGCAGATTGAGCGGTCAAAAATGTCAGAGTCAGAGAGTCAGACATTCCTCATTTTGCTTTGCTCAGCCAATGTTTTTTTACTCGTGGACGACGGTTTGGGGGGTTTTCCTGCTTTGGAGGTTGAGTCAATCCATGACTGTCCTTATTCTTCTACTTTGACCATCCAAAATAACCCATTTTATCTTAGTTTGGAGATTTCTGTTCCTATTTTAAGCACATTTTGGTTGCAGCGTTATCTTCAAGGATAATAAAGGGTGGCACAGAACTGTTTTAACTGTATGGATAATTAATTAGTTTATAGCTGCAAACACTTTATTTAATGGATGAAATTATTATTATTCTTAGTTTTAATTTGGACTCAGTTAGTGAAAATACATTTGATTGAATTCCAACTGAAGAGGGTCACAGAATTAAGGACTCATGTCATTTTTCAGCTTCTAATGAAAAATTAGAACAAAAACAGAGCCTGATAGTTAGTGAAAACACAAAATCTGCAGACACTTCAAGAAAGTAAATATCCTCAATTTTGTCAAATAGTAATGCTTATATAATTGTAGAATGCGTAAATACCGTACAATCATTTTAAAAAAGAATAGGATTCACTATTAGAAAATTAATTTTTTTTAACGTGAATCTCGTATTTATTTATTTTTTTAAAAATGATTGTGCAGTATTTGTAAACTTACGACTGCAAGAATTATTTCTCAGATGAAGTTGACATTACAATTGCAATGTTATGTTGCAGTCCTACACTTCAAGATAGTAAATATCCTCCATTTTGTCGGAATAAGTTCACCTTATAATTGCATGTTATAAATGTGTATAAAGCTTCTTTTATATGAAATAAATGTGTGGTGAGGAAATTTTTGGCTCTGGATATGGAAATTGGAGTAGGTAAAGAAATTAAATTCACTACCCTTATAAGAGTAGGGGACCTCTGGGGGCTTTAAAATCAGGGGACATTTAAAACTCTGAATGGAATAAAAATAGTAAATATTCTCCATTTTTCAGATGACATGTTGCATCAGCAATAATAGTATCAGTCAGACAAATAAATATTTAATATAAGTCTTAATTTATGGGATAGTTGGTTTGAATCTGACTCTGTAATTTATGAAAAAAGTTTTTGTAAAGCTTTTCAAGTTCACAAATTCTTTCAAAAATTTTAATTTTTTTTATTATAAAATAGATATGATGTAACACATCATGTCATATTAATTTATAAATTATATTTATATTTTGTTTATTTTATAAACTTAGTATTTCTAAATAATTAAATCAGACTTTGCTGTATAAAAAAATATAATACAAGCAAGTAGTAAAGTTTAGTCCAAAGAAAATAATGGGTCAAAAAGCCCATAGACTGCTTAGAAGTTGGTGCACTAACCAAGAGAAAGCAAAATAGAAAAAGGCAAGTCTAAATTAATATTTAAAGACAAATCCAATTTGTGATGTTATGTCTGTCATGTCCCTCAAATATAACTTTCCCATATTTTAATCATATACATTTAAATTATTAGAGTAGTTAATTGAAATGAATGTTCTAAGCAGAGATGATTTGAAACATTAGTCTTCAAGCACTGGAAACACTACAAAACTGCTTTAGAATGCTAACAAAATTTAAAACAAATCTGCCCATCATACTGATAACATATGATTACTGATTTACAGAGATTACCCATTATTTAAAGATAAATCATTGAAGAAATCTAGGAAATGGAACATCACTTTTTCAGGTGAATATTCCCTTTTCATGGCAGATATTGAATAATATTATGAGATGGGAAAAAAGAAGGCTGAATTGCTGTAAGGAAAAAGATGGATATGTGAGCATCAAATCACCAAAAGAAGGGTCAACCTTCAGCACTATATCTTACCTGTAAAGGAGATAGAACCCATAAATGCCATTTTTTGACCCAATCTGATCCAAACCCATGTGCACAGCAACTTAAAGTGTTTCAGGAAAAGCATTATGCGAACTATGAACCTTAGGTTGTCAAGATAATGTTGGATTAGATGGGACATTGAATGTGTGACACATTGTTGCACATTCAAGCAATTACTTTAAGATTACTCTTTAAAGTTCTATTAGTTAATATTGCATTTTTTTCAAGTTAGCAAACCACTCCCAACTGCTCATATTCTTATATTTTCAAGCAGCTACTAGATTTCACTCAGATTAATGCTTAACTACTAGCATTCAGATTCCATGTGTTTAAAAAAATTACCAACTATTAGACAAAAAATAAAAGTACAAAGTGTACCATTGCATGCTATTCTAAGATCTCTACATCACACATTGCTTTACGTGACATAATTTAATTTAGTAGATAAATCTTAAGATTTTGATTTATAAAATTTGAATCTTATAAATGAAATATTATCATTTAAGTGATGTGAATATGTTTTATGCACCGAATTGAAAATAGAATAACTTGGAGTACAAATCTTGATAAAAAAAAAAAGGGGGGGGGGGGGGGGGTGCAAGCAAAAACAAGGTACGACAACTACACGATCATCTTGAATGGAGTACTCCATTCAACACATATTGTTATATTCTTAACTGTTTGATCCGGTGAGACTGAAACTAGAATACAATCATGGACAAAGCTAACTGCCAAGTTTAAACAAAACGTGCTCTTCTTCTACCGTAGTCTTATTATCTCCGAAACTGAAAACCAAAGTTTCTGCGATTGTTATCCAAAGTTGCATCCGAAATTCCAACTAAAGTGAAGGCTCGCTTTGAGCCACTAGACTCTGGTGGAGGGATGTCATTATTCATTAAGCCTTTCTCATCAGTTCCTTGTTCATTGATCAATCTTTCGACCCTTAAAACAATGGCCCGCATTCAGGTATCGAATGTTGTCATCCCCAACTGCCATCATTTTCCGAAGACCTTTTTTATATGCTAGCTCTTTATGCATGTGGCCGAACACGACCAGTGAGATAAGGCTAGCTTGTGCTACATCTGCAACAAAAGGTAAAAGAAGTTAAAGATGATCAATTTCATCTTAAAATACATGGGCAAACTGCTGCATGCTATACAAAGAACTTCATTTTGCTCTTTTCCATAATCGGCCTCAGTATGTTGACAAGGTCACCGATCGAGTAAAGCAAGCCAACAGGCACAGCAGGATAATTACGGAAAATCTTAATCACCTTTTAATATTATAACCTCGAAAGCAGCTGGCCTTCACAATTATAACCCTGTGAGCAAATGTTGTGACCAGTGATGAAGTTGAATGTTATGTGTTAGAAAGGTAAACCTCAAAGGAGTTCACAAGATATGACTTGTATAAGTGAAATGAATGAGATGCCATGAATGCCTAGAGGTATCTATGTTTACAGTTATGAATGTTATGTTGAGTTTGTGATTTATTTTTGTGTCGGCCCGATTCAATGATCCAACTTAACAAGATTCATTACGAATTTTTAATAGATTTTGAATGAGCTAGATAGAGAGTTTGTTCGATGTTCACTTTAGCAAAACTCAAGCAAAGAGGTCTTTTGACACTCCCTCAACGTGTGACTCGAGTGAATGTTAAATAGAGAGTTGCCTTGATATCTCGCTCAAGCGAGTAACGCAATAATTGAAAAATTAGGACTTCTATCGTACAACCCCATATATATGTTTGTTATCAACAATTTGGCTTCTAAGCAATATAATTTCGCCTTAAATTGTACTTTGATATTCTTTTAAGAGAATAAAACCCTTTGAAATAAGCATGTCAAATCACGTTAATCTATATTATCGAGTAATTGATTTATTGTTTTACTTTATTGTTCTTGCATCGTTTTTCACAACATGTTGGGAGAAATTATGCAAGTAAATAATTGAAGGAGGTTTAAGCAAGGAATCAATTGAAGGTTAAAGCAGTGCGGAAAAGAAGACAATGAGTCAGAATGTTTGTATTATGCAAGTTTTAAGGTTAAGTTGCATATGCACTTGAAAAAAAAGGAAGTGACGTAAAGCTATGCATGAATGTAGGGTGCCATGATCCATCTGAAGTATTATGTCACTTCCTACATGACTCTAGGTGTATGTAAGATGGGCTGCAAATGCTGAAGTATTAATATTTAATACTTTGGAGTATTAATTCTTTGAAGTAAATGTATGTAATGACCTTTATTTGGCAACCCATTTTTAAGCATCTCTATATTTTATGCTTAATGTCATGAATGATTTTTTGTGAACTAAAGTAATGAATGAAAAGGAAATGGATGAGAAATTCTACTTATTATCTCCTACACCAAACATCAATACATGATTTGTCATTTTTGTCTTTCTATTTAAACGCACATATTGATGTTTAAACATGTGTGTTTAAATAGAAGGTTGAAAATGTCTAGAGCCTATGGCATAACACCCAAGTCTCCAAAATAGGTCTTGGATTCGACCCTCTCCAATGTATCAAAAAATAGAATGATGAAAAAAAACAAATCACAAGTTGGTGGTGTATGATGTAGAAATGATAAACAACGATTCTCATTTTTTACTTTTGTAATAGGAAAAAACTTCAAATAAGATGTGTGTAATTGTGTTTTTAAGCCTCTCATTTTCTCTCCCCGCAGCACCGGCATCTCTTTCTCTCTCTTCTCCCTTTCTCTCTTCCCCCGGCTCTCCAAATCATGGAACCAGTTCCGAGGCCAAGGACAACAAAATACGCAAAAAGGTAATTCGTCGTTTTTCAGTCTACGTTGGACCTCAAAGACAAATTCGTGGTAAAGACAGTTTGACAATCATCCATTGTTCGTGATGCTGCTGCATGACGCTGAATTGAAAATTTGGGCAGCCTCTTGGCAATTACATTGACCTTAGTAAACCGTAGTCAATAGTGTAAAAAAGACGTCAGTTCACATGGTAAACAAGGATATATTCTTTTGGAAAGCAAATGGACGAGATAATCTTATCAACAATAAACATCCAATATTGGACTGATCAAAATATATATCCCAAGTGTGCGTAACGCGTCCTCTTGGCTTAGCTTTACAAAACTAGCTGTAAAAAAATAAAAAGAAAAAGAAAAAGAAAAAACACATCACAAAACTTAAATCGCCAAAACTGAAATGGCAAAACTCTCGTGCTAAGCCAGCACTCCTTTGGCAGGCCCGCACTTTTTTCTTTTTTCTTTTTCTTTTTCCAAAAGAACATGACTATCTTCATATCACAAAGACTCTGGACTTGTTGAGGGCCTAATTCTTGCTGGCATTCCTCTAGGCTCCTCTAGTCCATCCTGAATCCAATAAGCTGAAGACTTCCGGGGTGTGATTGACATTTTGCTCACATCGAGATCAAACTCTTGCTCACCAACGTCTTCATCACTCATGCCTTCGGCTTCATCACCCGGATGTCTGACCATTGACCAATACACGAAGTATGGTCGGATGAATCTTCAGATAATCAGGAAACTAGGTTAGTTCAGTAGACCGTTCACAAGCACATTAGTAAATGTCAAATTTCCCACAAGAAGAGTAGTCAACACAAAGTTGGTGATGCTTGAATTTGCAACCAATGCTATTCATTCTAGAAAAAAATAAAAACAGAGTTGATCCCAGCGCTGATAATGCATACCTGTCACTTTTTCTCAGCAAACATGGGTCAAATGGAAAGAACATGTCGAGCCTTTCGATCCCACCGAAAGCCTTTGAATGTTCAGACTCTAGTGAGTCGCTAAAAACAAATTCCTCGGATGAAGAGAATAAATTGGCTGCTTCTGCTTGTTGGCAAAACTCATCAACAATAGAAGGCAGACATACCTGGCAGAAATGCAGCTGAAATAAGCCACTGTACATTCCTCTTTCTTATAAAAGAAGCTTTATTAATGACTAAAAACGCACCAACCACTTCAAACAAAAAAACACACCAACCAAAATACACAAGCAAAATTGAAAAGGGGAAAAAAAAATACAACTTTCACCCTACCACCAATAGACATTTTAAACATTAAACCCCAAAGTACAAAGGCTAACACATTGCAATTCCAAACTCCTATAAAAGTTTCAATATAACCTCTATTAAGATCTGATAGTCCAGATTTTTTTCATTCAATTCTGCGTCAAATTGGACAATAGTGCTATTTGTCAATTTGTTGTAGTCGGATGGTACATTGAACACAAATATTTCACCTATTAGAATGATAATAAGTGCATTTTCACCCTTAAAAAATGGAGAAGATTGAAGAGCAAGGATCAAACAAGGCACACAAATTATAGATATGTATGAATCCTTCTCAGCATCAAAGGAAACATAACTAGGACACATCAAAATTGTAATTGAAAATACCGATTAATCTTTTTAAGAGTAGTTGGCCGTCCCAAAACATCTCCTCACCTTCAATGGGCTCAATGCATGCTTCAAGATCGGCTCTATAAAGAGCAGATGAGACTTGAACAAAGCAACATCCATCATTGATTTCATTCGGAAGCAAAGCACATACATGATGGCCTGTGGACCAAAAACAAAAGTCATCAATTTGCTAATAGTCAAAAGCAGTACATCAGCTTCCTGCCCAATTGGAGAATAATTGTAAAACATGTATTGTTTAGTAAACAAGCAACAATAAGCTAAAGAAATGAGGACATTGTCGGGTCACCCCCAATATATATATATATATACTTCTTTTAAAAAAATTCAGAAACCTCCAATAAAAATGTTAAATATTTAAAATATATCTTGTGCTTCATTTCACCAGATATTATCCATATATAAGATGGCATGAAAACTTTGCAGTGGATGCAATGAAATGGTTGAAACCACATATTATGCAGCTAATAACGATCATTTAGTATTACCTCGATTTCCTAAATTCCAGTACTCAAAAAGTGTTGGAAGATAATATTTGATATACAATTGACAAATCACAATTCCAGAATGGAAATTTGTTTGGTATGATACTCTATCCAAATTCTTTCCTGTCAATAATGAAAGGTCTAAAAAACTTAAGTTTACAATCCAAATATTGCCAAAGCATAATATACCTGGCATGAAGAGTAGAAAAGTCTATGGGATACTGGGTTTATCTCACCACCTTCTGTTTTGCAATATTCCAAGCACCAATCTACTAACCTGAAAACTCAATCACAAGGTAACAAATTAATCTTTAGTTGTTGCAACATCAATATAGATCATATTCTAAGAAAATATCATGTCTCAACCTTTTCAACATGATAGCGACAAAAGGGGATGACAGAAAATTTGCACACGATAAAAAGCTAGCAAGATAAGCAACAGCACTCATCCTGCACAGCACAAGGGAAAAAAAGGTCAGAAACATAGATTATGCTTTGATGTTCCTCTAACACCTGAACCCACAATACAAAACTTGAGGGAACTAAACAGTGACCATAAATGTAGAGAGAGAACAGAATCTAGTATAGGGGAAAGGGAGCTGCAAGAACTTAAAACCCTTGACGTCTACTAATCACCACTCTCATACTAAATCTAAAGTAATACAATTTGCCCCTTAAACCCTTGACATCATCATGAGGCCATTCAATTGTAGGTGCAACAGCCAAGTCCTACACTTCTGGCTAAGATTGCCTCTAATCCTATATGTAACGATGCAAGTAAAGCCCAAGTCAAATCTTAGTTTATATTCCACAAGAACTTATCACTACCAAACGATGTGAGATTTCATTCACCACCTTCTCATCTATATCCAGGGTATGTTACAATCCACGTTAGTGTAAAATCCAACTAATTGATCCTCATCCAAAGGCCATTACACAAATCAAGTCTTATGAGAAGCCCTTGAGATATAAATTAACATGAAAAGATAATTTAAATTTCACACTAAATTTTCCATACAACCACCATAAAGTTAAACAAGTTCAATCTCACAATTCAATGACGCCTTCCTTAACAAAGTGGCAAAACCAAACATTTACCTCAAGAGTTGTAACAATACAAGTACAGATAAAAACCGCACACAAAAAAAAAAAGATGAAAGAATCATGTCTTAGAAGTATAAAAAGAACAATTTGAAAAAATAGAAGTTTGGACCAACTATAAGTACAGAGACCACAAACCATAACCAAAAACAGAAGCATAAAAACCAATAAACCAATTTTCTTTTAATTGGAAATATGTTAATATTACCGGAATGGCATCGGGTAGTCTTTGCTAGCAAAAATATCTGCAAGCAATGTGGCAAATCTCACACCGCTGTTTTCAGGATCTAGAGCACAAGCATAGAACATCACAAACTGCAATACAAATAATAAAAAGCAATGGGTTTTAATGCCAGCATTACCAAAATGAAGCTACCATGCAATTTATATCAGCTGAATAAGATAAACAGAGCAATCAACCAGAAAAATGTATATTTACCTGAGCAAATTTTGACTTGTATGTAGTCAGAACTGTAATTCGGAATGAGTCTAAAAGAGGTTCAAAGACCTAATCATCACATTTAAAAATATGATAATATTAAGAATGAGACAAGGATAACAACAGCTCAAGTGCAGAGAAAAATTGAACATCCAAATGTACCTCACTCAAACGACCATTGGCTTTACATGATTCGAGATGCTCAAAAGTTAGAGCCATCAAGCTATCCAATTTTTCAGCAATTAAGTTTCCTCCTAAACTCTTCCTACTTAATTCTCTTGGAAGCTGCAAAATTAATTTCATATTATTTTAAGGTGAGGCTAAATAAACATAAGCATTCTAAAAGAACAGGAATAACATAAGATGATAAATAAAATCCCATCCCGACAAATATAATATGAAATAGGTTTGAAAGTGGGCCGAATATAAACTTTCCTTGTACATATTATTTTTACCTCATCCTAGAACATTCATCATTAGCCGCTATCACATGTTTAGAACACTCAGAGCTAGACAAGACCAACATGATTGCCAACTAATCAATTTTATTTTTTTTAGAAGATCAATAGGATTTTCTTAAATCAAGGTAAAAGAAGAAGCCGAGTACACAAGAAATATACAAAGAACACCTACTTATAAGTTAGGAGCTAAAAATGACACCTTTTTTGGATATTAAGTAAGAAAATTACGAATACCAGCCCCAATGATAACAGTAATAGAAGCCAACAAGAATAAAGTGTGGAAAAAGAAACATCTAAGATCATCCAATGAGCGTTCCCAGTCCCCAAAGCTTCAGTCAACAATAGTTGAAAGTGACCCCAAATCAAATTTATTAGGTCATATATTTGAAACATGGTCAAAATACTACAATAGTTAAAGCCAGCAAGGCATTTCCAACAATCTGCTATCATTTCCATACCTCATAATCATCTTCCTCGTCATAATCTGCAATTTCATCCACATTCTCAAGCTCCATCTGAAATATTCCTTTACTAGAGTCATCTCGCAAAATGTCATCCCATCCAATCTCCACCTACGAGACACTTGATATGTGATTACACACAAATGCATTATCAATTTTTTGGCAACTAATTTCTTTAAGAAGTTCAATCTACTTACATCCAACTCTATCAGCATATCCATCAGTGCCATAAGCATCGTACTCCTCACAAATTCTCCAATTGCACCACTCTCAAGCTTTAACATGTTCTCAACATATATGACCGCCAACTACAAGAAGAGGTGGTTATAATTTCAGTTACAGTTTGATCTATACTAGTATACAAATTAATGCAGAAACAAGTCGCGAGCATATGGTATCAGAATTTCAATCTGGAAAAGTGCAAAAAGTATTAAAAACATAATATTTTTAATATCTCATAGAGCTTTATTAAAAAGTGCAAAAGGCACAATGACATACAGGAAAAGTAAAAAAAAAAATTAAAAGGCACTTGAACTCACAGGTTCCTTTGCATAAATTGGCATTCTTTGAGAAACAATTGGAGATAGTATAGAGGGAGCAAGAGGCACCAAATCAGCTATGTGTTTCAGGGCTGAATGCACACGAGAAAGAACTTGTTCCTTTCTTGCAAGACCACGGGGCTGCTTCAATGTATCTACGAACGAGTATGGTGGCGTGAAGCTGCTCACAAGCATTTCCAAACACGAACTGACATGTTTTCCATTTGAAGCAGCCTACAATATTGATAGTGACAATGAATCACTAAAGGTTCACCAAAATGTCCTCCGAAAGTAAAGGGGCAAAAAAATCTGTGTGTCATAAATATGAATTGAAGGATGCCTAATGCCCACATACCAAGGAGATGATTAGTTCAAGCAACGCATCCATCACATCAGGTCTGTAGTTCCACATGTTCATTCTAAAAATCTGAACATTCGTAACAAAATCTCATTAATTTTAACCAAACTTTTGACGAGTAATTACATCTAACAAGTATAACAGAATAAAAAAACATTCATAAACTCACTGAAGTAAGAAGAGAGTCATGGAGAACGACATCTATATAAGAAACTGCTCCAGATAGTGCCTTTAAACTGGTCTGCCAAGAATATATAAAAAGAATATAAGATTTAGAGAAATGAATTATGAGGTTAATATAGGTAAAGAGCCTACCACAAACATAAAAACTAAATATACCGCCTCCATCCCCCCCCCCAAAAAAAAAAAACTAAATATAGGTAAAGAGCCTACCACAAGCAATGCCACCTCCTCAGGGGCAAGTCGTTCATTGTGATGCAAAACCCCAACAAGCTGGTCATAACTGTCACTATCACCCTGAGAAAGTAGAATTTATGCTTAAAGATAAGGTTTTAGCAAGTAAGTTACATGTTCCACTCTCATCTCACTAAAATCACATTTCATTCATCTGACTTTGCTGATGTGGCACTGCCAGTCAACCCTTAAGAATTATTGGATAATGTCACTTCAAAATAAAATGGGAGTGGGATGAAAGTGTGGTATATGGCATTTTATTTAGTAAACTAGAACAGAGCCAAGACATTAAAATGGGCAACTTCATAATAGAACTTTCATTTTTAGGCTGCTATATATAAAATATTGCTAATATGTGGTTTGAAAGACCCCAATATTGTGTATTCAATATTAGGTCATATAAGGATTGAGAAAAAAACATAATCATATGGCAGAGAAACATATTCAAAATCCTGCGGAAAATATCAAAATGTTAGAAAAATCTGCTTAATGATTTGCACCAATAAACATAAAAACCACGAGAAAAAGAAAAAAAAAACAGCAGGAATTAAACAAAATACTTAGAAAAAGGAAAACCACAAGAACTTTAAGATTGGTTTGGCATTCACAACAAACAGAAAGTAAACAGTTGCAACTCATTGCCCATACAAAGAATTAACAACTGGATCAAGACCTCTCAAGCACCTTTTTTATAGAACCATACTAACTCATATCCGCAGGTTATCCCTTGTAATTCATCCATCAAAAGTTCCACAAAATAAGCTCCCTTCAGCACATAGGGCAATCAGATTATCCACATACCATTAAGGACAACCAAATAGATTTTTATAAAACTGTGATAACTCATCCGCACATTCTCTCTCATAATTCATCCATCATAAGTTCCACACTAATGCTTAAATCATGATAATATAATGAATGTCAAGAAAAAGAGATGTGCCATACCAGCTTTCCAAGTCTTACTATTACCATGAAAATCTCGCACAGATCATGTAAACCTTAAATAATTAAAGAAAATACAGCCAAGTACTTAAAAAAAGAAAGAAAGAAAGAAAGCCATCATACAGAAATCAAAATGCTGCATTTGGAAGAATGCTTACCAATGAGACTGAATTAAGAGCATCCTTGACATGATAGACTAAATCGGAATCACTAAAATTATCATCATTATCCATTTCATGAAACCCCGCCCCGTAGTTAGCTAATTCCTCAGCTCCCATGGTCTTTGACCCAGACCCTACTGCTCCCACTATTTCAGAGGGGCCTGGGAATGTGGATATGAGCAAGACCTGCAAAACAGAGAAATTAAATTTAAACATCACCATGAATGAATGGTAAAGCATGGATAAGTGAAACTTTGAGGAATGGTCTTGCACAATTCTTTCGTGACTACATGAAACAACAGTTTTTTTTTCTTTCTAGAAATTCATAATTAGAAAGCGGTTCAATTGTATAACAACGCTGAATAAAAAAGCAGTCAATTGTATAACAACACGAATATAGATTTTGGGGCCACTTGCATCAGATTATAGAACATATTAACAAAATAAAAATGTCTAAGAATTTATAAACAATGCATAAGATAGATTCAGACGTAAAAACAAATGCATAACATTAATGAACTCCAACTGCTTGTAGAAAGGCATTCGTGGTTCTAAATACACCAACACTAATAAAGAAGGAAAAATGATAGTTGCAAACATAGGGCGCGCAAGCCCCGCACACCTCCTTTGAAACAAGTGAATAAATCTAAGACCCACATGAAAAAATCTTTCATTTTTTTAATGGTGAACCGCACTTCTTTTCAAAGGGAGGGCACAGGTTTTGCACACTCAAGAATATTTAGCATTACTCAATTAACATATTTGTAACATCAGAATAATTCTTTCTCCTCAAATGCGAGTATCCATATAACACTCGAAGTACCCTTACACCAAATTAACTAATTTCTCTAAATTTTATTCTCCAAACAAATCATTATGATATAATCATCCGGATGTAGGTTTTTAAATCTTCCTCTAAGGTTTAAAAACTTACACCGAGTAACCAATAACAAACGACCGTTCAACCCATTTAACTCTCAAACCCATCATTCCACATCACCGTTGCTATCAAACAACATATCAACCCTTATACGACGCATTTACTCGTGACCCGTAACTCAAGTCTACATTTAGATCTCGGGAAGGGAGTGTAACAAGCCCGGAGAGTTACCAAAGTTATCGAGTAGCTGGAATTGTTACAAGGTGGAGCTGGGCTGGGCTGGGCTGGCCGGTGCACACCGGGAGGCTAGAGACAGAGAGGGACAGAGAGTCGTGTGCTTGCGGACAGCGGTATGATGGGTTCCGTGGGTGTTGGACGTGCTACTAGTGCGTTGATCCCCTCTGCTCTCCGGCAACACACAAGAAGGCAGTGAGAGGGAGAGAGAGAGAGTCATAAGAGAGAAGCCGAGACAGGGAGAGAGAGGGAGAGAGTCTTACCTCCAACGTGAGGTGGTCGGAACGGCGAGGGGCGGCGTAGCACTAGCAGGGGTGGGCGGCGCGGGGTAGGGCGCTGCAGATCATCACAGATGATGAGAGAGAGAGGGATGAGCAAGGGGCAACAGAAACCAGGAGCGAAGGGCGGCGGCTTGGAGATGCAGAAAGAAAGAGAAACGAAAAACTGAGGGAGAGATGCAGAGAGAGTGATGGAATCGGGGGTTGGGGGTTGGGGGCGCTGGACAGAGGAAGGGGAAAAACTAAAAAGTATAATAGGTTTTAGGGTTTATCCAAACGAAGTCGTTTGATCTCGCTTTTCACGGCGGGCTGGGTTTTATTGGGCTTGGGCTCTTCCACTGAGCGGGTCACGACAATATGCCAACAATCGCAGTTTCAATCGCAGGTTTTTTTTTTTAATCTATTTATTTATTTAATTTAAGGGTTCAATCGCAGTTTTAACTAATAACTAATAAGGTATAAAGGCATTTTCCTGTCCTTCAAAAAAAAAATAATAATAATAAAATAGGAATGTAAGCGGATTGGTTTAGATCAAGAAAATCGATCAAATCGTATGTTTTGAATCGATCGGATTAAGTGATTTGGTCTAGCCTAATTTAAATTAAAATAGTGATTGATCGATCTCGATTTAAAGGGTATCAAAAATTCAATTTTCAGTCAAGTCCCAATTTAGAATTTTTTTTCACTACAGGGCAGATCGGATCGACCCAATAGAAAAAAATAAAAATTTTCAAATATATTTATATATATTATTTATATAATAATTATAAAATTAATAATATAATTTCCATCTAACCTATCACCAATAATAATATAAAATTTTGAATATATAATTAATAATTAATATTCTATCAATTAACCAATGTATGATATCAATTAATAACTTATATAATAATTATATAAGTTAATAATATAATTTTCATCTAATATATTATCATTAATCATATAAAATATTTTATTTGTTGAGTTAGTTACACATTTACACCCTTACTTTTAATGGTAGCAAAAAAATAGGCATTCAAAGTAATATCTTCCTATGCTAGTGAAAGTTATATATGATCATTGCATACTCGATGATCACGAACATAATTGGCTTTATTTACAAAAACCTTCAAATTGCATACAAAAATTAAACTCTTAGATAACTTGGTTGGCCATTCCGAGAGAATCCAGATAAGCCGGTAGTGCTGACATAGCATAATTTTATTTCAAGAAAAGTTTATTAAATTTGAATCTTGAAAATTAAATCTTGACATATCAATAATATAGATGTCAGTATTATCCACACCCACTTATGAATAGAATAGCTCATATAGTAATAATACATAACCACTTTTATAACTCTTTACAAAATTATTAAAATAAGGGTATATTTATAAAATGATATGATTTCATATGTTATTCTACAAAAATGCCCATATATAATTTCAATCACAATTGTATAAAAATTTGTGAATATGATTTTGTGTGCATCATTTGGGAGACTATATACTATGGCTACAAAGATATTACACTAAAATAATTACAGAATCTGATGTAATTTTATGTGATTTATTAGATCTGCTTTACCTGAATAAAAATAATTCTGATAAGCTACATCAAATTATATAAAATTATAAAATTATTTTTATATAATTATTTTGTAGTTAGAATATTTCTCTTTTTATATTATATATATATATATATATATATGGTAATTGGTTCAAAGTAGAGTTTTGTGTTTTGGATTGGATGCTTAATTTGGAGGTCATATATATACTTTGACCAGAAAACTTCGAGAACGAGGTTTAGATTAAAAAAAAAAAATGATGGAAAACCGGGGGAAGAAAAACAATATTAATGAACGCAAAAGTTGATTGTTGACCGAGGCTGAGCTAAGCTGATACTCTTGAGTCTTCATGATGCATCTATGATATATATATTCGAATCATTCTCCAGATAATCTTAAGCCAGCTGACATTTTGGACCATATATAGGACATCCCGTCAATTTTGTTCCCACCTACAAGTAATTCATTACGGCAACGGCACCTGCAAATCTATATAGATTTCCCAATTCCTTTCATTTTCGGGACTCTCTCCATTGCATCAGCTTGAAATTCAAACCGGCCAGTCTGTGCTATATATACACGTAACTTTTTTTTCCTGATAGTTGATAGTTGACACCATGCACCAGAGAGGAAAAAAATAATCAGAAAATAAGAAAATAAGAAATTGCTATATATGTATTATGGTCTTTGATCTTATCAAAGCTCTAACAAATATATCTCAGAATATATACCGTGTCTGGTTTTGAATCTCCTTTCATCAATGGCTTCTAAAACCCTTGCATATGTATTCTCCGCCCTCCTTTTTCTTCTCCATCTCTCCCCCTCTGCCGGACAGACAGCCGTGAAAGGTGCATACTGGTTTCCCGGTAGTGGATTACCGGTGTCCAGCATAGATTCCACCCTTTTCACCCATCTCTTTTGTGCCTTTGCCGATCTCGATGCCAGCACATATCAAGTCACCATTTCTTCCTCAAATGCTGCCCAATTCTCGACTTTCACCCAAACAGTGCAGCAAAAGAACCCTGCTGTTAAAACCCTTTTGTCCATCGGCGGAGGAGGAGCGAATGCTTCAACCTTTGCTTCAATGGCGAGTGAACCCAGTACTCGTAAATCGTTCATAGATTCCTCGATACAACTAGCCAGGAATAACAACTTCAGTGGCCTTGACCTCGATTGGGAGTACCCGTCCACGACCACAGAAATGACCAACTTAGGTTTACTACTCATCGAATGGCGAGCGGCCGTGGCCAACGAATCCAGCACCACCGGCAAGGAAACGTTACTTCTCGCCGCAGCATTCTTCTACTCTTCTGACTATTACTCCTTAATTTATCCCATTGAGGCAATATCAAATAGTTTGGACTGGGTCAATGCAATGGCCTATGATTTCTACGGCCCCGGTTGGTCACCGTCGATGACAGGACCGCCGGCTGCACTGTACAATCCAATAAGCCAAGTTAGCGGTGACAACGGAGTTGAAGCTTGGATTCAAGCAGGTTTACCGGCCAATAAACTAGCTCTCGGTTTACCATTTTATGGCTATGCGTGGACTCTGTTAAATGCTAGTAACAATGGAATATTTGCACCGGCGAATGGATCGGCTCTTTCCTCAGACGGGTCCCAGACTTACAGCCAAATCCAGGATCTGATAACTCAGAGTGGATATACAACAGTGTATAACTCCACCATTGTTACAGATTACTGCTATAAGGAGACAATATGGATCGGTTATGATGATACCCAGAGTGTTTCTACCAAGGTTACATATGCTAAGGGGAAGGGATTGCTTGGTTACTTTGCATGGCACGTTGGGGCCGACAAGAACTTCACTCTTTCTACAACAGGTTAGTTTGAATTCATTAATCCAAATAGATATTATATTTATATATATATTTATTTGTTTTACACTTTTTCAAATTAGCGGGGTTTATTTTTTGAGACTCTCACAATCATTTCTCATATTAAAATAGGTTCTTGGCATTGATTTGTTCTTGTCAAGTGCTCAAGCTAGCAATATCTTTGATTACTACGTACCCACTGTATTTCTTTTTTGGATTCCTAACTTCTAATTAATTATAATGCCTGAATGTTACTGTTGATGCAGCTTCAACTACATGGGGATGAGCATAAAGATTAGAATAGCGCGCAATAGAGACTGTATATTGGTTATGGAAGCTTATCATGCTTATATGCACATGAATATGTAAGGCTAATAATCATATACACATGTTGTATATTAATAAGGCCTGATGGAGACTGTGGTTTGTATAAATGGATGAGATTAATAATTACTTTGTATTGAGACTTGAGAGTAATACTAATGTATACATTAAAGTTTCATTTTCCCTATAAAATTAGTGAGCCGTAATGATATGCATACAACTCTCTTGTATGTGTATCTTATAATCCATGCATTTTAAATCAAACAATGGACTCATGTCACTTTATTAAAATGCATTTTTTAATTTAATAAAGTTATCTTTTATTATTTTATATTTTTGTAAAATGGTTGTAAAATAGTTATGAATGAATTATTTTATAAAAGGAAAAAAGATAATTTGATAAAAAATAATATAGATACTCTTGATAAAAAAAAATAATAAAGATAATTTTATAAAAATAATATGCGCTATATATTTCGGTCTATCTTATCATAAAATGTAATAGAATTATATTCTTGATCATGTGAATGAGAAAACTTCATTAACAATATATTCTTGGTGTCATGCATGATCAACTATGAATATTCTTATATGAAAAATCAATATTTTCTTTGAAAATATGATGGAAGCTAGGGATTTGGGCTTGAGCTTAGACTTGAGCTTGGGCTTGGTTGCAGCTAGCAAGCTAGAGCCTATAAAATAATTCCGGTTGGATTTTCAACCTCGACCCAAAATTCGATCGAGCCCATAAACATCCAACTAAATTCTGCCAGGCAGGTAATAATCATAACCAAGACAAACCAAAGAGTGGCACACACGCCTGTTAACAACTAAATGCATTATTCCTTTTCCGTTTTGACCCACATTTGGAGATTTAAAAAAAAAAAAAAATCCGCAAAATGATCCCACAAGGAATCGCTGAGGGCTTAACAGGCTATTTATAAACTCCTAGGTTAGACCCAATTGAGCCCAAGAAGGCTCACCTAGATGAAGACGGTACGTAGGCCTCTGTAAACTACTTGGCCCAGAGGTGAAATGAATCAATGAAGTAATTCTTACAAAACGTAAATAGACAACATGAACTAATAGAACTCTCCATTCTGACGCCTTCCCGACGACACATTCCACACATGAGGACTTATGATAATAGGCAGGTGAAAGTGTGAGGAATCTTCTCTTATTTCTTGACAATATATAAAAGAGGGATTAACAAGGACAGTGGTAGAGGAAAATAAATAAGAAGTCGCATTGCATTAACGGCGTTGCTCAAGAAATCACAATGGCATATTAAAAAGTCTTGACTAAAGTGAATGATTGAAAGGATATGACTGATCCCATGGAGACAGGCACGACTTAACTCAATACTTAAGATTTTAATATAAAAACATTCTTATTGAATTGGCTAAATGTCAAAATCATCTCTTATGTAGCTAATAGATTTAGTATTCTCATTAGATTGTCAAAAAGTATTAAAAGATAATTTTAGTCAATGAAAAAGAAATTTGACTTTTAAGATATTCCATTAACATAAGTCCTTATATTAGATTAATTATTTTTCCATTATATAATAATAATCTAACTTTAACTATTTATATCAAATATTCATATGGGATTATCTATTTATTCATTATATAGTAATAAGTAATTAATAATTAAAAAAAAATATTTAGCTTTTTGTAATTATTAATTTATTTTATTTTATCATGTTATTTTATCATTTTACCTATTATATATTAATTAATGATCATATTCTAATTAATTTATGTGTTAGAATATTAATTAATAATCATATTCTATTTAAATTAAATTAATAATTAATAATTTTGATAATATATTTAATAAAATAAAAGTTTGCATGAATATAAACATTTTCTCTATGATAAATAAATTATAAAATAGATATTTGTATGAGTAAGAGAGAGAGAAAATTAATATAATATGCATTTGATCAATATAAAGTGATTGTCAAAGATGGAAAGAGTTTTAGCATTACTATAACTAAAGCTTATTTTTTTTTTAACTTTAGTCAATTCAATGTAGCCTTATTTTAATATTTATTAGTTAAAAAAGTCAATCCAATGAAAGTGTTCTAAGATAGGCCTCGTTGGGTTGGCTAAAGTCTAAAAATCTTCGACTTTGCTCTATCATTGCCAAAATTTCCTCCATTTTCAACAATTACTTTACATTAGTTAAATGTCTATATTATCAATTTCTTCTCTCTTCTTCATACAAATGTCTATTTCATTAATTTCTTTATATTCATGCAAATATTTGTTTTATTAAGTTGTTTTAATTATTAATTATTAATTTAATTTAAATAGGATACAATTACTAATTAATTTTTGTAACTCATAATTTAAATAGAATATGATTATTAATTAACATATAATAGGTAAAATGATAAAATATGATAAAATAAAATAAATTAAAAATGACAAAAATTAAATATTTTTAATTATTAATTACTCATTATTATATAATAAATAAATGGATAATCTAATATGGAGATTTGATATAATTAGTCAAAGTTAAATTATTGTTATATTAGTTTATTTTAATATAATGAAAAAATCACTAATTTAATATGAAGACTTTTGAAAATATAATAGCTCAAAGCCAAATTTCTCTTACATTATTAAAATTGTCTTTTAACATTGAACAGATTGAATGAGAATATTCTAAGTATCGATTGGCCTATGTACGAAAAACTCTCCGGACTTTCTAAGTTCAAGTACAAACTAAATTGACATTCTAATTTAGGCATTTGTGACTTCCTAGCCTCACCAAAAATTCCATTTTCGTTTCTTCCTTGTGTGTTCATATGTGTCCAGGACCAAGTCTGAAGACCTAAGTTGCTAGAATTTGTCCCAAAAACATAAGAAACACGATGTTTACATGCACGCATATTACTTTCATTTTTTATAAGTATTATATAGTGAAATAATATTTATGGTCATAGAATGTGAAATGCCTCGTACTCTTTTTGTAAAAAGTAAGAAGTTAAATATGAGACTTACAACAAAAAAAAAAATTTAATTGTTCAATTAATGAGATCCCACTTTTTTTAAAAATAGTATATGGCGTTTGCATAATACATTATTATATCTAGTATTTCATATATATATATATATATATATTAGTGGAACTGCAACGTGAAATGCACGTTTTTCTAGTTGCAAAAAAAATTATGGAAAAAATATCATATGTTACACAATGAAAAATGAATAATTTGATAAGTAACTCTGTCACACGAGAAACAAGAAATGAGTAACTTGATGTTAGAACAAATCTACCAGCATATACTAACACAAGAATAATTTTATTCCTCCCCAAGACCTAGTTCATTAGCTACATGCTTGATTTCTGAATCAGTCTATGTAATTAGGTTTATCATGGTTACAAAAAGACCCGCACAACATAATAAGATAGAAACCATGCACAAAGTTGTTTTTCCTTATTTTCCCAGCAAGACAAGGATAATGCCCTATTTCCAGCTGCTGACATCCTTAAACTAAGAAAGAAACCAATCCCAGAGACTATAAAAATTCATATTGGACTGAAATAAAATTAAATTTTTTTTTTAAAAAAAAAAGGGTAGAAGTATCAATCTTCTAGGAGGGCAACGACAATTGAACAAAAAAAAAAAATCAGAAAATTTGTTCACTTCTTAAACTGCTATACTAATTTCAGCCATCGAAATAAGTTGGCATTCAGCTTCAACCTATATTCAATATCAACTACACTTGTCATGCATATCATTTCACACATGAGATATATATATATATAGAGAGAGAGAGAGAGAGAGAGAGAGAGAGAGAGAGAAACCTGCACAACATTTGTCCCATTTCATTACAGCTAGGTATTAACCATAGCTTTCGCAGGGAAGGTGACCAAATCTCAAATCTTCTTAGGGAACCAAACAAGTGGTAAAAGCGGGAAAAAAAAAACAATGTTTTGGCTGCGTAAACAATGTGAAGTCTGGTATTCATTATTAAAAAAACCCAAAGAGTTTCTTGCATCTTAATAAAAACCAATTTCATCCATTAGTTGATGGCTCAAAAGTATCTGCTCTGCATGCTTTCATAAACAAATGCAAGAAATCAATATAAGAAACAACATCAAAGCTATATTGTGCACGTATGGGTTTTGCATATAGCCACGAGAACTTAAAATATGTAACCATTTTCGGAGCCATAAAATGCATTGCTCTTCTATAGGAGATACCTTAAAATAGTCTTAACAATTTCTGAAGAACTTCTCACAGGCAAATCGATACCTGTCATTTTTTCACAAAAGGTTAGGCTTGTAAAAGAAGATAAAATCTCTAAACCATTTATTTTTATAGGTGTAATCAAGAATTTTTATTTATAAGTAAAGCACGCACAGTCAAAGTATAGGGGATGTATACAAATGTAGATTTCCTGTTAACTAACTAAACCACTATGTCTTTGGTTTTTTTCTCAAATATACATGTATCACATTATCTTCCTTCTTTAAGGCAAGGGCAAAAATGCATTGATGCAAGTATGAATACTTCTGAGAGTTCAAAAGATTTTCAACTTCAAGGAATGAAAAGAGTTTTTGTAAAATTCTTTGCCTGATCTTAGCTTTAGTTGGTTACCACTATAACTGCAAAACATCACATATGTTCTTGTTCAAACATCATGTTAATGCATTTAATGCTACCAGCTATCTTGCTTAAAGGTGTTACTATTGAATGCATCGAAAACTGTATTTGTGCAGAGATGTGGCCAGATATCAAACTGGTACAAACTTTTTTCTAGATAATACCATGCTTGTTACAAAACAACATTTACACTTGTAGCTCCCTAATAGAAAAGGAAAAATCAATTAGTTCTTTTATGAGGGAATTTTGACTAAGTGCCAGGACAAACCGTGGAATAAGGGAAACAAAAAAGAAAAAAAAAAAAAAAGAAGGGGAAGAAAGGTAAAGGATTAAACCTTCCACTCCATGCTGTCAAGCATATGACTTCTTATTCTTCTTGTCATATTCTTCATCCATAATGACTGCTTTTGAATCACCCAAAACTGAAATTTATTTACCACAAATTGGTTTATCAACTCCAAGGTTTCTTTTTTTTAAACGGAACTCTTGAGTAGACTGGGATGTGATACTTACGATTAAGGAAAGTCATTACTGCAATAAATAAAAGGTTGAAGAGAAGAGAAAATCCAAAAAGTGCTCCAACACAAATCCAAAACCAGTACTCATCAGTAAAGAAGCCTCTGGACTTGAACAGGATTTGTCCAACTGTAGATCCATTAATACTGGGCTGCAACATATAAAATTTTGAGTGACTATCATCATGGCTTATGGAGTTGAAAAGGTCTAATTTGAGCTTATATTTACATACGAACTGTAGAGCAATTCCTAAATCAACAAATATATAGAATTAAACTTTGAATATATCTTACCGCACTCCATCTTTAATCAAGAAATTCATTCATTACTATGGCATTCTGCCCATACATCATAGAAGAAATATAATAGCCCCATATCCTCCATGGCTCAATGTCATTTGCAGGAAAGGAAAATAAGATTCAAGATTTGTTATAAAATAAATTAATATTGCTTGAAAATACACAGAAAGATAGATGTAAAGAGATGAATTACTTTTGGTGACAATCAACCCTCCAAGCACAAAAACTATTAGCAAGGTGAAGGTACCCAATGTATTTGCAACAACCTGTGTTCTTCCAACTGCAGCAATGAACCGAAATAGGGACAGTGCCATCTGATGTATGCCAAAGAGTGCCAAGAACTGTCGAAAAAACCTGAAGTAATAGAGGAACAAATGTGTCAGTGAAATAGAACAAATGTGGCACAGACACCATAGTCACTCCCATGTTTGGCTTTGTGAACATTGTTAATCTCAATTGGAAATAGAAGAGAAGGAAGTTTTCCCTACACCATGCACAAATCAGATCAACGATGATAAATGAAGAACATTTAGAACAAGTAGACCAACAAAATGCAGAATAAGAATCCTTCAAGTTACTTTTAATGGTTAGTTTATTGACTATACCACTCTGAAGGCCATTCATTAAGAACCTTAATATATATATATTTTTTTATCTCTGATCATCATTTATTTACTGTAGAATGGACAGTATTTAGTAATATAGCCTCAGAAAGAAAGGATCAAAACAATTATCTTCCTTGACACTAAGAAATCTAAAATGCATGACAATTCAATCAGAATTGCAAACTTTATTATTTTATAAAGTATATCAGTAAGCATTATAATTCTGATATCAAAGAAAATTAAACAATCAGTAAATATTGCATTAATTCATGTGGGAATCCATGTGTAACTATGCACTGAAGAAAGAAATTCTCACTGAGCAGAGGCTTCAACCATGGCAGCCACCTATTTTGGTAGTCATTAGAGCCTCCAACACCCTTTTAAAAAAAAAATCAAGAATTAAACTGAAACTCAGAAACAGAAAATTTGAATATAAAAGTTTTCTATAAAAGAAGATAATAGCATAAAATGATAAAAATAAATAAAAATATTACATACAACATAAATGTATTTGTATTAAAACTGTAATAGTTTAGAACATAGCAAATTATTTCATTTCAGATAGTTTTCTATGCATATTAAGGAACATTCATCATTTTCATCTCCAATTATATTTCAATTAGAAGAAATAGATTCTTAACAATTCGAGCTGGCTGTTTTATTTGTCAACCAACTTTGTTTTCTCAAATGAAAACTAACCATATTGTGCATCCAAATGATTAATACATATTAGGTTCTAAATATCACAATTACCAGATTGCTTCTTTTAACCATCACTGTCTTTCTCTGTCACATGCAAAATTTGCATTTTCTACACTACAACAACATTTTTTATTTTCTTTCTTCCTTATCTTATCAACAACGGTTAAAATGGAGATTATGTAGTGACACTTATCTGAAGAGAGAATTGAAATCACTATTTTGATATGCTGTCCCTCTTCTTTATGATTCTTGGATGAACAAATCCGAGAAAATATAATAAGTCCAACCAAAAGAAACATTAAACTTTAGATTTCAATAGAAAAACAAAATCATACAAACTCAATCATTCCTGTAATGAGTCAAACTGGGCAGCAATTGATGGCCACAAAAATCAAAACATAAAAAAACCACCACACCGGTTTATGAGATTATTATTTCATTTTATTTTATTCGATTTTATATTTTACTATTTTATTAATCTATATTTTATATTATCTTTATTCTATTTTTTATATTATATTATATATTTTTTATATTATAGTCTATATATTATTTTATTTTATTTTATTGTTTTATTTTATTCTATTTTATAGTTTATTTTATTTTATTTTATAATATTTTTTATTCTATTTTATTATATTCTATTTTACTATTATATTTTTTTATTTTACATTATATTTTATAGTTTTTTTATTTTATTTTTCTATTATATTATATTATATTATATTATTATATTTTATTATGTTATTATGTTATTATTTTATTGTATTTTATTTTACTTTATTATCTAAGTTAACTGGATCCTATCCGTAAATCCAACTAAACTCGTGAAGCCCGGCTCACAGCAAAACAGCCCACGAAGCGAGCTAAAGCCCAAACCAAACTACTCCAAAACGCATCGTTTTTGGATCCGATCCTAACCGTGGCCCCCAAAATACGCCGTTTTGCGTTCCATCCCTAACCAAAACGCACCGCACCCTTCATCTTCAACTTTGAGCTCGGCTTCTTAGGGTTTCAATCCCAGGTCTTCTTCCAACCAAAATGCCCCCTCATGGCTTCAAATCAAAGTTTTAAATTTCGTTTCGATGACTGTTCTGGTTAAGACATTAGAATTAAATATTTCGGTTCCATTCCATTTTGAAGTTCTGTTTCGAAATAGATATTATATGAATAAATTATATATATAATAACTATATTCTAAAATATTTTTAAACAATATTAAAATGTGTAAATGACTGTACAATAGCTATATCAATCTCATAAAAATTAATAAAGCCTAATAAGTATTCTAAAAAAAATGTTATCAATCGGATATAGCTAAAAAATAAAAATTAATAAAGACTAATAAGTAATCTAATAAAATTTTTATCAATTAGATACAACTAAAAATTTAATAAATACTAATAATTAATGAGTGTAAATTACAATAGGAATTGTAATATCATATATATATATATGTACTAGGGAGGAGTAACGTGCAAATCACATTTTTTTAATTTAATGTAGCGGTTATTTTTAAGAAATGATATAATTTTTATAAATAAATAAATTTTTATCAATAATATAATATATAGAAAAAAGAACATATAAGTCCTAACAAATAGTTGACGGATAATTAAAAAAAAAATCTTAACAATAAAAAAATTTATATAAAAGTAAATCATAAAGTGTATAAAGTGATGAAAGATAATTATTAAATAATTATTATAATTTTATTTATAAAATATTATTATTTGAATTTAATGTTTCATAATAAATTTAAATGGAGAAATAAATAATATTTTATTCAAATAATTATATTTGCAAATGTAGTTGACAAATAGATTTAAACTTAATTATTTTATATTTTTCTTTATATATATAAAATGAATAGAAATTTTAAATCATATATATTTATATATAAAATAAATTATAAACTATAATTGATATAAAATAATATTATAATACAATTTATAACGTAAAGTAGGTTTAGTAGTGTTATAATGTTTTATTATAATTTGCATGTTATAATTTACTACAAATAAAATATTAGTAATTTATAATTAGCATATTATAGAAATTATATAATTTGTAGAGTTTAACGTATAAACATGTTAAATAATTGTTAAATAGGTACTTATTATAATAGAATAGATATATGTGTATTTTCTCTTTTTGTAATATATATAATATTTTAGGATTGTATATAAAACTTGACAATAAATCTAGTCATGAACTTCACTGTACTAAATTTGTAACAACTAATTCATGAAATTAGGATCGCTCATCTGAAAAGAAGTTTTGTACTTTTGTTAATTTGTATTGTTTTTTTTTTCTTTCGGAAGAACCCTAGATATTAATACAAACTTTTATAATTTTGTTTTTCATCAAAAAAGAACAAATCTTATATATATATATATATAGTTCTCTTATAGAAACAAATATGATTCAATTTCAAATCGAAAATATATGAATTTTGAAATATTTGAGTAGAGATTTAATTTTAATTTAGAAGTCTAAAATAGAATATGATTTTTGAAAAGTTTGAATTAGAATAATTTAGATAATGATTATGTAGTAAAATATCTAATTTAAAAAATATAATTATCCATTTCAAATTGAAAATTAACCTCACTTTAGAAATAATAAAAGTAATACTAATAATAATAATAATAATGAGAAAAAAATATTTATAATAACATTACTCATGATTCTCAACATATTTATTTATAACAACGCATATGATTCGAGTTCTTACAAACCGTTTAAGTTTGAACTAAGATGTAATATATATATATATATTCACTTAATGGAAACATATAAGAATGATTTTAATGCACATGATTTTTCAAATATTTATTTTAGTCATACCATAATTTTTACTGTACAAATAATCTTGTATGACTAAAATATAGGGATATGACTAATTAAAAATTAAGTAGACTAAATTATAGAGATATTACTAAAATGTAGGGAATAGCAACCTATATTATATGCATGAGACAAATATGTTAAATTTATATGTTAAGTGACCGTTAAATTTAATGAAAAAAATAAGAAAATGTTAACAAAAAATGAAAATAAATTATTAAATTATCTTTAGATAATCACTTATTATATTTATTATTGCTTATGTTCTCTTGCTTATTTTGATACAATTTATATTTTGTTTTTCTTTTATTCATTACTATGACTTATGATCATTTTTTGTGATAAATCAAAACATAAGTTTTCCATAAAATCTTCAGAATACTGCAAATAACCAAGAGAATACGATATATAATTTTTAATAAAAATAATAAAAGTAATATTAATAATAATAATAATGAGAAAAAATATTTATAGTAACATAGCTCATGATTCTCAACATATTTATTTATAACAACGCATATGAGTTTTTAAGCTTGAACTAAGATGTAATATATTTTTTTTTCACTTTATGGAAACATATAAGAATGATGTTAATGCATATGATTTTTCAAATATTTATTTTAGTCATACCATGATTTTTACTGTATAAATAATCTTGTATGACTAAAATGTAGGGATATGACTAATTAAAAATTAAGTAGACTAAATTATATGGATATGACTAAAATTTAGGGAATAGCAACCTATATTACATGCATGAGACAAATATGTTAAATTTATATGTTAAGTGGCCGTTAAATTTAATGAAAAAAATAAGAAAAAGTTAACAAAAAATGAAAAAAATCATTAAATTATCGTTAGATAATCATTTATTATATTTATTATTGTTCATGCTCTCTTGCTTATTTTGATGCAATTTGTATTTTGTTTTTCTTTCATCCATTACTATGACTTATTATTATTTTTTGTGGTAGATCAAAACATAAATTTTTCATAAAATCTTCAAAATATTGCAAAAAATCGAGAGAATACGATATATAAATTTTAATAAAAATAATAAAAGTAATAATAAAAATAAAAATAATAATGAGAAAAAATATTTGCATTAACATAACTCATCATTCTCAATATATTTATTTATAACAATACATATGATTTGAGTTCTTACAAGTCGTTTAAGCTTGAAGTAAGATATAATATATATATATATATGTATATATATATATATATATATATTACATCTTAGATTTTAGTCATCCCATGAATTTTACTGTACAAATAATCTTGTATGACTAAAATATAGGGATATAACTAATTAAAAATTAAGTAGATTAAATTATAGGGATATGACTAAATTGTAGGGAATAACAACCTATATTATATGCATGAGATAAATATGTTAAATTTATATGTTAAGTGGCCATTAAATTTAATAAAAAAAATAAGAAAATGTTAACAAAAAATGAAAAAAATCATTAGATTATCGTTAGATAATCATTTATTATATTTATTATTGTTCATGTTCTCTTACTTATTTTGATGCAATTTATATTTTATTTTTCTTTCATCCATTATTATGATTTATGATCATTCTTTGTGGTAGATCAAAACATAAATTTTCCATAAAATCTTTAGAATACTGTAAAAAAATCAAGAGAATATGATATATAATTTTTAATGAAAATTCTCTTTCAAGAGTTTTTAATTATATATATTGATTTTAAATTAATATATAATATTTCAAATTTTAAAATAATATTTTAGATATAATAAATAGTTATTAAATTAACAACTATTTAAAAAAAAATAAAAAAATTTATTAAATAATTATTTATTATAATAGAATAGATATATTAAAAAATATTTGTTGCAACGGCGTTTAAAAAAAAAAGCATGTGGTCTGACTGCTTGTATGTATATGTATATATGTATATATATATATATATATATATTTGAGTAATTAAAAGATGTCTGATTGCTTTGATTTTACGTTTTGGTTTTATTTACTTTTGACTTTTCAATTACTTTTACTTTATGTTTTGAGTTTTAGGCTCCGCTTGAATTTAAAAATGAGATGAGTTGAGATAAGTTGAATTTATTTTTTAATATTATTATTATTTTGAGATTTGAAAAAGGTATATTAAAATTTGAAAAAAGTGTATTGAAATTTGAAAAAGGTGTATAGAAATTTGTGTTTTGTATAAAAAATTATAATAATATAATAATGAAATGGAAATGAGTTGAGTGAACAGGGCCTTACTGTCAGACGTTTTCTTTCGTTTTCAATCTTCATTCTTTCGTCTTTCTTTCTTCTAAAACGCGATGAAGCTTTGGTGTCCTTCAAAAAATTGCACGCTCAACTCTATTGACAAACGACGCAGCAAGAACGACGCCAACATCATAGCTCTAGTGACCCAGTCTCCTCTCCACAGCCAACGGCATAGGTCCGACGAATGATGCCAAATCACAAATCTCATTCTCAACATCAATGTGTGTATCGCATGGTTCCTTTCCACCATGCTGGCACTCTAGCCCCTCTTCCCAGCCTCTTTCCTCCTTCCTCGATCAAATAACCTTAGACGTCCTTTTCGAAATCTCCTTACACACAGCAACACAAACGAAGTACCAGTAGTAAACGAAATACCAACAAACAAGAGACCAACACAACCAACAATAACAAAGCGAACACGCAAAGGAAAAAATGTGAAGGAAAAAACCCTAGCCAAAAGAAAACCCAACAACATACAAACAAAATACAAAATGAAAGAAAAGAGCCCTATTTGATTTTCGACGCCGAACCAAATAAAAGCCTAAACCAAGGACAACATACAAGAAACAAAAATAGAGGATACAACACAGAGAGAAAGTAAATCTCTAACATAGGCAAACAAAATTAGCTGGAGGAAAAAAAATTATCCGGCGAAATCTTCAACCTTTCCCTTCCAAACCTCTCGAGTCTCAACTTTGCCGAAATGAACAACACAACACAAGACACCTAAGCACGATTTATAAATATACTTTTCTAGCAAATAACAATTACATCACAACACTGTAAAAAAAAACACAAGAGAAAAGCGTTTAAAATCGAACGAAATCAGTCCAAATATAACCAACACAAGCGCAAAACGACATCAACACTAACGAACAGAAGGCCAGAATGACAGCAACACGTAACTTGTAAATAAACAAATGATAAAGGGGTGAAAATGGAAAGCAAAAATGCTGAAATGTCACTAATCATCTGCTATCAACATTTATATTAGAGCACTGATCTTATTAAATTTTATTGTAAAGTTATAATAAAGATAAAATGATTAAATAAGTCTTACATTGAATTTATTATCTCTAAAATTATTTGGCCTTGATGAATAGTAAGAGCATATTCATTAATTTTATCAAAAAAATTATCAAAATTTGATGAGAAGTATAAGTTTAATGAGATGAACAAATCATACTCATCATAATTCTATATTAGATTCATCATTAGACTCATTAAAATAATAATATAATAATATTTGTAATTTGTTTTCAATATTTTATAATTATATTAATTATATGTATATTAATAATTTAATTTGATACTTAAATTATTATTTTCAACAATGTTTAATAAAACTAAAATTAAAAAAATATAATAAACACATTTATTTTATAGAGAAAATAAAAAAATAAGAGAAAGGTGTAGAGGAAATAAGATATATTAAACTAATAAGATAAAGGGTGAATAATAACTCTTCAAATTTGAAGTGTTTGTCTACTTGTATTATAGTTTAAAGTTTAAGAAATATAGTTTGATGAGATCAATATGGAGTTATTTTTAATATAAATTATCAAATTTATATTTGATGATTGATTTGATGAGATCAATAAGGATGCTTTAAATCACTCAAACTTGTCAAATATAGAGAGTTACTATTTACCCTCTATCTTAATATTTTATTCCACTTTAATATTTAATATATTAAAATTAAATATATTTAATATATTAAAATCACTTAGACTTGCTAAAAATTATTTTTTGGCAAGTTTATTATTAATTAATATATTAAATATATAAAATTTATATTTATTATCTTGAATTGACTATTATTTGTAAAATTAAAAAAATAATTTATTGTTTACTAAAATTAATATTTAATATATAAAGTGTATTGCAAATAAAAGAATAATTTTTAATTAAAATATATTATATTATATTATCATTTGAACTTTAATTTAACTAGATTAATGTAAATCTCTTGGTTAAATCATATAAATTATAACCAAGAGAATAAAATTAAATTAAATTTTAATAAAATTATTGCTAATGCCCTTACAGTAGTTGATATAAAATATCAAGGGATGGACTTTATATCCTATTGAAGTTGGATACATATGTGATTTGGACAAATAATGTAAAATGATTTTATTTCATTTTTTATTGTAATCCAGACCAACATATTCATGCCGTATATCCATATAATTATAAAATTCTGCCACGTGGATAGTTATATTACGTACCCTAAATTTTCCCCATTGGTCCAGTACTAGCTTTTCTCTTTAAATAGGTATTAGCACTTTTTAATTTCCTCATGATGAGCCAACCGGATCATGCTACATGAGATGTTGGCTGCCAGCTGTTTTATTTTTATTTTTTTGGAACAACCTGCATATTGCTTCATCCGTTTCCTAGTTTAAAAATAATTCTGTGTTTATTTGTCTCATAACGATCACATTGAGTTCAAAATAATATATATCTTAAGAAGTGCACAAAATTAAGTAATTTTCTTCTTCTCAAAACAGCTCATTATAATTATCTTTCCGAAAATATATGGGGATATACAAAATTAGAAACTCAGGACATTAATTTCTTCAATTTCTTATGTTGTCTCCACTGCTTTTTAGACTTAATAAAGTCATCGAGTTTCTGTTGAAGCAATACTGTTAGAAATGTTAGATTTATAAGTGGCACAGCGAAAATGACATTACTTTATCAGAAATATCTCGAATATAGTACATTTGTTTCATAAATTCTTTGACATTATTGTTCATTCAAATTCTTCAAGGCGATGGTGGACTAGTTTGTTATGTGATAATATCAAAACAATATCCACAACTTTTGTAACATAGATGTCGGGACTAAAAAGAATTATTTGAGTGAAAGAACTTGTTGATTCTAGTGCATCATCTATAAGGCTAGGGGAGAGACTATGTATATAGCCTATCTAATTGTAACTCTCAACTACCTTAATGACTAGCCATCAAGTCTTATTGAGGCACCAGATCAACATGCAGTCATTGGTCAACATGCAAATACTCATACCAGGACTCATTAGCTAACATAACAAACCCCAACATAGCTGTCAAAGGAAATAGATGATCTGATCATGACTTTGATCCAACGATTTACAATCATTTAGTTAGTTACGAGAGAATCTTCTAGAGCAGGACAGATAGCAGGTTTCCTTATTTGATTGAAAATTGAATCATCTATAAGGCTAGGGGAGAGATTATATATATAACCTCTCTAATTGTAACTCTCGACTGGCCCTTAATACCAGCCATCAAGTCTTATTGAGGCACCAGATGAGCATGTAGCCATTGGTCCACCTGCACATACTCATATCTCTGAGGACTTATCAGCTAGCATAACAAACCTTGACACAACTGTCAAAGGAAATTCCAAACAAATGAGGAAAGCTGCCATATGTCCTACTCTAAAAGATTCTCTCATAACTAATTAAACGATTGTAAATCGTTGGATCAAATTCATAATTAGATCATCTATTTCATCTTATGTGTATAAATATGTACTGTGCTTGTAAGAAAGGACATGGAAAAGCAATAGAATTGAATACAATACATCGCCTTCTCAAATGCATCTTTTCAAACGATTTCTGTGCATTTGCTCTGTTTTCTTATTGTTTCTTTATGGTATCCAAAGAGTCAGGTACAGACTAGCGTCCTTCTTTTCCCACCACCATGTTTGAATCCGAAAACACTCTTAATAACCCCTTCTTCTCATTACCCACTATCAGCCCCACCATTGTTACCTTTTCTACTTATTTTATTTCAACCAAACTTACCTATGAGAATTATTTGCTATAGAAAGCTCAAATAGTGTCGTTCCTCAAAGGTCATCAGTTTTTTGCCTTTGTGGATGGCTCTCATCCTTCCCCTCTTTCCATGGTCAATAATTTACCCAATCCTAATGATCAAACCTGGGTCCTACAAGACCAATTGATCATTTCCACTATAAATGCTTCCCTGTTCGACACTATCCTTGACCAGGTTCTCAACTGCGGTACCTCCCATGAGGTCTGGCATACCCTTGAAACCATGTTCTCAGCCTAGTCGTCTACTCATATTATGCAAACGCAATATCATTTAGTAATGCTCAAAAAGGGTCCCAATTTGATCACTACTTATTTCAACAAAGCCATGGCATTAGCAGCAACTTTGGGTGCTGCCGGCCAACCTCTCTCCACCTTTGAGTTTGTTATTTACTTGCTTGCTGGTCTTGGAAGTGACTAGGAATCCTTAGTCACTTCCCTCACCACCAGACCTGATCCTTTATCCTCCCACCAAGTTTTTAGTTATCTGCTAAATCATGAATCACACCTCAGGCATCAAACTAACTCTCTACTTTCAGGCACTTCCATTGCAGCTGATTCAACTATTCAGAACTCAAATTCTGCCTCACCTAGAGGCCAAGGTAGGGGTAATTTTTCAAAAGGAAGGGTTGTGGACGTGGCAGTTATCGTGGAGGTCGCCCTCCTCAGAACATGAATCGTGTCCCCAACAGAGTTGTCTATCAAGTATGTCAACAACTAGGACATATTACTTTAACTTGTTATTACAGGTTCAATCACTCCTATCAGGTTGTTACCTCCACAGTCCATTGCGGTCAATTTCAGCTCTGCTCTTACCATGACACCATCTTCCTACATTTGGTTCCTAGATACTACAGCGATGAACCATTTTACCTTAGATTTTGCTAACCTAAACATGGATGTCGCATCATATAATGGTTCTGACCAAGTCAGCCTCAGAGATGACAGTTCTCTTCTTATTCAAAATATTGGCTCTGCTCACTTCTCTTCTCCTGCCGGCAATTTCTTACTTCACAAAATTCTTCATGTGCCTTTAATTACTAGAAATTTACTCTCTGTTTGTCAGTTCTATCTTGATAATTCTGTATTTTTTGAAATGGATTGTATGAGCTGCCAACTGGTGTATCTCCTTCATTACTTACTGTTATTTCCTAGCCTCCTTCACTTTCCCCACATGCTATGCTTGGCGAAAGAATCTCCTCCCTCTCCTTCCCAATCACCCAGGCCCTGTTATCTTTTGTTTTTAGATATCTGGGGACCAGTCCCTGAATTGTCAACTAATGGTTCTTGATTTTATCTCTCTGTAGTTGATGATTATTCAAAATATATATGGTTGTTTCTGTTGTCTACTAAATCTCTGGTGTTTCCAATATTTGTTGATTTTCTTAATTTTGTACGCAACTTCTTTTCCACTAATATTGTCTCTGTACAAACCGATTGGGGTGGTGAGTTTAGACCTTTAAATAAATTTCTTCAATCAAATGGTATTTTACATCGTATCACATGTCCCTACTCTCATGCTCAAAAGGGCACTGTCGAATATCGACATCGTCACATTGTAAAAACCAACCTTTCCCTCATGGCTCATACTTCCATCCCACAAAAAAATTGGGCTGAGGCCTTTTCCACGACTGTTTTTCTAATAAATCGCATGCCATCTCCTATTCTCCACAATCAATCACCTTATCAACTTTTATTTCTTTGGCTCCTAATTACAATTTTTTACGTGTTTTTGAGTGTCAATGTTGGCCCAATTTGCACCCATTTAATCCCCACAAAATGAACTTCCAGTTCATACAACGTGTCTTTATAAGCTACAGCCAAATTACAAAGGATACTTGCGTTTTCATCCTCCCACAGGCCACGTCTACACATCTCGTGACGTTCAATTTCACCAAATTGTGTTTCCTTTTGCCACTAATTCCTTCACGGCCCAATCTTCCTCTTCTAATTCATCCGACTCATCATGTATGTGTCCTGTGTCTCCTTTGTTTTTCTTTTAGGTAAACCTAGCTACTTCCCAGCCTACTCCCACTTAATACCCACCACTTCATTCTTCTACTCTGATCCTCTTTTGGCCGATCTTCCTCAGGATACTTCCTCGAACCCAACAACTCCTTCCTCTATTAGGGCATCATCTCCATTCAGGTCTTCTTCTCTTAGTTCCTCATCTACGTCGCCTCCCTCCTCTCATTTCATACAATCCCCTACTCTATCTCGCCATCCAATGGTTACCAGGTCCAAAAATCATATCCACAGACCACTCATTCGTATCGATGGTACTAACCCTTGGTCCACAACCAAATATCTTCATCTCACTCACTCATCTCTAACATCCATTGCCGAAGAACCATCGTCTTTCACTAAGGCATCGAAATATCCAGAGTGGCGTGCTACCATGGCATCCAAATCTGATGCTCTCATCTCTAACCAAACCTGGGACTTGATTCCTTATTTCTCCTCTCTCAATGTCCTCAGAACTCTAGAACGTCGTAAGGCTTGTCTGGTTGCAAAAGGGTTCTATCAACAAGTCGGCATAGATTTTTCAGAGACTTACAGTCCGGTCATAAAACCTGTTACCATTCGACTCCTCTTGTCTATCGTTGCTTCCTCTTCTTAGCCTCTGCACCACTTGGACGTTCAGAATGCGTTTCTATATGGAGATCTGGAGGAGAACGTTTTCATGCATCAACCTTTGGGGTTTGCAAATCCTGATCATCCCTTTCACATCTACAAGCTCCATAAGTCCATCTATGGTCTCAAACAAGCCCCTAGGGCTTGGTTTTCTAAGTTGAGTTCTAAATTACTGTCTCTTGGATTCATTGCCTCTAAATCTGACCCTTCTTTGTTTATATTTCGTAATTCTATTGATTCTATTTATATGCTAATTTACGTTGATGACATAATTGTCACTAGTTCTAGTCAAGCTCTTATTTCTCAACTAATTACCTCTCTGCGTATTGCCTTTCCAATCAAAGAATTAGGACCCCTACACTATTTCTTAGGAATTGAAGTTTTTAGACATTTTCATGGTTTTGTTTCTATCTCAAACAAAATATATCACTGACTTACTTAAACGCACCAATATGCATCACTCAAAGTCAGTATCTACTCCCATGTGCACCAATGCCAAGCTCATGGCTTTAGATGGTTCCTCATTTGAGGATCCCCAACTTTACCGTAGCATTGTAGGTAGCTTATAATACATTTCTTTTACTCGTCCTGATATCTCATTTGTTGTTAATAAAGTTTGTTAATATATGCATTGTCCTAAGATTTTACATTGGTAGGCTGTAAAACGGATTCTCCATTACTTACGGCTTACCATTCATTTTGGATTATATTTTTTTGTTTTCTTTGCCTTTTTTGATACTGATTGGGCTGGGTGCCCTGATGATCACAAGTCCACTGGTTGCTTTTGTGTGTATTTTGGTTCTCATTTGATATTTTGGGATTCCAAGAAATAACCTACCATTGCAAGATTGTTCACTGAAGCCGAATATAAATCTCTTGCCAATATTACATGTGAATTATTATGGCTGCAATCACTACTTGGTGTGACAATCTTGGTACCGCCTATCTTTCCATGAATCCGGTGCTTCATTCTTGCACCAAATATGTCGAATTTGATTATCATTTTGTTTGTAAAAGGGTTGCTGCCAGAACACTCAAAGTCTCCTTTATTTCCAGTAAAGATCAAATTGTCGACATCTTTACAAAGCCACTGTCCATTGCTCGGTTCAATTCGTTGCGATCAAGCCTCACCATCACTCCGATGCCACTTGGATTGCGGAGGGCTATTAAGGCACCAAATCAGCATGCAACCATTGGGCCACCTGCACATATTCATACCTCTGAGGACTCATCATCTAGCATAACAAACCACAACACAGCTGTCAAAGGAACTTCCAAGCAAATGAGGAAAGTTGCCATTTGCTCTGCTCTAGAAGATTCTCTCGTAACTAACTAAATGATTGTAAATCGTTGGATCAAATTCATAATCAAATCATCTATTTCATCTTATGTGTATAAATATGTACTATGCTTGTAAGAAAGGACATAGAAAAACAATAGAATTGAATACGATGCATCGCCTTCTCAAGGCAACTTCTCAAATGGTTTCTGTGCATTTACTCTGTTTTCTTCTTGTTTCTTTAAGTCTCATAAAGTTCATAACTCTTAAGAGGAGGTGAAGAGGTGTCTACTATGGGTACTCATTTATTGCAAAAATCATATCTATTAATTTATCCATCAAATTATAAGTACGAATATAAAAATATATATTGCCAAATTTTAGTTGATATCTGCAGCAACCAAATGTTTGAGTGCATATACATATACATAAATATATATATATATATATATTAGATAAAAGTAACATATAAAGTACGTTTATCTAGTTTAATTTCTAACAAAAATTAAAGATTATTCATAATTAAATGAATGATAAATAATTACACGTTTTCATATATTATAAAAAAAAAGTATTAATAACAACAATAAGATAGTCTCATAAATAAACATAACTTATAGTTTTATCAAATTTGTTTGAGATAAATTTGATTGAAATTTTAATAAAAGATTCGTTTAAAATATTATATTTTTATAATTATAAGATGATGATCTAATATTTGCGTCATTTTACACAGCCTCAAAAGAGGGGACATTAAGATACCTATGTTTTTAGTTTTTGAGTTTTTCTAAATCTACATAAATTTGAATCATCCACAGTTTTCTTAGTTATGTGATTATTGTTAAGAAATAATATAATTTTTAAAAAAAAATAAATTATGTAGTTTATAATTTATATAAAAGAATGTTATATTATAATTTATAACATAAAATTTTAATCTTAAATATATAAATTTATTAGATCATATATATTTCAATTAAATATCAAACATATATAATATATTAATTATATTTATTGTCTATTATTACCAACTTAATATAGTTATAGTTAATTGTATGTACCGTATATATATCATCTCAAAAAATAAATAAATAATACATTCATTTTAAAATTATAAAATAATTTTTAAAGAATGAAATTATTAATCATATAATAGGAATAAATTTTCATAAATAAAATTAAACTCTCTAACGTATAAATTAACATCTCTAAGTGAGGATTGCATTGTTATATTGTTATGAATGGTTTATTTATATATATTGTTATATATTATATACTATTATTATATCATTTGATACTATTATTATTATTCTATATTTATTTTACATAAAAAAAAGTTTTAAATGAAAAGTTTATCGTTATAGAAAACTGAAGTGGTGTAATTAAATTTAATGTCAAGAACATTATTTCGGTAATTAATGGAATTAATAGATTGTATTTAAAATAATATTTCTCATTAAATACAGTATTTATTTTAACAAAAATGGATGAAAATTGTTAACTTTAATCGGAAAACAAGATTTTTTGTTAAAATAAGATTTTTCATTAAATAATCACTTTATATATATATAAAGATTGTCAAGGATACGTTACCATAATTAGCTGCCTTAATCTTTGGCTCAATATCTTGTCCTTAATTCTAGGCTACTATTTTGTAAATATTTATTCTTTCCTTTTTATGTACTCTGTAAATGGCTATATATAGAAGAAACACTCACCTCAATAAGGTGTGGTAATTTTGCAAACATTCACATGGTATCAGAGACCTCTCGGACTAGCCTCCATCGATCCCCCTTGATTCAATGGCTGCCGAAAACACCTCCTCCACCCTTCTCCCTTTCAATACCATGATTCACATGATGACCATCAAACTCTCCTCATCCAATTATCTCCTATGGAAGAGCCAGCTTCTTCCTCTCCTTGAAAGCCAAGAACTTCTCAGCCATGTGGATGGAACTCTTGTACCTCCTCCACGGTTTGCTCCTGCTGACTCCCAGACACCAAATATCAAACATTTGGCATGGAAAAATACTGACCAGCGTCTATTAAGTCTTTTGCTCTCCTCACTCACGGAAGAAGCCATGGCTGAGGTCGTGGGCCTCTCCACCTCACGTGAGGTTTGGTTAGCACTTGAGAACACATTCAGTCACCGATCAAAAGCCAGAGAAATTCGGCTCAAGGATGACCTTCAATTGATGCGCCGTGGGACTCGATCGGTAATCGAATATGCTAGGGCATTCAAAGCCCTTTGTGATCAACTCCACGCCATTAGTAGACCAGTCGACGTCACTGATAAAATCCATTGGTTCCTCCGTGGCCTTGGTTCGGATTTCACTAGTTTTTCCACCGCCCAAATGGCTCAAACGCCCCTGCCCTCCTTTCCCGATTTGGTCTCCAAGGCTGAAAGTTTTGAGCTTTTCCAGAAATCTCTTGACTCCTCTGGTCCACCCACAGCTGCTTTCACAGTCACAAATCACGGTCCATCTCGCTCAGTTTCCAGGAACCAGCCTCGCCATCAATCGGGTCGCACCTCCTCTTCTCACCGTGGAAATGGCCGTTCCAACTCTGGGCAGGGCCGCCGTCCGCCACGATGTCAGATCTGCCACCAGGAAGGGCACTACGCTGATAAATGCAATCAACATTATGTACGGGCTGGAGACTCTGTTGGCACCACAGCCAACCTTGTCGAGGCCTTTAAGGCTTCCTACTCCCTTAATGGACCCGAGCCCAGTGACTGGTACCTGGACACAGGGGCTTCGGCCCACATGACACCAGATCTCTCCCACTTGGATCATTCAAGTAATTACACTGGTAAGGATAGTGTAGTTGTCAGGAATGGTGCTTCCCTTCCCATTACCCACATCGGTACCATCTCTCCTACCCCATCTCTTGATTTATTGGATGTATTAATTGTTCCTCGCTTAACGAAAAATCTCTTGTCAATTAGTAAATTAACATCTGATATTCCTCTTGCTGTTACATTTACTAATAATTTTTTCTCTATCCAGAATCGTCGAACGGGAAAGGTGGTGGCAACCGGTAAAAGAGATGGTGGCCTATATGTGCTGGAGCGCGGAAATTCCGCTTTCATTTCTGTTCTTAAAAAAAGGCTCTTCATGCCTCGTATGATTTATGGCATGCTCGTCTTGGTCATGTGAGCCATTCTGTTATTTCTTTATTAAATAAAAATGGTCATCTTTATCTTACCTCTTTGTTGCCTTCTCCTTCATTATGTGCCATATGTCAAATTGCAAAAAATCATCGCTTACCTTATTCTCGTAATGAACATCGATCATTTCATGTGTTGGATCTTATTTATTGCGATATTTGGGGTCCCTCCCCTGTTAAGTCAACTTCGGGATTTATTTAATATGTGCTATTGATTACGCCCAAAGAATAACGCGGTCGTTTGCAGTATAACTTTGGGGTGTCGATTCCACAGGGAGATAGATTGAGAAATTGAAGAACAGTAACGAAATTAACAAAAAGATTTAGATGAGTGCGAAAAGTAAAGCATCGGGAATCCTTTGTATATAATTGGTATTTTAATTATTTTCGATTCATTAATAACTCAATTGAAAATTCTATGTCCAAATTTTCAATCGGAAAATAAAACATTAATAACCAGTTTTAAATCAAATGTAATCTTTTGAAAAATCATTCGTCACAATATAAGAACATGAATTGTTATCGATATTAAAGAAATTCAACGTCGACAATATACTCGTAGAGCAATATTGCAGCAGAGAATTAAATTAAAATAGATAACCAATTGAACCAAACATAATCAAAGGATTATTGCATTTAATAGAAAAAGCATGACTGAATCTATAAATGAAATAAATTCTAAGATTATTTGGTGACGAAAACATTTATAATAAATTTCGAATGACTAAACAAAAGAGTTTAATATTTGAAGAACACATATATGAATCAAAAACAATTACAAATACCATCATATATACAAATTCATCCCTAGCTCTACTAGAAAATTAGTTACACATATTGAAAATATGCAACAAAAATTCTTCAAGGGATAATATGGAAGAGCCAACCATTATTTTCTTCTCTCTTCTTTGGTTTTTCTTTTCTTTTCTCAAGCTCTCAAACAATGTATCTTCCAAGGCATCCAAGCACACTAAGCATGGTCTTAGAACACACACCCCTCCCTTCTATTTATAAGCATCCTTCATGCAAGTTGTCATGACAAAATCATCACAATTTCAACTTGTTTTGCCATGTGCCATTCTTGAATCCAAGTGATTTGTGAGTTGTCATTTTGATCATTTGTTTTCCCACCATGCATGAGCTGGATTTTGCTTGTAGGTTGAGTGTTTCAATTTTGCTTCTCTATCTATTAGTTGTCTTGTATGACTTAATATCTTGTGGTCAAATAATTTGTCTTGAAGAAACTTGAGTGCACTTCATCTTGTATTTGGATTTGATGCAAGTGGCTGAAAAATATCCAGGAACGTCAAGTGCAGGTGCGTCCACTTGATGGTCGATTTTGTCTTAGATTGAGTGGATATCTCTTCAAACACAAAACATCAAAGTTATAGATATTTCTCTTGCGGTTCTAGATCATCTTGAATCAGCTCAATCGGAGATTGGATGAGAGAGTTATGCCCATTTTACGAAAAGATGTCAAAACTGTCTGAAATTCCGCAATTATCTTCATTTGCTCCTAATGTCTCCATTTGTGTCCTAAATCAAAATATAAGAATAATGAGTATATTTAGGCATCAAATAAGAATAAAGTTTTAAACATTAAGAGAGGAAAATATGGCATTTTATATTCTCATCAATATATTAAATCATGCTTATATCTATCTCAAGATAAATGACCATTAATTTTATTAACATGAGTTATATCCATTGTTTTCTCATTTCTTTTAGTATTTAAATAGAGTATTTAGAGTGCATTTTTGTGCACTCATCACACCCCCCAACTTACTCATTGCTAGTCCCTAGCAATTTTCATGCAAAATGATGAGAAAGACCAAAGAAAATCACACATAGGGGCCATCAAGACACATTTTTCAAATTTACATATCAAAACAATCTTAGAAATTCAATAACCCTTTCACAAGTAATTCAAATATAGCAATCCACAGAGTGTGTATGTGTTCCAAACTATTTTTATCAGATCAGAGGTTTCGACACATGCAAAATTAGAATATCTTAAGCAAAAAGGTTCAACTCCATAACTCACGGGTATAGAAGTGTTTCATGTATGGGTTCTCTCTATGGAGTTGACAAAGGTGTACATTTACTCTCATGGAAATTTAGCCAATTATATATAAGTAACAAGTAAACATTGATCTTATGATAGGAATACTAACAAATGAGATTTCCACCATTCTTTCCACAAGCATACTTAGGATCAGAAAAATCAACACAAAGGGTTGTAATGTGGTTTAAGGTTGGGGTTCATAAGAAGAAAAGGTGAAGAGATTTCAAAAACTTCCAAGTATACACAAAAGGGAATCTGTTAAATTTTTCAGTAGACTATACTTTCCTTTTGATGTACTTTTCAATTTTTTAGATTTTTGACTAAGTACACTTTTCCATCTTCTTTTGCCACTGGTGTCTTCGCAATTTGATGAACTCTTTCATGAATAATTTGATGGACACATCTAGCACCATGCCATTTTTGTCATGTTTTTTTTTTTTTTTTTTTTTTTTTTTTTTTATGATGATTTCACACCTAGTACACACTTGGAAGTAAAATGGTAGGAAAATATAGTGTATAAGCTATACTCCAATGTGGAGAGGTATGGATGATGTAGATATGAAAAGAAAAGGCCATATGTGTATATTGGCTCAAAATTGGCTGCTAGGGATCTATGATGAAAAGGCTCAGCTTGAAAGGCTCAAACGTTAATCCTAAGTTGACTTTCGTCATATCCCAAGTATATCCACCATCTTACCACAAACCATGTAATGATATTCTCAAAAGAAGTGTCAAATTCAACAGATCAATGGATACTTATCACAATTTCTGTATTTGTAAGCTCTCAATTCTCACAAAATTCACATGAATACTTGAGCAAAATAATTCTTTAGTTACATGTGTCAAATCACCATATTACCACAAAGTTTGGAGAAGTGCATAAATGGCTCTGTGGATGTTTTAGCAAAATGATTTAAAATGGGTTTGTTGAATTCACCAAGATGGTTATGAATGAGCATGACTATCATGTGTGAAAAGATGCCTGTGTGAAAAAATTTGACAATTTTTTATATATTGATTGAAATATGCCACAGAGTTTAAATAACAGATTTATATTCCCACCCCCCAACTTAAATGAAACATTGTCCTCAATGTTTAAGAATCAGAATTGAATAACTAAACAGGGTAGAATACACCTGATGTGGGATGTGGGCGACTTGCTTGGCATCAAAGATGGTATTTGTCAAAATAAAATTAACCTATAACAAAATAAAGTAAACAATAAACAAAAATAAAATGAACGAAAATAAAAGAAAAGAAAAACATACCTGGAGATGGTCAAGATTGATATACTGGGTCCATAAGTGGAATGTCTTCCACTTCTGGAATTTGTCTATCAATTAAGATTTTGAGGCGTTGACCATTTACTTTGAAGATACATCCATCTTTTGGATTTTCTATTTCTACCGCCCCATTTGTGAAAACATTTTTTACTATAAAAGGGCCGGTCCATCTAGATCGAAGTTTTCCTGGATGCTTATGGAGTCTTGAATCATATAAAAATACTCGATCATTAGGCTTAAATGTTCTTCTCAAAATATTTTTATCATGAAATACTTTCATTTTAGCCTTATAGATCTTGGAGTTTTCATAAGCATCATTTCTCAATTCTTCTAATTCCGTCAATTGGAATTTTCTAAATTTTCCTGCTTTTTCCAAGTCAAAATTGAAATGTTTAATGGCCCAATATGCTCGATGCTCGAGCTCCACGGGCAAATGACAAGGTTTTCCAAAAACAAGTCTATAAGGTGACATGCCTAAGGGAGTTTTGAAAGCTGTACGGTAAGCCCAAAGCGCATCGATTAGTCTCAAAGACCAATCTTTCCGATCTGGGTTGACCGTTTTTTCTAAAATTTGTTTAATTTCCCTATTCGCAAGTTCAACCTGTCCACTTGTCTGAGGGTGATATGCAGTAGAAAGCTTATGTATCACCCCATATCTTTTCATTAAAGCTTCAAAAGAACGGTTACAAAAATGCGTACCTCGGTCACTAATGATAGCACGTGGGGTACCAAATCGAGATAGTACATTTTCTTTGAGAAACTTAATTACCGTCCTGTACTTATCATTGGTCCTGCAAGGTGCTGCCTCTACCCATTTTGACACATAATCTACTGCCACAATAATATATAAATATCCAAAAGAAGGAGGAAATGGTCCCATAAAATCAATGCCCCAACAGTCAAAAATTTCAATTACCAAAATTGGGTTTAAGGGCATCATATTACGACGGGTCATAGCTCCTAACTTTTGACATTTTTCGCATGAGCGACAATAGATATTTGTATCTTTAAATAAGGTGGGCCAATAAAATCCACACTGCAGGATTTTTGCAGCGGTTTTCTTCATTGAAAAGTGGCCACCACAAGCTTGGGAATGACAAAATTCCAAAACGCTTGCAATCTCTTCATCAGGGATGCAACGCCTTAAAATTTGATCAGGGCAGTATTTGAAAAGGTAAGGGTCATCCCAGTAGAATTTTCGTACCTCAATCATGAATTTCCTTTTGTCTTGGGTGCTAAAATCCTTTGGTATTTCACCTGCAGCTAAATAGTTCACAATATGAGCAAACCATGGTAGAGAAGTAATAGAAATTAAATGCTCATCGGGAAAATCATCTTTGATTGGTATGTGGTCAGAAGTGTCCTTGAATGTGAGTCTAGAAAGATGGTCTGCCACTACATTCTCCACTCCTTTCTTGTCTTTGATTGTGATGTCAAATTCCTGCAAAAGCAAAATCCATCGTATTAATCGTGCCTTAGCATCCTTCTTTGTAAAAAGGTACTTAAGGGCTGCATGATCTGTAAAGATAATGATAGGAGAACCAATCAAATAAGCGCGGAATTTATCCAAAGCAAATACTACAGCTAACAACTCTTTTTCAGTGGTGGAGTAATTCATTTGTGCATTATTTAGAGTTCGACTAGCATAGTAAATGACAAAAGGTTTCCCTTCTTTTCGTTGTCCAAGAACAGCACCTACAGCAAAATCACTAGCATCACACATAATTTCAAAAGGTAAATTCCAATCAGGTGGTTGCATTATGGGTGCTGAAGTAAGCTTGCCAATTAATGTTTTGAAAGCCTCTTGACAGGCTTGTGTCCATTCAAATGGGGCATCCTTAGCTAGGAGGTTACATAGTGGTCTAGATATGGCAGAAAAATTCTGTATGAATCTCCTATAAAAACCCGCATGACCAAGAAATGATCTTATATCCTTGATTGTTCTAGGTGTAGGCAATTTAGAGATTAATTCAACTTTTGATTGATCAACCTCCATTCCTTTGGAAGAAATAATATGCCCTAAAACAATACCTGAAGGTACCATAAAGTGACATTTTTCCCAATTTAAAACCAATTCTTTTTCTTCACAACGAGTCAGTACTCTTTCTAAACTCATTAAACATGCATCAAAAGAAGATCCAAAAACAGTCAAGTCATCCATAAAAACTTCCACGCACTTTTCAACCATATCACTAAAAATACTCATCATGCAACGTTGAAAAGTAGCTGGAGCATTACACAGTCCAAATGGCATTCTGCGGAAAGCATAAGTACCGAAAGGACAAGTAAAAGTAGTTTTATCCTGATCTTCTAATGCAATTTCAATTTGATAATAACCAGAATAACCATCCAGAAAGCAATAAAAAGGATGACCAGCCACCCGCTCAAGAATTTGATCAATAAAAGGAAGCGGAAAATGGTCTTTTCGTGTGGCGGCATTTAATTTTCTGTAATCAATGCACATCCGCCAACCAGTCACCAGTTTTGTAGGGACTAACTCTCCAAGGTCATTTTTTATCACAGTTACTCCTGACTTTTTAGGAACAACCTGCGTAGGACTTACCCATTTACTATCAGCAATAGGATATATCATTCCTACATCTAATAGTTTCAATACTTCATTTTTCACAACTTCTTTCATTGTGGGATTAAGTCTACGCTGGGGGTCTCTTCGAGGATTAGTTCCTTCCTCTAAATTTATTTTATGAGTACAGATTAGGGGACTAATGCCTTTTATATCAGCAATACTCCATCCTAGGGTTGATTTATATTTGCATAAAATCTGAATTAATTTCTCACCTTGGGACTCAGATAATTCAGATGAAATAATAACAGGAAAAGTATCACCTGGACCAAGGAAAACATGCTTTAAACCCTTAGGTAGGGATTTTAATTCAACTTTAGGGGCTTCCCTACTTGAAGGAATCTGTCTTTCTCTTTTTTCAGGCAACTTCTCAAACTTTGGTTGCCATGCCTGTGTGCTATAATCATGAGTTCTGTCAAAAATAGCACAAATGTCAAATACATCAGATGAATCACTTATAGGATTAAATTCAGAATTAACAATAAAGTATTCAAGGGAATCTGAGTCATGAGTTGTAAGAACATCCCTTTCTATAAGTGAGTCAATCATGTATGTCTGATGACACTCGACATCCTCTTCTGGCTGTTTTGCAATATGAAAAATATTTACCTCAAGAGTCATATTGCCAAAAGAGAGTTTCATCAATCCATTTCTGCAATTGATAAGAGCATTAGAAGTAGCAAGAAAAGGTCTACCTAAAATTAATGGAATTTTAGATGTGGTTTCTACAGCAGAACTAGTGTCTAGAATTAAGAAATCAACAGGATAGTAAAATTTGTCAACTTGAATTAAAACATCCTCTACCACACCTCGTGGTGCTCTGACTGAACGATCAGCCAATTGCAATACCACAGAAGTTGGTTTGATTTCTCCCAATCCTAATTGCAAATAAATAGAATATGGCATCAAATTTACACTAGCCCCTAAATCTAGCAAGGCCTGTCCAAGCTCATGATTGCCAATGTTGCATGTGATGGTTGGACATCCAGGATCCTTGTACTTAGGGGGAATCCGCTGTTCAATTAGAGCACTAACTTGCTCTGTCAAGAATGCAGTCTTCTTCACATAATGCTTCCTCTTAACTGTACACAAATCTTTGAGAATTTTTGCGTAAGTAGGAACTTGTTTAATTACATGCAAAAGAGGAAGATTAATTTTTACCTGTCTAAGATTTTCCAAAATATCATTGTTATGATCTAGAGTTTGTTTGCTTGACTTTAATGCTTGAGGAAAAGGTACCTTACCAGGATTTTTTGTTACCGCAGGTTCCTCAGGTTTTGTTACCTCAAGTTCTTTGGGAAGCTCAGGACTGCTGCTATCTTGATCTTTCTCTACATCCTTTTTTTTGTCTATTATTGGATCACGTAGAGACTTACCACTTCGTGTCACAATGGCGTTTACGTCCTTCAGATCTCCTTGTGCCATATGTTGACCATGAGGTACAGATTGAGTTTGGGAAGGAAACTTACCTTTCTCATTCATAGTCAATGAACTCATTATTTTAGACACCTGGCTCTTGATTTCCTTATTTTCTTCAACAACCTGCATAATCAAAGATTCAAATTTTTGATTAGTCTTACCCTGTATTTCAATAAAAGTATGCAAAGTATCTTCTAAAGAATTTCTAGAAGATTGAGGTGCATGGTATGGTGCAGGATATGATCTAGAGAGTTGTGCAGGCTGCTGGTTTTCAGACTTCCAGTTGAAGTTGGGATGATTACGCCATCCTGGGTTGTAGGTTTCAGAGTAAGGTGTGAAGGGCTTTTTGTACATACCTAGAGCATTACTTTGTTCCTCATACATACCATTCATGTTAGTATGTGTAGGACACTCTTGGGAATGATGATCTATCCCACCACAGACAACACATGGCCCAAAAGATTCTACATGATTAGCCGTGTGTGTTGGTTTTGAGTTTTTAGTTTTCAATAACTCTAATTCTCTGGTGAGCATTTCAACTTTAGCCTTAAGGTTATCCTCCTCCCTTAGATGGTAAATACCACCACTCAAGTTTCCTGTAGGTCGTGACCTGTTTGTGCTATCAGTAGCACTAGGTCCAGTCCAAGTATGAGCTTTTTCAGCAAGCTCATTGAGGTACTCTATGGCCTCATCGGGATTTTTTTGTAAAAATTCTCCATTGCACATCATTTCCACGAATTGACGTTCCCTGGGCGTAAGGCCTTCATAGAAATAACTCACTAAGCGCCAATTCTCATATCCATGGTGGGGACACATACTCAGTAATTCTTTAAATCTTTCCCAAGACTGGTACAAAGTCTCACTATCCTTTTGTGCAAAGGTAGAGATTTGTCTTTTTAAAGCATTAGTCTTATGTTGGGGAAAGTATTTATTGAAAAATACTTGAGTCATCTCACTCCATGTTCCAATAGACCGTGGTCTTAGTGAGTACAACCAACTCTTAGCTTTATCTTTCAAAGAAAAAGGAAAGAACTTTAGCCTTACCGTTTCGTCAGTGGTATTTTGACCGTGAAATGTTGCAACTACTTCCTCAAATTCCCTAATATGAACATAGGGGTTTTCATTTTCTAGACCATGGAAAGTCGGAAGTAATTGATTATCATCGGGATGAAGATAATCTTGGAGGGTTCTAACAGGTTGGTCCACGTGTTCACTCATCGCGTCAGAATTGGAAGAATTATCAAACAAGCGATTAGAAAAATTAGATTCTGAATCTGATTCTAGCACGGGTCTACTAGCAAACCGTCCAAAAGCGTCTCTGTACCTGCGCATGCAAAGTAAAGAAAAGCGTAATACTGAAAAAAAAAAAAAAATAATTACGAAAATAAAACTAAAATAAAATAAAGATGCAAAAAGCTAAAAAGAAAATGAACGAAGCTACCGCTCTCTCTTTTTTTTTTTTAACAAACTACTAAAAAAAACTACAAATTCTTTTACCGTCTCCCCGGCAACGGCGCCAAAATTTGATTACGCCCAAAGAATAACGCGGTCGTTTGCAGTATAACTTTGGGGTGTCGATTCCACAGGGAGATAGATTGAGAAATTGAAGAACAGTAACGAAATTAACAAAAAGATTTAGATGAGTGCGAAAAGTAAAGCATCGGGAATCCTTTGTATATAATTGGTATTTTAATTATTTTCGATTCATTAATAACTCAATTGAAAATTCTATGTCCAAATTTTCAATCGGAAAATAAAACATTAATAACCAGTTTTAAATCAAATGTAATCTTTTGAAAAATCATTCGTCACAATATAAGAACATGAATTGTTATCGATATTAAAGAAATTCAACGTCGACAATATACTCGTAGAGCAATATTGCAGCAGAGAATTAAATTAAAATAGATAACCAATTGAACCAAACATAATCAAAGGATTATTGCATTTAATAGAAAAAGCATGACTGAATCTATAAATGAAATAAATTCTAAGATTATTTGGTGACGAAAACATTTATAATAAATTTCGAATGACTAAACAAAAGAGTTTAATATTTGAAGAACACATATATGAATCAAAAACAATTACAAATACCATCATATATACAAATTCATCCCTAGCTCTACTAGAAAATTAGTTACACATATTGAAAATATGCAACAAAAATTCTTCAAGGGATAATATGGAAGAGCCAACCATTATTTTCTTCTCTCTTCTTTGGTTTTTCTTTTCTTTTCTCAAGCTCTCAAACAATGTATCTTCCAAGGCATCCAAGCACACTAAGCATGGTCTTAGAACACACACCCCTCCCTTCTATTTATAAGCATCCTTCATGCAAGTTGTCATGACAAAATCATCACAATTTCAACTTGTTTTGCCATGTGCCATTCTTGAATCCAAGTGATTTGTGAGTTGTCATTTTGATCATTTGTTTTCCCACCATGCATGAGCTGGATTTTGCTTGTAGGTTGAGTGTTTCAATTTTGCTTCTCTATCTATTAGTTGTCTTGTATGACTTAATATCTTGTGGTCAAATAATTTGTCTTGAAGAAACTTGAGTGCACTTCATCTTGTATTTGGATTTGATGCAAGTGGCTGAAAAATATCCAGGAACGTCAAGTGCAGGTGCGTCCACTTGATGGTCGATTTTGTCTTAGATTGAGTGGATATCTCTTCAAACACAAAACATCAAAGTTATAGATATTTCTCTTGCGGTTCTAGATCATCTTGAATCAGCTCAATCGGAGATTGGATGAGAGAGTTATGCCCATTTTACGAAAAGATGTCAAAACTGTCTGAAATTCCGCAATTATCTTCATTTGCTCCTAATGTCTCCATTTGTGTCCTAAATCAAAATATAAGAATAATGAGTATATTTAGGCATCAAATAAGAATAAAGTTTTAAACATTAAGAGAGGAAAATATGGCATTTTATATTCTCATCAATATATTAAATCATGCTTATATCTATCTCAAGATAAATGACCATTAATTTTATTAACATGAGTTATATCCATTGTTTTCTCATTTCTTTTAGTATTTAAATAGAGTATTTAGAGTGCATTTTTGTGCACTCATCAGCTATTCATTGATGATTATTCCCATTTTACTTGGCTTTACCCTTTGAAATTAAAATCTGATTTTTATGACGTCTTTATTCACTTTCAAAATCTTGTTGAAAATCAATATTCCACTCGCATCAAAATTTTTCAAAGTGACGGTGGTGCTGCATTTACAAGCAATCGCTTCAAAGCACACCTTAGCACGTCAGGCATTCATCATCAATTCTCTTGCCCCTATACCCCAGCCCAAATTGGCCGTGCTGAATGAAAACATCGACATGTGACAGAAACCGGTCTGGCCCTCCTTTTCCATTCTCATCTTTCTCCTCGTTTTTGGGTTGATGCCTTCAGTACTGCCGCCTACATCATCAACCGTTTGCCCACACCGCTTCTCGGAGGTATGTCTCCCTTTGAGCTTCTCTATGGTTCCTCTCCTAATTATGAGAATTTTCATCCATTTGGTTGTCGTGTTTATCCTTATTTGCGTGATTATATGCCTCATAAATTTTCTCCTTGCAGCATTCCTTGCATCTTTCTAGGGTATAGCCCTTCTCACAAAGGTTTTCGCTGTCTTGATCCCACCACCTCTAAGCTTTATATCACCCGCCATGCTCAATTTGATGAAACTCACTTTCCCTCCAGAGATGGCTCCCCGGCCCAAACCCCTTCTTCTCTCCATTTTTCCAATTTCCTCGAACCAAGCATGCCTCAAATTGACCTCCCTCCGATGTCTCCTATGCACCATTCTCAGCCCATTACACCGTCCGGATCTAACCCGTGTGTTATTTGTACTGACCCAGTGGACAAGTCTTTGCAGGTTACTGACTCCTTTGCAGATCCCTCGTCTCTGTCTCTGGAGCCTCGCCCATTTCCTGTTGCTCCTACTCCAGCTCCTCCATTGGGTTCTCATCCCATGCTTACTCGAGCTAAAGCTGGCATCTTCAAGACCCGTCATCTGGCAAATTTTAGTGTCTTAAGCTCCTTTGGGCTTCTCTATGCTCTTCTTGCCTCCACCGAGCCTAAAGGATTTAAGTCCGCTGCTAAGAATCCTGCATGGCTTGCTGCCATGGATGACGAAGTTCACGCTCTACAACAAAATCGCACCTGGGTTCTAGTTCCTCGACCTGCCCACACAAATATTGTCGGTTCCAAATGGGTGTTTCGGACCAAATATTTGCCTGATGGGTCCATTGAACGCCTCAAGGCTCGTCTTGTGGCCAAAGGCTATACTCAGGTACCCGGTCTTGATTACACTGACACTTTTAGTCCTGTTATTAAGGCTACTACTGTTCGTGTTGTGCTATCTCTTGCTGTTACCAACAGATGGCCTCTCCGTCAACTTGATGTGAAGAATGCATTCCTCAATGGCACTCTCACTGAAAATGTCTATATGGAACAGCCTCCTGGGTACATTGACCCTCGATACCCGAATCATGTTTTTCAGTTGAAGAAAGCTCTTTATGGCCTCAAACAAGCTCCTCGTACGTGGTTTCAACGTTTCAGCTCCTTTCTTCTCACCCTTGGGTTTTCTTGCAGCCGTGCAGACACCTCTCTTTTTGTCTTTCATCAGCAGTCCGACATTATTTATCTGCTCTTGTATGTTGATGATATTATTATTACTGACAACAACGTTTCTCTTCTTGACAGCTTTGCTCGCAAGCTTAATTCTGAGTTTGCCACCAAGGATTTGGGCTCTCTCAGCTACTTTCTGGGTCTGGAAGCCACTTTCACTACTGATGGTCTTTTTATCAGTCAGCTGAAATATGCCTGGGATATTCTGACTCGTGCTCAGTTACTTGACAGCAAGCTTGTTCATACTCCTATGGTTGTCTCTCAGCACCTAACTAGTGATGGTCCTGCCTTCTCGGACCCTACTCTCTATCGATCTTTAGTTGGTGCCCTTCAGTACTTAACCATCACTCGTCCTGACATTGCTCATGCTGTCAACTTTGTCAGTCAGTTTCTGCATGCCCCTACTGCGGATCATTTTCTTGCGGTCAAGCGCATCTTACGTTATGTCAAGGGCACCCTTCATTTTGGCCTTATTTTTCGCCTTCTGCAGCTCCTGGTGCCCTAGTTGCTTACTCTGACGCTGATTGGGCCGGATGTCCTCATACTCGTTGTTCCACCTCTGGCTACTCTATTTATCTTGGTGATAATCTGGTTTCTTGGAGTGCTAAAAAGCAACCCACTGTCTCTCGTTCTAGCTGTGAATCCGAGTATCGTGCACTTGCCACTACTGCAGTTGAACTACTTTGGCTCACCCATCTACTTCATGATCTTAAGGTTCCCATTTCACCGAAGCCTATTCTCTTGTGTGACAACAAAAGTGCGATCTTCTTAAGCTCCAACCCCGTTTCCCACAAACGGGCCAAGCATGTTGAATTAGATTATCATTTTCTTCGGGAACTTGTTATTGCTGGTAAACTTCGCACTCAATATGTGCCCTCTCATCTACAGGTTGCCGATCTCTTCACCAAAAGTGTTTCTCGCCCTCTCTTTGACTTCTTTCGTACCAAGCTTCATGTATGTTCAAATCCAACGCTCAACTTGCGGGGGGTGTCAAGGATACGTTACCATAATTAGCTACCTTAATCTTTGGCTCAATATCTTGTCCTTAATTCTAGGCTACTCTTTTGTACATATTTATTCTTTCCTTTTTATGTACTCTGTAAATGACTATATATAGAAGAAACACTCACCTCAATAAGGTGTGGTGATTTTGCAAACATTCACAAAGATATATAGCTTTCTATCCACCTTATAATAAATGCCAAATGGATGGCGAATTCATTGTTATATGATCATATAAGCCAGCTAGCTATTGCTTGTCCAACACTGGAGTAATGAGTTAAAATTGATCAAGTCTTTATAACCTTTATTTTATCCCACAAGCAGTCAAGGAAAGCAATTATTCCCAGTGGCAATCAATGGGACCGAAAATGAGATATTGATTCCTTAGGGCTACTTTGACTACCGATAATGTTAGTCCTCATGTTTTCGACAGAGAATTAATGTATATCCCTATAGATGGCAGCTTCTGGATACATGCAGAGCTAGCCTAGGTAGCATGCAGCACTACATTAAAGGTGTAAGTGACTGCAGAAAAGCATGCATTCCTTCGATCGATCACGATGCTCGTTCGTACAATTGTCCGCATCTCATTTGCAATGGACGCCATGCATGCATGCATGCACGCACAAGTGGAAGCTAGCGTAACTAGCCAGCCATGATCCACAGATAGATTCCCCATGGTCTAAAATTCTAACCCACCTGTCCCGGATTCAGACAATTATATTGAAGTGGCATTCTTGGTGTCCGACATAAATTCGTATTTATGTGGTACGTGTCAAATATTAAATATTAAATTATATATGAATTAATTTAATTACTACGACTCGTACATTTTCTAGATCCACACATTGAATATATAATAATCAAATTTCTATATCATAGAGCCTGATCGCGCATATATATAGAATCTTTAGGGGATATAGTACTTTTCCAATTAATTTGAACAATGAAGTTGGCTGCATCTTGTGTGACATGCATGGACAATTGATGTTATAAAATTATTCTCTTTCATTTTGTACTGCAATCCAAACGGCCTGCATAGTCATGCCATATATCCATAAAATCCAGCCTCGTGGAATAACCATCTATGTGATCCTTAATGGTCCGCACTACCTTTTCTCTTTAAATAGGTATCTAGCACTTTCCATATGAACCAACCGTATCATACTATGTGGTTGGTTGCGTGGTTTCCACTTATGTAAGGTCCGATCCGACTCTGAGTCCGATTTATCACAACAGAATCAGATTTGGACATTCAACTTAATTTAAGCTTCTTTTTTAAAGCTTCATATTCAGCCCTTTCAAAAAAGATTATTTTGTGGGCTATCAAATATCAATTTTTCAAAAAAAATTAAAAATTAAAACTAAACCATTTTCATTGTGATTTACTTCTATACTAATATCTAACTTATTTTTATACTGGACATATACTATCATGTGACCATGTCTAAAATTACATATTATCATATTATAGCATTATATATTATTTTTAGTGTCTAATTTCATGTTATTATACTATAGTCTAGTACTATTACATACTATATATTATACTACTGTCTAACTTATTTATAACTAATTTCTAGTAGACTTATTTATAGTGTCCAATTACACGTTATTATACTTTATTAAATTGGTATGATGTGTTATTAACTTAATATACTAGTAGATTTCTTAGTTATTTTTATAATAGTGTCTACTTTATTTCTATACAAGATTTATATTATAGTGTATAACTACACCTTATTATATTAATGTCAAACTTGTATCTAACTCAATTATATGCTAAACTTTTTAGTGTTTAATTATATATTATTATATTTTAGCAAACTAGTATGATGGATTATTTTTAGGATAGTGATAGGCTTACAATCTTATTACTACCCATTTACTATTTATCCTTCATCTAGAATTTTTTTTGTAAGTATTTTTTTAATATCTTTAATCATTAAGAAAAATTAAAAAAATATATAATCGTAATAGCAAATAATTACTTCTTTAATTATTAAATAAAATTAAAAATTAAAAAAATCAAATATAAAATAAATAATAAAGAAATAAATTATGGCACTATCATTTTCCTTATTTTTTATCCCATGCACAAGCAGACAAGTGAATCACTTATTTCCAGGCAATCAATGGGCCAGTACTTCGAGCCTAAAATACGAATAATGTGTGTAGTTTTCTCCTCGACGACGACATATCAGGGCTCTCCGGGATACATTCCTTTTATTGACGCTGGTGGTTGTGGCAGAAAAGCATTCTTTCCTTTTATTGACGATGGTGGTTGTGGCGGATCCGCATCTCATTTGCAATGGACGTTACGCATGCATGCACAACAGCAGAATTAGTTTACTATATATAAACAATCATTATTTATTTATAATCAGTTAATTTTAATAAAATAATAATTGATTATAAATAATCTTTTCATCATAAATAATTAATTATAAATTTTTTATTTATTTTTATAATGTAGTAGAAGCACAATATATGCATTACAAGAAAAATAAATATTGACTGTTTTTATCGTAAATAATTTTATTAATTATAATTAAAATATTATAAATATTTTGTTTTTCATGTAATTATGATAGCCAGTCATGCAAAAATATAGATAGGGCTAGCTCTTGTTTTAGGCAAGTCAAGCAATTGCTTAAAGGCTCTTTATTGACAAAAGGCCTCTCTTCTAAGATTTTAAAGTATAATTCATTTATTTATTTTTTTAAAAAAATCTAATTAAAAAACTAATTAATTCAATAAAAGAATAAAATTACTAAATAAATATTATATATATCATTATTAGTTTTAGAAATATTCTACATAATAATTATTTCAAATACTCTCTTTATAAGAATACACTTTCTTTTATTATTATTAGTTTAATATATAATATGAGAATTATAAATAACAAAATCTAATTTTTGAATGTTCATTAAAATTTTTTGTATGAAGGATCCACTTTTTTATATAACTTTATTGATGAAAATGATTATAATTATTTTTAGGTGTCTTTTAGATATTAAGAATACCTCATAATAATTGTGAAATAATTTAAGTTAAGATATTTTATTGAATTTTGAGTGAGAAAAAAAGTTGTATTTAAAAATATTTGAAATATATAAAAATAACTGTATTTCCAAATGGCTTCCAAGACTTAAGAACAAGTCTTACAAAATTAAGTTTTATAAAATCTTTTATTAGTTGAAATGATAGTATAAATTTTAATTAGTAATTTTTTCAGTTGACGAATAATAGGTATTATTTTAAAAAAAAATGTAATGTAAAAATTAAAATTAATTTATTTTCTTTTATTTTAATTAAAATTTTCCTTAGGTAGGCCTTTAACTTATTAATGAGTCGGTCCTGGATATAGATTCGTCATGATCTATTGATAAAAGATAAATTCGTCATGATCCAGATATACTTTCTGTGATACCCAAATTCTTTTGAGAAGCGAACGGCATAAATTCTTCTCATCCACGTACGTCGACATGCAATAAGTCCGGAAGCATGACGTCACGTCATCACATCCATATTCTTCATGATCGATACCATTTATTTCTGTCCGTCGGATCTAAGATGAAAAGAAAAATTAATGAATTTGTTTTAATTTTATGGGTTTGTAAAGGCTATAAATACGCACGCATGCATGACTAGCAAGGCACAACTACTCGTACCACCAAGACACAAAATAATATTGTAACTACACCTGCTTTGCCTAATTTCCTCGATCGATCGAATGGCTTCCAGTGATGATGTGAAAGCCGGATACTGGATTTGCACGGCTGATCCGTTCCTGCCGGTTGTAAAAATACGTTCAGAACTCTTCACACATCTCTATGCCGGTTTTGCCATGGTTCAAAGTGATGGCGGGGTCACCATTCCTAGAACATACGAGGATCAATTCAGAACCTTCACTCAAATCGTTCGACAACGATCCTCTCAGGTGAAAACTGTTTTATCCATCGGTGGTGCTGGCTGTCACACTATATCTGCAGTGGTGAAAAATGCAGATAAGCGTGCAAAACTCATAAGTGACTCCATAGATCTTGCCAGGAAGTACGATTTCGATGGCCTTGACCTCTGCTGGGTGTATCCCTCCCCGTCCGACAAGGGTGATGACCTTGACTCATTACTGAATGATTGGTATAATGCCGTGAGCGAAGATGCTGATCTGACAAGATCAAAGCCTAAGTTGTTGCTAACTGCAGCGGTGTTTCACCACCCGGTCATTCCTGGTAGAGACGGCAGTACCAAATTCAGTTATCCCATTCAGGCTATTAAAGACAACTTGGACTGGATCAACGTGCAGGCCAATGACTTCCATACTCCCTCCAACTCATCCCAGAAGACTGGACCGGTTCATGCGTGGTTGAATCCATCAGACTCAAACAGGTGCGGAAGGGCAGGAATTCAAGATTGGATTGACAAAGGGGTTGCGACAAAACAATTAATCTTCAGCCTTCCATTTTATGGCTATGAATGGAGTCTAACGGAGTCGAATAACACTGGATTCTTTGCACCGGCTCATCCAGCAAGTCAAAGCTCCAAAACCTACAGAACTATCCAGGAGATTGTCCAGAAGAATAAGTACGCAACCGTGTATGATAGCGACTATTATGCTACCTACTCGTATAAAAAAAAGAGTTGGATTGGTTATGATGATGTCTACAGCATCTCTAAAAAGGTTGAAGAGGCAATTGGTAATACGAATTTGGGCGGTTATTTTGCATCAAATATGGGCGCCGACGACGTCAACTGGACTCTTTCGACTGCAGGTAATTAATTAATTAGCTGCATGAATTCAATATCGTATCCCACACACACACACACACACACACATATACATATCTTGATCATCTCAATTATATATAAGCTCCCAAATTCCATCACATATTGCTTGAACTTTCTAGCTAGTACTACTGTTTCCCACAAATATATAAAAATATATATGCTAGCTCTCTTTCCTTTTTATTTTCTATTTTCTAATGAAGTTTCCTTTTCTTGTCCGCGCGCGTAGCCTTAAACGCATGGAAGTCCGCTTATAATGCGCTACTTCGTAGTAATGGCTGCAAGCAGAATTGAGAAGAATAATCAACAGCAAGGCCAGTAATATATCAGATATGGTGTGTTTGCTATATATGCGTGCATGTGTGCTTGTATTATCAATATGAAGGCCAATGATATCAGATATAGTGCAGATGTTCTGTTACAGTTATATGTGACATAGACGCTTGTGCGTATCATCAACAATAAGGCCAATGACTATGCTGTGTTAATCGTGTAATATTATATATAGGACAATGTTATAAGGGAACCGCCGGCCAGTTTGTACCGCTGGGTGGGCGCCCCTAGTGTATTTGAAGTTATTGTTATTTTTTTTTATTTTCTTTTGAATATTTTCATCCTTAACTATTAAAAAAAGAAAAAACACAACTTTGCTAATTGTCAATTTCATAACCGTTAAGTAAAAAATAAAATAAAATAAAATAAAAACCGAGCGGTCAAACCAACCGGTACAAGCTGGACGATCAATTGCCAAGAAATCGTGGGTTCCATGCACGTTCCATTCCACAACTCTTCAATTTTGTTTCCTATTGAACTCTGTTTCTCCCGATTGTTCGCTCTCGAAATTTCCACGGAAAAAGAACGGGACCTTTTTGTCTTACATGACGGATCATCATGACCAAGTAATTAATCATGTTAAATACCCTCACTACAAGAAAAAGTACTATATTAGGTTTTTTTTTTTTTTTTGGGGGTTCAATCGCAGTTTAAACTAATAGTGTATAAAGGCATTTTCATGTCCTTAGTTTTAACTAATAATGTACAAAGGCATTTTCACGTCCTTTACGAAAAAAAAGAAAAGAAAAAGATGTAAGCTGATCGATTTAGACCCAAAAAATGGATCAGACCGAGTGTTTTGAATTAGTATGTGACGCTTCCAAATTTTCCTTAAAATAATACGAGAATCGAGACGTCGAAATGATGACAATGCGAGTCATGTACCCCCAATATCAAGTGCTAAGTGTGTGAACACGTAACATGCACAAGTAAAGCAGTGAATAATTAGGGTCAATATCTAAATACCAGAATTTTTAAATTTATTTTACAAACCATTTTAACACAAATTCTCCAATAGGAGATTTAATACAGTCATCTATATTACAAATTATACAAACACATATTTATAAAAAGGGAAAAAGAAATTTTCAAGATAACAAATTATAATATGAATATTTCAACGGCGGAGTTGCCTCCTTATGGTCAGAGTGCACAAAACTCTATATCCAAAAACTACGACGTCAGAAATGACATCGTAGGTAAGTACAACCCAAACAAACGACAAGATATAAAATATACTCATGTAACAACTATACGCATGAACATGACACCGTATGTATGAAACTTAAAATCATTTTCCTCAAAATAAATAAAATAACATATGCCAAAATCCCGTTTTGGCCTAAGAATAAAATTTCAATAAAATCATCCATCATTTTTCCAGAAAATGATGTCTAAAAATCCCTTAAAAACCTCAACCATTTTTCTAAAAAATGGTTTATGTAAAACCAATATTCAAAATCAGCCACTTTTCCAGAAAATGACCTAAACATCCATTTTATTAACCGTATGCACCATGATTTCTCCTAGGGACCATTCGCACACCGTGGCTCTCATCATCACACTGTAGGTAACGACCACGCACGTGATTTCGGAACGGGCGATGCCTAGCTAACCGTGCCCAACACGTACCATGACCAGACATCTACTAACTCCTACCAGCAGAGGAGTCACGTAGTCGGCACGAGAGCGTTATCATCCCTTCCGATCCTGTTATTGCCCGACAACAACTCAGGAGATGTCACTCAGTATATTCCACTCCCGAGTGACTAGAGGAGCTCCACCGAGATAATGCCCAATTTAGAGACTCATTTCAGGTGAAGGAGCAAATGTCAGAACTAGGTGGTTCTAGGTGATGGGTTATACTTGCCGGAGTGAGGGGAGGTTGCTGGTAGATCGTCGGCGCCATGGGTGGCTGGAAAACACAAAAAAAGCCAAGATATTCATTTCGGGTTTAAGACTTACGCGCCGTCTAGGGGCCGCCGTGAGGTGCACCACTGGTGCAGGGGAGGGTGGGGAGGCTGGCGACGTGGGCGGTGAGGGTAGGCGGCCGGCGGTGGCATTGTTGGGGCTTAAGGTCGAATGGAACAGAGAGGGGGGGAGGGGCTTGGTCACAAGGGTTTCGGGGGGGGGGGGAATCGGGGAAAAAGAAAAAATAGAAAGAAAAGAAAAGAAAAAAGAAAAGAGAAAAAGAGAAAGAAGAAAAAAGAAGACTAACTAGATTTAGAACATAAAAAAAAAATTAAAAGCCAAATGAAACACTTCAATACAATGTAAATAAAATAAAATATTTAAAGCCTAACAATAAACCAATTTATTTTAAAGAACAATTTAAATATAAAATACTAATTATTATTAAGAAAGCACATCAAATAAACTCGCATAATAAAATAAAGTAATTTAATTCCAATAATTAAAATAGTTATCTCACATTAAAATTAATAGGAAAAATAACGTAACTCAATATTAACATAAATCAACGTAAAACTAATATTAACTATCTGATAGTTCAAGCGTTAGCACAATCACCTATTTTCCTCAAACACACATAGATGTTATTCCATCATAATCGTGTAGTCTCCAAATAATATTTTATCTCTAAGACTCCTTAGGTAGCCAAATAGCCTGAATCTCCATATGTACAAGGACTTTAGTACAATCTCTCATAATTTTAATGTTCAATGACTCCAGACAAAAAATCATGCCACCCTCAAGTAACTCTAAAGTTTATCTTCCCTATTTAACCATCAACAATCATTATTTACCCAACCAAAAGAAAAATCCCCACTTATAAGTATCATCTAAATATTTCAAGTCACCCTTAATCTTTCAAAACTAGCACAAGACTTGAACCTTCAATTACATTGGAAGACATCACGCTTTCACGTGCACTTTGATAACTCATTAAATGTATAAATTTAAGTCCTTATAAATTATCACCATTGAGTAAAAACTGGCTTGACACTTATTAACAAGAAATAATTTACCACACTTACAACTTCTAATGCTTTATCATCTTATAAATCAAGTTATGTAACCCATTGTTGACTCCTAAAATTTTAACTCCTAAAATTTCTAACTCCCAAGTCTCTAATACACTTCCATATCATTATAACTCATCACTCCCACCATAGATTAATTATCTAAATCCGCATTCTCCCAACTGGACCTTCAATACCTATAAGATGAAATAATCTCAAATATTTAAATTCCTATATGATCTCAAGTCACAACTAATTTCTTAAGATACCTCAGCAAATGCTGCTAACCAATAAATTCCCTAAATATCATACTTAAGTTGTTCATCCCAATTAATTCGCCTAGAAGCCTAAAATTTAGATCCCTTGAATTTTATACCATCACATTAAATCAATAACTATCACATAACAAAACACTTTCTCCCAAGTCAAACACAAATAAAAGACAAGTACTCTCCAAAATTTACGCACACACAACTATTGCACCTCAAACTTTAAGCTTCCACAGCCAAAATCAAAACTTCACCAAAGAAACAGTTGATCGCCTACTATCATAAGTAGGGCAGTAAAAAAATTGAACCGGACCGGTCCAAATTTTACATGGACCGATTAATTCCGATCCGATCTCGGTTCAAAGAATTTCTCTTCCTGGACCGGATCGGACCGGACCGAACCCCACACATATATATTTATATATGTATATATAAAAATAATATATAAATTATAATATTAATATTAATATAAATTAATATATAATATATATTAACATATAATATATATTAACATATTAATATATAATATATACTCTTATAATATTAACATATTATAATGTATTGGTTGACTAGTTGTAATATAAAAATATAAATTATAATATATCTATATAGAATATTAGTAATAACTTATAAGTAATAAATGTATTATTATTATTTAATATATTATTACTACTTTATCACTATTTACCTAACATATAAATATATAATATATTAATGTAATAGTGTTATTAGTTATAATTTACTAACACACTTAATATATAATATATACTAACATATTAATATATAATATATACTCTTATAATATTAACATATTATAATTTATAATTGTTAAATTTGGGAAAAAAAAATATTTGATCATTGTAAAATTTTAGATTAAATTTAGCCTATTAAATCATATGGGGCACCCCTGGACCGGACCGAATCGCCCTTGGACCGAATTGGACTGGACTGGTATGGACCAAACTCCTGTTCGGTCCGGTCTAGGGTGAGAGAATTCTTGGACCGAATGGAATCGGTCCACAAATTTTTCGAATCAGACCGGACCATTTACACCTCTAATCATAAGTATTCCAAAAAACAGATTCCATAACAATAAATTGATGGACAAAGATTCCACACTCATAAGAAGAGTTTGCCTAGATTACAATTCCAACAATCTTCCATAAATTAAATTAGAACTTAGAAACTCAAACACTTAATGAGACCCAGGTATTAGACATAAATATTATATGAAACATCAATAAAGAAACACAATTATATAAACATAAACAATTTATCAAAATAAATCTATCTCGCAAAGATATAATAATATACCTAAATACTAAATAAAATTGAAGTAATTCACACAAATATTATATAAAAACAAAATGGGGGAAAAGATCTAATTGACAAATAAGTAAAAGCCAGTCTTTTAAGAAAACAAGACCACCTCCTTTGGTAAACACAAAGTCATAATTTTTTTTATTATATAGAATAAGGAGATTGAATTAAAAGAAGAACGGGAAAATAAAATGACAAATAAAGTTTTAAAATTCTTCTCAAGTTCAACTCTAACAAGTTTATTGTAGAAATCTCTAGGATTTAAAACCTTTAAAAGAAACGAACCACAGTAAAATAATTAAATAGATAAGTTAATGAATAAATACAAACAAGTCGCCAAAACAATCCCACTCATCAAAATAAATAGATAAATTTTTTAAAAATAAAATAAGCGAAAATGTGAAAAGATAATAAATTTAAAAACTTGCCTGTATGCATGTTTCAAAAAGCAAAACATAGTAGCAATTCCTTTCAATTTTTGTCTAAATAAATTTCAAACTTTCAGAAATATTTAAAAGACAAAAGTCATAATTAAAATAAAAAGATAATAAAAAAAATCCAAAACCATTTTGTAGGAAACTTATGAATTAAAATTAAAATAAAATCAAATCCTGATGATAATTGAATAAAAACTTAAGAAAAGAAAATAACGCACAACAAAAGAAATAAACTTTAAAATAAATAATTCCATAACACAATTATTTAAATTAAAGGATTCTATAAAATGAATGAAATAAAATAATAATCTAATCCGAAATACCTAAATTTCAATTTATACAAAACAAAGGCATCTATAAAAAATAAATAAATGTTCAACAACTTAACTAAATAAATGTTCAACAACTTAACTAAATAAAATCAACTAACTAAAATCTTAACTACTACCTAATTACAATAGATTTGTAAATAAAATATATCAAAGCAAATCAACCAATCAGAACTAAGTTAACACTAAAAATAATAAATAAAAAGCACATTAAAACAAAAAGCACAACACAAAAAAATAAATACCTAAAATCTTACAATATAAGTTAGTAGGAAAAACTTAGAGAACAAATAGAATAATAAAATAAAATAAAATAACCAAATAATAAAAAAAATAAATTTTAAAACAACAAACTTTTCTGGTACTGTCCCTAGATAATTTATGGATTTACCCAAAGTCGAATTGCTCTGATACCACCTGTAATGCCCCCAAATTTCCCTTAAAATTATATGAGAATCAAAGTATCGGGATGATGACAATGCGAATCATGCACCCCCAACGTCAAGTGTTAAATGTATGAACACGTAACATGCATAAGAAAAAGCAGTGGATAATTGAGGTCAATATCTAAGTACTAGAATTTTTAGATTATTTTACAAATCATTTTAACACAAATTCTCCAACAGGAGATTTAATACAGTCATCCATATTACAAATTATACAAATACATATTTATAAAAAGCGGAAAACAATTTTTTAAGATAACAAATTATAATATGAATATTTCAATAGCGGAGTCGCCTCCTCAGGCTCAGCCTCCACAAAACTCTGCATCCAAAAACTATGACGCTAGAAATGGCATCGCAGATAAGTACAACCCAAACAAATCACATGATATAAAATATACTCATGCAACAACTATACGCATGAACATGACACCACATGCATGAAATTTAAAATCAATTTTCTCAAAATAAATAAAATAACATACGCCAAAATCCCATTTTGGCGCAAGAATAAAATTTCAATAAAATCATCCATCATTTTTCCAGAAAATGATGTCCGAAAATCCCTTAAAATCTCAACCATTTTTCCAGAAAATGGTCCACGTAAAACCAGTATTCAAAACTCGCCATTTTCCCAGAAAATGACCTAAACATCTATTTTATTAACTGTATGCATCATGATCTCTCATAGGGACCATCCGCACACTCTGGCTCTCATCATCACACCATAGGTATTGACCATGCATGTGACTTCGAAATGGGCGATGCCTAACTAACCGCGCCCAACACGTACCATGACCAGGCATCTCCTAATTCCCACCAGCAGAGGAGCCACGGAGTCAGCACAAGAGCATTACCATCCCGTCTGATTCCGTTGTCGCCCGAAAACAACTCAGGGGACGTCACTCAGTATATTCTGCTCCCGAGTGACCAGAGGAGTTCCATCGAAATAATGCATCATCTCAGATTAGGGTTAGGATACACATGCACCCAAAAACCATAAACACATAAAAACTCAGTTTCCATTTCCAATACATGAACATGCATGTAAATACACAATGCAGACGACCATGCACAAAATAGTCAACAACTAATAAATTTTAACAATAACCAAACACAATATCTGTCGATACAAAAATATATTTAAATCTTAAAGTTTGTTTAGAAAATACTTACAGCGGGTAAAAATGTAAATCCTTGAGCAAGCACCAATCTACAGCGCTCGTAGTGGTCACTTTATATGTTGGGTTAGGATATTCGGTTTGACACCAAAATTTAGAAAATACTTATTGGACGGTGGGAAATCTCATGAAAGTGGTGGTGAGGCGGTGCAACTACCGGAAGGTGGCGAATCGGACTCAAAATGGGTGGAAACCCATTTTCGGGTTTGGAATTGTATAGGGAAGGTGGAGCCACGATTTGAGGATCTAAGGTAGGGGAGTGGTTGGCTAAGGTAGGGGAGTGTTTTGGTGGCTGTGGTGAGGCTAATGGTGGCCGGATGGTGGCACAATGAAGATGGATCCATTTAGAGACCCATTTCGAGTGGAGGAGCAAATGGCTGACTGAGTGGTTCTAGGCGGTGGGTTATGCTCGCCGGAATGAGGGGAGATTGTAGGTAGGTCTTTGGCGCCATGGGTGGCCGACGGTGGACGAAAAACATAAGAAAAACCAAGATACCCATTTCGGGTTTAAGACTCACACGCCGGCTAGGGGTCGCCGTGAGGTGCACCACCGGTGCAGGGGAGGTCGCCGGAGGGTGGGGAGACCGACAACGTGGGCGGTGTGGGTAGGCTGCCGGTGGTGGCACTGCTGGGGCTTAAGGCCGAACGGAACAGAGAAGGGGAGAGGGGCTTGGTCACGCGGGTCCGGGGGGGGGGGATTGGGGAAAAAGAAAAAAGAGAAAGAAAAGAAAATAAAAAGGAAAAGAGAAAAAAGAGAGAAGAAAAAAGAAGACTAACTAGAATTAGAACATAATAAAATAAATTAAAAGCCAAATTAAACACTTCAACACAATATAAATAAAATAAAATATTTAAAACCCAACAATAAATCAATTTAATTTAAAGAACAATTTAAATATAAAATACTAATTATTATTAAGAAAGCACATCAAATAAACTTGCATAATAAAATAAAGTAATTTAATTCCAATAATTAAAATAATTATCTCACATTAAAATTAATAGAAAAAACAACGTAACTCAATATAAACATAAAACAACATAAAACTAATATGAACTATTGGATAGTTCAAATAATAATTATTAAAATAAATTAAAATAATCAACAACAATACTAAAAACATTATGTAAAAATACACGTAGTCTGTGATCTCACAAATCAGATCAAATGGTTTGATTTGATCCAGACTGAAATAGTGATCGTTCAATCTTGATTTAAAGGGTGTCAAAAAATCAATTTTCAGTCAGGTCCCAATTTAGAATTTTCCCACTACAAACTAGATCGACACTACAATATATTCTATTTTTTGCTACAAAGTGTATTTGTCGCAAAAATTACAAAATTATGTCAAAACCATACTTTTTTCCACGAATTTTGCTGGTGGGACGTTCATCAAATATAATTCATTACGTATATTATATCCACAAAAATCAAAACTCATGGCAATGCTACACCTATTGTACTGTCAATGCATTTCGTGAATATTGTTTGCAAATTTTGTCACAATTAGGGTTTTCGAGTTTATAATGGTAGTGCCAAAACTATAATTATCCACCAAGATGCCTCTTGGCAACATTTTTGTTACCATGAACCTAATTTTCACATATGACTTTTTGTCATGTTGATGTGCAGTCGGGAGATGATAATTACCACCACCACACGTGGTCATGACAGGTTAATAGTGACCAAATTTGTTCATGCCAATTAGATATTTACTGTGAAGCTGTTTCATAACAATGTTCATATATCCCCTTAGTGTCTTTGTAGCAATTACCGTAGCTATATGAATTAAACCATCAAAAGTTTACATCACCTTAAGTTTTTTTGGCTAGGGCAATTGTTTGTGATATGTTGTTTTTTTTCACTAGCATCATATCTCATATATCCATGCAGTCAAATTACATGAATATTTTTGTGGAAAATAGCAAATTTGTGCAATACTCTACACTTACAAATATGTGCACAACTTTATGGTAATAATAACAAACTTATCATCTTCTTACAAACCAATATATACATTATAACAAGTTACCAATGCAAGTTACTGCAAAGTCCATGAAGCATGCTAACCAAAGTGTGCTTGGCCATGAAACATTTTTACAGTTTTAGCTTGCAAATAGAACAACTAGTACAATATCAAAGTTACAATATTTTTGTGCCACATCCCATGCATGTGGCTATACCAATTACCATGAAATATAAGCACTTTACAACCAAATTCAGAAGTCTCATCTGTAGTGCATGTCCCTTCACTATCCATTCTTTGAAATCTGTTGGCAATCATGTCTCTTTCTCCACATCTCAAGGAAACGTAAATAAATAAATCACATCTTTGTCAACCATACCAACTCCATATCTCAAGGAACACAACTTTAATTTAGAGCTGTCCACGCTTGAATTTTTTACAGCTTTGTGTGGACAATTTAGGTGACATAGGCATGCAATAATCCTTTGAATATCTATAAATGGGCATGGAATGCTAGTTGCATGGACCAAAATTATGCAACATAACTTTGTAATCATTTGCCTACCATGATCTAATTAATATATACCTATTCTTATAATTCTGTTAGCATATAATGCCCAAAGATGATGCAATATATCAGTTACTATTGTAACATGTCCATACTTCAGTTTTGGTAAGGAATCTATATAAAAAAATTACTCAAAAAACTGCTGCCACTTTTGCCTAATTAACATTTCACCAATGGCCCATGCAATGCTGAAATGCTCATCAGTGCATTGGAATATCTACCAAGTGTAATTCCATGAACTAGTTGATCTAGGGCTATACATTTTATGTATAATCTCTATACATATGCAGATAAATTAGTGCTGGATAGACCATCACTTTTTTGTTCTAAGCTAATTTATGCATTACACAAGTTTGAGTCTAAACGCACATAGTGTGAAATAATCCAATAATTTATATACAATCAATTAACACATCTACACACTTGTTAAACTTGTTTGAGTCACTGCCTGGAATAGGGGGTAGTTGTTCCGATGATTGTTGGCATCATCATCCAAGTCACCCAATGATATCTCATTATCATCAAGCGCCTCCTCAATGGTAGTCATTGGGCAAATGTTGCAAACATTCCTACTTGTAATCTTGTGGATGACATGCCAACTCCCCCCCAAAATCAGATCAACAACATAATATACTTAAATTGCTTGGCTTGCTAGGGCGAATGGCTCATCTTTATACCATTGCCTACCAGTATTCACACATATTAAGTGGTCCTTGACATGTATCCCCTTTCTCGTGTCACCCATGTCATACCAAGTGCATTGGAATAAATAAATCTTATGACACCCCATGTAGTGCAATTCTATAATATCATCCAACTTCCTGTAAAAGTCAATTGAGGCTCCCTGATGCTCACCATGATCCACAATCCCATTGTTTTGAGTGTGGCGATGCCTTTTACGATTTTCGTATGAAGATAAACACTGTTCATTATGCACCCGGAATAAGATGTAACCAACCGGTCTGGACCACATGCTAGTGCATATATCTTATCCGTTACCATGGTTGGACTACGTGCACGCAACTCTTAAATCTATCAAAGTACAATAGTAAATATGGAAAACAAGGTGAGATAGTTATGTAAAAGTTAGATAATCAGATAAACATTATATATTTAGTTTTAAATCTTACACGTGCTCTGAACCATGATGGAAATTGACTTTGGTGCCGATAATCAATGTTTTGCAGATCCTCGTCTTTCATCTTGTTATAGTGCTCCCTAACAACCATATAGAATTGTTACCAATCACTGGCTTATAACATTACATGTAGCTAAAGATATCAGTTACATAACATATATGAATCACTTACTCAATGTATTGCTCGATCTCCATGCAATTATTAAGTACATACCACTGAGTCTTGACCATCAGTGTGTCAGCTAATTTGTGCAATAATGATGTCCCCAATGGTTTTAACCTTTTGTGCAAAAACAGATAAACTTGCCTCAGTCCCCGACTCAGTCGAACGCACTAGTAATTCATTGCTGCATTCCCCTCGATTATATTTCATTTCTATATCATGGAGGTATATAGAGCAAAATTTCAAACACTCGAGATGCACATATGGTTCAGTAGTTGACCCTTCTGGTCGGGCTCTGTTGTGAACATACCGCTTGAAATTTCCAAGATACCTCTCAAAAGGGTACACTCATCTGTATGACACAGGTCCTGCGAGGAGAGCCTCCTCTAGCAAGTGTATAGCAAGATGCACCATGATGTCAAAAAAAGTAGAAGGGAATATCATTTCTAGTTTGGAGAGAATTATGGGAATATTATACTGAAGATGATGCAACACTTGTAGGTTCAATATTCGGGAACATAATTCTTTGAAGAACAAACTTAACTCTATCAAGGCTTGACTCAAATTGGCCCGTAAGAATCCAACAATCATGACTGGCAACAGTGTTTGCATAAAGACATGACAATCATGGCTATTCATCCTTCTAATCTTTCCGTTACTAGCATTGACACACCGGCCAATGTTCGAGGCAAACCCATCAGGAAATTTCATGTTTTCCAACCATGCACAAAAAGCCTGTTGATCATCTAAAGTTAACATTAGAAACCAAGGCCCATGGATATACAATCGCCATCTTCTTGTAAATGCAATTCCCTTCGTATTCCCATGTTTACTAAATCCCTACACGCATTGACTTCATCTTTTTGTTTTTCCTTCAATATTCAATAAGGTACCCAACACGTTATCGCATATATTTTTCTCAATATGCATGACGTCCAAATTATGTCTCACACCTAAAGTTAACCAGAAGGAAGCTCAAAAAAGATTGACCTTTTTGTCCAATTCAGTTGATTGGGCGTTCATTTCCTCTTCGGTGTGGATTTCCCAAACTGCACATGTGATACATGGCTTAATTGTTCTATCAATTCCTCTCCTTTGATCCTGGATGGTTGGAGTTGATGCTCCTCATGTCCATTAAATGCATTCTTTTCCTTCTCCAACTGTGCTATACAGTTAACCATCACCTGTGACCCATATAGCAATGTTTGTGTCCATAAACCAACCATTGTGAATTTGTGTCTAGACCACAATATAGGCATGCCATCTTGTCTTTTATGCTCCACCCGAAAAGATTGGTGTATGTAAGGAAGTCACTGATCGTCTAGAGTAACGCTGCATGCAACACAAAAATTTGCCCACTATAGGCATCATATGTATGAATACCCTCATCCCATAGTTCCTTAAGCTCATCGAGAAGAGGATGCAAGAACACATCAATATCGTTCCTAGGTGACTTAGGGCCAGGGATTAGTAAAGATAACATTGTGGATGGATCCTTCATGCATGACCGGGGGGTAGCTTGTAGGGCACAAAAAGAACCGGCCAAAGGTTGTATGGTTTACTCGTATTATTGAATGGATTAAACCCATCACTCGCCAAGCCAAGTCTAACATTGCGAAGATCTTTGGCAAAGCTTGCATGATTGTCATTAAAGTCTTTCTATACCCTAGAATCTGTTGGATGTCACATGCTTGTCGGATCGTCAAGATGGCCTTCAACATGCCATCGCATGGCCTTTGCTATCTTCTTTGACATAAATAGCTGTTGCAAGCACGGCTTCAAGGGGAAATAACGAAGAAATTTTTTTGGGATTCCTTCATTGTCGACGTGTGCTTTGTTCCCATCTAAGTGTTTGACATTTAGGGCATTGATTGTATGCTACATTCTCCTTTCAAAACAAGACGCAATCATTTGAGCAAACATCTATCCATTCATAACTAAACCCCAATCCACGTTCCAATCGACGAGCATCATTATATGAGTCCTGATTACGCCCAAAGAATAACGCGGTCGTTTGCAGTATAGCTTTGGGGTGTCGATTCCACAGAGAGATGGATTGAGAAATTGAAGAACAGTAACGAAATTAACAAAAAGATCTAGATGAGTGTGAAAATTAAATTTTAGAGTGTGACGTGAATTAAAACTAAATGAGTAATTTGAACAGTATAAAAATGAGACGAAAAGTAGAGCATCGGGAATCCTTTGTATATAATTGGTATTTTAATTATTTTCGATTCATTAATAACTCAATTGAAAATTCTATGTCCAAATTTTCAATTGGAAAATAAAACATTAATAACTAGATTTAAATCAAATGTAATCTTTCGAAAAATCATTCGTCACAATATAAGAACAGGAATTGTTATCGATATTAAAGAAATTCAACGTCGACAATATACTCGTAGAGCAATATTGTAGTAGAGAATTAAATTAAAATAGATAACCAATTGAACCTAACATAATCAAAGGATTATTGCATTCAATAGAAAAAGCATGACTGAATCTATAAATGAAATAAATTCTAAGATTATTTGGTGACGAAAACATTTATAATGAATTTCGAATGACTAAACAAAAGAGTTTAATATTTGAAGAACATATATATGAATAAAAAACAATTACAAATACCATCATATATACAAATTCATCCCTAACTCTACTAGAAAATTAGTTACACATATTGAAAATATGCAACAAAAATTCTTCAAGGAATAATATGGAAGAGCCAACCATTATTTTCTTCTCTCTTCTTTGGTTTTTTTTTTTCTTTTCTCAAACTCTCAAAAACAATGTATCTTCCAAGGCATCCAAGCACACTAAGCATGGTCTTAGAACACACACCCCTCCCTTCTATTTATAAGCATCCTTCATGCAAGTTGTCATGACAAAATCATCATAATTTCAACTTGTTTTGCCATGTGCCATTCTTGAATCCAAGTGATTTGTGAGTTGTCATTTTGATCATTTGTTTTCCCACTATGCATGAGCTGGATTTTGCTTGTAGGTTGAGTGTTTCAATTTTGCTTCTCTATCCATTAGTTGTCTTGTATGACTTAATATCTTGTGGTCAAATAATTTGTCTTGAAGAAACTTGAGTGCACTTCATCTTGCATATGAATTGATCATTGAATTTCCAAGTTGGTGTGGAGTGCTTGCTGGAAAATATTATGATGACATTTGGATTTGATGCAAGTGGCTGAAAAATATCCAGGAACGTCAAGTGCAGGTTTGTCCACTTGATGGTAGATTTTGTCTTAAATTGAGTGGATATCTCTTCAAATATAAAACATAAAAGTTATAGATATTTCTCTTGCGGTTCTATATCATCTTGAATCAGCTCAATCGGAGATTGGATGAGAGAGTGATGCCCATATTACGAAAAGATGTCAGAACTGTCTAAAATTTCGCAATTATCTTCATTTGCTCCTAATGTCTCTATTTGTGTCCTAAATCAAAATATAAGAATAATGAGTATATTTAGGCATCAAATAAGAATAAAGTATTAAATATTAAGAGAGGAAAATATGGAATTTTATATTCTCATCAATATATTAAATCATACTTATATCTATCTCAAGATAAATGACCATTAATTTTAATAACATGAGTTATATCCATTATTTTCTCATTTCTTTTAGTATTTAAATAGAGTATTTAGAGTGCATTTTTGTGCACTCATCACACCCCCCAACTTACTCATTGCTAGTCCCTAGCACTTTTCATGCAAAATGATGAGAAAGACCAAAGAAAATCACACATAGGGGCCATCAAGACACATTTATCAAATTTACATATCAAAACAATCTTAGAAATTCAATAACCCTTTCACAAGTAATTTAAATATAGCAATCCACAGAGTGTGTATGTGTTCCAAACTATTTTTATCAAATCAGAGGTTTCGACGCATGTAACATTAGAATATCTTAAGCAAAAAGGTTCAACTCCATAACTCACGGGTATAGAAGTGTTTCATGTATGGGTTCTCTCTATGGAGTTAACAAAGGTGTACATTTACTCTCATGGAAATTTAGCCAATTATATATAAGTAACAAGTAAACATTGATCTTATGATAGGAATACTAACAAATGAGATTTCCCCCATTCTTTTCACAAGCATACTTAGGATCGGAAAAATCAACACAAAGGATTGTAATGTGGCTTAGGGTTGAGGTTCATAAGAAGAAAATGTGAAGAGGTTTCAAAAAAACTTTCAAGTATACACAAAAGGGAATCTGTTAAATTTTTCAGTAGACTATACTTTCCTTTTGATGTACTTTTCAATTTTTTTAGATTTTTGACTAAGTACACTTTTCCATATTCTTTTGCTATTGGTGTCTTTGCAATTTGATGAACTCTTTCATGAATAATTTGATGGACACATCTAGCACCATGCCATTTTTGTCATTTTTTTTTATTATTTTTTTTAAATGATAATTTCACACCTAGTACACACTTGGAAGTAAAATAGTAGGAAAATATAGTGTATAAGCTATACTCCAATGTGGAAAGGTATGGATGATGTAGATATGAAAAGAAAAGGCCATATGTGTATATTGGCTCAAAATTGGCTGCTAGGAATCTATGATGAAAAGGCTCAGTTTGAAAGGCTCAAACGTTAATCCTAAGTTGACTTTCGTCATATCCCAAGTATATCCACCATCTTACCATAAACCATATAATGATATTCTCAAAAGAAGTGTCAAATTCAACAGATCAATAGATACTTATCACAATTTCTGTATTTGTAAGCTCTCAATTCTCACAAAATTCACATGAATACTTGAGCAAAATAATTCTTTAGTTACATGTGTCAAATCACCATATTACTACAAAGTTTGGAGAAGTGCATAAATGGTTCTGTGGATGCTTTAGCAAAATAATTTAAGATGGGTTTGTTGAATTCACCAAGATGATTATGAATGAGCATGAGTATCATGTGTGAAAAGATGCCTATGTGAAAAAAATTTGACAATTTTTTATATATTGATTGAAATATGCCACAGAGTTTAAATAACAAATAACAGATTTGTATTCCCACCCCCCAACTTAAATGAAACATTGTTCTCAATGTTTAAGAATCAGAATTGAATAACTAAACAGGGTAGAATACGCCTGATGTGGGATGTGGGTGGCTTGCTTGGCATCAAAGATGGTATTTGTCAAAATAAAATTAACCTGTAACAAAATAAAATAAACAATAAACAAAAATAAAATGAACGAAAATAAAATAAAAGAAAAACATACCTGGAGATGGTCAAGATTGATATACTGGATCCATAAGTGGAATGTCTTCCACTTCCGGAATTTGTCTATCAATTAAGATTTTAAGGCGCTGACCATTTACTTTGAAGATACATCCATCTTTTGGATTTTCTATTTCTACCGCCCCATTTGTGAAAACGTTTTTTTACTATAAAAGGGCTGGTCCACCTAGATCGAAGTTTTCCTGGATGCTTATGGAGTTTTGAATCATATAAAAATACTCGATCATTAGGCTTAAATGTTCTTCTCAAAATATTTTTATCATGAAATACTTTCATTTTAGCCTTATAGATCTTGGAGTTTTCTTAAGCATCATTTCTCAATTCTTCTAATTCCGTCAATTGGAATTTTCTAAGTTTTCCTGCTTTTTCCAAGTCAAAATTGAAATGTTTAATGGCCCAATATGCTCGATGCTCGAGCTCCACAGGCAAGTGACAAGGTTTTCCAAAAACAAGTCTATAAGGTGACATGCCTAAGGGAGTTTTGAAAACTGTACGATAAGCCCAAAGCGCATCGATTAGTCTCAAAGACCAATCTTTCCGATCCGGATTGACCCTTTTTTCTAAAATTTGTTTAATTTCCCTATTCGCAAGTTCAACCTGTCCACTTGTCTGAGGGTGATATGCAGTAGAAAACCTATGTATCACCCCATATCTTTTCATTAAAGTTTCAAAAGAACGGTTGCAAAAATGCGTACCTCGGTCACTAATGATAGCATGTGGGATACCAAATCGAGATAATACATTTTCTTTGAGAAACTTAATTACTGTCCTGTTATCATTGGTCCTGCAAGGTGCTGCATCTACCCATTTTGACACATAATCTACTGCCACAATAATATATAAATATCCAAAAAAAGGAGGAAATGGTCCCATAAAATCAATGCCCCAACAGTCAAAAATTTCAATTACCAAAATTGGGTTTAAGGGCATCATATTACGACGGGTCATAGCTCCTAACTTTTGACATCTTTCGCATGAGCGACAATAGATATTTGTATTTTTAAACAAGGTGGGCCAATAAAATCCACACTGCAAGATTTTTGCAGCGGTTTTCTTCATTGAAAAGTGGCCACCACAAGCTTGGGAATGACAAAATTCCAAAATGCTTGCAATCTCTTCACCAGGGATGCAACGCCTTAAAATTTGATCAGGGCAGTATTTGAAAAGGTAAGGGTCATCCCAGTAGAATTTTCGTACCTCAATCATGAATTTCCTTTTGTCTTGGGTGCTAAAATCCTTTGGTATTTCACCTGCAGCTAAATAGTTCACAATATGAGCAAACTATGGTAGAGAAGTAATAGAAAGTAAATACTCATTGGGAAAATCATCTTTGATTGGTATGTGGTCAGAAGTGTCCTCGAATGTGAGTCTAGAGAGATGGTCTGCCACTACGTTCTCCACTCCTTTCTTGTCTTTGATGGTGATGTCAAATTCCTACAAAAGTAAAATCCATCGTATTAATTGTGCCTTAGCATCTTTCTTTGTAAAAAGGTACTTAAGGGCTGCATGATCTGTAAAGATAATGATAGGAGAACCAATCAAATAAGCGCAAAATTTATCCAAAGCAAATACTACAGCTAACAACTCTTTTTCAGTAGTGGAGTAATTCATTTGTGCACTATTTAGAGTTCGACTAGCATAGTAAATGACAAAAGGTTTTCCTTCTCTTCGTTGTCCAAGAACAACACCTACAACAAAATCACTAGCATCACACATAATTTCAAAAGGTAAATTCCAATCAGGTGGTTGCATTATGGGTGCTGAAGTAAGCTTGCCAATTAATGTTTTGAAAGCCTTTTGACAGACTTGTGTCCATTCAAATGGGGCATCCTTAGCTAGGAGGTTACATAGTGGTCTAGATATGACAGAAAAATTCTGTATGAATCTCTTATAAAAACCCGCATGACCAAGAAATGATCTTATATCCTTGACTGTTCTAGGTGTAGGCAATTTAGAGATTAATTCAACTTTTGATTGATCAACCTCCATTCCTTTGGAAGAAATAATATGCCCTAAAACAATACCTGAAGGTACCATAAAGTGACATTTTTCCCAATTTAAAACCAATTCTTTTTTTTCACAACGAGTCAGTACTCTTTCTAAACTCATTAAACATGCATCAAAAGAAGATCCAAAAACAGTCAAGTCATCCATAAAAACTTCCATGCACTTTTCAACCATATCACTAAAAATACTCATCATGCAACGTTGAAAAGTGGCTGGAGCATTACACAGTCCAAATGGCATTCTGCGGAAAACATAAGTACCAAAAGGACAAGTAAAAGTGGTTTTATCCTGATCTTCTAATGCAATTTCAATTTGATAATAACCAGAATAACCATCCAGAAAGCAATAAAAAGGATGACCAGCCACCCGCTCAAGAATTTGATCAATAAAAGGAAGCGAAAAATGGTCTTTTCGTGTGGCGGCATTTAATTTTCTGTAATCAATGCACATCCGCCAACCAGTCACTAGTTTTGTAGGGACTAACTCTCCAAGGTCATTTTTTATCACAGTTACTCCTGACTTTTTAGGAACAACCTGCGTAGGACTTATCCATTTACTATCAGCAATATGATATATCATTCCTGCATCTAATAGTTTCAATAATTCATTTTTCACAAATTATTTCATTGTGGGATTAAGTCTACGCTGGGGGTCTCTTCGAGGATTAGTTCCTTCCTCTAAATTTATTTTATGAGTACAGATTAGGGGACTAATGCCTTTTATATCAGCAATACTCCATCCTAAGGTTGATTTATACTTGCATAAAATCTGAATTAATTTCTCACCTTGGGACTCAGATAATTTAGATGAAATAATAACAGGAAAAGTATCACCTGGACCAAGAAAAACATGCTTTAAACCCTTAGGTAAGGATTTTAATTCAACTTTAGGGGCTTCCCTACTTGAAGGAATCTATCTTTCTCTTTTTTCAGGCAACTTCTCAAACTTTGGTTGCCATGCCTGTGTGCTATAATCATGAGTTCTGTCAAAAATAGAACAAATGTCAACTACATCAGATGAATCACTTATAGGATTAAATTTAGAATTAACAATAAAGTATTCAATGGGATCTGAGTCATGAGTTGTAAGAACATCCCTTTCTATTAGTGAGTCAATCATGTATGTCTGATGACACTCGACATCCTCTTCTGGCTGTTTTGCAATATGAAAAATATTTACCTCAAGAGTCATATTGCCAAAAGAGAGTTTCATCAATCCATTTCTGCAATTGATAAGAGCATTAGAAGTAGCAAGAAAATGTCTACCTAAAATTAATGGAATTTTAGAGGTGGTTTCTACAGCAGAACTAGTGTCTAGAATTAAGAAATCAACAGGATAGTAAAATTTGTCAACTTGAATTAAAACATCCTCTACCACACCCCGTGGTGCTCTGACTGAACGATCAGCCAATTGTAATACCACAGAAGTTGGTTTGATTTCTCTCAATCCTAATTGCAAATAAATAGAATATGGCATCAAATTTACACTAGCCCCTAAATCTAGCAAGGCCTGTCCAAGCTCATGATTGCCAATGTTGCATGTGATGGTTGGACATCCAGGATCCTTGTATTTAGGGGGAATCCGCTGTTCAATTAGAGCACTAACTTGCTCTGTCAAGAATGCAGTCTTCTTCACATAATGCTTCCTCTTAACTGTACACAAATCTTTGAGAATTTTTGCGTAAGTAGGAACTTGTTTAATTACATGCAAAAGAGGAAGATTAATTTTTACCTGTCTAAAATTTTCCAAAATATCATTGTTATGATCTAGAGTTTGTTTGCTTGACTTTAATGCTTGAGGAAAAGGTACCTTCCCAGGATTTTTTGTTACCGCAGGTTCCTCGAGTTTTGTTACCTCAAGTTCTTTGGGAAGCTCAGGACTGCTGCTATCTTGATCTTTCTCTACATCCTTTTTTTTGTCTATTATTGGATCACGTAGAGACTTACCACTTCGTGTCACAATGGCGTTTACGTCCTTTAGATCTCCTTGTGCCATATGTTGACCATGAGGTACAGATTGAGTTTGGGAAAGAAACTTACCTTTCTCATTCATAGTTAATGAATTCATTATTTTAGACACCTGGCTCTTGATTTCCTTATTTTCTTCGACAACCTGCATAATCAAATATTCAAATTTCTGATTAGTCTTACCCTGTATTTCAATAAAAGTATGCAAAGTATCTTCTAAAGAATTTCTAGAAGATTGAGGTGTATGGTATGGTGCAGGATATGATCTAGAGGGTTGTGCAGGCTGCTGGTTTTCAGACTTCCAGCTGAAGTTGGGATGATTACGCCATCCTGGATTGTAGGTTTCAGAGTAAGGTGTGAAGGGATTTTTGTACATACCCAGAGCATTACTTTGTTCCTCATATATACCATTCATGTTAGTATGTGTAGGACACTCTTGGGAATGATGATCTATCCCACCACAGACAACACATGGCCCAAAAGATTCTGCATGATTAGCCATGTGTATTGGTTTTGAGTTTTTGGTTTTCAATAACTCTAATTCTCTGGTGAGCATTTCAACTTTAACCTTAAGGTTATCCTCCTCCCTTAGATGGTAAATACCACCACTCAAGTTTCCTGTAGGTCGTGACCTGTTTGTGCTATCAGTAGCACTAGGTCCAGTCCAAGTATAAGATTTTTTCAGCAAGCTCATTGAGGTACTCTATGGCCTCATCGGGATTTTTCTGTAAAAATTCCCCATTGCACATCATTTCCACGAATTGACGTTCCCTAGGCGTAAGCCCTTCATAGAAATAACTCACTAAGCGCCAATTCTCATATCCATGGTAGGGACACATACTAAGTAATTCTTTAAATTTTTCTCAAGACTCGTACAAAGTCTCACTATCATTTTGTGCAAAGGTAGAGATTTGTCTTTGTAAAGCATTGATCTTATGTTGGGGAAAGTATTTATTGAAAAACACTTGAGTCATCTCACTCCATGTTCCAATAGACCGTGGTCTTAGTGAGTACAACCAACTCTTAGTTTTATCTTTCAAAGAAAAAGGAAAAAACTTTAGCCTTACCGTTTCGTCAGTGGTATTTTGAATGTGAAATGTTGCAACTACTTCCTCAAATTCCCTAATATGAACATAGGGGTTTTCATTTTCTAGACCATGGAAAGTCGGAAGTAATTGTATCAATCCTGTTTTAAAATCTACATGACGAACATTAGGTGAGAACATAATACAGGATGGTGTGGCTGTTTGTGCGGGATGAAGATAATCTTAGAGGGTTCTAACAGGTTGGTCCACGTGTTTACTCATCGCGTCAGAATTGGAAGAATTATCAAACAAGCGATTAGAAAAATTAGATTCTGAATCTGATTCTAGCACGGGTCTACTAGCAAACCGTCCAAAAGCATCTCTGTACCTGCGCATACAAAGTAAAGAAAAGCGTAATACTGAAAAAAAATAATTACGAAAAGAAAAGTAAAATAAAATAAAGATGCAGAAAGCTAAAAAGAAAATGAACGAAGCTACCGCTTTTTTTTTTTACAAACTACTAAAAAAAACTACAAATTCTTCTACCGTCTCCCCGGCAACGGCGCCAAAATTTGATTACGCCTAAGAAATAATGCGGTTATTTGTAGTATAGCTTTGGGATGTCGATTCCACAGAGAGATGGATTGAGAAATTGAAGAACAGTAACGAAATTAACAAAAAGATCTAGATGAGTGTGAAAATTAAATTTTAGAGTGTGACGTGAATTAAAACTAAATGAGTAATTTGAACAGTATAAAAATGAGACGAAAAGTAGAGCATCGGGAATCCTTTGTATATAATTGGTATTTTAATTATTTTCGATTCATTAATAACTCAATTGAAAATTCTATGTCCAAATTTTCAATTGGAAAATAAAACATTAATAACTAGATTTAAATCAAATGTAATCTTTCGAAAAATCATTCGTCACAATATAAGAACAGGAATTGTTATCGATATTAAAGAAATTCAACGTCGACAATATACTCGTAGACTAATATTGCAGCAGAGAATTAAATTAAAATAGATAACCAATTGAACCTAACATAATCAAATGATTATTGCATTCAATAGAAAAAGCTTGACTGAATCTATAAATGAAATAAATTCTAAAATTATTTGGTGACAAAACATTTATAATGAATTTCGAATGACTAAACAAAAGAATTTAATATTTGAAGAACATATATATGAATAAAAAATAATTACAAATACCATCATATATACAAATTCATCCCTAACTCTACTAGAAAATTAGTTACACATATTGAAAATATGCAACAAAAATTCTTCAAGGAATAATATGGAAGAGCCAACCATTATTTTCTTCTCTCTTCTTTGGTTTTTCTTTTCTTTTCTCAAGTTCTCATAAACAATGTATTTTCCAAGGCATCCAAGCACACTAAGCATGGTGTAATGCCCCGGTCCCGTAGGGGTCCGAGAGTTACTACTTATCACATATACTCACATTCAACACCATAATTAAAGACTCCAAATTCCCAAGTATCATATAAAACTTGGTTGGAAAATCACTTTCCTCAATATCATCAATTCGATAAATACTACATCACAAAATTACAAAAAAAATACTTCCGTACTAAATCTTGTCAATACTCATTTAAACTCTTTATGATTAATTAATCATTCCTAAAATCATCTCACCCAATGATTCATAATCTAATCCTCCACTGAAATATCCAAATTCATCTGAAAAAAATATTCAGAGACAAGGGGTAAGTTTAACCACAACTCAGTAAGCAGAGGACATATACAAGAGTGCAAACATGAGTATTTACAAAATATTATATGCAAAACAGAAATAGTTCTCAGAGTCAATATGCAGAATAAAACATATCTTCAAATGTAACAGAGCGATCATTTTTAAATGATAAGAAATAAGGAATACTTTGGCATAACAAAACTGAGTATCATCATCATATCAAAGCAGAGCATCTTACAGAGCAGAGACCATGTTTAACCCCCATGGTAGGGTTGTGCTAATCCCGGTGGCCAAACCAGGCAGAGATAGAGGTGAAACATTCCCTTAATCATTCTCGGAGCCCCGAGTGTGTACACAGGAAAGTCCAAGATAAACCACTTTGTTTCCAAAATGGGTGCACTCAGAGACAGAAAAGTTGGTACCAACCCAAACAGAGCAGAGACAGAGCAGAGCAGAGCAAAGTAGAGACAGAGTTAGATATAAACCAGTATACCATGCCAAAGGTTTTCAAAGCCACATCAAAATATTACAGAGTTCCAAACATTTTCAGAACATTCTCACCAAACAAAACAGAGTTCAGAGCATCTTTATAAATCAATGCACAATTATTTCAGATTATTAATATCGCTCTTTTTCACATTTCAGAAATACATGACAAAAACTAAGCTCATGTCTGCACAATGCATGATAGAAATATTTTTCTTTCTTTCATATAAGCTTTATGAGTAATGCAAAGAAATGACTGAGGTTGGTTTTTTTTCAAGTTCTCATTTCGTAACAAAACATGCATAAATTTTTAGAAAGTCAACCTCAGTCTATATTCGGTACAAAGTCAAGCATAGGAACCCCGCTTACCTGAACTTCTTAGCTTTTAGAATTTCTCCAGACTAAGCTGAACAAATAAATGATCGACACCTATAAAATAATCAAGAAATTCATAAATTTCTAAATAATCACAAACCTCGAAAATAGAACTTAAGACATAAAATCCAATACTTCTCTTAACATCTACAAATCCTCAAAACCTGAGTATCAACTTTCTCCAAAATGCTTGGAATCTACTAAATTCTTCCAAAACCTTGAAATATTAGAAAATCTCTAAAACCTCAATTTTTATTTAATAAACACTTAACTCAATTTCCAATTCAAATCGAAGTCTCTTCCTAAAACAAAAATCAAAATTCAACCTACTAAAAATAATATAACGCACAATATCCGATTCAAAATAATTTATAACTCAAGCTCAAAATAGTTTAAAGGCGAATCCGAAATAATTTAAAACTGGAGTCTAAAATAGATTACAACGTGAAACAAGTCAAAAAATTTACTCCCAAAGGATTTAAGGAAACACAAATAATATAAATAAATAAATCCTCACAAAATAAAATGATAGACTTAAAAGTAAAACAACATTCGATGCATGGGCCCTAGAAGACATCCGAAAATAAAAAGGGACAACGGAAACTTGAAGCTTTCAGATCAAACCATGCGGCATGGGTGTATATACTCTCCAAGAGAAGGGGCGGCACAAAGGGCTGGGAGCTGGTGGGGGTTACGTCGACGAAATCGCACTAAGGTCAGAGAGAAAATAAAATAAAACATAATAAAGTAAAATGAGGGAGGCATACAAAGAGAGATAGATCGTGGGTGTAAGAGCAAGAGGGAGAGACAGAGGTGAAAGCAGTTGGGAGGGAGCTCGTCGTGGGCTTACCGAGGGGGTTGTGGTGGCAGGGGTGGTACAGTCAGAGGCTCCTGGGTAGTTTTCGCTTGTTCTATCATGTGGGAGGTGCGGCTGAGTGGAGTGTGAACGGAGGCAGGAGTATAGGACTACTCTGTTTTCCGTTGCTAAAAACAGAGGCTCCCAATTTCGGTAATTGACAGTGGTGATTCGGTGAAGGTGCTGGGAGGGCGACATGTAGGGGTTGTTGCTGCATGAGCGGTGCAAGGAGGATGCTCATGGTGGCTGCTCTGTTTCCGGGTGTCAAAAACAGGGGTGTTACGGTGCAAGTCGTTGGGTAAGTGGTTGGGTTCCTCTCGGTCTACGGCTTGGAGTGGTGAGTTTTCTGGCCAAGGGTGGCAGCGTCAAGATTGGGGTGGTAGAAAACGCGACTTTCCATAGGCTTGCAGAGGCTGGTCTCGATGGCATAGGGCTGAAATTTACGCTATGGGTTTGGTTTCTTTCATTTGGGGTGGTCTCGGGACGGTTGAGTGGGCGGCATTGCTTGTTTAGGGAAGGAAAACAAGGTGGTAGCATTTTCTTGAGGGTTGGAAGGTTGTGGTCTACACTTGTAGGGGCACAACGGCAGTGGCCTTTGGGTAGTTTCCGAAATGCTAAGACGAGGATCTCATGTATATGTATATATATATATATATATATATCTATATATGCTTCTGGATCCCTAGAAACTGTAGAGAAAAAGAGATGGAGAGTCTGAGTATCTAAATTTGTTGAGAGGAAGATTTTATGTGAGAAAGGCAAGGATAAATGGCAAAATCGTGGGTGGTTAAATGCCAAATGGAGAGAAAATCGGGTTAAAAGATACGTGGTAGTTTGATCAAGGTAGTGGTAGATATGGCCGCTGTTCAAAATTCAAGATAAAATCTAGAGAGACAAATCACATAGGAGGCGTGCATTGTAGAGAATTTGTAACTAAACGAATTTTGAACCACGATACGGAGACGTTGAAGGGTGCGTGCATGGTATGTTTAGTTGGGAAGGGCAACGAGTAATTGACTAAGGTTTTTAAGAAAATATTTTTCCACAATACAGAGCTGTACATATATTTAATTATAAAAAAATTATAATAATAGTAACAAATCAATAAAACATGGGTTTTAGAATAAAAAAAAGGACTCTCGAATTGTAACCTAGCTATTTGAAATGGATAACAATTATTTAAGATAAAATAATAATAATAATAAGTTTGATCCTCGTGATAAAAAGACAAAGAAAAGAAAAGAAAAGAAAATAGAACGAAAACATGCGTGATGTGTGACTCGGAATAAAATCTTTAAATTCATATATATATATATATATATATATATATATATACACACACACACACACACGAATAAATAAAATAATAATAATAATAATAAAATCAATTTGTCTAAAAATAATTTCTCGACCCATAAAAAGATTTTTAATAATCATCAAATCGAATGAGAAAAGACAAAATTTACTAATACAACAATTTTACACTCGTGGTCAATTTTAAAATAAATATTTGAATATCAAAAAAGAGTTTTTTTTTTTACTTAAATAAATAATTAATTAAATAAAACATTTTTAAAAAAATGTGTCGCTGGAGCCGGGTGTTACACATGGTCTTAGAACACACACCCCTCCCTTCTATTTATAAGCATCCTTCATGCAAGTTGTCATGACAAAATCATCACAATTTCAACTTGTTTTGCCATGTGCCATTCTTGAATCCAAGTGATTTGTGAGTTGTCATTTTGATCATTTGTTTTCCCACTATGCATGAGCTGGATTTTGCTTGTAGGTTGAGTGTTTCAATTTTGTTTCTCTATCCATTAGTTGTCTTGTATGACTTAATATCTTGTGGTCAAATAATTTGTCTTGAAGAAACTTGAGTGCACTTCATCTTGCATATGAATTGATCATTGAATTTCCAAGTTGGTGTAGGAGTGCTTGCTGGAAAATATTATGATGACATTTGGATTTGATGCAAGTGACTGAAAAATATCTAGGAACGTCAAGTGCAGGTGCGTCCACTTGATGGTCGAGTTTGTCTTAGATTGAGTGAATATCTCTTCAAACATAAAACATAAAAGTTATAGATATTTCTCTTGCGGTTCTATATCATCTTGAATCAGCTCAATATGAGATTGGATGAGAGTGTTATGCCCATATTACGAAAAGATGTCAGAACTGTCTAAAATTCCGCAATTATCTTCATTTGCTCCTAATGTCTCTATTTGTGTCCTAAATCAAAATATAAGAATAATGAGTATATTTAGGCATCAAATAAGAAAAAAGTATTAAACATTAAGAGAGGAAAATATAGCATTTTATATTCTCATCAATATATTAAATCATACTTATATCTATCTCAAGATAAATGACCATTAATTTTAATAACATGAGTTATATCCATTATTTTCTCATTTCTTTTAGTATTTAAATAGAATATTTAGAGTGAATTTTTGTGCACTCATCAAGTCCAAAAATAGAGCATTGAGAAATACAGCCTACAATAGCTTTAATACCATGTCAAATGACTTTACAGTCCAATCACCAATGCTTTTGATGTGAAGCAACTTGACGATGAATGATAGCTTTGAAAACTTGAAACATGTAGTATAAAGTGGACGTTGTGCATCGGCAAACAAGTCCTCAAAATTGAAAGATGGTGGAGCAGAAGAGGTAGAGGGTTCATAATTTGATGCAGTTGGACATTCGTCATATCTCGCATGATCTCTCATAAAAGAACCACGACAAATGTCATCTAACATATCGTCAACATCAACAATATAATCGCTATACACCAAGGCGTCATTGTCTTCCTCGTTAGAGAATGTAGCGTTTTGAAAAGGTTTATTTTCTCCATGGAATACCCACTCGGAGTAAGTTGGATCAATCCCTCTGAAGAACAAATGATCCTTGACTATATGAATGAGGAGGAAAGTTGTGTTCTGGCATCTCTTACATGAACACATAATCTGATTGGCACCAGGTGTGTGGGCGTGTGCCATAGCCAGTAATTGTCGAACCCCTTTACGATACTAAGTTGGATGGAATTGATCCTCAATATGCATCCACGTTTTATCCATATTATATAGCTGAATAGATATACAGACAATACAAAATGTTAGGATTAATGAACATTTATGAGTGTGGAGTGACAAGAAAGAGCACAAATTTGTATACGCTCAACGCGAATGTTGGAGACGAGTGCACCAATATATCAAATGGTTTGCCCATGCACTATACCGCTTAAAACTTATACATGACTGCGCTTTTGGAGTGAAAACAAGCTATGATATACATAATACATAGTATAAGTAGTTGATTATCCAAATTCATTGTACAATATTAGTGCAGTAGACTAATAACATTTAACCTACTCACAATACAACATAGATATTTTTACACATCTAGCAAAATATTCCTATTTTCTGGTGAGGATTTACAAGGCAAAATATGCACAAGTATGAGGTACTCGGGGCTTTCATTAGCTAAAATTTGGAACAAAAGTATAATTCACCCAAGCAAATGGGTTTACTACAAACTGCAATAAACAAATAGTTAATGATACTATGCTCTTTATTTAGCCCTAGGGAGAAATAAGGTGCATAGAAAGAGTTCCAGACTGAAATGAGGGATCCTAGTATATTGCACATGCATAGCAGTATGCATAATAGCTGCTTCACAAAGTAGTTTCTTAAGAGTTGATATGAAAAATTCAAAAACATCTACACAAAAGTAGCCAATCAACATTGTATTTCCTACTTTATGGAAAAAATTTGGATTATAGGATTGGCATAGATGGTTAATACATATGTATGAAAAAAACAATAAGATATATAGTAGGATTTAATTGCTATTTAAATATTAGGAATTGTTGAAACCTGTGACTGTTCCAACCTATTGTTAAATGATGTTCTCAAACATATGACTATTAAGAACCAAATGAGTTAGATTATTAATTTATTTTTGTAAACAATAAATTATTTGACTATTTCTTCCTTCAATATTATTAAATATTAATTTTAGTAAAAAATAATTCTATTTTTTTTTAACTATTTCTTCCTTCTACTTAATTATTCAAAAATATATTTTGCCAACTCAACATTTTGCGAATTACATACACAAACATGCCAATCACATATACAGTATCATGGGGTTGAAGGAATCCATCTGGACAAAATTTGATTCCAGAACCTCTTATATTTATGAACAAAGGTTGGAACTAAGAAAGAATATATATATATATATATATATATACTAGGTAGGAAGCAATGTGCAAAGCGCATTGCCTAGTTAAGTAAAACAATTTTTTACTTAACTATCCATGTAACACGAGCTCATTGATTTGCTATTAATAAATTCTTGATCCATCTCCTATCTTTAGTCTGTGTAATTAAGTTTATAAGTAATTGATTTGCTATGTATTAATCATGACTTCCAATATTTTTGGTACTATTTGGCTAAAATCATAGTGAAAATTATTTATTATAATTAAGAAGCTGCTACAATATGACGTTGAGTTAACTTAAAACTCTAATTCATTGATAACAAGTATCATATCTCATTTAGTATATATTGAATCTCTTAAGATGAACAAAATCAATTTAATAGAAGCAAATAATAGCTACATGTGGAGGATTAGTGATTGTGCAAGGATTAGTGGACTGTGTAAGAAACAAAACTCGAGTCCTGAAAGTGATAGCTACAAAGTTGAATTATAAATACATTCAATAGTCTTCTTATTATTTTTAATCCAACACTCGAATATGCTATATAAAAATAATATGATTACATCACCAAATGTAATATTAATAAATTACAAACTAATATTAGTTTGTAATATTTTACATGAAGCTCACTCATCTATACTAAATGCAGACTATAAATACAAATGTTTTTCAAAGCCACATAAATATAATGATAAAATAAATATATCTCAACAAAAAAAGTGTGACAATGTAATACCAGCACAAGGAAGGTGGAAACAATTGAAATTAGAAACAAAATTGCCATTTGCCAGGAATGACAGTTTCAAAATATTTAAACAATATTATAATCTGTGCTACATATCACTTTTCCAGCAAATAAAATCAAGAAAACATAAGCCTTTAAACACAGAAGAAAACAAATTCATGGAACTTCTACGATGGATCAACATGAAAGAATGATAGATTAGAATAGCAAAACAATAAAAATCACAGTAGGCAAATAATGTCTTAGATAACAATCATCACCTGTTTGTTTGCTGTTTTGGTTCGTAGTTCCTCTACCACCACGAAAGCTCAAATTTTAATATCTGTTTTGCCTTCAAGGCCTGCCTACTTCACATTAGCTTTTTATCAATAAGTTACTAATGACTAATAAAGAAATTCAAATAAACATGTGGTGCATACCACATACATATTTCCTCATTTAGAAAAATCAGAAATCAAAGTTTCTTCATGTATAAAGCCACTTAAGATAGAGTTAACAATTTTTTCATTAATAGTGTCGTAAATTAAACAAGCCTCGATCTCCATCCATTGCATAAGTGGGAAGGAGATTGTATTTGTTACAAAATACAAGAAAAAAAAAAAACCAGAACCAACTACAGGATGCATATAAATACATGAGAGAATAATAAGAATGAAGCTAATGTTACCTATTAGAGAAAAAAAAATTTTGTTTTGCCTTCAAGATCTGCATATTTCATATCAATTTTCTATCAATAAGTTACTAATGATTAATAAAGAAATCTAAGTAAAAATTTGGTGCATATAACTAACATTTCCTTATTTAGAAAATCAGAAATCAAATTCTCCATATATAAAGCCACTTAAGATAGAGTCAATAATTTTTCCATTAACAGTGTTGTAAATTAAACAAGCCTTGATCTCCATCCATTGTGTAAGTGTTGCATTTTTCCCAAAAAAGAGAAGAAGAAGAAAAAAAGCGACTATTGGATGCATATAAATACATGATAGATTATAGATTATCAAGAATTAAATGTTGATAGTTGCTTTCTAGGAAATCACAAAAATCAAAAACCCTACACTAAGCATTTTACTTCCTGTCGTGAAACTTGAGTTACTAGCAAGAATTGAATGATTCTTTATTTTATCCTATTTATCAGCATTGGTTCAACTTTCTAACTATTCTTTTCAGTAGCGAGTAAAAGTATGATTAGCAACATCAAAATTCAGGTACTATGAAAAAAAATTAATATGTAGCCCACACAAAATAACCAATGCTGAATCATGTCTGTATATGCATACATACTTGTATGTCTGTGTGCATAATTTTATACTCATTCATACTCAAAAGCTCCCTATACATAAAAAAAGAGGTTTACAATAGCATAACTAATACGACATAGCAAGCATAGAGTAGTTTAGGGTAATTTACACTAAAAAATCTTATGGGTTTTAGATTCTTCGTTTCAAAATTTTAGATTTAGGGTAGTTTACTTTGATACTTTCCGGAACTCTCATTTTGGTTGTGAAACAAATTTAGACTTGTTCTTCATATACTCTTTGTTCTTTCTCATTTCTTCAGTTGCCTTCATTTTCAAGGATTCAAGTTTAAGAAAAAAAAATGTAAAAAAAAAATATATAGAGAGAGACTTTAGCCAAAAATAGTCATAACAAATAGCCTAATAATAGGCTAAACAAATAAATACTAATATTAGAGAACGAAATTGACACTTTGGAAGATTTATATTTGTGTTTACAAAGTTAATCTATATCCAATACATTTAAGATTTAGAAAACAACAACAATATCATGCTTTACAAACTCATTACTACTCCATTATTTAATCTCAATAAGCACAATGTAATATTGATGTACTTATAAAAAAAAAATGTAATATTAATGTGTTCTCATATAGTAAACTCAATGTAACTGTCTTCATGTGACATATATATAATTGCCTCTTATTGAGTTACTTGCTAGTTCACAATCAATAAGAAAACTCAAAAAATTCCCTATAATAAAGCCATAAGAATAATTTTTCCAACATAACCAATTATTTCAAGAAGTCACCCAAGATTACAACAAGTGTGTTTACAAAAAGTCCTACCATTTTAAGTATCCAAAATAGAACACTATAGTGGCTATCTTCAATGTACACAACTATATATAAAAAGAAAAAATCTGAAAATACATGGCATGTAAGGCATCAACTACATAAATTCCACAATGACCTTAAAAGAGGTAAAATCTAAAAAATACAAAAGCTTTCAACTAAAAAAATGGTTCTATTTTTGCATCAATCCTCTATATTTCGAAATACACTTTATAACATGGAAAAACAATTAGTTAATGATGGTTTGGGAAACCAAAAATAGAGTAGTTCAAATTTATAACACATAATAATTTTAACATGAAGAAAGGTGCAATACAGTTGAGGCTTTAATTTCCACATAAAAAAAGAAGTCATCTTCATCCCCTCACAAAACTTTGAAAATATAGGATCCCTACATTTGATGGAAAAATAAAAAACTAAGCCCTTAATTTCTAACACAAAAGCTAGCACATAGATTGTGATTGCAGTGAAGCACAAGTATACATGTATTGAAACCATAAACTAAACTAAGAATTGAACCAACGTAGTTCCAAAGTTGTTAAAATGGAACAAAATTCAATTACCAATAACAAATGTGAGAAAACAACTCATTGGCACAATTATCAGCATCACAGTAGGTGCAACTCAGTAAAGTGTAAAATTTTACAAATGGAGGGAACTATATACCTTGACTAAATGTTAGCAACTTCCGCTTTCATTTTTTTATGGGAGGTTTCTTACTTCTTATATAAGCAATAGCATTCTCATGATAATCTTCTAAGTATAGCATCTGCAAAGTCAGAATGTATTAACATAGATAAATATATTATAGATTCCCAAATTTGTAAGGGCCCATAAGATGAAAATAAAGGACAGTGCACACAAACATTGCTCTTATAACTAAGAAGATTGGCTCAGCAGAATAAAGTGAGAAAAGGAAAAGAATGATATAGTGTATGTAACGGTTCTAAAAGTAAATTGAGATGATATCGTGTATGATACAACCATACATATCTATATATATATATACATATAGCCATAGATCGAACAAATATGTAAGCAAATATATCATTTTTTAAAAAAGAAAAGAAAATTGCAATCTCTTTTACTCTTAACACTCCCATGGCACAGCAGAAAACAAAAGTAGTTTCAAAATATCAAGACGAAAAACAAAAATAGAATAGGCTGTGATCTTAATACCAAAGAAATGTTACCCAATAGCTTAATACCCAAATTAAAGCACAACTAATGAAAATGTTCAATTTTTTTTATAAAATATATAATTGTGGAGATGGTGTGCAAAAGAAGGTAAGATCTTTCTTAATACCTTAACAGAAAAGTGTTTTGCAACAGTTTAACATTTGAGGGAGGTAAAGGATCACCTCCATGAGCAAAAAACAAAAACAAAAAACAAAAAAAAAAAGCAAAAGAAAACCAAACTAAATATGCTCTACATAGGTTTGTTACACTAACATTACATAACTATATAATCACAACAACTTCTAGGCAGGTTTGTTACAAAAATATAATCCAAGCAAACATTACAAAAAGTTAGGCAAAACCAAGACCTAGAAAAAATCCACAAGAACAAAAACAATCATATGGGAAAAAAAATTACACAGAATCGCATTTGCTGTATTCAACATTGCCACTATCAAACTATAGAGGATTAAAGTCAGAGATAAAGAACATCAAACACATCAATAGAGAGAACAAACAGAGCAAGAAGAGAGAGGTGCCATAGAATCATACCATAGTCCATAATAGTATAAAACATAAAGTTCCCTTTCCTTTTTTATAAAGCTCTTAAAAACTGGGATGGATGTGCACATTTACATACACCTCCAAGAATGGTACCAAAGTTACCCTGGAAAGGTGTAAAATAGGAAAGAACTTTCTTATTTTGATTTTATAAGTAAAAGTAGATTGACAAAAACTAGTTCAAAGTTCACACAATCAGCAGTAATTCAATTCGTTAACCTACTATAATCACATTCAACACACAAAACCATACATATTTCAATCATATTTCAATCACAAAACCAGCAGAGAAGCCTTCAATGTTATTGTATGCTTTATAATGTAACACTTCATGCATGTGAAAGCTAACAAAATTTCTAGTGTTAAAATTTCTAGTGAAGCTGGAAAATTTCTAGTGAAGATGGAGCAGATTTGCATGCATGTGTGCTATTTAGGTATCGAACAAGCTAAGAATACCAAAATTAAATACCTTGATGAGTATATGTCTAGGCAAGTGTTAAATTAAGATCTTTGACTTTTAATAACACAAAGTTTTAGAAGTAACTCACTACTATAAACTTTTAAAAGCACATAAAGTTTAAGAAATGAATATTTAAGTTTTTTTCTCCAATTTTAAGTTTATTGTTATATGCAATCTAAGTTTTAATGATTATGGGCTATTAAGTTTGTTTAGTTACTAATCTTTTAAAAAGCTTTCATATACTTAACATCTGGTTGCCCATGATTAATCATATTAAATACTGCCACTTTTTGGCACAACCACCAGGGGGCAAAAGAGTAAAAGTTGTAGTTCAGAGTTAAAAATTATGCAATTACCTAAGATAGAATACAATCAAAATGAAGTTTACAAGTATTTTAAAGGAATATGTCATAATTGAAGGCTTAAAAGGTTCAGACCTCAGCTAGAGATGCCACCATAGATGACAAAATGACGATGCAACTAAGTTAATGCATGTTGAAAACGCATTCCACCCCTTCCTAATATATTTCCATAGACTCACTCTATAGGTCCCCTTACTTTCCTTAATACACCACACTCCCCGATCACAACCATATTTTCCTTCCACAACCTTTCTCCACAATAAGTCTTCTTCTAACTAGAATCTCCACAACCACTTTCCACTTTCCTAAAAGAGTTTTGTTGAAAGTAATCAAGTTCCGCACTCCCAAGCCATCAAACTTCTTTGGTATACACACTTTGGAACAATCCATGAGATGAAATTTATGCTCCTCCCCCATTCCACCCCACAGGAAGTTTCTAAATAATTTTTCAATCTGCTTTGCTACCCTCGCCAGCAGAGGGAACAAGGAGAGATAGTAAGTAGGGAGGTTAGAGAGGGTGCTTTGGGTTAAGGTCAATCTTGCGCCTTTTAATAGATAAAGCTTCTTCCAACCTGACAATCTTTTTTCAATCTTCTTTACGACTCCATTCCATATAGATCTTGATTTAAAAGTAGCTCTCAAAGGGATTCCAAGATACTTCATAGCAAAGCTAGTTACCGTACAACCCAGCAATCAAGCTAAATGGTTGATATTCTCCACTTCTCCTACCGATATTAATTTTGACTTTGCAAGGTTGACTTTGAGACCCAAAACTGTCCAAAACATAGTAGTATGGCCTTTAGCACTTGAATGTGGTTGTTATCTGCATCACAAAAAATTAAGGTGTCATTTACATAGAATAAATGGGTGATGGATAACCCGTTACTCACTGTAAACCCTGACAAAAATCTCCACTGGTTGTCGCATCCATTATATGGCTCAGCGCCTCCATTACTATGACAAATAGGAAATGAGATAATGGATCGCCTTGTCGCAAACCTCTTGAGCTAGAGAAAAAGCCACACAATTTTCCATTGACCAACACGGAAAATCGAGCCATCGAAATACAATGATTAACCCAATCACACCACTTGTCTTAGAATCCACATCTCTTTAACATATAAAGCAAAAAATTCCAACTCACATGGTCATAAGTCTTTTCCATGTCAAGCTTGCAAAGTACTTTAGGAATACCATCCCTCAACCTGCTATCCAGGCACTCATTGGCTATTAAGACTGAATCTAGAATTTGTCGGCCCTACACAAAGGCATTTTGAGGTTTGGAAATTATCTTGTCCATCACACCACACATGCGACAAGCAAGAACCTTCGAGATAATTTTATAAAACCCGCCTACTAAGCTAATAGGACGAAAAATCCTTTAACTCCTTAGATCCCACAATCTTTGGGATCAAGGTAATAAATGTGGCGTTGAGAGATTTTTCAAACTTATGACTGAGGTGATACTCGTGAAAAACCCGCATTACTTTATCTTTCACCACCTCCTAACACTCTTGAAAGAATGCCAAGGAGAAGCCATCGGGCCTTGGAGCTTTGTCTTTTCCCATCTGGCACACCACATGGTATACTTTGACTTCCTCAAAGGGTCTTTCTAACCAACTTGCGACATAATCATCCAGCTAGTCAAACACTAATCCATCCAGTTTAGGGCACCATGTTGCCTTTTCACTGAGGAGCTCTACATAGTAGCCTCTATATGTGCTTAGATCTCTACTTGGTCTTGAAGAACCGTGTTTCCTGAATGAATAACCTCAATACCATTGTTCTGCCTATGGAAGTTAGCCATTTTATGAAAGAACTTGGTATTTATCTCCCTCATTCAACTAAGTCAACCTCGATTTTTGTCTTTAATTAATCTCCTCCAACAACAACACCAGTTCAATTTTCGCTACCACCTCCACCTTCCTCAACAAAGTCTCATCATTACCCCCTCCATCTTCAAGAGAGTTTAACTCCTCCCAAAGTAGCCTTTTTGCTCCTCCATGTGTCTAAAAACCTCCTAATTCCATTTCTTTAAGTCGAGCTTGAGAGCTTTAATCTTACTAGCCACAATGAAATTAGAAGTGCCATAAAAAAGTAGGAAGCCCACCAATCTCTCACCATTTCCTTGAAGTCAGCCACTTATAACCACATGTTCTCAAATTTAAAGTAGCCTTTGCCTCCATGAATACTTCCACAATCTAACAAAATAAGAAAGTGATCTAAACAAACCCGAGACAATCTCTTCTGGCATAAATCCTAGAACTTTGAGTCCCAGGATGTGAAAATTAGGAATCTATCCAACCTGGAACCTCCTATACTATTAGATTACATAAAGGGTCCTCCTACCAATGGAAGATCAATCAAATTAAGTTAAAAAATCAGCTCCGAGAATTCCACCATTGCCCTTGTCAATAAAGAGGCCCACTCCCTCTCATTAGGGAAGCATACAACATTAAAGTCCCCACACACAATCCAAGGGAGTTCCTACATAGAGTGCAAACTCCCAACTCCTCCCATAAGATCCGTCTCTCACTATCAACATTAGGCCCATAGACTCCTGCAAGAGCCCACTCCCACCATCCTCAATATTTCGGAAGGAACTAGCAATAGAGAAATTCCCAACACAAATTTCAACTGCATCTACCACTCTCCTATCCCATATTAACACCACCCTACCTGAGGCCCCCATAGAAGCTAGATAACTCCATCCCACAAGCGCGCTCCCCTATAGACTACGAATAATGCTTTTATCAACTAGCTTTAATTTAGTCTTTTGTAGATACACAATATTCACTTTCCAACTTCAGAGTAGAGATCGAATTCGAAGTCTCTTATTGACCTCATTGATCCCTTTTACATTCCACGAAAGAATTCTAGGCTTCATAAGGAACACAACTCTCCTGACTTTTCAACCTCTCCTTCTTGACACTACCCTCATTGGTATCATAGTTAATGGTGCACGAAAGCTTCTTCAACTCCCTATCTTTCTTGGTTGCTGACTTCAAAGCCTTTGGTTTGTTTTCTTCTAAGGCCACTAGTAAGGCCAAAAACTATTCCTCATATCCTTCACAAGAAATTCCTAAGAATTGTTGCATGCCCGCCACCTTTTTCAGCACCCAATCCTCTGGTAAAGGAGATAGGCTTAGGGGTAAAGCACATAAAGGAGCCAGACTTCCCTCCTTGTTGGGAACAACCTGGATACACTCTGTAGCAGTCACCGCCATAGGATTGATTACCTAAGTCATACTGCACTAGTGACTTACCAAGAGTACCCACCCCTTCGAGATCCACCTACCCACCTCCCTCCCATGTGACCATGTCCCCCAAAAGCTTCTCCTCCATAGAAGGGCTTGGAAACTCAACTATCAACCCACCTTCATTGTTGGATTCAACATCCTCATCTGTGATCTCCTTATCCTCGAGAGCCTTGCTATGAAATGGAATTTTTGGCACACCGGGTTGTTCCCCGGCGACCGACGATGGGTTCTGTGTTGGTGGGGGTGCCGGAAAGTCAACTTCTGGCGTTGGTTATAGAGGAAACTAGGATTGAAACTTCAATGTTGAGACCCTTCTAATTCTGGCATTGGATGTTGGCCTACAATGGGCCTTTCCCAAAGCCCAATCCATCCTGAATCTAATCCAAACACGGGGATTGAAACCCCTTCATGGTCCCTTAAGACAAATGTTAAGGCTTGGCTCCAACTTAAGGCCTTTCTCATTCATCTGGCCCAACAAAAGGCCTGAGTCTAGGTCCATATCCCTCATAGTGTTAGAACTCCCCTTCCCCTTTACGCTGCATTCAAGTAACTTCACATCCTCCAATAAAATCCCAATTCGATACTCCATGTCAACTAAAACCGGCAAGAAGTTTGCCTCACTAAGCCTTGACTGCACCCTGCCAATTACATTGCTGGGCAGAGCACCTTCCACAAAGGACACACCACAATGTGCACTAGGTTCCTTGGCTCGAGACTGCCCCCTCTGTCGTGTCACTTCACTGTACAGTCGTAAGCGTGCTACTCCACCGTTGCCTCCTCCATCCTTCTTGCTCTAGTTTTCTTCACCTCCATCCCCCTTCAACTGGTACATCCCTTGCATTTTGTTTCTAAGAATCGAAATAGAGGAGGTTGGAGTAAGTTCATTCAAGGTTTCCCCAAAATTCCTCCACCCATCCCCCATCCTCCCCTCTGGCACCAAAATCATACCTTTCTTCTTCACGTCGCCATACTCTGAAATAAAGAGAAACCTGCCTTTGAGATTGCCTCCTCTTTGAATCACCAAAACCCGACCCCTTTGTCTACAAGTTCTGAGAAACTCAAACTAACCCTCTAACCCCATACATTCATGAACAACTGCACTCAACCAACCCAGAGCTTCGTGATCAACGGAGATGAATTTACCACATTGTGACTTTGCTCCATGATTCTCCACCACCTCTCATTCTCCTTCTTGAAAGCAAACAGCTTTTGATCAATATACAGCTTGCTATGCTACCCTATAACCTGACTTTTGCAATGTACTACCTAAGACTAGAACCCGAGCCACTACAAAAATCGCAACAACACCAACTCAATAAAATATGACATCATCACTTAATTTCTTGGACAATTTATAAGTCTCTTAACATAATTGGCAAGCTACTTTCTAATTTATGAATCAAGAAGGTTGTTGGAAAATTATTTATAGAAGATTGAGATACTTTCAGAATTGCTTTGTTTAATCAATTCGGGGATCCTACTACATTAGAGTATATGCCAAAGTATCAATTATGTAAAGTTTCAGATAAAAGTACAATAGGCTTTTCAAAATTACAAACAATAAATAAAAATAGAAAAATGGTGACTTATGATGAGCTTCTGTATCTGTAGCTTAATTTGACAAATGGATTGAGATTAGGCAAGGATACAAAAACATACAGAAGTAAGCATTTAAAATAAATCTCCAGTGGGCAACCCTAAATCAAGAGCTACTTTAGAAGAAACATCAATGCCTAGCTATTCAATATCAGCTTCTAACTTATATCTTGGTCTAGTACAAACAATGGAACTTCTAAATTAATATAATATGCTCAACTACGCTATTGCATCAATGATATTTTCAAATAGGATTGATATTTATTGCATCAATGCTCAACTTTGAATACGATTGATATTTCTTTATACAAATCACAAAGAAACAAAAAATAAATACATACATACAAATCAAATTGAAAGGGCCAATTAACAACTTAAGTGTTTTTTATAATGAAGATGTTATGAGTTACATCATAGAGAAACAAAAATAAATAAATAAATAGGATGTAACGCCCCGATCCCACAAGGGTCGGAGAGTTACTTCCTATTATAAAACTCACATTTCAACAGAATAATTAAAGACTTAAAATTCTCCAATATTATATAAAACTTGAATCCAAAATCACTTTCCTCAATATCATCAATTCTGGAAATACTACGTCACAAAAATATAATAATACTTCCTTACTAAATCTTGTCAATACTCGTATAAACTCTTTATGATTAATCTATCATTCCTAAAATCATCTCACCCAATACTTCATAATCTGATCTTCCATTGAAATATCCAAATTTATCTGAAAAATATTCAGAGATAAGGGGTGAGTTTAACCACAACTCAGTAAGCGAAGAACATATACCAGAGTGCAAACATGAGCATTTACAAAATACTGTATGCAAAACAAAAATAATTCTCAAAGTTAATATGCAGAATAAAACATATTTTCAAATGTAACAGAGCGATCATTTTTAAATTATATAAAACACAGAGTACTTTGGCATAACAAAACTGAGCATCATCATCATATCAAAACAGAGCATCTTACAGAGCAAAGACCATGTTTAACCCCCGTGGTAGGGTTGTGCTAATCCCGGTGGCCAAACCAGGCAGAGACAGAGGTGAAACATTCCTTTAATCATTTTCGGAGCCCCGAGTGTGCACACAGGAAAGTTCACAATAAACCATTTTGTTTCCAAAATGGGTGCACTCAGAAACAGAGAAGTTGGTACCAACCCAAACAGAGCAGAGACAGAGCAGAGCAGAGCAAAGCAGAAATAGAGTCAGATACAAACCAGTATACCATGCCAAAGGTTTTTAGAGTCACACTAAAAATAACATATAGTTCCAGAATATTTTCAGAATCCTTGTTATGTAAATAAAATAGAGTCAAAGTATCTCTATAAAATCAATGCACAATTTTTCAGATAATCAATATCGCTCTTTTTCGCATTTTCAGAAACACATGACAAAAACTAAGCTCATGTCTACACAATGCATGATAGAAATATTTTTCTTTCTTTCATATAAATTTCATGAGTAATGCAAATAACTGACTGAGGTTGGTTTTTCTCAAGTTCTCATTTTATAACAAAACATGCACAATTTTTCAGAAAATCAACCTCAGACTACATTTGGTATAAAACCAAGCATAGGAACCCCGCTTACCTGAACTTCTTAGCCTTTCAAGAATTTCTTCACTCATGCCGAACAAACATGAATCATCACCTATAAAAATAATCATGCACATCCGTAAATTCTCAAATCACCCACGTAATTTGATATTTAAACCTAAAGTACTAAAATTATCAAGTTCCTCCAAAACCTAGAATTTCATAGTCCTAAAATTACATCCCTTCTCAAGACTATCAGTATCTACTTGATACGTTTAACCAAATTTCCAACTCAAACACCGGCCTCCTTAAGAAATTAAAAATCCAACTCTCTTAAATAATGCAACACCCACATTTCGATCCGAAATAAATTTTAATTATGAAACCAAGATAAGTTAGAGCCCAACTGAACCCAAAAACATTTAATTTGAATGAGTTAACAAAAATACAATTGAAAATAAAAAGGGACCCAAGAGAATACAAGCCCATGAAACCGAAAATAAGATCAACCCACTGAAAAACATAACTATAAATTCCTTGCTTTATAGCTGAGGGTAAAAGGAGTAAATCTTGCAAAACATACATCCCGTTAACTACAAATGAGACTTACGTGAAATATAACATAAAACAAAACAAAACAAAACTTTTGACTTGCAGGGATAAGACATGCAAGACTGAGAGAAAGACGGAGTGATGAGAGAGAAACCGAATAAAATCATGCAAAATCTTAAAGATAGCTAAACATAATTTAAAATAAAATAATATATTAACTTCATGATACAATAAAATAAAGCACATTTATAAATTACCAACATAGTTTCGGTAAGAAGTAACAAACCCAATATTAAACATTAAGTCTATATGCAAAACATTCCATTTAGAACTACCGACAGATTCTAAACTACAAATGCCCAACTATACTTACAAATTTACACTTAGTAAAATAATTATATCAAATTCAAAATAGAGGAGGAAACTCATTTAATAAAAATATAAATATATCGATTTTTAAAGCATTCAAAAACATAAAAAAAATCTCATTATTTATTTCATATAAATTCTACATATATATATATATATATATTGAAAAGATAAAACCCATACGAAAATAAACAAGGAAGTGCATGTGCAAGTTTAATCTTGGAATGAAAAAAAAAAGTTTTCAAAAGTTAAAAACACGAATCATGCGAGGGAAAATAAGCTCACCGTGAGGGAAGGAGATGCGCGACAGGGTAGTGCTGGGCAGCGATCGAGGTGGTCAACGCGGTGGCCCAACTCATGCAACGAGGGGCTGTGAAGTGTGGTGCTGGACGTTATCTGGGCAACGTCCTCGTTCTTCGGCATCCTCTGTTGCTGCTAGCGATGGCATCATGGCGTCAACTATGACGAAATGTGGCCCAGTTTGGCCTTGGTGTGCGGTGGTAGGGAGCGGCCAGAGATCTATTGCAGCGAAGAAAACTCGGCAGTTGGTGATGCAAAACGATTGCGCATGGCATCACGAGACTGGGTAAGCTTGTTTGGGGCGAAGAAGACGCATGGCTGGGTGGCTCACAGCAGGGAAAATAATTCCCCTGTTCTGGTGGTGCAAAACAGAGCAGTGCCCACTCCCATTTTCTTGCGGTTTCGGCAACATTGGGTGGTGTTGCGGGGCTGTTATGCGGTGTCAATGTGCTAAAGAAAATTTTCTATGGCTATTAAAGGTCTAAATAGATGTATATATAGATGACTGAGAACAGAAAGTGTGAGGGAGAGCTGAGTATCTAATCGGTTGAGGGTAAGATTTTGAGAAGAAAATAAGGTAAGCGCATAGTCGTGGGAAGTTAAATTCAAATGGAGAGTCCGGCAGAAGTTGCCGAGCGACTGGTAACGTGCATGGTGTCTAAATAAATGTTTGGAACCTTAGGATGAGGAAAAACATATTTGCAAAACGTGAAATAAAAACGTATATGTTCTGTTATACAAGTTGTTTCCGTGAAAATCGTGGGGGTGGAACGTGACCGGTATATAGAATACTGAGACCTCTAGAAAACAAAACAAAATTAGAGAAAGTACATGCAGGTGTGGTCATCTGTCGTGGGATTAACTAGTACCGTGAATGATGCGAAGTTTGGGAGTGTGGAATGCCTAGATTAAATCCTTAATAAAAGGAAGAGCCACGTATTCTTAGAGAGTGCATGGGTGGGTTAATTCTTGAAGAGAAAAAGGAGTAAGAGCCGGATGCTCAATTAAAATAGGCCTCAACTAATAATAATAATAGTAATAATAATAAATCAATTTGTCTAAAAAGAATTTCTCAGTCCCAAAAAATCTTTTTTTTTTTTGAATATCAAAAAGGAGTTTTTACTTAAATAATTAATTAATTAAAACATTTTTTAAAAAAAATGTGGTGCTGGAGCTGGGTGTTACATAGGAACATCAGAGAAATAAATGGGAACAACAGAGAGCTAGTTTTGATGGATTATGCCATTGGTGCCTGTGAATGTGTCAAGCTTGTAACACATGGCAGAGACTTCAGCCAATGATGTAGCTCAAATAAAACTGTGATCGTGCGGCTCATATGTGATAGAAATGACTGATTTACTTTAGGAATTTATAAGGGAATTCTTGTAATTGTCTATTGCCCAGTATATATACCTAGCTATATTACTGTGCTCGGGGATTAACTCAATTTGCCGATTATGAAATCAGAGAGAGAGAGAGGTGTTGGGGTCCTAGCGATTAGGGTTAGGGTTTAGCTTCGTTCTTAGGTTGATTTCTGAGGTATTTTTTATGTAAAGCATTGAGGTTGATCTCTGTACTCTTTATTATTGATTAATAAGATGCTTCTCCTAGGGTTCCTGCTGTGGACATAGACTATTAGGGCTGAACCACGTTAAATCTTGTGTCATTCTGTTTTTGCTTTTCGACCTCGATATTTTCTTTGATCTGTTGAATAGTCGTTGTTTTGTTTATTTTCTATCAAGTTTGACAAAGTTGTACTTCAAAACCTTAACAAAGGTTATCTTGAAATATTAGTGTTTCTGCAAAGAAATTAGTCTAAGATAACTCAACAAGTGGTATGAGAGCTAGGTTCTCGATGGGACAACCAAGTTTTAGTTTGAAAATTTTGATGGAAAAAATGACTTCGAGTTGTGGAGGATCAAGATGCGAGCCATCTTGGTCCAACAAGGGCTTCAAGATGTCTTTCTTGGTGATAAGAAGAGTATTGATACCTCTCAGGAAGGGAAACCAGACTCCTCCCCCACTGAGAAGATGAAGTCCAAAATACAACAAAAGGCACACAGTGTCATCATCTTATCCCTAGGAGATAAAGTACTTAGGGAAGTTGCTAATGAAAAAACGGCAGTAGGTGTTTGGCTAAAGCTAAAGAGTTTGTACATGACAAAGTCTCTAGCAAATAGACTTTATAAAAAGACCAGGCTCTACACTTTTAAAATGAACCATCGTACATCTATAGATGATCATTTGAATAAATTCAATAAAATTCTATTAGATCTTGCTAACATTGATATCAATATAGATGATGAGGATTAAGCAATTCTCTTATTAAGTTATCTTGATTCCAGTTATAGTAATATAAAAGAAACCATGATATATGAGAGAGAGAGTCTAATCTTAGAGGAAGTGCAATCTATATTGCACTCTAGGAAATTGTATGCTAAGTCAGAATTTAAATCAGAGGCAGGGGAGGGTTTAAATGTGATGGGGAGGTATGAAAAAAGGGACAAGAAAGGCAAGAGTAAGAAGTCCAGGTTAAAGTCAAAGGGCAAACCTTTAAAGTGCTTTACCTGTCACAAGGAAGGGCACTTTAAAAAGCAATCAACCAATGCCACCACAAAAGAACCTATAGGTAAGGCAGATGTAGTCTTAGATGGATACGATAGTTCAGAAGTTCTGAATGTGTCTGAAACAAACTCTGGTAGGGAATGGATACTAGATTCAGGGTGTTCATTCCATATGTGTCCATTAAAGAACTGGTTTGAGTCTTTTACAAGTTAGGATGGGGGTCAAGTGATTCTAGATAAGAATAAGTCTTGTAAAACACTAGGGATTGGGAATGTGAGACTGCTAATGCATGATGGGATAAGAAAGGGTGTTGAAAGATGTGAGGTACATACCTGAGTTGAAGAGAAACTTGATTTCTCTTGGCAGTTTAGATAAAACTGGATATTCCTTCAAGTCTGAAAGGGGCAGCCTTAGAGTGTGTAGAGGTTCACTGGTAGTAATGAAAGGGATACTCAAGAATGGGTTGTATATCTTGGTAGGTAAGACAGTGATAGGTGAGGCTTTACCTATCACTCACAGGGGAAAATTAGGTTTGTTTATGGCACAAGAGACTAGGGCATGTTAGTCAACAAGGCAAAAAAGAATTGGAAAAATAGGGGCTTCTTGGAGATAGGAAACTTGAGGATCTCCCATTCTGTGAGGAGTGTGTCTTAGGAAAGTCTACCAGGGTCAGTTTCAAGAAGTTCACCCATATCACAAAACATACCCTTGACTACATACACTCAGACCTATGGGGACCTGTAAAGGTCAATTCTCATGGTGGTTTAAGGTACTTTCTTATAATAATAAATGAATTCTCTAGGAAAGTATGGGTCTATATTTTAAAACATTAAAATAATACTTTTTAAAAGTTAAAAGAATGGAAAACTTTGGTTGAAACCCAAGTAGGCAGAAAGGTTAAAATACTAAGAACAGACAATGGTTTAGAATACTTGTCAAATGAGTTTTCTGAATTCTATAAAATTGAGGGTATTACTAGACATAGGACTGTTAGAGAAACTCCCCAACAAAATAGATTAGTAGAAAGGATGAATAGAACTATTCTTGAAAGGGTAATATGCATGCTAGCCACCTCTGGTCTGCCCAAGAAATTTTGGGCAGAAGCTGTGGCTACTGCAGCATACCTCATCAATAGGTGTTCTTCATCTGTTCTTAGTTTTAAAACCACTCAAGAGATCTGGTCTGGAAAACCTGCTAACTATCAGAATTTAAAGATGTTTGGGTGCACTGCATATGCACATGTTAAAACAGCTAAGTTAAAACCTCAGACTATTAAATACATTTTGTGGGATAACTAGAGGGAGTCAAAGGCTATAAACTCTGGGTTATTGAACCTGGAAGATAAAGATGTATAATTAGTAGGGATGTTGTATTCCATGAGACTGCTATGGGAGGTAAACCAGAAAATTTTTAGGACAGAGTACAGTGTCCTATTACCAATGAAATGCAGCTTGAGGTGGAGCAACCTTCCACCTCTCAAAGTTGGATGGAAACAGAGAATAAAGACTCTGAGGTGCAAGCCTCAGAGATTGAATTCTTTGAACCCAGGAAAACATACCTACTAGCTAGAGATAGCGAGAGGAGGGTCATAAGACCTTCTTAAAGGTTTGGAGAAGTTACTTGACAGCTTTTGCTCTTTCTGTTGTTGAGACATAAATTGAGGTAGATCCTAGGACTTTTAGAGAGGCCATGGACAATAAAGAGGCCAAGAAATGGATTCTTTCAATGCAAGAAGAAATGAAGTTTCTAAATAAAAGTAAGACATGGGTAGTGGTATCTCGACCAAAGAATCAGAAACTTGTAGGATCCAAGTAGATTTTTAAAAGGAAAGAAGGTATCCCTGGAGCTGAACCACCTAGGTATAAAACTAGGTTAATGGCTAAGGAATTCACACAAAGGGAATGAGTTGATTATAATGAGATATTTTCCCTTGTTGTTAGGCATAGTTAAATTAGATTTTTTATTATCCTTTGTTGCTGTACATAACTTGCATTTGAAATAATTTGATGTTAAAACAGCTTTTTTGTATGGAAACTTAGAAGAAACTATTTAGATGCAACCCTTGAAGGCTTTGATACATAAATGGAGAAGAATCATGGGTGTTTGTTAAATAAATCATTATATGGACTAAAACAGTCACCGAGGCAGTGGTATAATTGTGTTTATTATAAGTAATATGATAACTATCATATATATTTGTTACTATATGTAGATGACATGTTAGTTGCTTGTGTAGACATGAATCTATTAAATCAAGTTAAGTGCATGCTTAAATCTAAATATGAAATGAAAGAGTTAGATTTTGCCAAAAGAATATTAGGCATGGAAATAATTGGAGAAAGGGACAAAAAGCCTTCTTTACTTATCTCAAAAGTTTTATATTTCAAAGGTTTTAAATAGATTTGAAATGAGTCATGTTAAACCTGTTTCTATTCCTGTTGCATAGTACATGAAATTGTCCAATAAACAGTGTTTTGAAACTGAGTCTGAATCTATGTTTATGGATAAAATACCTTATGCTAGTATGGTTGGGAGTATAATGTATGCTATGGTATGCACTATGCCTGATTTATCTTACGCTGTGAGTCTAGTAAGTAGGCTTATGGGGAAACCAGAAAAACCTCATTGGCATGCTCTAAAACAAATCTTTCAATACTTAAATGGTTCAAAACATATAAGGTTAATTTTTGGTAAAACTGTATATTGTGATTTAGGGTTAAAGGGTTACTCTGATTCAGATTATGCTGGAAACTTGGATACTAGAAAATCTTTATTTGGTATGGTCTTTACTTTCTTTGGAGGTATTGTCAGCTGGAAATCACATATGTAGTCTGTGGTAGCTTTGCCTACCACAGAGGCTAAATATATAGCCTTAACAAAAGCTTTTAATGTTGGGTCACTATTACCCAATTTTATTGTAGTATATGGACGATATGTGCGCTATATATTAATTTCCGCCTATCTTATCATAAAATTTAATAGAATATTATACTTTTGATCATGTGAATGGGAAAACTTCAACAATATATTCTTGGTCTCATGCATGATCAACTATGAATAGTCTTATATAAAAGATCAACATTTTCTTTGAAAATATGATGGAAGCTAGGGGCTTGGGCTTGGTTGCAGCTAGCAAGCTAAAGGCATATAAAAAAATTCCAGTTGGATTTTCAACTATTAATATCGATTTTGTTGGCTTAGATTAGTGTTGAAGTATTTGAATTTAAATAGGATAAAATTTCATCTTATCTCTAAAACTGTAGTTTTGAATTATTGAATTTGAATTCAAATAAGATAAGATTCTATCTTATCATTAAAGTTTTGATTTTTGAATGAATGTAATTTAAACTATGGAATTTATCCAAAATATTTTGAGTCCATTTAGGGGTTTAGGAAGTCTGTTAAAGGAATTAAATAGTTGAATTTCAAAATCTGGAAGGATAAAATTATAAGGCAAATTCAAAATTCAAATTGCAGCAGAAAATCCAAAAGTTTGTTAGTATCCTGTCAACAGATGGATTTTGATGAAGAACGACCTATCAGCAAATGCATTTCAACAGTACTTTCTAGATTATCTATTTAAATCAAGTCATATTGTAATCCTAGTAAGGGATTTCGACCAGAGCTGATATTTAGATATATTTGAAATCTGTTTGAGAGGAAAATTAGTGGAGAATTTTCCTTGTGATTTTTATAAACTGGCGAGTGTGATCTTGTTCAAGTTTTGAGAGGATCATTGATTGGTGTATGTGATCAATCACTAGAGATTCTAGTAAAAGAGGCATAGATTGAAGGTTACTAGAGGTTCTAGCTGCTACCGTGGTAGGGATAAACGGGTCGTTTGTCCAGTTAAGTAAGGGATTCAATTGACAAAGATTTTGTAGTTGAATAACTTGTAAACTAATTTTCAATCAATAAAAATGACTTTCTTGAATTTGGTTGTCTCGTAGGGTTTTACTTTCGAAGAGTTCTTCAAAGGGTTTTCCTTCGTAACCAATCGGTGTGCTTATGCTTGTTAATTTATTTATTATATATTTCTGAATATTTACATGATTGACATCTAACAAATTTGATTATGAAAATTGTTAGATATATTTGGCCATACAAGGGTAAAAAGGGGATTTGAATTGGCATCAGAGCGGGTTCACTTATCTGAGTGTGATTTGGCCCCTTAGTAGAGATGGCATTATTGCATGTTCTACCGCAATTTTATGGTGAGAGCTATGCATATTAGAAAGCACGTATGAGAGTATTCCTAAAGTCATTGGATGAACGGGTATGGCACATTGTTGAAACTGGCTAGAAAAAACCCGAGATTGGTGTAGACACTTGGTCAAAGGAAAAATTGAGCAACAACAATTTCAATAACAAAGGATTGAATGCCATTTTCATAGCGGTCTCTCAAGAAGAGTTCAAAAGGATTTCTATTTGTGAGATAGGTAAAGAGGCATGTGACATATTGGAAGTCACACATGAGGGAACGAAGACTGTGAAGAACTCTAAATTACAATTGCTAATATCTAGATTTGAAGAAATTAAAATGCTTGAAGATGAATACTTTAATGATTTTTATGCTAAATCGAATAATCTTGTGAACTTTAAGTTTAATCTTGGAGAGAAGGTTGAAGACTCAAAAGTTGTGAGGAAGATCTTAAGGTCACTACCTGAGAGATTTCGACCCAAAGTCATAGCCATTGAGGAAAGTAAAGACTTGGATATAATCAAAATTAAAGAGCTGATCGGATCCTTACAAATGTATGAATATCCCTTCCCTCAAAGAAAAAAGGTAAATCTATTATTTTGAAAACTGTGAAAGAAAAGCATGATGATGTTTATGGTGATGAGAGTCTAAATGATGAAGATATAGCTATTATTGTTAGGAAATTCAAAAAATTTATGTTTAAGAAAAAGACTAATGAAAAACAAAAAAGAGTGAAAGAATTTCCAGTAAAAAAAAAATGAAATAGAAAATTGGAATAAAGAAAAAGTTGAGAAAAATGAGAAGATAAAATGTTATAAATGCTTAGGTTATGATTATATTAGAATTGAGTGCCCTAACTTTAAAAGAAATACATAAAAACATCAAATGTATCTCCTAGTGATACTTCGGATTATGAAAGTAAAAACTTATCTTTGGATAATGAAATTTTTTTTATGACTTTTTCTACTATTGTGAATGATTTGGCTGAAAATTTACTAACAAAATATGAAAGTATTTGTGCTTTTAGTAATTTGGACATTACTCTAGTTGATGCTGACCAAGAATTGTGTGTACAAGATGCCTATAATAAAGTGTGTGAAAAGGTAGTCAAGCTAAAAAAGCTCGCCAAAAAATTGTATAGGAATCTTACAGTATTAGAAAATGAGAAAAATAATTTCGTTGAGACTTTAAAAGTATCTAAGATCGAAGTGTTGAGATTAAAAGGTCAAGAGGTGCACTAAAGCAAAAATTGAAAAATTTTCAAGAATGTGAATGAAATTCAGCAATCCAAAAATTGAATAAAATTTTAAGGTTTAAAAAACCAAGCAGTAATATGACGAGTTTAAGATATGTGGCTTCTAAAGGGAAATGAAAACAAATACCATCATTCATTGCGTCGAGCTCCAAAGGTATTATGTTTGAGAAGGAAAGTTAAAAGAAGAACCACAACAATTCTCCCATGCTGAAAGCTGACCACTTAAGAGACTTGAACAAAAATTCAGCACTAAGCATGACGAAGAAATGCAGGTGTGAAGGTAAGTTTACTCTTACTTGTCATAATTGTGGAGTTACTGGACATATAAGACGACATTTCACTAATGTGTCTCAAGTGTAAGAAATCAAAACTGGAAAAAGTTCAAAAAGGAGTGGAAAAGCCTATAAAACCAAATTGATGAGATGAGCCAACAAATTAATTTTGTAAGTCATGAGTTTGGTGAATTAGTAAAGTTATGCATTCAAAATTATGGAAATGACAAGTCAAATCTCAAGACAAAGTGGGTGGTCAAAAAGAATGTCGAGTCACATTAGTTTTATAGGACTACATACATGTGATTAGTTTCTTGTATATTGTTAGTATAGGACATGCATTTTTATTTTTGTTTTGTTTTACGTATTTTTTTTTTTTATAAAAAAGGAAAATGAATATTTTTTTTGGTTTGTTATTTTTTTTGGTTTCCTGTTTTCTTTTTCCTAAAAAAAATTAAAATAAAAATGTGTTTTTTGGTCCAATGATGTAAAGTGTATGATTGACAGTGTATTGAAGTTTTTGAGTATGTTGATACTCACTTAATAAACTCTTGAACTCATGCATTCCTTTTTTGTTATGCATCTTACTTTGTACATTCAAATCCTATGGATCATCATAGTAAAGATTCACTCCTAGTGCACTGTGAGAAACTTATATGGATGCACTTTTGGTAAAATAAAATAAAAAACAAAAAACAAAAAACAAAAAACAAAAAGGGGGCTGAATAAGTAGATATTGAGATGCTCATCATAGAAAGAGTCTAAACCTTAAATTGACTAATACTAGTTGAACTTAGTACAACTATTAAAAAGGCCTTCCCTTACCAAACACCACTTGTTGATCCATATAGAAAAAGTCGGTGTGAAATTTATTGCGAAAAAAGACTCACACTCTACACGGATCTAACCTTGGAAGTTCTTATAGAAAAAATCATTGCTCTTATCATTGCGGAAAAAGATGAGCAATAAAAATGAACCAAAAAGTGACTATGCAAGTAAAGTGTTTGGAGGAAACACTTATGTATCTAGGCCCTAGCATAAAATTTGCCTTAAGGTGAGTGACAACCTCTTGGGAGTATTTTTTTAAAACAAAATTCCTATTAAATATGATGATCAAAAGAAAAAGACATTCATGAAAAATATATATAAAGAATAAAATCATCAAAAAAATTTTGCTACATTTCATAAGTTACTCACTCATACACTCACATGAATCTTTACTTTAATAATTTTATGAGGAGTGAAATCCATTGTGGGTATTGCTATCAAGAGGATGTATGTCTTGAATTTATTTTGTGAGTAACATTTTGATTGAACGTAAATGCACTATTTTTGCTATTTACTCTGTTACCGTTGTTTTAAAAAAAAATCTGCTTATAAACTTTTTTTTTGGCAATTTATTTTCCAACTAGTTTATAAAAAAAAGGTTCAATTTTTGGTTTTGCAAGTGCATGTAAGGCATTGGTTTAGGGATTTTTGAGATTCATGTAAAGTGACCATATCTCTGTAGGACATAGAAAGGGTGCTCATGCTGAGATTGTGTGTCTTGGGTATCAAGTTTTTTTTATAAGATAAATTTGTATTTAAGTCCCAGTGAGACACAAAGAAAGTTCTCGACAATTTCACATCGTGTGACTAAGAATTGGTTACTTAAATTGACTTACAATAATCTTAGTTGTCTATTTCCAGTACGTTAGACTCTCCCAATACCCGCATCGCATGCAAGACTATTTTGTGATTTAAGGCTCCACTTCTCATCCTACCCTAAGACCTAAGTTCTGTGAGATCTCACATGATCATGGTTTTGGATTATGCTCAAGAAGTATCTTTCATCTTTCGACATCCAAGTAAGTCAATTAAACCCTAATCTTGAATTTTTCCATTCTAAGAACTGGGGTTCTATCCTTGAGAGTCTAAGTTTCGGTGTGTATATGAGGTATGGACTTCAGATTTCTTTCATATATGGAGATTGAACTTAATTTTTGGTTGGTTTAAGCAGTTTGGTTTACATAATATGTATTCAAATTGATTTTTACATGTATTAAGGTCGATTCTTCATAGGTATCGAACTTCTACAATTTTGTTTTTCACAGCTGCACACCATGTGGTTAATATTGTTTCTAAGTCAACTCAGATTTCTAAGTCAACCATGTAGTATCAAGAATGCATGCATATTTGTTTGTGACAATTCTGAGATAATATTGCTGAATACAGAACCATATGGCTATTTTTTTTAGCATTTTTTTCTCTTCAATGCATGCTTGATACTCGGGTTCTCCTATGAAACTAACTTGTGTTGTTTTTTCTTCTAACCTTTTGGTTATGCATGCTCATATGAGAACTAAGGAAAAAACAAAATCTTCTCTCATCCAATTCCTTAAGCGAGGCTGCATTTTCAGTTTCTATATGATATTAATTTGGCTAAATTGATGACAAAAAGGAGGAGAAAAGTGAGAAGTAAGGAGGAGCAACAACACAAGAATAAGGGGAAAAGCATTGATGAAGGGTGAGAATGCCCGAGCGGGACATAGAAGTTGAACTAGCTGCTGTTCTTTTTGTTTTAATGCATGAGTTTAGAAAAGTTTATTTTGATGCTTTTAATATTGTCTAACCATAGTGATATTATTTCTTAGAATAATATTTGATATGTTGATATATATGAATTATGAACACTATGGTAGATTTGAAGTAAATAAACTTAACGTGATGTGATATGATATGATTTTTGATTTAATTGATTATTTTTGATTTTGTTCATGATCACAGGAAATATACATTCATAAAAAATGTTTTGTCACCAATTAACCAAAAAGGGAGATTTTTAATACAAATTTTGTTGACTTGGATTAGTGTTAAAGTATTTGAATTTAAATAGGATAGGATTTCATCTTATCTCTAAAGCTATAATTTTGATTATTGAATTTGAATTCAAATAGGATAAAATTCTATCTTATTATTAAAGATTTGATTTTTGAATGAATGTAATTTAAACTATGAAATTTATCCATAGTATTTTGAGTCTATTTAGGGGTCTAGAAAGTATGTTAAAGAAGCTGAAAAGTTGAATTTTGAAATTTGAAAGGATAAAATCAGAAGGCAAATTCGAAATTCAAATTGCAGCAAAAAATCAGGAAGTTTGTTAGTAACCTGTTAGCAAACGGATTTTGATGAAGGATGACCTATCAGCAGAGTCAACAGTTTTTTCTGGATTTTCTATTTAAATCAAGTCATATTGTAACCCTAGCAAGGGATTTCGGCTAGAGCTGATATTTAGACATATTTGAGAGCCGTTTGAGAGAAAAATTAGTGAAAAATTTTTCTTGTGATTTTTATACACTTGCGAGTATGATCTTACTCAAGATTTGAGAGAATCATTGATTGGTATACGTGATCAACCATTAGAGGTTCCAGTAAGAGAGGCATAGATTGAAGGTCGCCAGAGATTCTGGCTTCTACTACGGTAGGGATAAATGAGTCGTTTGTTTGGTTAAGTAAGGAAGTTAATTGACAAAGATTTTGTAATTGAATAACTTGTAAATTGATTTTCAATCAATAAAAATGACTTTACTGGATTTAGTTGTCTTGTAAGGTTTTATCTTTGAAAAATTCTTCAAAGGATTTTCCTTTGTAACTAATTGGTGTGTTTATGCTTGTTAATTTATTTATTGCATATTTTTGAATATTTACTTGATTGACATCTAACAAATTTAATTATGAAAATGGATAAAAATATCCCTTTGGCCTTATAGGGATAAAAAGGGAATTTCATCAAGCTCGACCCAAAATTCAATCGAGCCCATAAATATCCAACTAAATTCTACCCGACAGGTAATAATCATAACCAAGACAAACCAAAGAGTGGTAATAATCAAATTTGAAAGAAATTTTGATGACTCTATTCACTTTTTGACATTTTCTCACAATTCTTCTCCATACTTTTGATCAAATATGACCAATTTTTTTTAGAAGTGTACAAAAAATACAAGGTTGAAAGAAAATTTTGATTACTCCAATGTGAATGCTCTAAGGTCCACTAGCCAGCCATCCATAGATAGATTCCCCATGATCTAAAAGTCTAACCACTTGTCCTAGATTTGGACAATTATATTGAAGTGGCATTCCTGGTGTCTAAAACTACCAAAAAAACTGCTTATTTGTTATATGTATTAGTCAAAAATAGTCTATTTTAACGGCTAATAATCTGCTTTAGTCGTTAAGAATTTTTTTTATTACAAAATTTGGGTCATTATTACCTATTTTTCTCGTAGTGAGACATAAAAAATCCTCCATTTTCAGCCATTTTTTTGTCACCTTTGCGGATGTTAACTTTAGTACTTACCAAGTTATCTTTTCTATCCAATACAAGCTCTAATTCGAAACCTTCACCTAAACTGTTCAAACAAAAAACCCTAGAGTTAAAATCTTTTATCCATCAATGGTAGTGGAACCTCTAGTGTTTCTTTGACCTTGTCATCAATGGCTAGCAAACAATAAAATCGTAAAATACTCATAGATTTCTCCATAACTCTAGCCAAGCCAAAAATATTCCATGGTAAAATTCTCAAGTTATCTCTAAATATTCATGTTATGTTTCATTAGAATACTCAAAATTGACCAATAAACAATCATAACGTGCATGAAATAATATTACTTACAATAAATACAATATTAGTTGCAAAGGGAAATCCACTAAAGAACTCTTTAATAGTAAAACCCTACGAGACAACCAAATCTAAAAAAATCAAATTTATTAGTTTGAAGAGTTCTTTGTAACTAAACCCTATTAGTTACGAATGAAAACCCAATGAATAACTATTCAATAGAAAAATCCTATGAGACAACCAAATTCAAAAAAACTGAAATTTATTAAATTGAGATTGTTATAAGTAAACTTTTCAAATTATAAAACCTTTCAATTAGACACTTGTTTGACAAGACAAACAACCCGTTTATCTTTTATTGTAGCAGCTGTTAGAATTTTTGACAATCTTCAATCTATTGACTTTTCTCCTGGAACTTTCAGTAATTGAATACAAATACTTCAACTCTCCCTTAGAGTTAGTACACACTCAAACCCGATAGAAGGAGCACCACAAAAATTCTCTTCATGAATTTTCTCTCATATGGATACTTGAAGTTCTCTTGAATCTTTAAGTTCCCAACAATGCTGATTAGAGTTGAAACAAACCTTTAGTGGAATCCTTCTTAAAATAGACGAAGCAGTGATTTAATTGTATCAAGATTCTGTTGACTTCTTCGTTAAGTTATTCAGCATGTTATGCTGTTAACAAACTGCGAACGTTTCATATTGAAACAATTAATGAGCCTGTTAAGTTCTGATCTGACTCTGAGTCTCATTGATTAGCACAGAGTCATATTTGGACGTTCAACTTAAAGCTTATTTTTTTAGTTTCATATTTAGCCCTTTCAAAAAATACTTATTTTGTGGGCTATCAAATATCAATTTTTAAAAAAATTTAAAAATTAAAACTAAATCATTTTCATTGCTAATTTACTTCTATACCGATATCTAACTTATTTTTATACCAGACATATACTATCATGTCTAAAATTACATGTTATCATATTATAGCATTTTATATTATTTTTAGTGTCTAATTTCATGTTATTATACTATAGTCTAGTACTATTACATGCTATTTATATTATACTAGTGTGTAACTTGTTTCTATACTAGACTTATTTATAGTGTCTAATTACATGTTAATATACTTTAGTAAATTGGTATTATGTGTTATTAGCTCAATATACCATTAGATTTCTTAGTTATTTCTATAATAGTGTCTACTTTATTTTTATACAAGATTTATATTATATTGTATAACTATACCTTATTATATTAATGTCTAACTTATTTCTAACTCAATTATATACTAAATTTTTTAGTGTTTAATTATATATTATTATATTTTAGTAAACTAGTATGATGGATTATTTTTAACGTAGTTATAGGCTTACAATCCTATTATTACCCATTTATTACTTATACTTTATTTAGAATTTTTTATTAATTTTATAAGTATTTTTTTAACATTTTTAATTATTAAGAAAAAAGAAAAAAAATATAATCTTACTAGCTAATAATTACTTCTTTAATTATTAAATTAAAAAAAATCAAATACAAAATAAATAATAAATAAATTATAAAAAATTATAACTCTATCATTTTCCATATTTTTATCCTATGCAGAAGCAGATAAGTGAATCATTTATTCCCAGACGATCAATGGGCCAGTACTTCGAGCCCTAAAATACGAATAATGTTTAGTTTTACTCCTCGACGATTCCGACTTATCAGGGCTCTTCGGGATACATTCCTTTTATCGACGATGGTGGTTGGGGCAGAAAAGCATTCTTTCCTTTTATTGACGTGGTGGCTGTGACGGATCCGCATCTCATTTGCAATGGACGCGCGTTACGCATGCATGCACAACATCAGAATTAGTTTACTATATATATAAAGGGTAATGCTAGGACAGTTCAAAAAATTAGACTATTTTATAGTTCAAACAATAAACAAAGAAAAAATTTTTTATTTTAGAATAAAATTGATTAAAACACCTTTATTTACAAATAATAAACTTTAAAAATTTTAAAAATTCATTTCATTTAATTATAAAATTGCAAAGAAAAAAACTTTATTACGTTTTTATGTGGACTGCAATACAGTCTATCAAATATGGACTGCAAAAAGAATTATCTATATATAAAACAGAAATGATTTATTTATAATTAGTTAATTTTAATAAAATAATAATTGATTATAAATAATTATTTTATCATAAATAATTAACTATAAAAAATATATTTATTTTTATAATGTAGATATTATATGTCATTATTAAATAGATATTATATGTCATTATTAATTTTAAAAATATTCTATATAATAATTATTTTAAATACTTTCTTTATAAGAATATACTTTATTTTATTATTATTAATTTAATATACAATATAAGAATTATAAATGATAGAATTTAATTTTTTAACCTTCATAACAAAATATTTGTATAATCTTTTGAAGAGGCAAGTGGCCATTTTTTTTATAGAACTTTATTGACGAAAATTATTATAATTATTTCTTCTTCTCTTTTAGATTTTTGAGTTAATATGTTTTATTGGGTTTTGAGTGAGAAAAAAAAAAGTTGAATTTGAAAATATCTGAAAGTACATAAAATAATTATGTTCCCAAATGACTTCTAAAACTCAAGAGCATGTCTTATAAATTTTTTTTGAAATTGAATACTTTTTAATAAAAACTAAGTCGATTATTAGTTAAAAAGATAGTATAAATCTTAATTAGTAATTTTACTTGACAAATAATAAGCTTAATTTTAAAATAAAAATGTAATGTAAAAATTAAAATGAATTTATTTTATTTTATTTAAATAAAAAAAAATTTAATCGAAATTTTTGTCTTATGCCTTAACTTATTAATGAGTCGGCCCTGGATATAGATTCCTTATGATCTATTGATAAAAGATAAATTCGTCTAATCCAGATATACTTTCTGTGATTCCCAAATTCTTTTGAGAAGTGAACGTCCTTGTATCGTAAAGTCATTTTCGATGTTAATTCTAATGGCATAAAATTCTTCTCATCCACGTATAGGTCGTGCAATATGTCTGGAAGCATGACGTCACCTCATCACATCCATATTGTTCATGATCGATCCCGTTTATTTCTGTCCGTCGGATCTAAGATGAAAAGAAAATTAGGGAATTTGTTTTAATTTTATGGGTTTGTAAAGGCTATAAATACGCACATGCATGACTAGCAAGGCACAACTACTCGTACCACCAAGACACAAAATAATATTGTAACTACACCTGCTTTGCATAATTTCCTCGATCGATCGAATGGCTTCCATTGATGATGTGAAAGCCGGATACTGGATTTGCACGGCTGATCCGTTCCTGCCGGTAGCAAAAATACGTTCAGAACTCTTCACACATCTCTATGCTGGTTTTGCCGCGGTTCAAAGTGATGGCGGGGTCACCATTCCTAGAGCATTCGAGGATCAATTCCAAACCTTCACTCAAATCGTTTGACAACGATCCTCTCAGGTAAAAACTATATTATCCATCGGTGGTGCTCGCTGTCACAGTATATCTGCAGTGGTGAAAAATGCAGATAAGCGTGCAAAACTCATAAGTGACACCATAGATCTAGCCAGGAAGTACGATTTCGATGGCCTTGACCTCTGCTGGGTGTATCCCTCCCCGTCCGACAAGGGTGACGACCTTGAATCATTACTGAATGATTGGTATAATGCCGTGAGCGAAGATGCTGATCTGACAAGATCAAAGCCTAAGTTGTTGCTAACTGCAACGGTGTTTCACCACCCGGTCATTCCTGGTAGAGACGGCAGCACCAAATTCAGTTATCCCATTCAGGCTATTAAAGACAACGTGGACTGGATCAACGTGCTGGCCAATGACTTCTATACTTCCTCCAACTCATCCGAGAAGACTGGACCGGTTCATGCGTGGTTGAATCCATCAGACCCAAACAGGTGCGGAAGGGCAGGAATTCAAGATTGGATTGACAAAGGGGTTGCGACAAAACAATTAGTCTTCAGCCTTCCATTTTATGGCTATGAATGGAGTCTAAAGGAGTCCAATAACACTGGATTCTTTGCACCGGCAAATCCAGCAAATCAAATCTCCAAAACCTACAGAACTATCCAGGAGATTGTCCAGAAGAATAAGTACGCAACCGTGTATGATAGCGACTATTATGCTACCTACTCGTATAAAAAAAAGAGTTGGATTGGTTATGATGATGTCTACGGCATCTCTAAAAAGGTTGAAGAGGCAATTGATAACAATAATTTGGGCGGTTATTTTGCATGGAATATGGGCGCAGACGACGTCAACTGGACTCTTTCGACTGCAGGTAATTAATTAATTAACTGCATGAATTCAATATCGTATCCTACATTCACACACACACACACACACACATATATATATATATACATATCTTGATCATCGCAGTTATATATATATATAAGCTCCCAAATTCCATCACATATAGCTCTCTATCCTTTTTATATTCTATGTTCTAATGAACTTTCCTTTTCTTGTCCGCGCGCGTAGCTTTCAACGCATGGAAATCCGCTTATAATGCGCTACTTCGACGTAGTAGTAGCTGCAAGCAGTATTGAGAAGATTAATCAACGGCATGGCCAGTGATATATCAGATATGGTAGTGTGTTTGCTATATATTCGTGCTTGTATTATCAATATGAAGGCCAATGATATCAGATATAGTGCAGATGTTCTTTTACAATTATATGTGACATAGACGCTAGCTTGTGAGTTGTGCGTATCATCAACAATAAGGCAAATGACTATGCTGTATTAATCGTGTAATATTATATATAGGACAATGTTATAAGGGGGCCGCCGGCCAGCTTGTACCGCTGGCCCGCTGGGTGTGCGCCCCTAGTGTATTTGAAGTTATTGTTATTTTTTTTTCTTTTAAATATTTTCATTCTTAACTATTAAAAATAAAAAATAAAAAAGAAAAATACACAACTTTGCTAATTTTAAATTTCATAACCGTTAAGTAAAAAATAAAATAAAATAAAAACTGAGCGGTCAAACCAACCGGTCGGTACAAGCTGCACGATCAATTGCGAAGAGAAATCGTGGGTTTTATTCATGTTCCATTCCACAACTCTTTAATTTTGTTTCCAATTGAACTCTGTTTTTCGTGAATGTTCACTCTTGAAATTTCCATAGAAAAAGAAAGGGACCTTTTTATCTTACATGACGGATCATCATGATCAAGTACTAATTAATCATGTTAAGTCTCACCCATTGATTTAAGTGCTAGCTCTGACCCATGATTTGAGTGAACACAGGAAGACTAGCTGTATATATATTCTCCATACTTTTAGACTCAATATTATTTATTAGATTTACTAAGTTTTATTACTATTTGGACTCTGCGTTCGTTGATCATCGTGTATTAATAAAGAATCAGAAGCTCTTGTGTGGACGTACGTTTATGATCGAGTATTTAGCTTAGTAGGGAGACTGCAGATATAACTACTAATAATTAACTTACAGCATTAATGAAAATTATTTGAATTTTAATTTGCCGTATATAAATGTTGACAGTACTACAATTAATAGCACTCGCATATATTGCATTTACAAATATTACGATGAGAGGTACTCTTCGATCGATTAGTCCATGAATAATGCAAGTATATATCTCTCATCATTCACGTCATTTTTCCACGAGTTGAGATTTTCATGAGAAGAAACTTTTTTGTCACCAGTTTTATTAATTTCACGAGTCTCCCACTCACAAGAATTGCATGAAATGGTATCAAGCAAAGAGGCCAACTTGAATATTCCTGCATCCACAACAAACAAGCAAACAAGCTGCAATGAGAAAGAAGTAGAAAACGAAAAAGGAACAGAGACATGATAGTGACCTGTCTGCTCTGCTGCTATCCCTTGGCAGCATTGTATAGAAAATGTTTACTTCAATTTGTAATGGTTCACGCCCCTTGTACAGTCATAGCATACTTTGTTTTTATCTTGTTTTAGCTACTTTTCCATCTATATAAAGCTGAGGCACCATATATTGAACATAATAGAGAAATAGAAGAACATTTTCCCTAAACCTTTCTTCTCCGTGTTGTCACTCTCATCGGTTCCTCTTCTCATCTCATTTGTTGCATTTTCATGCATACTTGATACTTCTAACATGGCATCAAAGACATAGGTTATGTGACCTGTGACTTCTTCTTTGCATCCTCGTTTCAAGCACCATTCACTACTTCGCTATTCCTCTTTTCACAGCACTTGAGACAATACCATTTCTTCAATGTCAGACTCTATCTCGAGTTCTCCCCAATATTCCTCTCCTTTTGAGGATTCCAATAGCCCATTTTATCTTCACCACAGTGACAATGCTAACATTATAGTGGTATTTGAGTAATGAAAAAATTTAGAATTCAAATCGTACTAGTTACCATTTAAGTGATGTGGATATTGTGCTCTATTCACTAACTGAAAAATAGAATAATCCTTCGATAGTAGAAAATGATTTTTAAAAAAGAGAGTTTTATCTGATTGAGCAATCTTTGAATTGGCCCAAAAAATCATTAGATGTAGGTTAAGATTCGTTACAAAGTGAGCAGTACTGTATGTATATACACTTGATCAATATTTTTTTTAAAATTCAAGTTTTGAATTTCAAATTTTGTAATTTTTGACATACTGACTAATCCATCTATTTTTGACACATATTGTTAACCGTGGTTAAAACTATTTGCGGTGAGATTTCTGGCCGCAAATAGTGAATTCTATCCAAAAAAAATATTTGTAGCTGTAAACAATTGTTGGAAATGTCCCTTTACGAAATTTAAAAAAAAAATGATGCATTTCAGGATCACAAAAATATTTATTTGATATCACTAAAAAATTATTCTAAATTAAAAATAGACCATTAAATGATCAAGTCAAGTATTTGCACTACCAAAAGGTTTTGATAGAAAATGACAAAAACACATTAATAGATACATCTCTAGCCTGGTATGATCTATATCCACAAATAGCTTCAACTAAGAAGCTTCAGCAGCAGAAGCCCGAGTCCCAATAAGCCAACATCATGCATTTGGTCAAATTTCACCAATTTCTCTGGCATTACATAAGAAGAAGAAGAACAAGAGAAAGAAAGAAAGAAAGAAAGAAAGAAACCAAAAAACAAGAGGGGAATAAGCATTGAAAAGTCAATGAAGCACTGTTATCAACATTTATAATTGCAAAATAAACAAATAGCATATTGAAGCCACCTTGATAAACAAAAAAAAAATAATAACAAAGTGATAATCGTATTAGTTTAACAAGCAAACCTATTGAAAAGTAAATAAACATATGTAGTTCTCACCACTAAATATATATGTACTGCTTTATGATTGTAAACATTTTGATGAAACAAAAACACACAATATACTCGAAGAGCTAACAAAATAATCTAAAAATTAAAATAGATTAAAACAACATTAAAATCTTAAAGTAATAAAATATCCATTTACTTAAAAAATTTAAATAGAGGTCAAGTAAAAATACAAGATATACATATATAATGGAAAAAGGGAGAGAAGTTGATAGTCCACAGCCTCTTAGACAAGCCTAACTTGCTAAGCTGTATATCCCTAATAAAACAGAAATCAAGCAAAGCTCCTTGTTTGAAAATTATATAGCTTGACAATATAAACAAGCTAATCTTACAGGACTACACCCACAGTCTAAGGAGACAAACAACAAAAGGAAAAGGGAAACAAAAAAAAAAAAGGAAATAACATGAACTTGCAAAACTCTAGATGATACTAATCACTAACAGATTGTACACTTAGTGTTTGTCCTGCACACTTTGTACTTTTCTCACACATGAAAAAAGTAATAAAATTTATTCCAATACATAGCAATAAGATAATTAAAGTTTCATAGTACAAAAGTATAATTTAATTTATATTATACAATTGCAACAACAAGCTTATAAAAAAAATGCAACAACAAATGATAACAAATAAGGCCAGAATAAAAATAATCAGCAGAGTTCTCTAGCATACCAACTATCTACCAAACAACCCCTCCTTCAGCTTGTTCCATATTTAAGTTGTATTTATAAACTATATTAAAAATCTTAAGACCACTAGATCAGCAATAACCTCTTGTTATCTAAAGGATTCAATGGAGTAAAATTATTATTTTTATGTATAATTTTCTACTCAAATTTTCTATTTGATTAGATCATGACCTTTTGAATGAAAACTAACTTATATGACAAATTTGGAAAACAAATAGTAAATTAATGTAGATAATATTACCGCAGCAAGTCGATGCTTGAGACCTTTCAAAATAGTTAAGAGGTAGACTTGGTAATGTTTTAATAGGATTTCAAAACAAGTGTGCAAAATAATCAAGATTTTCTCTTGAATTCTCTGTCTAAATAGGATGGTTTAATCCAAACCCAATAACATTTAACATCGTTCATATGAACTTTTGAGACAATATCATCTCCAAAAATGTCGACCGACTTTGTCACCATTATCCATTAACTCACTAACCAAGTTAATATGACATGGTATAAGTAAGTTCAAAGTCCTTTTCTAAGTTGATCCTGAAGTTCAATAGCAGCTACAAGAGACAAACTAGAAGGACTCTATATTACAATAAGGATAATAAAAACCAAGGAGCTAATTTTGCATAACCAAGAATTCAGAAATAATGTCATCAGCCAAAGCTAACAAGAATAGATCAAAGTAGGCATGTGAAACAAGCATAGAACTCAAACAAAAGAACTACAAAAATACAAGAAAAAATAAAATTACTCACCGATGCAACAAAGAAAGAAAGAAATTGGGGAATCGAGAATATCAGAGCACTATACTTGGAGTTCTGAAGCCACATCTACAGAGGATATCTTGTCATACATGCATTCATAAAAATCTATAAATGAGCTTCAGTATAACCCTAAGTTTCCATTTCAGGTAGAATAAAAATCTATAAAAATTATAACCAAAATTTGAGAGCTTACCTATATTTATCCCTTTTTGAGGAGATTTAGGTTAGGATTCCACCCTTTTGAAATTAAGAGACGAGTTGGAGGAGGCCAAACCCTAGACACATGAAGGAAATCGAAAACATGCAATCTGTGTCTAAGGCAAGGGGCTTTCATTGAACCCTAGATCTTCTTATAAGATTCCCAAAGTTGATGAACCCTGCATTTAACCATAAAATCAAAAATAGATAAAGAGAGAGAGAGAGGCAAACAGAGAGAGGGAACGAGAGACAAACGTGCGGAGAGATGAAAAAAAGAGAAAGCGACACTTGCTAAAAGAGGTGGCGATGGAGCTGTAGCGGCACGACATGGACAGGGGCGGCAATCCATAGTGTGGTTCGAAGAGAGAGAGATATAGGGATCAGTTCAAATGAAGTACCGGGCAGGGAGGGTCGCAAATCAAGTTAAGTCATTTGTTACATCGGAGTACAAAATCGCCGTTATAACTTCCCAACAACAAAGGAAAATGATGTCGTGAAAGACTAAAGCTTTAACGACGACAAAATCGACGCTATAAACTCATATCTCACCACAACAAGTGTAAAAACTACTCAACCATGAAATTTGACTCAGAATGTTACAGCACTTTTGGTTTTGCCGTTATATCATCCCCTTTTCGTTAATTTCTATTGTAGCACTATAAAAAATGCCATAACAATGTTTTCTTTCTTGTAGTGATAATAGAAAAAGATTTTTTTTAAAAGGGACTTTTATCTGATTGAGCAATCTTTGAATTGGCTTGGGCAAAAAATCATTAGATGCATGTTGGGTTAAGATTCGTTACAAAGTGAGCAGTACTGTATGTATTTACCCTTGATCAATATTTTATAAAAAATTCAAATTTTAAATTTCAAATTTTCTAATTTTTGATATACTGACTAATCAACATATATTGTTATGTAAGTAGAATTTGTAACTATAAAATAATATATTTTATATGTTAAAAAGTATATATAGTGAAATGATATTTATAGTCATAGAATGTGAAAATGCCATATATTTTTTTTTTTTGCAAAAAATAAAGAATTAAATATAAAACCTACATGAAAAAAATTAATTTTTTAATAAGATCCCACTCTTTTAAAAACAGCATATTGCATAATATATAATTATATTTAGCATTTCTCATATATATATATATATATATATATATAATATCAAGGGGATACATATGTGATATGTACAAATGATGTAGAATGATTTCATTTCATTTTGTACTGTAATCCATATCAGCATATTCATGCCGTGTATCGATATAATTATAAAATTCTGCCACGTGGAATAGTTATACTCCGTACCCTTAATTTTTTCCCCGTTGGTCCAATAGGCCATTTTCTTTATTTTGGGTTGACAATTTCTGTTATAAAACATTAAACCAGTGAAATTGACCCTTTTTCACAAAAATAGTCTAAATTAATGTAGGAATCTACACCATAACATTTCCACATGTAACTTCTTCAATTTATTATTTAAATATTAAGTTTCCCAAGTTAATAGTCATACAACACTACCCACTTAGTTGAAAGTATGCATATGTTTAAGGTATAAATATTCAGTTTACTATTCGCTACAGTTAATTTAAACATTTTCATGCATGTGGTACCTAGGTTGATAGGCTTACAACAACTAATTTCTTAACAATATTACATATGAGTATTCATGAAAAACAGTATTATTACCTTGAATGAGTCACACCCCCACTAAGTGCAAAACTACTTCCAAAATGGCTTCTCTACCAACGCACCTCCATTTGTTAGTGCTTTCTCATGTGTTGCATAACTCAAAAATTTAAGGTATATTCTATAATAAAATACATTATTTGCACGAAATAGCCGATTGCCCTATTAACAGATAGAAGATAAACGAGTTATTTGTCTTCTCAAATAAGTATCTAGTTAAAAGGTTTTATAATCTGAGAAGTTTACTTGTAATAATCTCAATCTAATAAATTTGATATTTCTAGATTTAGTTGTCTTGTAAGGTTTTATTATTGAAGAGCTCTTTGTAAGATTTCTCTTCATAACTAATAGAGTTTACCTATGATCAAGAACTTTTCAAACTAATAAGATTTTACTATTGAAGAGTTCTTCAATGAATTTTTTTAATAACTAATATTATGTTTATTTCAAGTACTATTATTTCATTCACGTTATTATTGGTTATTGGTCAATTTTGAGTATTCTTATGAAACATAACATTAATATTCAAAGATAACTTGAGAATTTTACCATAGAATTTGTTTGTCCTAGCTAGACTTATGGAGGAATCTATGAAGAGTTTATGATTTTATTGTTTGCTAGCCATTGATGATAAGGACAAAGAAACACCAAAGGTTTCAGTACCTCTGATGGATAAAAGGATTTTAACTCAAGGGTTTTTTGTTTGAACAGTTTGGGTGAAGGTTTCGAATTGGAGCTTGTATTGGATAGGAAAGGTAACTTGGTAGGTACTAAAGTTAACATCTGCAAAGGTGGAAAAAAGATGGGTGAAAATGGAGGATTTTTTTTTGTCGTACTATAAGAAAAATAAGCAGTTATGATCGAATATTTGCGACAAAAAAGATTATTAGCGACTAAAACAGATTATTAGCAGTTAAAATAGACTATTTATAACTAATAAATGATAACAAATAAACAATTTTTTGTAATGTCGGATACCAAGAATGCCACTTCAATATAATTGTTTGAATCTAGGACAAGTGGGTAAGACTTTCAGATCATGGGAAATCTATATGTGGATGGCTGGCTAGTGGACCTTACGCTTCCAACTTACACTTGTGCATGCATGCATGCATGCCGCCCATTGCATCTCATTCCAACTTACACTTGTGCATGCATGCATGCATGCCGCCCATTGCAAATGAGATGCAGACAATTGTGCAAATGAGCATCGTGATCAATCGAAGGAATGAATGCTTTTTTGCAATCACATATACCTTTAATTTAGTGATGCAGGCTAGGCTAGCTCTGCATGTATCCAGAAGTCATATGTAGGGATTCACATTAATTCTCTATCGGAATTGTTGAGGACTAACATTTTTGGTAGTTGAAGTATTGGCCCTAAGGAATCAGTATCTCATTTTTAGTCCCATTGATTGCGATTGAGAATAAGTGCTTTCCCTTGGCTGCTTGTGGGATAAAAATAAAGGTTATAAAGACTTGATCAATTTTAACACATCACTCCAATGTTGGACAAGCAATAGCTAGGCTTATATGATCATATGACATTGAGTATTCGCCATCCATTTGGCATTTATAAGGTGGATAAGCTATATATATATATGCATATATATTGTTATAATATGGCAGTACTTCAAAACATTTGATTGCTGCTGATATCTACTATAATATGGCAGTATATATATTGTTATATTCGTACTTATAATTTGATGGTTTTGAATTAATAGATATGGTTTTGTAAGAAAGAAGCACCCATAGTAGGCTCCCCTTCACCTCCTCTTGGGAGTTATGAACTTCATGAGATTTGATGGCTAGTCATTAAGGGACAGTCGAGAGTTACAATAGAGAGGCTATATACATAGTCCTTCTGTCTTGCCTTATAGATGATGCACTAGAATCAACAAGCTCATTCTCTCAAATAATGATGTCGAAATCTGTGAGTGTTACTTTGGTATTACCATATAGCACACTAGTTCACCATCGTCATGAAGATTTTGGATGAACAATGATGTCGAAAAATCCATGGAATAATTGTACTATATTCGAGATATTTCTGACAAAGTAATATCATTTTTGCCGTGCCATTTAATCTAGTATTTCTAACAGTTTTGTTTCAATAGAAACTCGATGACTTTATTAATCCAAAAAGCAGTAGAGACAATACAAGAAATTGAAGAAATGTCATGAGTTTCTAATTTTGAATATCTCCGTATATTTTTGGAAAGATAATTATCATGATCTGCTTTAAAAGAAGGAAATTACTTGATTTCGTGCACTTCTTAAGATATATTTTATTTTGAACTCAATGTGACTGTGATGAGATAAATAAACATAGACACTATAAGAAAAATAAGTATTTGTGATATTTTAATTACAGATACAATGACCATTTTTGCTGGAAATAACTTTTTGCGATATTTTTTAAAAAATTTTTGCGACGAATTTTGATATCGCAAAAAAATTATTTTCTTGTAGTGAGAATTAATTTGAAACTAGGAAAAAGATGGAGCATGCAAGGTTGTTCCAAAAAAATAATAAAAATAAAACAGCTGACAGCCAACATCTCATGTAGCATGATCTAGTTGGTTCATCATGAGGAAAGTGCTAATACTTATTTAAAGAGAAAATTACCTAGTACTGGACCGATGGGGAAAGTTAAGGGTTCGTAATATATTATTCCATGTGGCAGAATTTTATATTTATATGTACATATGGCATGAATATGTTGTGAAATTCGAGGTTTTGTATAATTTTATATATTGTTTTTATTATTATCGTTGGTTGTTATAACTTATTTTAATAAATTTTATTAACGGTTTATCTTATTTATTTTATTGGTTTAATTACTTTAGTTTCATTATAGTCTAATTGGTTGTGTTTTATTTTTGTCTAATGAACAATTTGCATTATTGGATCTCTTATTTTAAGTATATTATTAATATTAGAGCTATTAATTTACTATTATTGTCTTTTAATTAGTTCTAAGTTAAATAGTGAGTTAATTTATTTTTCTATTATTATTTTATTGTGATGCATAATTTTTTAATTTTATTATGTTAGTATTTAAATTAATGTGTTGGATTTTACGGTTTTTATTTTGTTGATTTCGGTTGGGCTCATTTCAGATTTATTGTTTGTGGGTTTGGTTGTTTTGCTTTTGTTTAAGTTTGTGTTTTGATCAATTGGAGGCCCGGCCCGTGAACCTCAAGAACCCAGCTGGGCCAGCCCTTCCCCTTGTTAAAACGATGCCGTCCCCCTTTAATGAAACTCCAGGACTTTTTCGTTCACGCGTGCTGCAGCCGGCCACTTCTTCTTCTTCTTCTTCTTCTTCTTCCCCTGTTAACCCGTGACCCAAGGTCCCAAAGTTTAGATTTTTGCGTCCTTTCTTCCATTTATTCCATCCACGCGTTGCTCTATCAAGTGATGATAGGTCCCAACAAATATTCAAACGATAAAATGAAATGTTTTTTTCTTTGGGTGAGAAAGCACCGCAAAGTTTTGATAACAAATAATTACTTGATTTTCATTGATAATTTTCGGCTACTTAAATAAGCAAAGCCACTTACAATAAAACCGAAATAAAAGGAAAACTATTTGCTAATAACTGGACTACTACCCACGTAAAACAGAGCATGCATAGCTAATAACTGGACTACAACTCACGTAAAACAGATCATTCTAATTTATTATTTATTTATTTATTTGTGCTAACTCTCTTGACAGCTTTGAAGTGTTTGATATTTTATTAATTTTAATAATAAAATCTGAAAGTAGATTGGTTGGGTTCGAGACCATTATATAGAAGATGGGATCACCCTGTAGTTGAAACTTGTTTGGGATTTGGATATTTGTAAAAATTATTTGTTGAATGTATGGATTAATGGTTGACTTTATAAATATTATATTTGGATGATTTTATTCATTTAATGTTTTCATGCCATCCAATATTTATTTTATCATGCATATTTGTTAAGGGATCACCAAGGACTTGTCACTACAAGAAAATTGACTTTTTGCGACATTAGATTTTGTCGTAAAAAGTAGAAAGAATGCTGCAAAAAAGTATTTACAGCAAAAATAGTCATTTTGGCTGCAATTAAAATGCCACAAATAACTGTTTTTCTTGTAATGTGTTTTTGGAGCGGTAAGAGCTTCCAGACTGCATAAGGGCAATGCCTTCGAAGCTAAGGCTCATGGATTGATAGTTGCTTCCTGTTTCTGCAAATAATTGGGGATTACTAATGTCATTATGGAAGGGGACTGCAAACAAGTCATTGACCAGCTTAATGAATGCTCTCCAAACATGAGTCATGGGGGTCTTCTCGTTGAAGATGCTCGGCAAATACTCGATCGACGATGGTTGCTGCAACTGGAAAGCCCCTCATACTTTCAAGGAAGCTAACAAAGCTGCCCAAGCTGCTACCAATGTTTTAGAAGATTATTATGATATTGAAGAATACCCTGATTGTATTCATGCAATTGTAATCTCTGAACGTATTTGAGTTTTTAATGATGTCAGTTTCATTTTAAAAAAAATTAATTAAAATTTATTTATCATAACAATATGTTATATACTTATATATATTATTAATAAATGTACATAATATAATTACATTGCATATATATATATATATTTCATTCATGGTTCTCATGTACTAATAAATAAAATTTTTAATTTTATAGATTAATTATTGTACAAATTATAAAATATAGTTATGAAGTATATTCATTATATAGACATAAGTAATTAGATTGCATATTACATATTTAATTATAAAAGTGTTATGCTTATATTATTAGAAATACATTATATAACATATATGGTTATATATTTATTAATGTATAAATGAATTTTAATCGAGTCGAGTTAACGAGTCGATTCGAGTATAAATGAGCGAGTTTTAATGAGTTTTAGTCGAGTTAAGTCGAATTTTGTTAAGTATGTGTCATTTACTAATCAAGCGGGTATCTGCTTTCACGAACGAGTTTTTTTTTTTTTTTTTGTTTACGAGTCAAATTTGATTTGAATTTAACCAAGCAAGTATCAAATGGACTGTCAAGTAGCTTGATTTATTTACAGCCTTATGTTCATCTCATATAAGCTATAATTGTTTTTAATATATAATAGATAAATATGAGAATTGGTTCAAAGTACAGAGTTTAGTGCTTTCAATTGGATACTTAATTGTAAGTCGTATACTTAGACAAGAAAACTTCGAGAAAGAGGCTTATTAGGTTTAAAAAAAAAAATGATGGAAAATCGGAGGAAGAAACAATATTAATTAACACAAAGGTTGATTGTTGACCGAGGCTAAGCTAAGCTCATACTCTCTAGTCATGATGCATATATATATTCGAATCATTCTCCTGATAATCTTATGCCAGCTGAAATTTTGGACCATATATAGACATCCCGTAAATTATGACTTTCCCAGCTACAAGTATTAAATGACGGCAACGACACCTGCAATCAACATAGCATTCCAATTCCTTTCATTTTTGGGACTCTCCCCTTGCCAATAAACTCCCTCAAGAGTCTTCATTGCATCAGCTTCAAATTTAAACCCACTCTGCTATATATTCACGTAACTTCTTTCCTGATAGTGGCACCATGCACCAGAGAGGAAAAAACTAATCAGATAAAAGAAAATATATAAGAAATTGCTATATATATGTACCATGGTCTTTGATCTTATCAAAGCTTTAAGCAATATCTCTTAAACTATATACAGTGTCTGATTTTCAATTTTCTTCATCAATGGCTTCAAAAATTGTAACAGCATTGTAAGAGAGAGAGAATGAAGAGATTATTGATGAATATTACAGATTTTATTTTCTTAGAAGATCAATAAGATATGCTTCACAATTGGATTTACCAAAGAAAAAAGTTTTGACTTATTGCTTCTAATTGTTTATTTGGAAGTCTTGATAAATGGAGGCTAAATGTAGAGGCAAAGCTCATAAATTATATGCGGGTATGAATATGCTGCAGGCAAATGAAATAATGTACTGTAACAAATTACTAGTAAAAGTTTCACTAGTATTTTTTTTTTTAATTTTTGTATATGATTATTGTGGAAAATTATATGTGCTGCAAAAATAACACGTGACTATTTTTTTTTTTTCGGCAACAACTAATTCGCTGCAAATAAGTGGTATAACGGTAAAATTTAAGGTATTTGCGATAGTTATGTATCGTCACACAAATGCTTTTTAAATGATTTTGCATGCAATGTGAGAAACAATTATGACAATTTTTCATCATATTTGCAACGAAAAAAATATCTGAAAATGAATTATTTGTTGCGACAATTTAGTCCGTTAGATAGTTGAACTTACAATTAAGCAGAGTTGTAATAGTGCTGAACATGCGGCGCTTTCAAAAATCACTGGGATAGGATATTTGTGGCGAGTTCCACGAACCATCCTTTTCAAGTTTTAAAATAATTTCTATATATTATTAATTATAGTACTAGTCTGACCAACACATCAAGTTATAGATTTTTGTAGATCACGAAGCGTATAAAACCAGTTTTGTCCATACGAAGACTTTCAAAATTAGGAACTCATATAATCGGCCTCCAATTTCTTTATGCTGTCTCTGCTTCTAATTTTTAGAAAAGCCAATCATGATCGAGTTTCAGCTGAAACAAAAGCATTTCGCCTGCACATGACCCTGTATATGCTATATAGATATATATAGTTTATATATCTTCCTTATAAAAGCTAGCTAGCCAATGGATTGCGTGCGCGTGTGGTATTGCCATAATATATAGCCTTGGTCCAATATTCCACAAGCAGCCAAGAATAACTTATTCGTTGGCGATAGGGCCTGAAATTGAGAGAGTGATTCCTCAATCCACTTCGAGATATAAAGATACAAATAATAGTCGATCCTAAAGTACGATTCCGACGTAGAAATGTCTGATCGATGCTTAATATAATATGTATAGGGCCGGCTTAGGTTAATTATAAATCTCAGATATGGCGTTTGGATGCACTTTAGATTTGAAGAGTAGTGGCATATCAACTAGTTTTTAAAGGCCAAGAATAATAGATTCATGTACGTATAGCAAAAAGAGAAGGATTACGGAGAAGCTCCAAAGTTTATATATATATAGCTGATGGTGATACATGCATGCATCTAGCTAGCTGGCTAGCTACTACTAAAGACGAGTAAAAAAAAAAAAAAATCAATATTCCTTCGATTGACGATGAAGTTTGTTCACGCAAGAATCCACATGCATCTCGTTTGTAATGTACGTCATGCATGCACAAGTGGAACGGCCAGGACGTACGCGAGTTTATTGAGAAGTTACATATGGTACAGTAATAAACTCATCTGAATTTTTAGAAGAGTTGCCTCACTCCTATTAAGTATTTTAAAGGGAGAAATCATAAGTGTTTTTACATACTATCAAAACTAGAATAATTTATAATCGATAATGGACTCCTGCTGTATCAAAAATACTAACTCACACATTTAGAAGTCCCACACGATTAATTAGAAATAAACTCATTTGATATTTATAAAGAATTGTTACTAATTAGAAATGTGTGTTTCTACCAAGCCAGCCAGCTATCACTACAAGAAAAAGTACTATTTGTGGCTAGTTTATTTCCGGCAAATTAATTATAGCTGCAAGAAATATATTTTATTATTTTCGACAGCTCATTTGTGTCAATTTTGGGAAAAGCCGGAAATCTTATCTATTTCCGGCAATTTTTGTGCGCCGGTAAAGTATTGACGAAAATTGCTCGTACTATGGCGACTTTTGTCGCCTTAGTTACTTTAGCCGCTGAATAGTTCCTATTTATTTCACTTATTACAGAGACTTTTAAGTTGCCTTAATAAGTCATTCCTAAATTTCACCCCACCCCACGTAATTTTCCCATAATTCTCACCCCTCCCCTCGAGTAATTTGCACAGGCGATTTTCCCTCTCTCTCTCTCTCGCCCGCGCTCTCGCTCAGGTTCTCGAAGGTGGTTTCCGATCATTTCCAACACCAGATTCTTGTCGTTGTTGTCTGTGCTTCTTGGGGAAGACGGTGAGTTTCACTTCCAAACTTTTAGTCTCCATCTATCTCTCTCTCTGTCTCTCTCTGTGACTCGCGTGCGGTCTTTGATTTATGTCTACATGCATATGGCCTGAATGCATATAAATATTGGTTGAGATTTATTTTGTTTGGTCGACATTTATGAATTAGGCATATTGATTTTATGTGATATTGGTTAAGGGACTCGTCCAGACCTTGAGATTAATTTCGAGCCAAATGTGATATAATTTTGCCAGTGAGTATTACTTCTTGATAATTGAATGATAGTGTGCAATTTTAGTTGTTTAGAATATCAGTCCATAACATGTGTTAGATATATAGTTGAAAGCATATTTTTCTATTATTATTTTCAATCTCTAGTTGTTTTGCATTCGTTAACTCTCGTATATGTAGATTCTCTTCATACTGTTTGTAATTATTAAGTGCATAAGTACTCTTTCATGATGCACAAGAATACTCAGTCGTTTGAGTCTGGTTTGTCATTTAATGTGTAAAGCTTTTGAACAAGTTTTAGTTTGACATTGAATAACAGAGTAATAATTTATTCACTTTGGTTTCTCTTGCCATGATTGTTATATTATCTATTTCTCTATCTTTGATTAATTCATTGTGTTTCCAAGGAAAATACGATGATATGCTTGGAAACATCAGCATTAAAGTTGCTCTTCTAGTTGTTAACTGCAAATGTTGCTGTTAGGATTTAGTATTAAATTGGTTTCATTTGTTTTTGTATTCTTTTTGTATTCAAATTCAGTTTTAGGATGCTTCCAGATGCATAGACTAAAAAACTCCCATCACTTGCACCATGCCCATTTGATCTCATAAAAGGACATGTTCATTTTTATTTGTAACTTGCTTACAACAGATCCAACTTTATATAAGTTATCAAATAAGCTATGATTTTTTTTGCATTGTTACAACAGATCCGTTAAAGGATTTTTGTTTCTCATTATTATTTTTTTTTTTGGAGTGTTGAAGGTTGATTACTTAACTTCATTTGATTATCAACATCACTATGCACCGTTTAAAGCATGCATTCACAATTCTTCTGATTAGAAGTCTACTTTTTATATCAAGCATACTTTGTAATAATTTATCTGTATTGGTTGGTTCGTGTATCATCTTTACTTTTTATAAGCTGAACACTTAATCACCGGAAATATCATAGCAATGGATTAAATAAATCAGAAAGTAGGGGAAAACTTTTGCATTGAACATTTCAAACAAGATAAATGACAGTTTGCAATTTGTAAAGATAAAGATTATGATGTAAAGATAAAGATGAATGAAAGCGTGCAATTTGTAAAGATAATGATTATGATGTAAAGATAAAGATGAATGAAGGGCAATTGAAAGCATAGCAGCCATTCTTGAAAGCTTCTACTATAATTTTCAAACTTTGAGTTAAACAGTTTATAAGTGCATCATTTAAACTACCATTGCTTATGCTTGAGGGTAGGTGATATATTATGGGTAGTTTTGGATATTTTTGTGACAATCTGGACTTGTGATGGATATTTTGAAGTGTCTCTTCCAATTGATTTTCTTCCAACCCCATCACTCTGCATTGTTGCAGGATTACTTCCTATAAATTGTTATATACACAAAGACAACTTATGTCCTGACATGTTTTGCTGTAAGTTGTCTCCCATGGCACATGTTTTGTTTGCGACATTTAGGTTCTGTTTTGGACACTTGAAAGTCAAATGATCGATGCATGCATATTAGATGGATTAAGATCCCTTCAAGTTCTTATGTATTAAGTTTGAGATCAGCCTCAAATTAATATCATGCTAACTATTCAATCGCTATAGCAAATGAAATTTTATTTTTAGGAGTTCTATATACAGTGCTAGTAATATGTACGGACTGCCATCTTCAATGTGCAGGTAGTTTTGTTGTGGTTAACATCGGTGGAAAGGAAAAGGCTCTGGAATCAGGTAGCAAGGTGGCATGCAAATACTTTTTTTTTGTTTGATTTTGTTTTACATGGTATGAATTAGTACAAATAAGAATTATGTATTAACATACTTGCTCTTTTTTTTTTTTTTTTCAGATGAAGTTGATGGTACATGAGTTGTGTTTGGAGGTGGCCTACATTTAGAAAAATATCTACTTGTAAATATATATTTCAAAGTGATATGTAGGATGATACTGTATAAAACTTAGACTATTAAGTGGTAAATTTCATATATATATGTAGAAGTTATTTGAATGATGTTGGCATGAATATTTGCAAGCAAATCTACTCTTTTTTCTAGTTTATTAGCAAGCAAGTAATTGTTATAAAAAATACAAATATCATGAAAAAAAGGATCATGCACGTACAAAATGTAGTAAAAAAGAAAATCTGGTCTATTGTATTTGTGGCGAACAGAAAACTTATTTTGCCGCGAGTTAATATCGCCGCTAAAGCTCTATTTCATTTCACCCAAATTAGCTCATTTGCGGCAGATTTTTTTCTCATTTGCGGCGACCAATTGTCGCCGCAAAAATTTTCTTATCCTGCAATATCAACAGCAGCCGGAAAAGCCATTTCTTGGCTCCTAATAGCGGCAAATTGGCGGCTAGATAATGTCGCCGGAAATAGCTTAATTTCCTGTAGTGTGGAGTATTTTTCTTTTATTTTATAAGTTGGAGGATCAGTTCATTTACGTCCAAGTGGAGGAACGTATATTTTTGGAATAAATGAGTTTTACTAGTTGTTTCTTGGACATGTGGAGTTTATATATATGTATTGTTGAGTTGAGATTTTAAGAGACAGGAATTAACTCCCTGCAGATCCCTCCAGGTCCGGGACATTGTTACAATCTGTATCCTGCATGATAAAAAGTTTAGGCAATTGGGGTTATTTTTTCCTTTTGTTTGGAGTTCCACGAGTAGGTTCTATATATATACGGAGATGCATAAAGAATAGAGATGACACTAAATTCGTATTTATGTGGTGTCAAATCTTAAATATTATATTATATATGAATTAATTTAATTACTACGACTCGTACCTTTTTTAGATTCACGGCTTATTACATATCACTATAAGAAAAACAAGTAATATTAACTAAATATTTATAATAAAATAGACTATTAATAACTAAAACAGATAATTAACTATTAGAATAGACTATTTATAATTATTAAATAATAATCAATAAAAAAATTTCTTGTGGTTTATATAATCAAAATTTTAAATTAGTGAGCGTGATCGTTCAATATCTTGTGTGACATGTACAACTGATGTTATAAAATTATTCTCTCATTTTGTACTGTAATTCAGACTAGCTTATTCATGCATATATCCATATATTCATAAAATCCTGCCTCGTGGAATAACTTTATATATCCCTTAATGGTCCGCAACTATTTTTCTCTTTAAATACGTATCACGCTACGTGGTTGGTTGCGTGTTTTCCAATTATGTAGTGTGCATCCTGAGATATTCTCAACTAGGGGTACTACTGCGCCCCGACTTTATCAGAGTCATATTTAGTCAGATATATATTTCTAAATCCGACTCTAACTTGTGTAAGTTTCGATCTAATTCTGAGTCTGATTTATCAGAGTAGAGTCAGATTTGGGCATTCAACTTTAGGGTTTTTTTTTTTTCCTTAGTTTCATATTTAGCTTTTTTAAAAAAGACTTGTTTTGTGGGCTATCAAATATCAGATTTTCAAACAATTTAAAAATTAAAACTAAATCATTTTCATTGCTAATTTACTTCTATATTAATATCTAACTTATTTCTATACCGGACATATACTATCATGTCTAAAATTACATGTTATTAATTTATAGCATTACATATTATTTTTAGTGTCTAATTTCATGTTATTATACTATAGTCTAGTACTATTACATGCTATTATATTATACTAATGTCTAACTTATTATAATTTATTTCTATACTAGATTTATTTAGAGTGTCTAATTACATGTTATTATACACTAGTAAATTAGTATTATGTGTTATTAACTACTTAATATACTAGTATATTTCTCCTTTTTTTTTTTTTTATAAAAGTATCTACTTTATTTCTATACAAGATTTATATTGTAGGGTCTAATTACACCTTATTAGATTAATGGCTAACTTATTTCTAACTCAATTATATATTAAATTTTTTAGTGTCTAATTATATGTTATTATATTTTAGTAACTTAGTTTGATGTATTATTTTTATCCCATGCACAAGCAGACAAGTGAATAACTTATTCCCAGGCAATCAATAGGCCCTGAAAATGAGATATTGATTCTACAGGACCAGTACTTCGAGCACTAATTAAAATACGAATAATGTTTAGTTTACTCCTCGACAATTCCGACAGAGGGCTATTCTGGCTACATGCTGTAGTTAGGTAGCCCTAGCTAGTTGCACAAAGTTGAAGTTGTGGCAGAAAAGCATTCTTTCTTTTTATTGACGATGGTGGTTGTGGCGGATCCGCATCTCATTTGCACTGGAGGTAACGCATGCATGCACAAGTACAACAGAATTAGTTTATTATATATAAAACAAAAATTATTTATTTATAATTAGTTAATTTTAATAAAATAATAATTGATAATAAATAATTTTTTCATCATAAATAATTAATTATAAAAACTTATTTAATTTCTTATAATGTAGTATAAGCACAATATACGCGCTAGAAAAAAAATAATATTAACTGTTTTTATTATAAATAATTTTTTTATTATAATTAAAATATTATAAATATTTTATTTTTCATGAAATGATGCTAGCCGGTTATGCAAAGATATAGATCCTGTTGAGGAATAAATCTTATATTATCTGTGGACAAGGTCTTGTACATGTTTATAAATAATATACAAACCTCTCTCATTGGACTGGTTTTATGAAATGAGTTGGGCTTATAAATTTATACATGACAAATATTAGAAAATTCAGAACCTGCCACAGGACAAATGTGGACCCACACTACTTACCTCGTGACAAAGATTAGAAAAATTACTAGCCTGCATGTGAGGGAAGGTGTTGAGGAATAAATCCCACATTACATGTGGACAAGGTCTTAGACATGTTTATAAGTAATGTGCAAATCTCTCTCATTGAACCGGTTTTATGAGATGAGTTAGGCTCACGAATTTTTACATGATATCAAAATCTCTCACATGACGAATATGAGCCTACACTACTTACCCTATGACAAGGACTAAAAAGAAATTACTGGCTTGTACGTGAGGGAGGATATTGAGGAATAAATCTCACATTACCTGTGGATAAGGTCTTGGACATACTTATAAGTAATGTTCAAATCTCTCTCATTAGACCGGTTTTATAAGATGAGTTCGGCCCATAAATTTCTACAGATCCGATATCATTTGTGATGCCCCCAAATTTTCATTTAAAATAACACGAGAATCGAGACTTCAAGATACTGACAACACGGGTCACACATCCCAACGATAAGTGCCAAACGTGTGTGCACATGTGATATGCATAAAATAAAAGCAGCGAATAATTAAAATCGATAACTAAGTATCAGAATTTTTAGAAATATCTTACAAACTATTATAATATAAATTCTCCAATAGGAGATTTAATACAGTCATCTGAGAGATGGATCATAAAATATAGCGGGTAAAAATAATTAAATTTTTAAAACTACAATTTTTCTGGTACTGTCCTTAGATAATCTGTAGATTTACTTTAGAGTCAAACTGTTCTGATACCACCTGTTTTAAAATAAATTAAAATAATTAATATTAAAAATAAAATAATATATAAAAATATACATAAATTTAGAATCTCACGTCATTGATTCCAACTGACAAAAAAAAAAACGAAGATAAATTGGTCATGGTCCAGATATACTTTTTGTGATTCCCAAATTCTTTTGAGAAGTGAACGTCCTTGTATCGTAAAGTCATTTTCGATGTTAATCCTAACTGCATAAAATTCTTCTCATCCGCTTACTTCATGCGATATTCTTCATGATCGATCTCATTTATGTCTGTCTGTCGGATCTTAAGATGAAAAGAAAAATTAATGAATTTGTTTTAATTTTATGGGTTTGAAAAGGCTATAAATACGTAAGCATGCATGACTAGCAAGACGACAACTCGTACCACCAAGACACAAATGCTATTAATTAATTGAGTTATAAATTGAGATTTTTAACTTTTATAAATCACACTTCTAAAGTATTCGTTTATATTTGTGAGGAAGTTTAGCTCATTTTAATTTATTTTAAATTTATTATTATATATTTTTATATAAAATATAAAATATAAATCTTAATATATATTTTTTAAATTTTAATATATATTTTTTAAATTTAAAATAATAATAATATTAAAAAAATTAAATTCATCTCACCTTAACTTAATTGATATCTAAATCTAGTCTCATGAATTTAATGAAGTTTATTTATCAAAAAGACACAAAATAATATTGTAACTACACCTGCTTTACCTTTCCTCGATCGAATGGCTTCCAGTGATGATGTGAAAGCCGGATACTGGATTTGCACGGCTGATCCGTTCCTGTCGGTAGCAAAAATAAATTTAGGACTCTTCAGTCTGCACACCTCTATGCTGGCTTTGCCGTGGTCCAATTTGATGGCGGGGTCACCTTTCCAATTTGATATAATTAATGTCGTACAGTTATCTTTTTGTTTTTTTCTTTTGTTTTATTTTTTATTTTTATTAATTTCTCAAAACAAGTTTTCATAAAAATTAAAATTTCATCTGAATTTAAAATTGAGATAAAGTAAAATAAGTTTAAATAAATTTAAAAAGATTATATTGAGATTTAAAAAAATTCTATTATATATAAAAATTTAAAATATATAATAATAAATTTAAAATAAATTAAAATGAACTCTCATATCTAAATTTAAAAAAGACATAACCGCGTCAATTTTTGAATTTACCTAAATTCCTTCTGCTTCGATCAATTAAGCACTAAAATTTTTAATTTAAAAATTAAATCTTATCATGTCAACATTATGAATAGTGACTGAATTTCCTAGCTACTATTGGACGGATAATTCAACCGTCCATTTATTGGATGATTAAAAGGTACTAACAAGTTATAACGTTAAAAACCAAAATGATCATCACTGTAACAGTACTTAATTCATTAATGCATGATCGTGATGGTGAGATCTAGACGCTCATGCAATAATAATATCATGTGATGCTGGCATATATGAATAATATTATTATGTTTTCGAGTATTTTACTCGATTAATGTGATATCTCATATGATAAAAAGATAAAAAAATAAATGATATATAAAATCTTATATTATTTGAAAATAATAATTTTTTTATTTTTTATAAAATTTTAATGAGATTCTAATTATATAATTGATTAATCTTTTTAAAGTATAAATGATATATTTTATTTCACATATAAAAAAATATTAAGTTAAAAGAGAATAATATTATTTTAACAGATGAGGAAGATTATAAAAAATAAGATTTAAGAAATATTTTAAAGATAAATAAAATTTTAAAAATATTTATAAAAAATATATTTATTAATCAATATGAATGCTCTAAAACCTTAACATCCTCTTCTCATTCAGGTCATGCACACGTGAAAATATCACATCAAGACATGTTATCCATATTCTTCATGATCCCACTGAAGTCTGTCCGTCGGATTTGTATTATTACTGCAATATTGCTGGGCCGAGCCGGCAATGACATTATTTCGAAGTTTGGAACAAAATGAAATCTCCCAATTTTCAAGTTTATTAAATTATTCTGGTCATTATTTATACACCATACATGTAATAATAAAAATTAAAAATTAAAAATTATATATTATGTTTGTGTAAATGATAATTCAAATATTAATATGGCTTGTTTCTATAGGTTTGAAAAGGCTATAAATATGCACGCATACATGGCAAGCGACTACCACAGCTCGTACCACCAGAGAAGAAAAAAAATATAGAAACTACAGTACCTGCTTCGCCTTTCCCACGATCGAATGGCTTCCAGTGTTGGCGTTCATGACAGCGTTGTGAGAGCCGGATTCTGGGACATTTTCAGGAGTGAGAAGGACCAGAAGGTAGATGATATACCTTTCCATCTCTTCACACATCTTTATGTTGCCGTTGCCAAGATCAACCCTGATGGCCATATAGCCATCCCTTGGCCATACTCGGAACAATTCCAAGAACTCACCAGACTCGCTCGGGTAGGACACAGCATTATGAGAAAATTATTTATTATTTATTATTTTTATTAATAGTAAATAATTTATTTTAATTGTTAATAATTTATTTTAATCACTGATATTAAATCATTATTACCTATATTTTTCTTGTAGTGCGGTAGTGTGAAAATTATTTTATCTATCGTTGTTACCGATGAAAATCAAGCCGCTATCCTATCTGAAGTGGTGAGAGATGAACGTAAGCAGATAAATTTCATAACGGACTCCAAAAAGTTCCATTTAGATGGCCTGGACATCAGCTGGCTATACCCCTCCAAACCCGAACATGAGGAGCTGTTTCGTGCTCTCCTCTATGCATTGCGATATGTCTTCCCGAAGCCGTTTCTTCTTACTGCAGCCGTGTTTCACCATCCGGTCCATAAGTCTTTCAATTATCCCATTCAGGCTATTAAAGACAACTTGGACTGGATCAACGTACTGGCCATTGACTTCTATACTCCCTCCAACTCGTCGGCGCGGCCTGGACCGGTTCATGCGTGGCTTAATCCTACAGAGCCAAAGAGGTGCGGAAGTGATGGCATTAGAAACTGGAATGATGAGAATCGTGGAGTTGCGACAAAACAATTAGTCCTCGGCCTTCCATATTATGGCTATGAATGGATTCTAAAGAATTCCAATAACACTGGATTCTTTGCATCGGCTCATCCAGCAAATGCATCGGCTCATCCAGCAAACAAAAGCTCCAAAATTACCTACAGAGCTATCAAGGAGAAACAGCTGAAGGAAAATTACTTAACCGTGTATGATAGCAACTATGTTGCTACCTACTCGATTAACTTTGAGAACCTGAATTGGATTGGTTATGATGATGAACGCTGCATCTCTGAAAAAGTTAAAAGGGCAAGTGGCTGTAACTTTAAGTTGGGCGGTTATTTTGCATGGGATTTGAGCGGCGACGACAAGAACTGGACTCTTTCGAATGCAGGTAATTAATTAATTAGCTGCATGAATTCAATATCGTATCCTACATACATATCTTGATTATCACAATTATATATAAGCTCCCAAATTCCATTACATGATATTGCTTGGATTTTCTAGTACTACTGTTTCGCATCTCTTTTCCTTTTATTTTCTATTTTCTAATGAACCTTCCTTTTCTTGTATTCCGCATAGCCTTCAAAGCATGGAAGGGGTGCACTAAAGCTAATGAGTACTAATGGCCGCAAGTATTGTGAAGAATAATCAACAGCATGGCCAGTAATATATCAGATATGGTGTGTTTCCTATATATATGCGTGCATGTGTGCTTGTATTATCAATATAATGAAGGCCAATGATATCAGATATAGTGCAGATCGATCATGTTCTGTTATAATTATATGTAACATAGACGCTTGTATCGTCAACAATAAGGCCAATGGCTATGCTGTGCTAATTGTGTGATGTTTATATAAATGACAATGGTAGGGGGCCGCCGGCCAGCTTGTACCGCTGGGTGTGCGCCCCTAGCTAGTATTTGTCGAAATTATTATTATTATTATTTTAATTTTCTTTGAGATATTATCATCTTTAGCCATTTAGAAAAAAAAAGTAGACAACTTTACTAATAGTCATTTTCATGATCGTTAAGTAAAAATAAAAAATAAAAACTGACCGGTCAAACCAACCGGTACAAGCTGGGCGATCAATTACCAAGAAATCGTTGGTTTCATGCACGTTCCATTCCACGACTCTTTCAATTTTGTTTCCTATTGAACTCTGTTTTTCGTTCACTCTTGAAATTTCCATAGTTTCTGTCTTACATGACGGATCATCATGATCAAGTAATTAATCACACTATAACAAATAAGTTTATTTCTATATATGGCGCGAACAGAAGTCTCCAGAAATAGGCTCATTTATTTCTGGCTAAAAATAGTTCCCCGAAAATCGCCACAAATTTTGAGCCAAAAAAAAAGACATTTCTCCGGCTATTCTAGCAATTTACAGAAATATTTTATTATTTCCAGCGACATTTAATCGTCGCAAAAAGCAGAAACATGGGCCATAGATACATCTTGCCACCGCTATTCATTCTTTTGTTTTTTTTGCCTTCTATATTGGTTTTTATCTACTCATATCAAATGAGCTTCTTTTCTTTATTCATAGCAAATAAAATGTTTCTTTTTCTTTCAAGTACTCAAGAATTAATTGAAATTTTATGAATATCATTCTCAACAAGTAAAATTTTTCTTAGCTAATAGTAAATTTCTTAGCAACAAAAACTATGAACTCCTCATCTAAAATCTATATGCACTTCATTTTTTAAGTTTATAAAATCTATTAACGATAAGCACTACGTTGAAGTTTGCTAATGTCATTAAGAAAAGCAAAAGGCCCAAAAGAATCCACCAACACTATTTCTTTCAATTGTATTTAAGATATAGAATGCCTCATATTTTTGGAAAGTGTTGATTTTACTTTCTCTGGATTTGCAGAATCAAGACTATCTGATGAATCTGAGTTACTATTGTCACTATTTCCCCCTTTGCTAGACCAAAGGCTAGCAGAGATCTTCTTTGACTTGAGCAACCCTTTCACGAGTTTATTTAACAAATTAATTCTCATCTCGAAGTGAAAAACAAACCACATGTACAAGAAAATCCAGGCAAATCCAGCAACTCCATGACCATAAGCATTCCACAACCATGATCACAAACTACAGATAAGAAACTTCAATCAAATAAGAGCCAGCAGAGATCCCTTTAAAACATTGATAGTGTTAAGTCTAGGTGTCAAACCTGTGTTGATCTCTATATATATATATATATTGGTACATACATCTGTGTTTTACTTATGTAGGAAAGTCACATTAAAGGGCATGTGATATGTCACGGGAGCCACTTGAAGCATTGAGATGCTGGTGGGGGCAAAGAAGTCTTTTCTGACTTATTAATACTGCTGGGACAGATCAGTGCGTGCTAAAGATCCTAAACCATGTGATAAGAAACACGTGTCAACATCTTGTAACGATATATATATGCATAGTTTGTAACGCAGGGTAATAGAGAGCGTGAGATCACTTTCGGTTTTGTTCACAAACAGAGAGATCGAGATAGAGAGAAATCAGAGAGAGGCATGAGGTGTGCTAGGATTTTCTAAGAAGAGTGAAAGGAGAGGGATACTGGCTTTCCTTGTGCTCGAAAGCTAGTGTCATCTGTATAAACGTTGAGACTTTGGTTGATTCATCAATAAAGGAGAATCTCTGAGGCTGTTCCTGCCGTGGATGTAGGACATTAGGGCCGAACCACCTAAACCGAAAATCACGTTGATACATTAAAAAACTTTACCTAAAGTAAATAGTAGAAAAGATATAACTGACCCCATGGAGACATGCACAACCTACCTCATAATAGTGTGGATCTTAGTTTAAGTATCGATTCGGCCTATGTACGAAAAACTCTCTCTGAAACTTCTAAGTTCAAGTGTGAACTTAAATGACATTTTAATTTAAGCATTAGAGACTCTCCCACCTCACCAAAGACCCCATTTTTCGTGTCTTCTTTGTATGTCTAGGACTGAATTTGAAGATCCAAGTTGTTGGAATATGTCCCAAAGACTTAAAAAACACGATGTTTACATATGATATTTTCATTTTTTATAGGTATTATATGGTAAAATGATATTTATAGTTATAGAGTATAAAATGCCGCATACTCTTTTTGTAAAAAGTAACAAATTAAATATGAGACTTAGATTAAAAAAAAAATTAATAAGACTCCACTTTTTAAAAATAGTGTATGTGATACATGATTAGCATTTCTTATATATATATATATATATATATATATATATAAAATATTAAAGGGATAGACTTATCCTGTGACGCACCCAAATTCCCCTTAAAATAAACAAGGGAATCGAGGCGTCTGGATGCTGACAACACGGATCACACATCCCAACGACAAGTGCCAAACGTGTATGCACACGTGACATACATAAATAAAAGCAGCGGATATATTAGGCCAATAACTAAGTACCAGAATTTTTAGAAATATTGTACAAAATAGTTTAATATAAATTCTCCAATAGGAGATTTAATACAGTCATCCGAAATACAAATTAAACAAATACATAAAAATACACATTTATAAAAAGGGGAATATCATTTCCCAAGATAATTATTTTATAACAGTACATCAACGGTGGATCCATCTCCTCAGGCTCAGCCTCTTCATAGTCTGTATCAAAAAACTACGACGCCAAGATGGCATCAGCTTTTCCCACGCTGTAATTATTCTATATTTTTGCATCCAACAAAGAAGATGTTCTTAATATATCTTCTAAATCTGCCTTATAACCTCCGCCCTTTTTTAACTAATAGTGATAAATAAAATTCATCTATTCTTAAGACCCAGAAAGATGTTAATGAGATATTTAACAACATTTTGAACAAGAAAATTTGTTTGTACAAAAACTCTGCTTGTAACCCCTTTCAAAAAGTGAGACTCACTAAGAAAACATGGCAGTTTTAAGAAACGGGTCTATGAAACTTGTCTAGTACCATAAAACTATACATAACAAATAAATTAAACTAGCTAGTATAATATTAATAGTCATATGATCATTTTGCATTATAACATCAATATATATTGGCTTGCCCAGCAAATAAGTACTGATCAATATATATTAGATGAAGCTGGTTTTTTTAAAAATTCAAAAAGAACCAAAAAGGTTAAAGAAAGTTGCTAACACTAGAGTAATATACAATATCAAGTACTAGTTGCCATGACTTTATTTTTTGTTTATAAGAATGTTTACATGATTAGATAAATTTCAATTGGAAGTACTGTCATTTCATAAACACACATTGGGTCTATTACCTATAAGCCTTTATTCCCCACTAGAGACATTAGGCAGAACTACCATGCCACCTAATGGAAGAGCAGCCTACAATTTATATGAAATGCATGTAGAGTACCAAGCTGGTACAACCCCAGACAAATTACATATGCTCTACATAGGTAGAGTGTTATTTTTGTTACACAATTATAAGAGATTACACATCTATAAGGCAAACAACTAGCAAAACAATCTGGCCACACAACAGTCTGAGTTGGAGAGTAGATGTTTAGAGTAGTAGGACATAGATTAAAATAGAAAGTTATGTATGTTTCTTCATCAAAATCAAGGATTTTTCAAACACCGAAGCATGTGAATATTCACAAAAGTTATACACAAATCAAGACATTATGCAATATGCAAATATATTAAGAGGGGAAGAGTGCGAGATGAAGGGATACATAAATCGATTATGGGCTTGAACATTTTGGAGGGAACTTATCACCGAAAAAATAAAATAACTTTGGAGGGAAAAAGATGATGAATTACCTGGACTCCGAAACTAAAGGACACTATACATAGGCTAAACTAACCGAAATCTTGCCAGCAACAACAAGAATCCGATAGATGGAAAGGCAGTCACCGACGTCGAGCTAGGGATTTGAGATGGGAATCGTCTAGGTAGGGGAAAGTGTGCTTTGAGTCTGGGGTTGGGAAAATGCTCTATGGGAATTGGGGATATTAAAATCCCGCGGCATGAGGAGCGAAACAACGCATGTGAATGCGTTTTGTGGGCCACACATTTTTGCGGCGATTCTGGCTCGCAACAAATAATATTTTTTAGCACAAAACCCCACTTGTCGCACGAAATTCCTGGCAAGTGGTTTTTTTTTTTGTGGTGGATGATTTTTGTCACTAAATCATCTATTTCACACCATGCTTAATTGTGGCAAAAGAATTGGTGTCAAAAAATCAAAAATCTTGTAGTGTATACTAATAGTCAATTTCATAAATATCGTTAAGTAATAATAAAAAATAAATAAAATAAAATAAAAATGAGCGGTCAAACCAACCGGTACAAGCTGGACAATCAATTACCAAGAAATCGTGGGTTTCATGCATGTTCCATTCCACGACTCTTTAATTTTGTTTTCTATGGAACTCTATTTTCCGTTCACTCTTGAAATTTCCATAGAAAAAGAAAGGACCTTTCTGTCTTACATGCGGATCATCATGATCAAGTAATTAATTAAGTCTCACCCATTGATTTTATAAGTACTGATCTCATACTTTTAGACTCAATACAATTTATTTGATTTACTAAGTTCTATTACTATTGGACTCTGCGTTCATTGATCATTGTGTTTTAATAAATAATCAGAAGACTTACGGAACCACATAATCATTTAGGAGTTTTTGTCACAGGTTCTTTTTCTGCGCCATATTATTGTGGCTAAAAGTTGCTTTATTCTAGTAAAATTAATGGTTAGAATAAACAATGACTATTTTTCACTAAGTAATTGTGGTCGATAATATATTTCGTGGTAAAAACTTTTACATGCAATTTAACGTAATTTTTTGATCAATTGTATCATTGGATATGAAAACGACCAGCCCATGTGTCTTTATTGAAGAAAAAAAACTATTGCAACAGGTTGAATTATCTTTTCCCTGACATTAAGTCGCGACAAAAAGTGAGTCAAATTATTGATGGGCTAGTGTGGCTTACTTTTTTATGTGGCGACTAATTTCACAACAGCCACAACTATTTCTCACCACAAAAGCTAATTATGTAAAAATCCTAATCTCCTCCCAAGCGATTAATTTTTTCTCAAGTTTTTCTAATTCCCTTCTGCAATTAAAACCATCCCTTCTGGATTCTCTTCCTCAGCCCAAACCCTAGAGTCGCATGCCCCCCAACCCCCTTCTCTTCTTCGGCCAAATCCTAGAATCTCACCCCTCGCCCCCGATGTGGCAAAAGCAAATACATCTCACCCTCTCGTCGTGCAACTGTTTTTCCATCACCCTAGTCGTGGCAATCCGTTCTCTCTCCCTCACGGTGTCGATTCCTCCCCCCCCTCTCCTTGGGTTGCTTTGCAAACTCCTATAATCATTTGATCTTCTGGATTGTTTATCTTATTTTACTTGTGATTCTAGAAGTCTTGAGTTGTTGATTCTCTTACCAAGCAAGCATTTGAATGTGATGAAATTCTCTATAACTCTGAAATTTGTGATTGAGGATAGGATTGAGAAATTTTTTTTTTTTTTTTTTTTTATGTCAGGCCTAAGTTTTGTTGGAGTTGCACCCCTAAACTTAAACTAAACAATATTCTCATTGTGATTCAAAAATTAATAAGAATGAAGAAATAAAAGGAACTTTCTTGAGTTCATGGTGAATTAGCTATAATTTTCAATTTTTAGCACTTTATTCTTACTAAATTAACCTGCATCAAAATCCAAATTATTAAAAGTGAAAAAAATAATAATAAAAGAATAAAAAAATAAAAGAATAAAATAATAAAAGAAAGTTTTATGTGCTGCCTTCCATAAGCGCTTGTTTTAAAATCTACATTCAGACTTTTCAATTTTCATCAAGTAGCATCTCCAAGAGGAATAAGTTCACAATTCCTTTCCACTTCATTGTTATATGATGTATCCTGTTGCAATGATCATTCTATGTGATCAGCTAGTGCATTTTCTTGGAAGGTTTATTCTACACATTGCTTAATAACATTTAGTCGAGCAAATGTTTGATTCTTTTGAAAATCTCATGGCTTGGTAGATGTTGAACGTAACCTCTTCCTTGCTCACTCTCAGTATTAATTCACACTTTTAAATATCAATTAATGCTCTTCCAATATCCAAGAATGGTCGGCCAAGAATTGATAGAACTTCTTTGCCTTCCTTCATATCTAACACCACAAAATCAACAGAAAAGATAGATTTATCAACATTTACCCATACAACTTCAATGATTCCACTTGGATATTTGATGGATCGATTTGCTAGTTGCAAATAAATGATTGTCTGCTTTAACTCTCTAAGTCCTAGTTTCCTGCAAATAAAAAGTGGCATAAGATTAATGCTAGCACCAAGATCATAAAAAACTTCATCAAAAAATGAGATCCCAATAGTGCAATACAAACTGAAATTCCCTGGATCTTTTAATTTTTGAGGTATTTTCTTTTGAAGAATATCACTGCATTCATTAGAAAAATTTACTGTTTCAAATTCCTCCAACCTTTTTTTCTTAGAGATGATGTCTTTCAAAAATTTGATATAGTTTGGCATTTTTCCTAAGCATCTACGAAAGGAAATATGTACATGAATTTTCTTAAAAATATCCAAAAACTTAGAAAATTCTTTATTTCATTTTTATTTTTGAAAACACTAAGGATAAGGAAGTGGAGTAGGGAGAATATGAGAATTGTTTGGAAATAATATTTCTGGAGGCTTGTCAGTTTCTCTTAATGTGTCATCCATGATCTTCTCTTTTTCTACTTTCATCTTGCTTTGCCCATTGTTTGTAGCTATAGTGATTGACTTAGTGTCCTTTGATAATGACTTCTCAACTTCTTTTTCACTCCTAAATGTGATGGTCTTGTATTGTTCCTTTGGATTCACTTATATGTTGCAGGGAAAAGGTCATCTTTGTTGGGCATTGAGGGTCATGGCTAGTTGTCTAATTTGCACTTCAAAAGTCTTTATATTGGCTCCCATGTTGCTACAATAAATCTCAATATTATCCAATCGCGAATCAATTTTTTTAAACCTTACATTTGTCTTCTCAACAAGGGAAACCATAGCATTCTCAAATGACATTTTCTTCTCGCTTTGTTGACTATCAAATCCATGATAGTTATAGCTCTGATTATTAATGTATTGAACTTGTTCTTAACTCACTTCATTAATTGGAATTGCCATACTTGTAGCTGCAACATATTCTACACTTTGCAGTATCCCTTGTGTTGTTAAAGTTGAGATTTGATGTGAAAGAGAAGCAACTTGAGTTGAAAGGGTTGCTAACGGCTCCAATTCATGAATCCCAACAACTTTCTTAGCCACAATTCTTTTGTTTGACCATTGATAGTTATTTGAGGCCATTTTTTCCAAGAGAAAGGTAGCACCTTCAATTGTCTTTGACGTCAAAGATCCACCAGGAGCAGCATCAATTATAGTTTGAGTTTTTCTATTCAACCCTTTGTAGAACATTTGAACTTGTAACCAGTTCGACAATTCATGTTGAGGGCAAAGATGAATAAACCTTTATACATTTCCCATAACTCATAGAGTGACTCAAAATCATTTTGATTGATTGACCAATTTCACTTCTGAGTTGAGCTATCTTTGCAAGTGGAAAGAATTTAATAAGAAACATTTCAGCCATGTCCTACCAGCTAGTGATGCTTCCTGGTTGTAGAGATTGTAGCCAACCTCTTGCCTTATTCTTTAAAGAAAAATGAAACAGTTTCAGTCTAATGGTGTTTTCAGTAACACCATTAATTTTTACACTATCACAAATCTTTAAAAATATCGCCAAATGAATATTTGAATCATTTAGTGGTGACCCACTGAACTGGACTTGTTGCACCATGCTGATTAAGGCTGGTTTGAGCTCAAAATTGTTAACATTAACAACTTGACGTCTTATACTCGAGTAGTTGTCATTCACAACTAGATGTACATATTCCTTCAAAGTACATGATTGTGCATCTTGTTGTTTGTTAGTCATGACTAGTACCTTTTCTTTTTTTTTTCCTCCATGATTTAAGAGTTCTTTCAATCTATAGATCAAAAGGAATAATTTCACAATGTCTAGCAAGGCGCATCCAATGTAAAAAACACATGTAAAAAAATAAAAAAAATTAAATTCTAAATTAAAATCAAGATTATTCTATATTGATATTGACATAAATAAGAAAAATTAATCCCCGACAACGGCGCTAAAAATTTGATCGGTGCAAATTGTAAGTGCACAATATCATAGTTTTATAGTTAATTCAAATTAATTTTCTCTGATTGTTAGCAAATCTCTAAACTCATCCAAAGGCCTCTCTCGATAGTTAATTAAAAATATTCTTATTCATAATTTTACATAAGAGTATGTAAATTTAAAGCAAGAAACCATTATTTTATTTTTGAGAAACCATTAAGAAACCATAAAGACTAATGATTTTAAATATTATATATGTTCATATAAGTCTTTCAATCTCTATATTTATGTATGTTGAAATATTCATATTCTACCCTATTATACCCTCTTTCAATAACAAATCACAAGATTTAAATTATCTAAACTAATGGCTAGTTAATTAGAAATAATACACTCATAATAAATCAGTCAAATATAAAAAATAATTACTTTTATTTAATAGAGAAAATCATGTATAGTTTGAAATTAGAATATCCATTTTCCTAGAATAAAAAATTAAATTCATGCTAAAAATTAAATTCACCGTAAATGAATCCACCATAATTTTTTAGAAAGAATAGATGATAAATCAACACTGAAAAAAAATACTCAAATCATAATCTTAGTTGCGTTCTTCGATTTTTTCTTCTCTAGTCGGCGTGGCTTCGTCCTTTTTTTTTTTCACCGGTTTCTTCAAGTCGGCGCTGTTTTTTAATTCTCCCTTGTTCACCTCCACGTAGTACGGAGATTAGGATCAAAACTCCAAAACCTTCTCCTTCACGTCACTCTTTCTTTTGTTTTAGAATTTGAATATCTTTTCCTAAATCTTTTCTTGAATTTCCGATAGGCCTCCCAGCTTTTTCGAATGCCTTCAATCTCTTTTTTATTTTATTTTTATTTTTTATTTTCTTTTGCCTAATTCACTTTCACGCCTTTTGGATTTCAATTGTCCGGATTTGGCCTGGCCTTCCGCGTCGTCCACGTTTTTCACATGAGCTTCATCAATTCTCCTTCACGTCAGAATAGGTCTACAATTAACAAAAATAAATATAAATAGACTAAAATTTAAAGTCATCATGCGTCGAGCTCTTCTCCAAATTAGCCCTAATCTGGGCACTGCATCTCACATGGAAGTCTTGCTCTCTCATGGAAAATTAACACAGTATGGGCCTTAAATCACCTCCATCTTTTCTCTTTGTTTGATCTCTCTCTTGGTGGCGATACTTCTCTCTCTCTCTCTGAGTTTATTCCTCTATAATGTTCTTTTGGAAATGTTGACTATAACATACGTTGTTCTGTGCAATTTTTGTGACCATATGATTGTATAAAATTGTTGTGAATTTTTCCAAGGCTATGGTTGTGTAAAAATATTTTCAGATTTAGTATGGTACTTGTGTAATGTATAAGGCAATCGGAATATTGAATCTCTACTCTAATGATTAGAGATTTAGTTTTTCACATTTGAGAGTCTGAGTACCAAATATTTGCATAAGTGGCTTTGCCCACTTGGACAATTACTGGTCTGTGAAGATTTTATAAATAGCTAGTTATCTAAGGCTAAGGGCTGAGTGCTTGGTAATTAATTGGCATCACTTCTCTATGCAACGGTTCAAAGTCAACAAATAATTGCATTAAGTGAGCTCTACAATATCATTTGTTGCAAGTATCCCAACAGAACAGTGAATGAATGATATTTATTGTATAGTCTCTTGATGTGTCTATTTCTCTCCTAATTGATGTCTTTCAACTTTAATTGAGGGGATTTTTTCTGTGCATACTCCTAAACAATTGTTCTGCCTCCATAGATACCTGATATTAGGGGTGAGTTTGTTTCCAAGTAATTGATGTGGAAACAAAATAAAATAAATGCCTATGGCAAATGTTGTAGTGCAACATGTTTGTTTATAATGTCGTAATCTCCTTGGAGGGCATGAAATGGCCACTATTTATAAGGCACAATATATGCATATATTATAACAAACATATCTGTTTCAGGATGCACAAAAAACAGAAATATTATGAAACATTATAGTACATCTGTCATGAACAACTGGGATGATCTTTTAAAATATCTAACCAACATTTAATAATACCAACACACAAGAGCAATCTGAATACTATAATTTAATAAGAGTTCTTTATTCAGAAATCCTAATCATTAAATTCCCTCTTAACTTTCCCAGATCACTATAAGTTTTAATGGAGATAAACATAACTTTTAATTCTGCTCAGGAGCAGCGAATCAGAAAGAACAAACAATGTGCAGTACTAGCACTTTGGCCTGTGCAATCAAGTATACATCTCTGAAATTAAAACTAAGAAAAATAATTAAACTGTTCTCTGATCATGGGCAAGATATAAATATATGTATATATATATGCCTATTTTGATAAGTAAGAAACTTTGTTGCTCCAATCAAACTAGGTACAACTCATGATGTATTTAAGAAGTATACAAAAATCATGGGCAAGATGATATAGAACTTGTATAATTAGCATTGCATAGATCCAAGACTAATTAGTTCAAACAACATAGAAACATAGTTGATATTCTCTCTCTATTTGGCAAAAAATAATATTCTCTCTCTTTATTCAATAAAATATTCTATTTTGCCATTTTGACGTCTTTCAAGTTTTGAACTGAAGTAGTAAAAACACACAATAAATGAAATAATATTAACATCCCCTCCTGATCATGTGATTTCAACAATTTTAAAAATTACACCTCATCAAACTAGAGCAACTTATGTGCCACGAATCTAGACAGATAGTGTGAGATTACTTGTATAATATCTATAGGGAGTCAAAAAGACTATCAGAAATGTCTTTGCATCCAACGTAAAAATCAAAGTGGCGAACATTCCACAAAGATAGATACTTTTGCATGGCAAAACCCTATAGGAAAAACACAAAATTTATCAAACTACCCGATTCCCTCAAAACTCAGGACACTTTTTGTGTCAGAGATTTCCAATAAGTTTTCTATTTATTAAAAAGAATCAAAGAGGAAAGTAAAAACCATCTCCAATCACCTCTGACCTAAGAAGACTCTTGCACAGGTATGGTTTGTTTTGAATCTATATAAGACCTAATTAAGTTGACTTAGGAAGAAAGAAAAACAATTAAATACAAAATACGAGGATCAACTAACAGAATCAAACTGGTACAAGATAGAAATGGTACCTGCTACTTTCGCCGCCAATCTTCAATTCTCTCTTTCACCATCGTTGCTCCAACAACGACAATCAGAGAGATGCTACTACTAGCTAACAGCTGCATAAGGCCGAGCAAGTAAGGTGAAAGCCAAGGTGCCAGCAACCAAGAAGTAAAACTTAACCACCCTCCTAAACTGCTCAATCAATGATTTAGGCAAGAAAGTGGCAAGCGTATATCTTGCCAATATACTGGCCTCATACAATATCTAGAGATTGTGTGTTCTCTTCATTCACATCATTTATGAAGAGAGCCTTGAAGTTTGTGACGTTGCTTTTGGAGTTGATCTACATCTACACCTAGTTCTTATATATGATTTTTTGTCTGAACATCATGATGTTGCAATATTTGTTTGAATGTAAATGTAGTGCTTGGATTTAATAATTATCTTGTCAATACAAAAAGTGAGGCAATCTATAATTTGAAGAAGCAATGTGGTCGATCCATTAGAGGATTGTGTAATCTAGAGGGTCCCTCCCAGTAGAAAGTAATTTAGTCGAGAAGATTTCTATTATCTGCAAAGAGAAGATAGATGGAAAATTTAGTTAAAAGAATGGAGATACATTATAAGAATGGTTATAATCTATTTATTTTCACCTTTATACATAGTGATGATTAGAAGATGAAGGCTAGTTTAAAACCATTAATCTAATTCCATAGTAAGTTATTTTAAAAGGGTGTGAGTGGAATTGAAGCTATTTGATAAAGAAAATTCTCCTCTATCTATCATTTTAAAATTCTTTAGACTTTAAAATAAATAAGCAACATACCACTTATAATAAGCATAAAATATATTTTTTTGTTTCTTTTTAGCTTGAATTTGTGAAAAATTATTTGTAATGAATATGATTATTTGTAATGAAAATATACTTATTTTAGTAAAGAATAATGATTTTGATAAAAAATAATTGGTCACAGTTAAATAATTTTTTTTATAGTGACAACATGATTATAGTCCAAACTTGAACATTTAATCATCAGCCAATTTTGAAATTCGAATCTTTTGCCTTGCCTGACAATGTCAGGCCACAAAATTACACGACCAACCAGATGCGTGACACACAGTGAACAAGAACCAAAACCATCACTAAATTAAGAATGAAAAAAATCACGGAAATGAACAAGGGAGACAAAAAATACTGCCTAATATTCGGTCATGAAGGGACGAGATGACACTGCAAAGAAGAAATGAATAGAACTTGGAATATAAACGTAATAGATGGGAGAAGTTGGTCAGGCATTATACAGCGATAAGGGGCAAAAATGTAATAATGCTCAAGTCAAACAAAACAATGACAAAAGAAAAAAACCCAATAACATATGAATGAGGGGTAATAACGTAGTAATAATAGTGGCTGACAGAAGTGCAAAGTAAAACACAAAAACCAAAGCCAAACCGTAATAAGACCCAGCCACCAACGATGTCGATGGAAGAAAAGTGTCAATTAAAAATTACTATTCATTTATGTTCATCTAAGAATGTAATTGAATCAAGTCGAGCTTGAGCTATAATCGAGTCCAGTCGAGTCGAGCTCGACTCGACTCCAAATATTAGAGCTTGAGTTCAAGCCCCAGCTTGTAATTTTTATTTATTCTAATTTGTCTGAATTCGACTCGATAAGTTAAACTTTCAATTTTAGTTCGAGTTCGAGTTCATCTCACAAACGAATTCGAGTTGACCCAAACTCGAGCTCCATTTTTTTTTTAGTTTTTGAAATAAAATCTAAAAATAAATAAATGAATAAATAAAAATCTAATAAAAATTAATACTTAATATCTAACTAATTGAAAATTATTCATCTTAATAATATATTATATGCTTATATATTATTAATATATACATATAATATGATAGCATATATGTATTTCATACATGAATCTCATGTACTAATATATTAAATTATTAAATTTTATGAATTAATTATTGTATAAATTATAAAATATAACCATAAAGTATATTCATTATATAGACATAAGTAATTAGATTATATATTACATATTTAGTTATAAAAGTGTTATACTTATATTATTAACAATACATATATAATATATATTTATATATTTATATATTTATTAATATATTAATGAATTTTAATCGAGTCAAGCTAATGAGTCGATTGAGTATAAACGAGCGAGCCTTAACAATTATTAGTCGAGTCGAGTCGAGTTAGTTTTATTGAGTATGTGTTATTTATTAATCAAGCAGGTATCTGCTTTCATGAGTGGGTTTTTTTTATTTTTTTATTTTTTTTATAATTCGAATTTAACTCAGTGAGTATCGAATAAGTTGTCGAGTAGCCTGATTTATTTATAGTCTTATATTCATCTCAGATAGGCTATAGCTGCTTTTAATATATAAGAGATAAATATGTGAATTGGTTCAAAGTACAGAGTTATGTGCTTTCAATTGGATCCTTAATTACAGGTCTTATACTTTGACAAGAAAACTTTGAGAAAGGGGTTTAGATATAAAAAGATGATGGAAAAGCGGAGGAAGAAACAATATTAATTAACACAAAGGTTGACTGTTGACTGAGGCTAAGCAAAGCTCACACTCTCGGGTCTTGATTCATATATATTCGAATCATTCTCCTTATAATCTTAAGCCAGCTGACATTTTGGACCATATATAGACATCCGTAAATTATGCCTTTACCAGCTACAAGTATCGAATGACGGGCAACGGCACCTGCAATCTATAGAGCTCACTACAAGAAACATCCTTTTTTGCATCGATTTTATTATTGTTGAAAAAAGAAATGTTACAAAAAGCCCTCACTGCCGGCATTATTTGTATCGTTGCGGACTTTTGATAATTCATTTTGCAACGAGTTTCTAATTTTTAGCGACGAAACATTTTTGTGGCAAAAGAAGTTAAAAAGAAAATCGATGGCCCGATGCAATTTGTCTACTTAACTTTTTGCCACGAAGAAACCTATCTTTTATGGCGATAAATAATTGTGGCAATTGGTTCTGAACTTAAAATTTTTCCTTAAAATCATTTCCTTGTTATAAAAGTAAAAAGAAAACTACTACTATTGCAAGAAAAATATAAAAGAAATTCTTAAGAAATTCTTTAAAACTTTCTTTATTCTATATATTTTCTTATAAATTTCATAACAACTGAAATTCATATTTATAGGCGTTGAAATTACTATGCAAATTACTGTGCAAAACTCAAAATAATGGTAGTGGGGTCATTCACAAAATAATTAACAGGGGTGGTCCTAATTCATAACACTCCCCCTTGAATAACCACCCATAAAAAATCTGTCTCGTTAAAACCCTGCCAAGGAAAAACCCGTGGGAAAAAAAACCAATGGCGAAGGAAAAATAGTACAGTCTTTTATATATCCACAAATGTTTTAAGATTATCTCATTAAAATCTTGCAAAGGAAAACCCAGTAGGACAAAACCTTAGCGAAGGAAAAAGAGTACAATCAGCACAAGTTTTCAGGACTTTTACTCCTCCTGGAAAGTGCATGACGATAGATTTTTGAGTCTTCACATTTTAATATTCTGCATAATTTTCTTGAATATCGCAGTTAGTGATACTTTCGTGAATAAATCTGCCAGATTATCACTTGATCGTATTTTTGATATATCCTCATTTGATTTGAATGATAAGTAGTATTATTTTCGTATAAAATTGTTAACTATCATTGATCATGGGAAGACCGCACTTTTCTTGAATATGTAGAATCATTGATCTCAATCAAAATACAATTTAAACTTGTTTTCATGAATTGCAATAATCTCTGAGTGATTTGAAGATGTAGAAGATAATATCTGGTTGACAGATTTAGTAGAAATCTGATACCTGCAGTAATACTTAAACTTCTCCTGATAATATGTATTAGTGTTTCAAATAATAAGCAAACATTATTTCAGCATATATAACAGATTATGAATTCAAACATGATTTCCACCTAAATAATGCATTAGAGAGAACATGATAATATTTTCATCTAAAATTTCTTCCCTCTCATTCGGCATTATTAGGGAGAACTTGTCTATATACGACGGAAATAACATTGGAAACCATCCATGTATGATAAAAGCTGTAAAAGTTTTGAGATCTAATATTATCAGTTCGGCGGAAAATCAAATCCGCTTGACATTGTTGACAAACGAGATCTTGAAGAGATTTGAAGGTTTCGGGTTGTTGTTTAAATATAACCAATTTTACCATTGGTTTACTCCAGCAAAAAAATCTCATATTCTTCATAGATTCAGTTGTTGTTCATCGAGAACGATATTATGTCTGGCAGAAATTCTAATGTCCCAGATTTGAATCATAAACCTTTTATACCTCAACCACTTATATTTTCTCCTGAGGCCGTAAATACCATGATAGGAGCAGAGATATATCTTTTTAGTAAATCTGATCTTGAAATTGTTGCAGCATTAAGAACCCTCAATGCTTAATATGCTGCATCTCCTACAATCATATCTCAGAGGCTACTGGCAAGAACGAGTGAGGTTGATCATCTTAAAAATCAAATATCTGAGTTGCATCAAACGCTTGCAACTAAAGATAGAAAAAATAAATATTTAAGACAAGAAAACGAGCTGAAAAAATTTGTAAACTGGTATTCTCGTGACCTGAAAATACGATAGAAGAGCTGGAACGAGAGATAGCTCAAATACAAAGTCAACAACAGCAGCTAACGGCAGAAGTTCAGCGTTTACAAGAAAATAAGGATAGCTGTAATTAATTTTGCTGGCTTTTGAAATTATGTATCCAGCATATCTTGTAAAGTGAGATTTGAAGAGATGATGGTTTGTCTTATTCTTATTTCCATTTTTATAAGAACCGTCTTTAGTTTCATATAGTTTGCATCAAATCTTCTTCTCATATCTATAACCCATCTATATTTGCATTCTTATTCTACAAATTTCCAATGACTCATCAATTTTCTTTCAATATTTCTCACGATCAACATATAAGGTATTCTTCACGTTAATTACAAGTTGTTCCTGCATCTTCCTCAGGTGCCATGTTGCAGCAAGCGAATGATCTGGCTAATAAGTCAGATCGTGAAGCCGTTTATGAGCTGGTGACTCTCGGCACCCAATACTCCTCCTCTATTGTCGAATTTTCCAACCGATTACAATCCAAAAATCGTGAAATTGAGGAGCTTAACGAGAAGGTTTCCGTACTTCAACGACTCATTCAAGAGTCTGACAGAAAAATTGCAGACTTAAAACAAGATAATAAAGATTTAAAATCATTACTTGCCTTTTCATTTCGACTGCCTAATCCTTTAGATAAGGATGGCATGTTGCTTTATGAAAAGTAAATGCATTTAAGAGATGATGCTAGAAGTCTCAAATTCTTGTAACTCATCTCAATCAATTGAATAATAAAATCTATGTTTTTCAAATGCATTTTTTGAATTTATAGCAGTCCTTGTGATCTCTTGAGGAGTTCTAACAAGGTAAATCATCAACGTAAACTGTAATAATGGCAAATCCGGGTTCTGATAAAATACATGGGCATATAGGATTATTCTTAAATCATTCTTTCAATAGATACTCGTTGATTTAATTTTACCACATGCGTCTGGATTGTTTTAACCCATATAAAGATTTTTGAAACTTTGTAAAGTAGATATTCCTAAATGTACTTAGATTAGATGATTCAAGTATCGTATATCTTTATATATGTTATGATCTATTGATCATTATAAATATGCAGTGACCACATTCATCAACTGCATATCTAATCTTTTTGTAATAACCAAATCGATTAAAAATATGAATGTGATTACATTCATAACAAGGAAATATGTTTTCTCATAACTACTCTCGGGTTTCTGCAGAAAACCTTGTGCGAAAAATTGTACCACACAATTTCATTTTTCTTTCATATGAATACTCATTCATGTCTGACAGATATTACACCTTTTGGTATTTGGAAAACAGGTTCAAATGCATCTCGCTTCACTAGCGAGTTTAATTCAGTTTCAATAACTGCTTTCCATTTTGGTCAATCATTTCTACGTCGATATTGTTCAACAATTATTGACTCACTTTCTTCATTACTTTTGGTAATGTCAAGTGTTATCATATATGTTGTCGACAACAGTTTTATTTCTATCCATAAATTTTTCAGTACTCATAAAATGTATTGCGATCTCATTGTTCCTCTCCAGGAGAAAACATTTCATGAAACACCTCTACAGGAAGTTCATCTTCAGGAGGTTTGTACTCTTGAGGAGTTTTCTCTTCAGAAGTTATACTCTTCAGGAGTTACCTCTTTAGGAGGTTTCTTCTTCAGAAAGATTATATTTTATACAAAAAATACGGTCTCTTCATGAGTACCGATTTTTTTTTCTCGTTTGCACCAATAGGTCTTCAACGCTTCAGGCGTATCTTAGACTCATTTATTGTTGTTTTAACAACTCGTCCTTCGGGGATTTCAATTCTTGTTTAAGCATTAACAGCAGTAATATATGATTTTACCACACCTTTAGTATCAGTAAATACATCCTATAACTGATTTGCAACACTTTACAAATAGGTAATCCTCTGAACTTCTAGTTCACATTCATTTATAAGATGATCAAATTTAGAAAGGGTTTTATATGTGCATGGGTGCAAAGTAAAAGTTCACTCTCGATATATGGTTTTATATGTGAATGGATGAATCTTGAAAATTTGTTTTTATATTTGAATGCAATCACATTCATATTTTTGTTTTTATATGTAAATGGATGAATCTTGAAAATTTGTTTTTATATGTGCATGGGTTCAAAGTAATATATGGTTTTATATGTGAATGGATGAATCTTGAAAATTTGTCCTATATCTTGTGATGATGGGTTATTCTAACTTCAGCATGAGTGTGCAAAGTAGCTAGATGTATATGTGCATGGGTGCAAAGTAAGCACAACTATTATAACTTGTACATATTTGTATATTTATTTTGCGGCTGGAATATAGTGGATGCACTAAGAATAATTCCTCTACCAAATAAAGTTGGGATATATGTGAATTTGTCGATCAACCCTTTTTTTTTATGAATAAATTTGTTGTTTGTCTTATTAATTTGCATGAAAAAGTGTGACACTTGCTGGTCTCAACCATTGCTGAATATCTTTCAGTGTTAATTGTCCTATCAAATAATTAGTTGCAACTTTAATATTACAATTAATACCTATTAATATTATTGTTTCCAATATATATTAATATATGTAAACATTAATATCAATGTTAGTAGATATTAATATTAATTTTGCTATGTACCAATTAAGCTACAAAAATAGAATTTTTAAGCAAAATAAATTGATTTGATGCAAACCCCTGGAACGAAAATAAAGAAGAAATGCGTCTAATTGAAAAAGGTTGCCAGTGGACCTATTGCAGTGAAGTCATAAATGATGCAATAACCCACAAGTGGCCTGGAGGAGCATATTGCGGTGACTATGTAGACGTTGGTATGGACCTATTGCTGCGAAAATAAATGGATGCAAACGGATTATGTTGCAGCGATATTAATAGACGACGACAAAGGGTTTAACCTATTATAGCGAAATTGGCTCTTTTGTGGGAATATATGTTGATGCAAAAAACTGTATTAGACGTTAAAGGCCAAGTCGGTACCCTTATTTGCCGCATTTTTAATTACTTTTTGCTGCGAATTTCCATCGCCAGAAAATAAACTTGTTCAAGCGATTCTTGAATTTCGCTGGCAGTGAGTTATTAAATGCATACTTTCTCAACCGATCTCCGACGAAATAAAAACGACATAGAAGCTTTTTTCCAACAATTTTTAAGACTTTTTACGATTAAAAGTGGTGCCGCAATAAGCCCTTTTTCTTGTAGGCGCGCGCGCGCTTCCTTTCATTTTTGGGACTCTCCTTGCTAATAAACTCCCCCAAGAGTCTTCATTGCATCATCTTCAAATTCAAACCCACTCTGTGCTATATATTCACGTAACTTTCTTTCTTGATAGTGACACCATGCACCAGGGAGGAAAAAACTAATTAGAATAAAGAAAATATATAAGATATATATATGTACCATGGACTTGATCTTATTAAAGCTCTAACCAATATATCTTAGACTATATACAGGGACTTGATCTTCAATTTCCTTTATCACACTACAAAACAATTTCTTATTTATGGTAAATTATTTCTTGCCAAAATCACTATTTTTTTTTTATCAAAATGATGCTATTTTTATTGTAAATTGTCAATTTTATTATAAATAATTTATTATGAATACTTATTTTTTTTCTAGTGTGAATGACTTAAAAAACTAAAATAACATCATAAGAGAGAGAGAATAGAGAGATTATTGATGAATATCGTAGAGACATATTGTATTTGACTTCTAACCACACTGTTTGATTTTAAGAGCATACTTCCTCCACTTAAAATTCACAAATGATTTCAGATGCCCCTATAATTAGCTCTATCAACTATTTATATTAAAATGCCACCGACTTATTTAAATGCCCAAAATACAAGGGCTAAAACAAATAGATAAAAGGTGACTTAAGCCCAGATAACCCAACAATAATTAAACGGTAAAACATTTAAAACACAATAGCCTGGCCGGGCCCATTAACCTATCGAGAACCTTCTCCCATTCGACCACATTCAACCAGATCCCCTTTCGTATCAATAGCTCTGCCGACATGCCCCATCACAAACCCGAGGCGTGGCAGCCTTTCACATGAGCACGCCTCGGCAGCAGCCGAACTGCCGCAGCAGCTTTTGCACTAAAATTATGGATGAATAAATCTAGGGCGCATCCACTGTAGCGGAACTATCCATTATAGCCATGACGTGTAGACCGGGTTCACTAAAGCACTGAACCGGTCTACTTGTCTCTCCCTTTCTTAGCCGGCCTCTCACTGAAATCTAATTTTGAATTTCCTTCTACGTTCTGAAATCTTCTCTCAGCCCTCACTCTCACTCACCACCCCCCCTCCCCCCCCCAAAAAAAAATCAAGCCCGTTTCGTCTCTCAACCTTCGTCTTCTTCGATCCTCTCTCAACCTAGCCCTCCCAAAATCGATTCTTCAGTCCCCAAGCCCTCGTTTCTTGATACATGCAAGATAACCTATAATTCCTGGAATTGATAGGCCCTATTAGGTATAGTTTATCCTGGGCATTTCGCCCTTGCTGTCAATATGGGGATGAGATATTTATTCGTTGATTCTATTTCTAGACAAGCATTGTCTTTACTCTAGAAGGCCCTGGTTTACAATTCAAAGCTTTATCATTCTTCGCTCTCAGGAGCATTAATTTGTCAAAGGTAATCTCCAATAGTAATTAAGTTTTTAAGTTTCAATATATCAATATGCTTTGATTGTTTTCATCTATTTTGGATAAATTTTAGATTGAGAGTTGCCCCATGGAAACAACATCCTTTGAGTGTTGTTGATATTTCCAATAAAGGGAGTGCCAAGTGAGTGCTATTATCTTTTGAATTCAGATTTGCAGTAGTAGAATTTAATGTTTGAGCTATCTTGAAGTTAATATGCATATTCACTACTGGATAGGGCTCTCTTTTTGGTAATTGTTTTGAAAGTTAGACTGGGTGGAATTAAATAGTATTTATCCAGCAAATGAATTCATAGAAATAGAAAAATAGAACAAATGATAAGACTCAATTCTATCAACTTGATGTAATTGTTGTCACATAAAAGCTATTTAAGAAGTTCATTGGTTAAGTTGTAGAGAGATTTCCCAAAAAATAAAGAAGAGCTTTGCAATTTTTTTGATGAAAAGAGAAGGAAAAATGGTGATTATACACGACTTATTGAAAAATAACCATGGGATTTTAGAATGGTAGTCCTCTCTTGAAATCCTTCATGTTGTAGTTAATACTCAATGTTTTCTAATGGCAGGCATTTTGACTACCTATTCTTCATCGACTTTGAAGTTTCAATGGCAGAGCCTCGCATCCAATATGCTTTAGGACATCTGCAAGTTAGTCTATATGTCCTGATTGCGAGAGAAAAATTCAGCATTGTTATGCTTTTGAGTTGAAAAAAACTCTTGGATCGATGAGTATATAAGGATATGTTACCCTTTTTTTTCTTTTGTAGCAGGAACTTGCAGGATTTCTCCGTGTCCTTGACAGCTATCCGATAGATACAATTCTATAGAAGTGAGTCACTGTAGTGAGTTTGACTTGGATGGCCAAAACTACAAGCAGAAGCTTGACCTTGTATTGTTTTACATAGATTACCATTCACCATTCTATTTTACCTACAAATGTTTGTAAAAACAGTTGCTGATATTATCAAAATTACAGGCTTTTGTAATCTTTTGTTCTTTTTAAGCAAGACTGCATTGAATTCAAAAGCAAGATACATGAGGGGTGGAGAGTCCCAATAAATACTATATTATTCTATTTGCATAGAGATTAAAAAAATGTAATTAGATGCAATAAATTTGATTGGGCTCATGTTTCTTGTAACCACCACGGAGAAAAGGAATGAAATAACTCGTTGTCAGCAATTACATTTGTTATATTTGCATATTGGTTTACAGATGTGGTGATGCTTTGTGTAAGAGCCTTTTCTTGTCCGATGGGAGAAAAGTAACTACTTTTTTTTGTTGTTATGGGTGTTTCATTATTGGTGTATTTCTTAAAAGCATTTGCTCGGTTTGTACATTTACAAAAGCTATTACCCATGTCTCAATTCACTACAAACATCAAAATATCAACTTAAGATACAATAAAAGATTACAATTGTTAATACCAAAGATGCATTATCAGAACCACATATTCTTAACTTCAAATACAAATTCTAGAGCTATATTGACCAGTGACACAATTCCATTTCTTTTCTATCAACAAATGAGATTGTGAGAGTAAAAATAGGCAAATGGCATAACTTCAAGAAGAAGAAAAGACAAATTATATTAATCAGGTAAACCAAATTTACATTGCAAAAGTACAAAGATATATAATGGGGGCTCAAATACACCCAATATTACAGCCTTGTTACATCCAAAAATTACAGTTGAAACTATTACATCTAAGCCTACAACCTTGTTACATCAAATACACCCAAAATTACAGCCTTGCTACACCAAATACACCCAATATTACAGCCTTGCCACATCCAAAATTACAGATGAAAATACTAGGATACTAGGAAATCTTCCGTCCTCCATATAATGCCTCCATGACACCCAAAGCAGGCTTTTGTTGTACCTAATACGATAAAACAATACCGAGCCTAAAAGCTGCCAAGTATACAGAATAAAAAAGATGCAAATGATTTTGGCAAGAATTGTGCTACTCAATTCAGAGAGAATAACTCTCCAAAAGGCTATAAAACAGAGCCTAAAATATCCAAGCAGTTTTCTCAAGGAAAAGTAGGTGTTTAACAAAAGATATAAAAGGTAAAAAGCATTTTCTTGCTAGTGCTTTCCAAAAGATTGTCCTTAATTCTTCTTAAAAACTCTAATGTAAACAACAAGATGGAATCCAACCATGATACATGAGGGATATTTATAAAAATACAGGTTCCCTCGCTTTGTTAAAATAAAAAATAAAAACTTTTCTCCACTGCTCAAGCACCTTCAAGTCCAAAAAATTCTGTTATTTAGAAAAAAAAAAAAAAGAAAGGAAAAAATAGAAATTACCAACTCTCCGGATATTTTCAATCCGATCTTCTGGTTTGAAACTAAGATCCTTGTTTAGTCCATGTTGAAGGCTATCGATAGGAGTGGGAGTATGTAGCAAATGTTTATAAAGCTACCTATAATTTTCTTTTTAAAATATTTCTTGCTATTCTTTTTTTCTGTAATGAATGCTTAACAATAAACCAGAATATTGAACATACAGAAACCATAGAGTAAAATTTCACAGACAAGTAAATTCCAAAATTCTTACCAGCGCAAAAGGGAGGCACTCCAGCACTCCAAATATCTGCTTCTGGACCATAACGTTTTTGTAGAACTTCTGGTGCAACATAATATGGGCTGTCAACCACATCAGAAAATTCTTCACCTAGAAGGGTACAACACCATTGGATTTATTATTAGAAAGGCTCAAAGAAACAGAGGAAGGAGTGGTGGAACAATCAAGTCATTCAACCACAAATTAAACTATAAATTGAGAAAAGAAGTTGTTGGTGAAAACATGCGTCTGATCTGTAAGTAAGCAGTATCATTGTATCGTATTTAATGCATCATAATGTGAACATGTGTTCTATTAAGATTCTTAAATTTCGCTGCTTGTTCTTATAGTCTCATGGATCAAGTATAGATAATATTTATATATAGCCAACTACATGCTAAAATAATGATTCTTCATGCTAAATATTCCATTCACGTGCATCATATATGGAAGTTTATCAAAATTAGTCAAGTGCATGCAACTTTAGATTGCTAGTTTTCAGGCTGACCCTCAATTTGTTTGGAACATAAATCTTTTGGAGGACCTTATTGAGTCTAAGGTTAGATATGGTTTCGTTAAGTTTGAGTCATCCTTTGGTTAGCATTTTAATGGAAATAGTTTTATTGGAATAAGCATTTTTATTAAGTCTAAGTCCAGCGTTTAAAACTTCTTTCCCCTAATCTACACCACAACCTTAAAAAATGCTTATTCCACACAAACTACACTACAACATCAAGGTTCCCTTAAGAGAGCTTCAAGAATGATGAATAAAAAATGAATGCTAGCTGGTCAAAGACAAAGAACACTGTTTTCCTCAATGCCCTAAGCCACAATACTCATCTCAGATAACACAAAAAATCACCTCTTTCATCAAACATGAAGGACATAATAGTATAAAAGGAAAAATGGTACAATATTTACCTACGAAGCTACGGCGAAACAGAGCAGGAGGTGGTTTTCGCGTGATTTGCTCTGTTCAACGAGCTTGCGGGGGAGCGGCGGCACTGGCCAGACGGAGGACTGTCACGAGCTGGCACTAACAAGATGAATGGCATCGTCGGACGAAAATGGGTACGACATGGATGGCTTGGGTCGCTGTTGAGGGGTATGTGAATCGCGGGTGTTTTGGAAATGTGTGGAAACTGGAAAGTGGAAACCAATTTTCAAATCTTTCAAAAAGTGCGTTTAGAGTTTTTTTTTTTTTTAAAAATTCGCAGTGAGTACACTGAGTGCACTTGCTACAGTGGATATCCCATAGAATTACTCATTATGGATAACATTAAAAAGTAGCCATATTTAAAACACTTTTTTTATATAAACAGTATAATATATTATTTATAATACTATTTATGTGAAGGAGAGTGACAGAGACCACACTAAACGAACTAAACGCGGCTTCTCTGCCTCATTTGTCTAAACTTATTGTTTGCGTAATTTCAGTGTTTGAGGACTGTTGCCAATATTTTTTCCACAAACCCGAACTCCTCCTTCGACAAGCATATGACACAAGCCGACATTCTTCTTCTTCAAGATTACATCTTCTCTTGTAAAGCCCACAGTCCACAGCCCCCAGCCTGCAGTCCAGCCCAGCCCATCTCTCGAAATGACGCCGTATCACTCCCAGGTAAGTGATTCCGCCCTTCTTCTTTCTTCTCCTTTCTTCTTCTTTCTTTCTTTTCCTTTCTTTCCTTCAGCACCCAATAGCTCCAAGCCCCTGTTTTCCCTCGGTTTCCTTCCGATTTTCACTCAACCGTTTGCCACGTCCAGCGGTTGCATCAAATGGAGTTCCCTCCTCTCGCGGTCAGTTTCACTTCACCGGTCACTCTCTCTCTCTCTCTCTCCCTCTCTCTACGGGAATACCCCTGTTTTTGGGTTTTTCTCTACCACCGATCTCCTCTGTTGCGGCCACCCACTCATCTCCTCGGTAAGTTGATTTAAACCTCTCAATTTTTCTGGAATTTCATCTAGATTAAAGGGTTCGGTTTGGGGGTTTTTAGCCACTGTTAATCTAGTGTTTTTCGTGATTGGCAGCCGAGCAATTGGGGAAAACGAATCCGACGTATTAGCCTCTGTTGTGCTTGCTGCTTGCACTCCTTTCTCGGGTAGGTTTCTCAGATTGATTGAATGGGTGATTAACGTATGTGTTTTGGATTAGAATTTTTCTTCTAAATTTCGGGGTCTGTCCAAGGAGTAATATTTGTATTTTGTTTAGAATTTAGTTGATGTTTTTCTTTCCGTTGTTGGTATGCGGAAGTTGGAGTTGATTGAATATGGCTGGAATAAGGGTGCTGTTGTGGGGATTTAATCACTGAAAATATAGTCGGTTTCCGTTGGTTGCAGTTGAGCATTAGGGAGGCGAAAATTTCATTGTTTAAACTCCTGTTTTCTTGCGGGTTCTTCATTTTTAGGTAAGGTTCAAGACTCTTTGGATAGATTTCTGTTAAGGGAATTATCTAGCGTAAAATGTGGATGTACCGAACCAAAATTTTTTACATAGGGAAGTTTGAGGGATGTAAATTTTTTAGTGATACTTTGGTTGTTGTTTTCCCTTGTATCACTCCAGTTATTGATTGAGAATGTTTTAAGTTAATACATGCTAGTTGGGGTTGATGATTAATGGCTGGTTTTGTTGGGAAATCCTGGATCCTTGTGGCTGTTGTTTGGCTGGTTGGTTTTAATCCTTGTGGCTGTTGTTTGGCTGATTGGTTTTAATTGAGTAAAATGTTGTTTGGCTGGTTGGTTTTAATCGAGTAAAATGTTGTTTGGCTGGCTAGACCGATTGGTGGTGTTGAGGTCCATTATTTTGTTGCTAAATGATTTTTTTTTGGGTGACTGTCTCGTTGGGTTGTAAGCTGGAAAATTAGGAATATATGTTCATGTGAGGGTGGGATAACAACCCGGATTGTTGGGGCTGGTCAGCATGTTATGGGTGTCGTTTGACTTGATATTTGTAGCAAATTGTAACGCTTTAAGCTAGTATAGTTTGAAGAAAGGAGTGTTGCAAAATTTTTCAGATTTGGAACTTTAGATTACCATTTTTATACTTATAGATTGGGTTTGCTGGTCGTTAATGTTAAGTTCTTTTTTTTTTTAAATAGGCGACGAGAATCTTAGAGATCGGATTCCAAATTTTGATAATTCGCTACAGGAGTCAGGTAAGCGGGGCTCCTATCCTAGATTTACATAAAAAGAAAATTTGTTCGAGGTTGGTTTTTTATAAAATGTGCATGTTCTGCTTTTTAAAGAAAAATGTGAAAAACAATCTCAGTATAAGTTTTATGCATTCACTCATGAAAATTTATATGATAGAGAAAATTTTCTTTTGACATGAAATGTGTAGACATGAGCAATATCTGATATATTTCTGAACTATGCATAAAAGCGAACATTAATTTTGATACTATCTTGTGCATATAAAATAATATGTTTTGTTGTGTTTTTGGCTTGTATGGAAATGGATAAGAAAGTGAAAAACAAGTGGCTTAATATGATATGTTTACGGAAAAACCTTTGGCATACTTATCTGTTTGTCTTTAATTCTGAATATGTTTCGGACATGATTATATGGATTCACGTGATATGGTTGGTACCTCCATGATACAATATGATAGGAGTGCAATCACTTTGGAAACAAAGTGATCCTTTTTATGTGTTACTTTCCTATGTGCACACTCGGGGCTCCGAGAACGAATGAGGGAAAATCTCACAATATGATACTGCCTGGTTTGGCCACCGGGGATAGCACAACCCTACCACGGGGGTTAAACATGGTATATGTTTGAAAATGGATGAGATGTTACAGTTATTTTTGCCAAAGTGTTTTGAGTATAAAAAAAAAAGTTAGTTTTGGTGTATACTTTATGAAAAATAAAGGTTCGCTCAGCTTTTGGATGGTTCATAAGTTTTGGAATTGTTTACTTTGAATAAAAGTTTTTCCGTTACATGTTTAAGGATTTTTATTAAAAAATACTCATGATTTACATACTAGTATAGGTGTTTTGCTTACTGAGTTGTGGATGAACTCACCCCCTTATCTATATATATTTCAGATGAAGTGGAGGTCTCGCCTGAGGACCAAGGTTAATATATTGGGACCCGGATAGGCGGTCATGTTTGGGGTTGAAGTGAAGACAATATTTATTATTTTGTTGTTGCGTTATTTAGCATTTTTAGATTAAAGTGTTAGCAGGATATTTTGATGGGAAGTTTGTGGACCCTATATGATGACATTATTTTATTTAATGTATGAACTTTATGGATGATTAGAATTTAATTGTTCTTTAAAATTTGGAGATGAGGAATTATTGTGGATTGTTCAGATATATATTTTAGATAAAATTTGTAGATGAAAACAGGTCCAAGTCAAACAGGTTGATATTCAGGACGCCCCCTTACGAGTACGGGGTGTCACATCTCTTCTCTACTGCTGTCGGCGTATCACAAATCCCATCTCCTTTAAAATACCTTGCTCACAAGGTGTGGGTAGTCTTCGCACAACTGAGGGAATGATGCCCAGGAAGAGCTCGGCTACCGGTTGATTCTTGACCTTCGTCAATCTCCCGGTAAGAATCTCTTTCGACTCTGATTTAAAGCTTCCATTTTGATCAACTAGAGGAAGTATCGGTAGAAGAACATGAGATTGATGTAATTTCCATTTCAGGTGAGAAACATGAAACGTATCATGGATTTGGGAGGTAAATGGTAACTGGGGTCCTACAACGCGGTGGAGAAATGGCTTCAAACTCTAACGGTATACCCACAAATCGATCTCATGTTGTTGCTCATTTCATTTAAGATTCGCATCGCGTTTCACTCTGTTTTGGGTCTTAGTGATGTTATCCTTGAGAATCTATAACTTGTTTCGATTTTGAAGTGTAACGTCCATTTCCTTCAACTTTGATGGACCTGCGACATTGTTAAATGAAGGGGGCGCCCACACGGGTAGACCCCCCTTCGGTTTCATATCCTGTAACGCATGGCTTAAAGCCATGCGTTACACAGTCTGTAAACGCATGGCTTTAAGCCATGCGTTTCCAGCGTATTGAAGGCTGGCCTTTAAGGCCAGCCATGTAGGGGGACTATATATAGCCCCCCTCCTTTTGGTTCTGGAAACTAATTGTGAAAGAAAAAAATCTCTCTCTCATTTGTTCTCTCTTGAAATAGTTTTTAGGCTGTGGATTGTTAAGTGTTACTCTAGTTTTATAACTACGTAGTACACTTCACCACTAAGAGAAAACGTTTGTTTTTGTCGTGCTGGAGAAACTTGTGGAGCAATTCTTTAAGCTAAGCTTGAGGTATTTTCCGCTGCAATTTTTTTTAACATTGGTATCAGAGCAGTCGTAATTGCTTCCAGTTTTTTTTTTTATATACATGCAAATTATAAATGTGTTTTTTTTATGCTGCTGCGTTTAAAAAAAAAAAAAAAAAATTGGCCGAAGCCGGTGCAGTGCACCTGGGTGCGGTGGTGCAGCGCGCACCACCTGAGCATGGTGGTGCAGCGCGCACCGTAGGGTGCTGCGCACCACGGTGCCGCATGCACCGCCTGGAGCCCACGGTGCAGCGTGGGGCACCCAGCGGTGCTGCAAGCACCGCCTCGGTGCTGCGCACACCAGGACAGTGCTGCGCGCACCAGAGGGGTGCTGCCAGCACCACCGTGGTGTTGCGCGCACCAGCAAGGTGCTGCGCGCACCACCCAGGTGCTGCGCGCACCACCCAGGTGCTGCGCGCACCACCCAGGTGCTGCAAGCACCTCCCTATGTGCTGCGGCAGCACCCAGCCTCCTCCGGAGGTTGTTTCCGGTGATGGGAAGGCAGTTTCCGGCGATGGGCAGCAGCCTGGGGCGCTGTTTTTCGTTTCTGAAAATTGGGCACTGTTCACGTGAACAGTGCCCTGGCCGAAGGTTGAAGAAGAGAGCAAAGTCTCATCTAATTTTTTTGGGCCGGGCTTGGGCCTTGCGGCCCATGTGGTTTTTAAGTCCGGTTTTTGGGCTGGGCTGGTTTTTTATACGGCCCAGCCCCAATTCTTTTTTAAAAAAAAAAAAAAAGGAATGTTAAGTCCCCCCACCACTGGACCGTGAGGGTCATGTCGTGATATTGTGTTTTTTTTTATATATATATTTCTTTTAATAATGATTTAAAAAATAAAATAAATAAATAAATAAAATAAATAAAAAACATGTATGTATACAACATGTGAATGTGTTATTATTTTATCATGTATAAATGTTAGGCTTGTATGATTAGACATTAGCCTTTATTTATTCTAGTGATAAAATAGGAAATTCCCACTAAGTAGTCTTAGTTAGAGTTGTCAGTATAGATTGATAGGCTGAAAGAATTGCAGTGACCCCAGTAAGAACTGTAAATGCACTGTATAGCGACAACACCATGGTAGCCCCAGTAAGAACTGTAAATGCACTGATGGAATAAGAAAAATGGACTGTAATGGTCTTATATGAACCATCTTTGTAGACTGGCCCAACAGGCTGCTGTGGTTGTTGAAGCTGTCTTTGTAGACTGGCCCAACAGGTTACTGCGATTTTAGTAGGATCTGTCTCTACGCGTGACTAGGACTAGGTGACTACTTTTAGATAGTGGGAGTATGGTTGAGATTTATGATTAAATCTCCCATATTTTTTTAAATTTGCGCGGGAATTAGGTTAGAAATTTAATAATTGGATATTGTGGCGCAAGAGATGATTCTGAAGCCTAGCGATTTTTCGATCTTGCGACATGTCTAAATTATTTTTTTTTTAGCTTGAATAGACGCGGCAGATTTCTTAGGTGTGTGTGTAATATCCCTCCTTTGCGTTTTGTAGTGAAATGGCATCCAAGAGTATTGTTGCCGATTTAAATAAAGGGGAGAAATTGGATGGGGAGAACTATGACATATGGCATCGCAAGATCCAATATGTCTTAGATGAGCAAGAAGTCGTAGAGGTCTTGTCTCACTCCCTGACTAAGCCCAAGGAAGGGGACTCAGAACAACACAAATTAGATGAATTAGCCTATTCTGAATGGGCTAAGAAAAATCGGTGCGCACCCATAATAATGTTAAGCAGCATGCACAATGATCTAATGTGTGAGTTCGAGTCCTATGACACTGCCCAAAGCATGTGGGAGGCCTTGAAGTTGAAGTTTGGTGGAACTTCGGCCACTAGGTTACATGGATTAACCATGAGGTTTGACTCCTATAAGATGCGCTCTGACCATACGATGAAGCAGCATCTTAGGGCTATGTCAACCATGATCCGCGAACTTAAGACGGCAGGAAACGACCTGACTGATGAACAACAAGTCCAGGCAGTGATAAGATCACTACCAAGTTCTTGGGAGAACATGAGCCAGAATCTGACGCATAATGAGAATATAAAAAATTTTGATGATGTCTCGCGTCACTTAGAATTGGAGGCTGAGCGCCTAGAGGCCGCTAAGCCCAATCATTCGGCCTATGTGGCTAATTCTGGTTCACGCAAGGCATCAAGGCCTAAGCGTTGGAAATCCAAGAATGGGGTAGCTGCTGGATAAGTTAAGAAGGTGTCAGGAACTTCTCAGCGCAGCAAAAGGGGCAAGCGTGGGAAGAATAAGTCAAAATTAGAGTGTTACAACTCCGGAAAGAAAGGCCACTTCGCTCGTGACTGCACTGAGCCGAAGAAGGTATACTCTAACTTCTCTCGTATTGTTTTTGTAACTAGCCATGTGATGGCTGCTCACTCCTATCCTGTGTGGACTGTTGATTCAGGAGCGACCGAACACATAGCGAGAGATAGAGTCGGATTTGTGGAATATCGCCGGATTCCAGCTGGGAGTCGTGATATCAAGGTGGGGAATGGAGCTAGCGTGGAGGTGCTAGGACTTGGTACCTACAAGCTGGACTTGCAGGGTGGCCGCACTCTTTTCCTCCACAATGTGCTATACGCTCCTAAAATCCGACGAAACTTACTTTCAGTTGTTACTCTATTAAAACTTGGTTTTCGAATTGTTTTTGAAAACAATATTGTTTCCTTTTATTTGGGCCATGTGTTTTATGGCAATGCTTTTCTGCAAGACGGTTTTATGATATTAGATTTGGTTTATTCTAATATAAATGAATCTATTGCTTTTCTTTCTTCATCTGTTGATAATTTGGATTCACATACATGGCATGCTAGGCTTGGCCATATAGGACAAGATGAATGACTCGGTTAGTTAGAGAAGGCCTGATAGGCAATCTCGCTAGGGTCATCTTGCCCACATGTGAACATTGTCTTATAGGAAAAGTTAAGAGAAAACCGTTTGGAAAATCCACTAGGGCATCTTTTCCACTGCAATTAGTCCACTCAGACATCTGTGGTCCAATGAGTGTGAGGGCAAGACACGGGGGTGTCTACTTCATCACTTTTATAGATGATTTTTCACGTTATGGTCATGTCTACTTAATCTCCCATAAGTCTGAAGCATTGGAGTGCTTTAGACGATATCTAAGAATGGTTGAGAATCAGTTAGATAAGAGTTTAAAAACTCTAAGAACTGACCGAGGACGAGAATATCTCTCTGAGCAATTTAAAAGGCTCAGTGATGAAAAAGGAATCAAAAGACAGTTAACGATGCCGAGTACGCCGCAACAAAATGGCGTGGCGGAAAGGAGAAATCGAACACTGCTTGAGATGGTTAGGTCAATGATGGCGCAAGCAAACCTACCAATTTCTTTTTGGGGGGATGCACTTTTGACTGCTGCCTACATTCTTAACAGAGTGCCCTCCAAATCAGTAACTTCCACCCCATATGAACTATGGACCGGCGAGAAACCCAATTTGAGTAACTTGCGGCCATGGGGTTCAACGAGTTTTGTTCATGATCTTTCTCATAAGTATGGGAAATTAGGCCCTAGAGGGAAGAAGTGTATCTTCATAAGGTACTCAGAACACTCTAAAGGGTATGTGTTAATAGGTGAACAAACTGATGGAAGTATGACTGAAATTGAATCACGAGATGTGGACTTCATTGAAAATGAATTTCCAAGTAGAGGTAAGGTTGATAGGAGTTTAGAACTTCATGAGATTATGGAAAAAGAAGAAAGTGCTCCAAGGAATTTAGTTGAGAATGAGGAAAAAATTCTTCAAGCTCCTACAAATAAGGAATTAAATCCGAGTGGGAGCACACCACTTGTCAATCAATCACAACAACCTCAGCCGCGTAGAAGCACACGTGAAAGTATTCCCCGTCGTCGTTTTGAGATTGAAGGGGAAGCTTTTATGGTAGCTTCGCATGATGATGATGAGCCTAGGACAATTCATGAGGCTCTCTCATCTTCTACTAAAGGTGAGTGGATGAAAGCTCTTAATGTTGAAATTGAGTCTATGAAAACTAACCAAGTCTGGGATCTGGTTGATCTACCAACAGGGCGTAAGACTATTGGGAACAAATGGGTTCTTAAAGTCAAACGCAAGTCGGATGGATAGATAGATAAGTACAAAGCTCGCTTAGTGGCGAAAGGATATACCCAACAAGAGGGTATAGACTATGAAGAAACTTTTTCACCAGTCGTGAGGTTTGCTTCAATTTGTCTGATTCTAGCTATAGTAGCAAACATGGATTTGGAACTCTACCAGATGGATGTTAAGACAGCATTTCTCAATGGAGAACTAGATGAGGAGATCTATATGGATCAACCAACGGGTTTTGTGGTCAAAGGTCAAGAGCGCAAAGTGTGCAAGCTCAAACGATCTATATATGGCCTAAAACAATCATCTAGGCAATGGTACCTCAGATTCCATCGAGCCATTCTTTCGAATGGGTTTACGATGATCACAGAGGACCATTGTGTCTATGTCAAAAGATCCAAGAAGAGTTTCATTATGTTGTCATTATATGTTGACGACATACTACTAGCTAGAAATGATAAAGGGTTGATAGTCGCCACAAAAGAGTGGTTATCCTTCAATTTTGAGATGAAGGATATGGGTGAGGCAGAATACATTCTGGGAGTTAAGATCTACAGAGATCGCTCAAAGAGAATATTGTGTTTGTCCCAACAGACTTACATAAAGAAAGTTCTCGAACGCTTCCTAATGAGTGAATGTAAACCCATTGACACCCCTGTCACAAAAAGTGAGAACTTATCTAAAGAGTTGTGTCCTAAGACTCAAAGAGAAAAGGAAAAGATGGCCCGTGTCCCTTATGCTAATGCTGTGGGAAGTCTGATGTACACAATGATGTGTACTCGGCCTGACATATGCTATGCAGTTGGCTTAGTAAGTAGATTCCAATCTAACCCCGGACTGGCTCACTGGAAAGCAGTCAAGAGGATTATGAGATATCTGAAGGGAACCGCAGACTATGTACTGTGCTATCAAGGTTCAGATTTGCAGCTAAGAGGTTACAGCGATGCTGACTGGGGCAGTGACCTAGATGAGCGTAAATCAACTACTGGGTATGTCTTTCTGCTCAACAATGGCGCCATTACATGGAGCAGCAAGAAACAACCCTGCATAGCTCTATCGACCATGGAGGCAGAATATATAGCATGTTCTGCAGCGGTTCAAGAAGCTGTTTGGTTAAGGAGGTTCCTCAAGCATTTAGACATTGGCACGGATATTTCAGATCCGGTGACAATATTCTGTGATAGCATGGCAGCTCTCGCATATGCTAAGGACTCAAAATATCATTGAAGAACCAAACACATAGATATCAGATATCACTACATAAGAGATATGGTAGCGCAAAAGGAAGTGGTTATGAAACATCTTTCTACGAGTCGCATGGTTGCTGATCCCTTAACAAAGCCTATTGCACAAGATGTATATGAGGCTCATGTTAGGAATCTAGGACTACGTAGATTGTAAATGTAATTTGTATTTCAAATAACATTGAGATGTAACATTTCCTTTGGGATATTAATACAATATGATTCAGTTCTTGTCTTTATCATATTGTCTTTTACTAATACACACACACAAGATATGTCAACAGGCTAAGATTGGCTCACTCACACGAGCAATCGCCTCTAGCGCTTAAGTAGCGAGAAGAGATGAGACATTGTGTCCCTAAGTACTTGTCCAAAGGGATAAGTTAGTTAACATAAAGATATGTCGCCTTAGTGGGAGCTAAGATGAGGTCTTTTTGAGAAGACTGTGAATGGATTACCCACCATCCATGTAGCCTGAGATTAGCCAGATGCGAGATTCTCTTTGACGCCTTGGAGGCGTGCAAATAGAGAAACTTGAGTTAGACGCTTAATGAGCGCCTAGACTAAAGATCTGTACGGTGTTGATATAGACATATGCTCTTTGAGAAAGAGAAATCCATCGTAGCATGTGTTTCATACTACATGTGCTTATTCGACCATATGAGTAAGTGAGTAAATGGTTCCCCTCTTTCTCACTGTGTGAGTCTCATTTTTTTTTAGGTGTCCTTTACTTTTGACTATGTCACAAGATAGAGGTTATAACGTCTGCTACTTTGGCATGCTGTCTATGACCATGATTGATTCGGTCTAAAGAGGTATTGCTAGGAAAGCGGTTTAACCAAAGTTGAATGATATGAGTGCAAAAGGAAGATTTTTTCGATATCGTATTTTCGATAGTGTTTGGTGACGTCAAACTATGACGCTGCATATTGGTTGTGGCTAAAGTTGTAAACACATTGAAATGATTTGGAAAAAAGTCAAGCATTGTTCTGAGTTGATTAAACTCAAGAGGGTTCGAAAATACTTGACTTGATGCGATCGAATAAGTCTAGGACATGACCATACACTTCGGGGATGTTACTATGCTGGTCTTCTCTGGGAGAGATTTGGTGTATGTACTCCTAATTTTTTTGAAGATGTGCTTGGTGGTCGCACGGCCTATTTACTTGTATGAACAAGATTGAGAACATAAGAGAGATGCAGACCTAGGGTCATGCCCACTGTGTGCGAGTGGGAGATGTTAAATGAAGGGGGCGCCCACACTGGCAGACCCCCCTTCGGTTTCATATCCTGTAACGCATGGCTTAAAGCCATGCGTTACACAGTCTGTAAACGCATGGCTTTAAGCCATGCGTTTCCAGCGTATTGAAGGCTGGCCTTTAAGGCCAGCCATGTAGGGGGACTATATATAGCCCCCCTCCTTTTGGTTCTGGAAACTAATTGTGAAAGAAAAAAAATCTCTCTCTCATTTGTTCTCTCTTGAAATAGTTTTTAGGCTGTGGATTGTTAAGTGTTACTCTAGTTTTATAACTACGTAGTACACTTCACCACTAAGAGAAAATGTTTGTTTTTGTCGTGCTGGAGAAACTTGTGGAGCAATTCTTTAAGCTAAGCTTGAGGTATTTTTCGCTGCAATTTTTTTTAACAGACATAGTTACAAAATTGGGGGTTCTTGAAGACATATAAGGCTTCAATTAATTGTTCTCTTGCAGGTGGTAAACAGAAAGGATGGGAAGAGTTTTCATCAAAAAACTCCCAAGAGTTGCTGCATTTCTAGACAGACTTGCTGAGCAATAGCAGGAGGCATTTCTTTAATCCAGGTATTACCATGTAACCCTTTCAACTGCACAGCTTTTCTGTTGTAAGAAAACTGCATTGTCAGGTTATGGAAAATCTGATCCAAAGTCGAGATATAGGGACACAACTCTTCCTCATCATCTACTTCTTCTACTAGGTACAACTTCAAACTATGGCATTTATGGTCCAGATTCCATTTGGAATCGTAACAGTAACACAGACCCTTCCCGCGTCTGTTTTGAAGTTGAGATGGACTGATTTTGTGTACTGGTACCATGGCTTTGTCAAGATTATTTAGTGGTTCCAACTTCCAATGGTTGGAATTTGTAAGGGAATGGCTCAGAAATGTAAGGATGTTGAACGTTTTGAGGCGGATTTTTAGGATAGATTCCACCCTTTTCACCCATTTCTTTTGTGCCTTCGCGGATCTCGATGCCAGCACATATCAAGTTACCATTTCTTCCTCAAACGTAGCGCAATTCTCAACTTTCAACCAAACAGTGCAGCAAAAGAATCCTGCTATTATAACCTTTCTGTTCATCAGCGGCGGAGGGACCAGTTCTTCAACCTTTGCTTCATTGGCGAATCAACCCAGTACTCATAAATCGTTCATAGATTGCTCCATACAGCTAGCCAGGAATAATAACTTCAATGGCCTTGACGTCGGTTGGGAGTACCCGTCCACGACCACAAAAATGACCAACCTTGGTTTACTCCTCAATGAATGGCGAGTGGCCGTGGCTAACGAATCCAACACCACCGCAAGGAAACATTACTTCTCGCCGCAACATTTTTCTACTCTTCTGACTATTACTCCTTAATATATCCCACTCAGGCAATATCAAACAGTTTGGACTGGGTCAATGTAATGGCCTATGATTTCTACAGCCCCGGTTGGTCACTGTCGACGATCGGACCGCCGGCTGCACTATACAATCCAATAAGCCAAGTTAGCGGATACAGCGGTGTTGAAGCTTGGATTCAGGCAGGTTTACTGGCCAACAAACTAGCTCTCGGTTTACCATTTTATGGCTGTGCATGGACTCTGTTAAATGCTAGTAACAATGGAATATTTGCACCGGCAAATGGATCGGCTATATCCTCAGACGGGTCCCAGACTTACAGCCAAATCCAGGATCTGAGTTATCAGAGTGGATATACAACAGTGTATAACTCCACCATTGTTGTAGATTACTGCTATAAGGAGACAATATTGATAGGTTATGATGATACAATGAGTGTTTCAACCAAGGTTACATATGCTAAGGAGAAGGGATTGCTCGGTTACTTTGCGTGGCATGTTGGCGCCAACAAGGACTTCACTCTAATTTCTACAACGGGTTATAGGTTTTAATTCATTAATTCAATGTTTTTACATATTCAAACCCATGCATCATGCATGCAGCTTATAACTTTTAATTTGTGACCATACTAATTGAGTTGGGCCTGCTCTGTTAATTTCCAACAAAGAATTCTGGAAAACAAATTAAACAATTAAGAGTAAACTATTAAAAGAGTCATGTTAAGTAGAAATTTTAAATAGATAAGCGCTTTAGCATAGACCCTTTTTAAAAAAAATGAATACTACTAAAAAAAAATAATTTTTTTTACACGTTTTCAAAGTGAGGTTTATTTTTTTACAAAAACTTGTGCAAAGCTTATCTATTTGGGAGTGGTATGAATTATTTCTCGTATTAAAATAGGTATTTGGATTTGTTATTGGCTTTGATTACTACGCGCGTGCTGCATTTCTTTTTGGGATTTCTAACTTATAGATTCTAATGCCTAAATCGTCCCTTTGATGCAGCTTCATGTACATGGGATGAGCATAAAGATTAAGAGTAGTGATAGGGTTATATCCCATTTACCACTAGTTTATCACTAATATGTAAGGCTAATAATATTCATATATACATGCTGTATTTAACAAGGCCTGATGGGTAACTGTGGTTTATATAAATGGACGAGATTAATAATTTGTATTGAGATCTGTACTATTGTGTCTATTAAAGTTTCATTTTGCCTATTAAATTAGTGGGCCGCAATGATATGCGTACGACTATAATATATATATATATATATATACATTGTTCGTCTATCTTATAATCCAAGTATTTTAAATCAGATTATGAACCCATGTTCACGTTATTAAAATGAATTTTAATCTAATAAAATAGCTGTAAAATAGCTGTAAAAGGTTACTTAAAAATTAATTATTTTATAAAAGGAATAAACATAATTTGATAAAAAATAATAATATAGATACTCTTGAGCACATGATCATGTGGAGGATGACATATATGTGTGCTATATATTTTTGGTCTATCTTATCATAAATTAGCTGTAATGATTAAACTTGTACCCTTGACGAGAATGGGAAAACTTCAAACGATATATTCTTTGGTGTCATGCACGATCAACTGTGAATATTCGCATATAAAAAATCAATATTTTCTTTTGATAATATTCGCATATAAAAAAAAACTATGGCTTGGGCTCGGTTGCATCTAGCTAGCTAGCTAGAGGCCTATAAAAATATAATTCCCGTTTGATATTCAACCTATACCCAATTTTCGATCAAGCCTATAAATAAACCAACTCAAATCTGCCCCAAGTCACTTGGTAATTGTAATCATGAGCCCTATAATTTGCGTAATATCAATTATTAAAAAAAAATCAAATATAAATAAAATGAAGTAAACATATATAAAAGAGTTCACTTTACCAATAATTATTTCATAATCAATTTACAATACTAAAAATATAATTCATACATATAAATAATTGTTTAATTTGAAATAATGTACTAAATAGATACAATTAGTATGCGGCACGATTATATATTTATATATTACATTTATAAAGATTGTGACGTTTCCAAATTCTCATTTAGGAAAATATGGGAATCGAGGTATCGGGATGATGACAACACGGATCATGCACCCCCAACGTTAAGTGCTAAATGTGTAAACACTTGACATGCATAAATAAAAGCAGCAGATAATTGAAGTTAATATCTAAGTATTAGAATTTTTTAGAATTATTTTACAAATCATTTTAACACAAATTCTCCAACAGGAGATTTAATACAGTTATCCGAAACATAAATTATGGAAATACATATTTATAAAAAGGGAAAAATAATTTTCAAAGATAATAAATTATAACGAATTACTCAACGGGAGAGCTGCCCCCTTAGGCTGAGCCTTTTCAATCTCTGTATTTCAAAACTAAAACGCCAAAAATGGCATCGCAAGTAAGTAATATTCCAAACAAATCACAAGATAATAAATATATCATGCAACAACAGAATGCATGAACAAAACACCATATGCATGAAATTTAAAATCATCTTTTCAAAATAAATAAATACATTAAAAATCACAACCATTTTCTCAGAAATAAAACATATAAAACTATTATCTGACACTGTAGGCGGGATTCGCAAGGGGGACTCTACCACCATCCATGCTTACCCTCACATTCATGCCCAGTAATACGGGCGTTACATATCGCTGTTTCCATAATGACTTAAACACTTCAATCATAGCGGGCATTACGTATCGCTATCCCCGATATGACATACACACATCTTCAATCATAACGGGCGTTACGTATCACCGTTCCCGTTTTGACCTACACACACTTTTTATAACGGGTGTTACGTATCGCCGTCCCTGATATGAAATACACACACTAATCATAGCGGGTGTTACGTATCGCCATCCCCGTTATAATTTACACACATTTCTTTCATAGAGGGCGTTACATATCGCCGTCTCCGATATGAAATACACACACGGACCATAACGAGTGTTACGTATTGCCGTCCCCGTTATGATACCATCAAAATCGTTAAAATCCATAAACCCAATAATACTGTAGGCGAGAATCATAGGCGGGATTATACCACCGTCCCTACAATACGTTTCCTTTAAAATCAATAAATCAAATCATTTTAATAAACCCAAAATCAAATCTCATGTAGAAACCTTAAATATCAAATATACACATGAACAAGCATGCCATTACACAATGCATACCACCATGTACAAAATATCAAATATTCAATAAATCTAATCATCAACCAAGCACAGAGTTGTTAATGCAAAATATATTTAAATTTGAAAATTTATTTGGAAAACACTTACAGCGGGTAAAAACACAGATCTTTAAGCAACCATCAATCCACAGCACTCATAGCAGTCATTTCGTACATTAGGTTAGGGTGCTTAGTTTGACACCAAAATTTAGGAAAATACTCTTTGAAAAGTTGTGGTGAGGCGGTGCAACCATTGGAAGGTAACGGATCGGGCTCAAAATGGGTTAAAACCCATTTTCGGGTTTGGGGTTGTATAAGGAAGGTGGGGCTGTGGTTTGAGGAGCTGAGCTAGGGGGGGTTGCCTGAGATAGGAGAGCACTTTGGTGGTGGCGATGAGGCTAAAGGTGGTGGCGGGCGGTGGCTGGGTTACTCAACCTGTGGGTCTAAAACCCATTTTAGGTGAAAGAGGAAATGACAGAATTGGGTGGTTTTGGTCGGTGGGTTATGCTCGCCAGAGTGAGGGGAGGTTGTTGGTAGGTCACCGGCGCCATGGGTGGTTGGCGGTGGCCGAAAAATGCAGGAAAAACCAAGATAACCTATTTTGGGTTTGAGGCCCACAAATGGATTAGGGGGCCGCTGGAGGTACACCGCTGGTGCAGGGGAGGTTGTGGGCTAGGCGGTGTAGCTAAACGGCAGCACACGGCGACGCTAGGTGGAGAGGGGAGTAACGGCAGAGGAAAGAAGAACATGGGAGGGGGGGTTGCGCACGGGGCTGGGGAAAACCAAGGAAGACAAAGAAGAAAAAAGGAAGAAAAAGATAAAAGGAAATGAGGAGAAAAAAGGAAAAAGGAAAAAGAAAAAAGAAAAAGGAAGGGAAAGAAATGAAGTCTAATTCTCATAACTTGGGTCATAAAACACTTAAAATCACAACATAAACATATTTATAATATATATATATAAATCCATTCCGAAACATATTTAATTAAAATAAATAAAACACATCAAAGAAACTTACATAATAAAATAAAGGAATTTAATTCTAATCATTAAAATAACTACTTTACATTTAAATTAATAAGAAGAAAAGCAATGTAACTCAATATTTAAACATAAAACAATGTAAAACTAATATTAACTAACTAATAGTTCAAATAATAAATTTTAAACAAATAAAAAACAACCAATAATATTATTAAAATAAATTAAAACAATCAACAATAAAAATAAAGAAAATATGTAAAAATACACACAGTCTGAGATCTCACAAAGATTATATTTAATTCTTATATATTACATTTATAAAGATGGTATTTAATTCTTTTAACTGAATTTTAAAAAATGTTTTTTTTCTTGACCGTTATTTATGTTGAATTTTATAATTCTAAATAATTTATTATACATAATCACTATTATAATTATTAAAAAAATCTATATAAAATGGAGTAAGTATATATAAAAGAGTTTACTTTACCAATAAATATTTCATGGTCAACTTGAATTGTATAATTGTAATAATGATGATGTATATGCAACTATATACTTTTGGTCTATCCTATCATAAATTAACTATGATAAAACTTATATACTCTTATCGAGAATGGGAAAACTTCGAACAATATATTCTTAGTGTCATGCATGATCAACTATGAATATTGGCATATAAAAAATCAACATTTTCTTTAGAAAATATGATGGTGTCCAAGCGCCAGGGGCTTTGGCTCAGTTGCAACTAGCTAGCTAGAGGCCTATAAAATAAATCCTGCTTAATTTTGATTAACCTAGACCCAACATTCGATCAAGCCCATAAATAAATTGTGACGCCCCCAAATTCTCCTTAAAAGAATACGAAAATCGAGGTTTTGAGATGATGACAACACAGGTCACGCACCCTTAACGTCAAGTGTTAAGTGTGTGAACACGTGACATGCATAAATAAAAATAGCGGATAATTGAAGTCAATATTTAGGTACCATAATTTTTAGAATTATTTTACAAACTAGTTTAACATAAATTCTCCAACAGGAGATTTAATATTGTCATATAAAAGACAAATCATATAAAATACATAATTATAAAAAGGGAAAACATTTCCCAAAATAATAAATTATAACGAATTACTAAACGGCGGAGTCGCCTCCTTAGGTTCAGCCTTCTCAACCTCTGCATCCAAAAACTACAACGCTAAAAATGGCATCGCAGATAAGTAAAATCCCAAACAAACCACAAGATAATAAATACATTATGCAACAACAAAAAACATGAACAAGACACCATATGAATGAAGTTTAAAATGATCTTTTCAAAATAAATAAATTTATTAAAAACTACTACCATTTTTCTAGAAAATAGAACACATAAAATCATTATCTGACACTGTAGATGGGAATCGCAGGCGAGACTCTTCCAATATCCTTGCTTACCCTCACATTTATGCCAGTCATACAGGCGTTACATATCACTATCTCTGTAATGACTGAAACACTCCAATCATAGTGGACGTTACGTATTGCTATCTCTAATATGACATACGCACATCATCAATCATAACGGGCGTTACGTATCACCGTCTCCGTTATGACCTACACACACTCTTATCATAACGGGCGTTACATATCACCATGCCCGTTATGACTTACACTCTTTTTGTAGCGGGCGTTACGTATCGCCATCCTCGATATAAAATACACACATAATGACCATAACGAGCGTTACGTATCACCGTCCCCATTATGACTCAATCAAAATCCATTAAAATCTATAAATCCAATAATACTGTAGGTGGGAATCACTGGCAGGATTAAACAATAATCCCTACAGTACGTCTCCTTTAAAATCAATAAATCAAATAATTTTAGTAACCCAAAAATCACGTCTCACATAAAAACCTCAGAACACTAATTATACACATAAACCAGCGTGTAATTACACAATGCATATCATCATAAACAATTATCCAACAATCTACAAGTCCAAACATCAACAAAATATACAAATGTTAATGTAAAATATATTTAATTCTTAAAATTTATTTGAAAAATATTTACCGTGGATAAAAGCAAAGATTTTCAAATAAGAGTTAATCCACAGTGCTCATAGTAGTCATTTCGTATGTTGGGTTAGGGTACTTGGTTTGACACCAAAATTTAGGAAAATACTCATTAGAGGTGAGGAATCTCATGAAGGTGGTGGTGAGGTGGTGCAACCACCAGAAGGTGGCAGATCAGCTCAAAATGGGTGGAAACCCATTTTCGAATTTAGGCTCATACACATAAAGTGAGGTCATGGACGGGAAAACTGAGTTAGGAGGTGGTCGGCTGTGCAAAGGAGACCTTTTGGTGGTGGAGGTGAGACCCACGACTGCAGAATGGCAGCACAACGAAGATAGATCCATTTAGAGACCTATTTCGGGTGAAGGAGGAAGGGAGGAGCTAAGGTCACTACCGGCGGTGGGTTTTGTACTTCTGAGGGTGGGGAGTCTAGTGGTGGTGGTGGTGGGCCAATGAGGCCGGTGGTGGTGCTGGAAAATGCAAGAGAAACCTCATAACCCATTCTAGGTTTGTGGCCGTGCAGGAGCGATGGGTTGACTGGAGATGACACCTCCAGTACTGATGAATTCGCCGGCATGAGGAGATGCAGGTGGTGTGGACGGTGCCGCAAGACGGTGGCACAAGGCGTTGTTGGGTGGAGAGGGGAGAAACGGCGGGAGAGAGGAAGCAGGGGAGGGGGGTCGCGTGGGCTAGGGTGGAAAGCAAAGGGAGAAAAGAAAAAGAAAGAAAAGAAAAGGAAATGAAAAAAGGGAGAGGAAAAAGAAATAAAATCCCACTAGAAAAAAAACATAATAAATTAAATAAAAGCCAACTGAAAATGTTACAATTTAATATCAATAAAATAAAATACTCAAAACCTATCAATAAAATAAATTAAACCAAAGCACAATTTAATTACAAAAAAATAATTAATAGAAATAAAGCACATCAAATAAAATCACATAATAAATTAAAGGAATTTAATTCCAATTATTAAAATAATTATCTTACATTAAAATTAATAAGAAAAACATTGTAACTCAATATTTCAACATAAAAATAACGTAAAACTAATATTAACTAACTAATAGTTTAAACAATAATTTTAAACAAATAAAACACAACAAATAATATTATTAAAATAAATTAAAACAATCAACAATAAGAATGAAGACAATACGTAAAAATACACGAAACCTGAAATTTCAGATAAACCAACTCAACTTTGCCCCAAGCTTGTGATAACCTGGATTTTTAAGTATCCACTTAATTTTCATATTTGGCATGATTTTGTTTCTTTAAGATTATTTTAGGGAATCTTTAGAGCTTTTTGGATATATGTATGTACTATGTAGTACCTATATTGGTACTGGAGGAAAAATCATGAGAAACACTAAATATGATGAGAATATGTGGGTTTTGGATATTTAATGAAATATTGTATAGGAATTAAAGGAAATTTACAAAGAAGTCAAGTGGTAGGAATAAGGGATATACCCAATGATATTTTTGGATTAGGCTAATTTAGACAGTTTCAGCGTTCTTTAGTAATATGGACATAACTTATTCAATTTATGTTGGATGGAGACGATTCAAGATAATTTGGAAATCTAAGAGGAATATCTACAATTATTACGTTTTGAGTTTTAAGAGATATGAACTTAATCAACTATGAAATTGAGATTAAAATATAAGATCTCAATTGGATATATAGGCATTGACTTGGAGTTGACTAGTGACTTTGATTAAAATTAAGCCTTTGAGGAGAACCAATCAAATAAGAACGAAACTTATCCAAAGCAAACACTACAGCTAACAACTTTTTTTCAGTAGTGGAGTAATTCATTTGAGCACCATTTAGAGTTCTACTAGTATAGTAAATGACAAAGGGCTTCCCCTCCCTTCGCTATCCAAGAACAGCACCTACAACATAATCAATAGCATCACACATAATCTCAAAAGGTAAACTCCAATCAGGTGGTTACATTATAGGTGCTAAGGTAAGCTTGCCAATTAGCATTTTAAAGGCCTCTTGACAAGTTTGTGTCTACTCAAATAGGGCATCTTTAACTAGGAGGTAATATAATAGTCTAGATATGGTACAAAAATTCTATATGAACCTTCTATAAATGCCCGCATGGCCAAGAAAGGATCTCACATCCTTTACCATCTTAGGTGTAGGCAACTTAGAAATTAAATCTTGGATTGATCAACCTCTATCCCTCTGGAAGAAATAATATGCCTTAAGACAATACTTGAATGTACCATAAAATGTCATTTTTTCCAATTTAAAATCAGTTCCTTCTCCTCACAACGAGTCAATATTCTCTCTAAATTTAACAGACATGCATCAAAAGAAGATCCAAAAATAGTTAAGTCATCCATAAAAACTTCCATGGAATTTTCAACCATGTCACTAAAAATACTGATCATGCAACGTTGAAAAGTAGCAGATGCATTACACAATCCAAACGGCATTCTGCGAAAAGCATGAGTACCAAAAGGACAAGTAAAGGTGGTTTTATCCTAATCTTCTAATGCAATTTCAATTTGATAATAACTAGAATAACTATCCAAGAAACAATAGAAAGGATGACCAGCCACACGCTTCAGAATTTGATCAACAAAAGGAAGAGGAAAATGGTCTTTTTGTGTAGCGACATTCAATTTTCTATAATCAATGCACATCCGCCACCTAGTCACAAGTTCTGTAGGAACTAGTTCTCCTAGGTCATTTTTCACTACAGTGACACCTGACTTTTTAGGAACAACCTGTGTAGGATTAACCCATTTACTATCAGCAATAGGATATATGATTCCTGCATCTAACAATTTTACACCTCATTTTTCATCACTTCTTTCATAGTGAGATTAAGCTTACGTTTGGGGTCTCTACGAGGGTTAGCTCCTTCCTCCAAATTAATTTTATGAGAACAGACCAAGGAACTAACACCTTTTATATCAGCAATGCTCCAACCTAAGGCTGACTTATGCTCACTTAGGACCCGAATTAATTTCTTACCTTGAGATTCATACAATTCAGACGAGATATAACAGGAAAAGTATCACCTGGACTAACGAATGCATGCTTCAATCCCTTAGGCAGAGGCTTCAATTCAACTTTAGCTGTTTCTATGCTTGAAGGAATCTGTCTTTCACTTCTCTCAGATAACTCCTCAAACTTTGGTTGCCATTTTTGTGTGCTATAATCCTGAGTGTTGTCAAAAATAAAACAAATATCAACTACATTAGATGAATTAGTAATGTAATCAAACTCAGAATTAACAAGAAAATGCTCAAAGGGATCAAAATCATGAGTTTCCAACACTCCCCTATCCATGAGTGAATCAATCATATATGTCTGATGGCATCCATCATCCTCCTCCAGTTGTTTTGCAATATGGAAGACGTTCACCTCGAGATTCATGTTTTCGAAAGACAGCTTCACGAGCTCATTCCTGCAATTGATAAGAGTATTAGCAGTGGCAAGGAAATGCCTACCTAAAATCAAAGGGATTTTAGAAGTAGTATCAACAACAGAGGTAGTGTCTAGAATTAGGAAATTAACAGGATAATAAAATTTATCAATTTGAATTAGAACATCCTCTACCATATCCTGAGGTACTTTAACTGAATGGTCAGCCAATTGCAATATCACAGTGGTTGTTTGATTTCTCCTAACCCTAGTTACAAATAAATAGAATAAGACATCAAATTCACACTAGCTCCTAAATCTAACAAAACTTGCCCAAACTCTTGAATTTCAATGCTGAACACGTGGTTAGGCACCCAAGATCCGCTGCTCGATTAGAGCACTAATTTGCTCTGTCAAGAATGCTGTTTTTTTCACATGATGCTTCCTCTTAATTATACATAAATCCTTGAGAACTTTTGCATAAGTAAAAACTTGTTTAATTACATGTAAAAGATGAAGATTGACTTTTACCTGCCTCAGATTCTCCAGGATTTCATTGTTAGGATTCAAAGTTGGCTTTTTTGATTTTAAAGTTTGAGGGAATGGTACCTTAACATAGCTCTTTGTCACCTCTGATTCATTGGGTATCTCAACATCATTACTATCTTGATTCTTTTCCACATCCTCTGATTTGTCCATTGTTGAGATGTGTGATGAGTTACCACTACAAGTCACAATGGCGTTCACATCTTTCAAGTTGTCTTGTACCATGTGTTGACCATGGGGTGTGGACTGAGCTTGAGAAGAAAACTTACCTTGCTCAATCACACTCAAGGTGTTCGTCAATTTAGACACTTGACTCTTTATTTCTTTGTTTTCTTCCACAACATGTGTAATCAAATATTCAAATTTTTGATTAGTCTTATCCTGTGCTTTAATAAAAGCATGCAAAGTATCTTCTAAAGTACTTCTAGATGATGTAGGTGCATGATATGATGCAGGATATGATCTAATAGGTTGTGCAGGTGGTGCAGGTAGTGCAAGCAGCTGGTTTTCAGAGTTTCAGCTAAAATTGGGGTGATTATGCCACCCCGGATTGTAGGTATCGGAAAAAGGTGTAAAAAACTTCTTGTACATAGCCAAGATATTACATTATTCCTCGTACAACTCTCTCATCTCAGCAAATGTGGGACACTCTTGGGCAAGATGATCTACCATGCCACATACAAAACATGGTCCAAAAGGCTCTGCTTAATTAGCTAAGTGTGTTGGCTTTAAGTCCTTAGCCTTTACAACTCTAACTCCCTAGTGAGTACCTCAACCCTAGCCTTCAAGTTATCTTCCTCCCTGAGATGGTAAATTCTACCACCATTTTGGTTCTTTGTAGGTCGTGACCTATTTGTGCTCTCAGTAGCACTAGGTCCAGTCCAAGTGTGAGCCTTTTCAGCAATCTCATTGAGGTACTCTATAGACTCATCAGGATTTTTCTGCAAGAGCTCACCATTAAACATCATCTCCACAAATTGACGCTTTCTAGGTATAAGTTCTTCATAGAAATAACTCAATAGATGCCAACTCTCATACCTATAGTGAGGGCACATACTCAATAACTCTTTAAATCTCTCCCAAGACATATACAAAGTCTCACTATCCTTTTGTGTAAAAGTAGAGATTTGTCTTTTTAAAACATTGGTCTTATGTTGGGAAAATTATTTATTAAAGAAAATCTGAGTCATCTCATTCTACGATCCAATAGATCGTGGTCTCAAAGAGTATAGCCAACTCTTAGCTTTATCTTTCAAAGAGAAAGGAAAGAACTTAAGTCTCCCAATGTCATCAGTTGTATTTTGAATATGAGAAGTTGCAACTACCTCCTTAAACTTCCTAATGTGCACGTATGGATTTTCATTTTCCAACCCATGAAAAGTGGGGAGTAACTGTATTACCCCCGTTTTAATATCAAGTTGACGAGTATTGAGTGGAAACATGATGTACGATGGTGTGGCTGTGAGTGTAGGATGGAGGTTATCCTGAGGAGTCTTTGTGGGTTGATCCTCGTGTTCCCTCATATTTTTATAATCAAAAAGACTATCAAACAAATGATTAAAAAAATTAGACTCTGAATCTGATTCTAACACAGGCCTACAAACAAATTGATCTAATGCGTCCCTATACCTATTATGCATGCAAGATAACATTAAAAAAAATAATAAAATAAATAAATAAATGCAACACTAAAAAAACCTAAGAAAATAAAAATAAAATAAAAATGCAGCAAGTCCAAAAAGGGAACGAAGTTACCGCATTTACACATTGCTAAAAAGAAAAAAAAAACTATCTAACAATTTTTCTACCGTCTCTCCGGCAATGGTGCCAAAATTTGATAACGCTCCAAGAATAATACGGTAATTGTAGTGCAGTTTTGGAATGTCGTTTCTACAGAGAGACAAATTAAAAGAATAGTAGAAAGACTAAAAAAAATATTAAATGATTAATGAGAAAATAAAAATTGATTTTAAATGAAAAATAAAATTAAACAAGGAAATTAATGGAAAAAAAAGTGATCAAAATTGACGAACAGTAGAGTGTCGGGAATCCTTTGCATATATCTAGTATATTAATTATTTTCAATTCACTGATAACTCAATTGAGAATTTAATTCCGTAATTCTCAACCAGAAGATGTAGAATTATCAACCAAAAATTAAATCAAATGTAACTCTCTAAAAAAACGCTCGTCACTTTTAAATCACATAAATTGATATTCACATTAAGAAAACTCAATGACGACAATATACCCAAAAGCGATATCGCAACAAAGAATTAAATCAATATAAATAATCAATAAATCCAAACAGAATCACAAATCTAACCATTCAATAGAAAAAATATAATTGAATCTATAAATATAATAAATTCTATGATTATTCGGAAAAGAAAATACTAATAATATATTGAGAATGATAAAACAAAAGAGTTTTTAATAAATTAAAATCAAATACTTGAATTAAAAATAAATTAAAAATACCATCTAGTATAAGTTTATCTCTAATCCTATTTGAGAATTTAATTACCTATAAATAAAATGGATAACAAAAATTCTAACAAGAAACTCATCCAAAATGATGGCTCCGAATAATTTCGTTCTTCGTCCGTGTATGTCTGTGTCCCAGCGGCCCTTTTTCTCCCTCTGTGTCGCTGCATCCACATGTATATATATCTCTATATCCGAAAGTCAAGTCCCAATTGAAATCAATCATGCATTTCCGTGCTCTATTGAAATTGAAATTGAAATTAGATTCGGCGTGGGCTTTGAATGAGTTGGACTATTTAATGGAGTCCTATATGAAGTCAAAGGTGCATTGCCGTATGTTAATTGAGTTAAAGCCCATGAATGATGTAATAGCCCAAATTTTTTAAAGTACATCATTTTATGAAAATTAATTTAAAGAAATTTATTTGATGTATTTATTTACTAGGAAATTAGAGTGGGAGATTTAATTGAGGAATATGAGATAACACTTGGTATTGGGAATTATGCATTCTCGGATTAATCTGTCAAGTTTTAGTAAAATGGGCATAAGTTATTCATATGAGGTCCAAATGAGGTGATTCTAATTGGTATATAACCTAGAGAAAGAGATCTAAAACTTTTATGTTTTAAGCTTTTTGAGATTCGGAAGGGATCAATAACTTATTTGGGAATCAAGGTGGCAGCTCTGGAATGGGCTTAAATGGAACCCGAGTTGGATGAATTGAACTAATTTGGGACATGTAACTAATTAGGCAATTGGTTTTGAGATTTTCTGGGATTAGGACATGTGTAGGGATAGTTGGAAATGGATGGAAAGTTAATTTGGAAGCCAATTGATTAGTTAGTGTGATGGAAACACATGGGGAGCCAAAATCTAGTTGATAGGTGACTAAGTGGATCAGATTTGGTTCTACCCTAACTAAACTAAGAAGTGGCCTTCTAAAACTTGTTAAATGGAGATTTAAGGGAGTTAGGAAGTAACCAAATGAGTGGAAAAATCTGTAGAGGGGCGTGTGACACAAGGAGAGGGCTGGAGATGAGAGGTGCATGCATGGTTAGGTGAATTGCCACCTCACCTCTTATCCCTTTAGCTCACTCCTCAGCCATGGATTAAAATTGGCAACAAAATATCTCAAATGTGAGCCCTTAGATGACTAATCCAGCTGCAAAGTCTAGGATTTGGGAGGCTTAATCCTCATCATGAGATTTGCTTAGATGGACACCTCATCATCCATGCAAATCTGGCAACCAATGCACCTTAGGGTGTTTTTCCTTTTCTCTCCCTCATGTTGGTCGACCACCACCCTATAAATAGAGCCTTGAGAGCTTTCTAAGCTCCTTTAGAAGGAGAGAACACTTTCCCCTTTGGAAGATACACCAGAAAAACCCTCCCAAAACCCTTAAAGAGTTCATTTGTGAGCTAAGTGGGTGAGTTTGGAAGAAAGCTTGCAAGAAGTTGATTGGATCCATTCTCTTGAATTTTGAAGAATTTGTAAGTCCATATTCTAGCTTAACTTAAGCATGGAAATGGTTTATTGAAGTGATTGAACTATGTTTATTAGTATTGAACTCCTAAGAACATGATTAAGTGACAAAGTGACATGTGAGTAAGGTTGGATTTAATTTGTCTTGTAAAAATGTTCAATAAAATTGTAAGAACTTAGATTTAAGTTTTTAAGAAGCCATATAGAGTATGGTAAAAAGATTAGTATGTTTTAAGTAGAAAAATTCCTAGAGCCGTGATCTCGCTCGACCTTCGCTCGACCTGTGGGTCGAGCGAAGGCAAAATATGACCCCTCGCTAGAGTTTTGCTTGATATTCCGTTCGAGCGAGTTCAAATCCGTGACTTCGCTCGATAATCGCTCGACACCCGCTCGAGCGAGATGCCCTGTTTTGCTTAAACTCAGGGTTTTCTTAGAATAAAATTGGTATTTCAAGTGGAAAGGGTTATAAGTGAAAAACTCGTATGAATAAGAGAGAAACCACTAAAAAAGAAAACAATGTATAAGAATAAGTTAGTCACGTCGTGACGGGGATGGCGAGACGTAATGCCCGGATGACTGACGTGTCGACAGGGATGGCGATACGTAATGCCTGTCGTGTTATAAGAGGGTGTGATCTTCACGGGGACGGCGATACGTAACGCCCGTGAGACTGATCTGAATGGCGGGGACGGTGATACGTAACACCCGTAGTGATATATGTATATGTTTTGTATCAAGATGGGGACGGCGAGACGTAACGCCCGTGAGATTAACACCAGACTCATCACAACGGGGATGGCGAGACGTAACGCCCGGATGACTGATGAGTGTATGTGATGGGGACGGCGAGACGTAACGCCCATCAGTGATAAGAAAGAATAAGAACTTTTAAGAAGACGGTGTAATTCCGTACAAGACTGTATATTTGGTTGAGTTAAGAAAAGTACCAGTTAGACAGTGGTCTTATGATGTGTATCTTAGGATAAATTTCCCGAGTCATTCAGTGGTGATAATATTATGATTGCTTTTTTCCTGTTTCCTTTAAGCTGTTTATGTACTTACTGAGATTTCTAAGGAAATCTCACTCTTTTGTGGCTCTATATTTTTTTGTGCATATCAATTATGTACAGGATTCGATGATCAGCAAGGGGACAGCCCCGATGAAGCAGGAGATTTCGGGGAGTCTTGAAGGACTCTCTGACTATAGTCCTTATACGAACATTTCTTTTATTTCCTTCGGACCTCTTATCAGTAATCAACCTACAGGAGTTTGGAGCCTTGACGCATCCACTTTTGCTGAGGAGAGGCGACGCACAGGATGCTGTTTAACATTAGGACTAGATGGCTCGTTGTCCATGTGTGGAGTTTGTGTGACTCCATAGGGACAACTACTCCAACGAGACTTTAGTATTAGTATGGATAGGTTTCGCTATGGGAGAGAATTTCCCGAGTTTAACAAAAAAAATAAGTGAGGTGAAGGAAAGCCTTTTGGATGAATGTAATATATTTTTAATTAACCCGCTACAGTTGGGGCCTTATATATGTAAAAAAGTACATTGTTAAGTTATCAATGAATGATGTGAATGTTGTAAATATATCTTCCATGTGATCTTTAGAAAGTTTTATCTCTAAAACCTGATCCGCTGCGAATTAAATGATAAATGTTTTTTTTTATTAAGTACGATGGTGAGTAGCCAAGTGTCACTTATCCAGACACTTTAATTTATGTTAAATCCCAGATGTTAAATTGGGGGCGTCACAAATGATGTGAAATTGTAGCTCCTTTATTCCTTCCGCTATATATATATATATGTATGTATGTATATATATATATGTATGTATGTATATATATATATATATATATGCCGTATGTTTAAATCCTTGTGTTAATTGAGTTAAAAGCTCATGAGTGGTGGATCAAATTGCAAGTTGCATGATTGAATGAAGTAAAGTGGCCCATGTGAAAACCATCAATCACCTGAAAGAAATAAAAATAAATAAATAAATAAATAAATAAATAAATAAATAAATAAATAAATAAATAAAAATATAAACAAAAATAGAGTGAAATAAAATAAGATAAAACAAAGAAAATAGAGAATAAAAATAAAAGAACTTCAATAATTCTTAAAAACATCTCAATGTTAATAAAAATAAAATTTAATAAAACAAGTGAAATCCAATTATTTCTATTTTCATTCTTTTTAATTTAATCAAATATTAGGATATTTAGAATGCATTTTCATGCACTCATCAGGTCACAAAAACACCTAAAATCATAATATAAATATATATATATATATATATAAACTCATTCCGGAATGCATTTAATTAAAATAAATAAAATACATCAAATAAACTCATAATAAAATAAAGAACTTTAATTCCAATCATTAAAATAATTACTCATATTAAAATTAATAAGAAAAGCAACTTAACTCAATATTTAAACATAAAAACAACGTAAAATTAATATTAACTAATTAATAGTTCAAATAATAATTTTAAACAAATAAAACACAACAAAAAATATTATTAAAATAAATTAAAATAATCAACAATAAAAATAAAGATAACACGTAAAAATACACGAAACTTGGGATCTCACAATTTAAGTATTCACAACAATAAAAATAACATATGCATGATAAGTTGATATTGGAGGGCATAGCATTATCGCACAAGTAAAAATCATTCAACCAAACATTTATAAATTCAACAATTATTTTCACAAAATCAATCACAATCAATCCAACTTCAGGGTGATCACATCCTCCGCTTAATGGTGTCCGGCCCAACCAACTTACTCCCAATTTTTATTAATAGTATTAAACAGTTTACCAACACTTCAAAATTTCACATAAAAGAATTAATGCATAAATGTTATTTTAAATCCTACATATGAGTTTGGAAGATCACTTACAGCGGGATGGGCAATCTGGATCATTGAACACGCGTCGATCCGAGGTGTCCATAGTGGGATAAAATCGTACGTTTATCGCTTCATAGCACGGCTAGTGGCAGTTTGGGCTAGGGTGCTCGGTTTGACACCAAAAGTTAAGAAAATACTTATTAGATGAAGGTGAATCTCATAGAGGTAGTGGTGAGGCGAGACAACTACCTGAAGGTGGCAGATCTACACGAAAGTATGCAGCTCGCGCATAGGAGAATGGGGGAGAGTGAGAGGTGGTGCTGACTCAGTTGGAGGAGTGGAGGTAGGGGGAAGGTTGCTGGAGCTAAAGGCTTTTGATGCCGGCAGTGAGGTCTGCGAACGATGGATCTAAGGTGGCAAACCCATGTACATGGGTGTGGAAATACCCATTTTGGGTTTGAGGTGGAGTCATGGTTTTGAGGGCTGTCGGCGGTGGGTCAAGCTCATCGGTGAAGGGTGCTATTGCTGGTGAGGTGTCGGCGCCATGGGTGGCCATTGGTGGGTAGAGTTCGCATGAATGGGTATCAAAATACCTATTTCAAGTAGGTGGCTATGTGGAGGAGGTGGGGTGGCTGATGGGGCTGGGTTCATCCGTGGTGGGTCACTGGCAAGTGGCGGTTCTGATGAGAGGGACAGTGTCATCCCTGGCAGCTGACGGTGGTTGGACTTGGAGGAAGAAGATCCGACCACGGGAAGGGGAAAGCATGTGTGAGAGAGGAGAGAGAAGATATAGAAAGAAAGACGGAAGAAAATGGGGGCTAGAGTTTTCTCCTTAGGAAGAAAATAGGAGCAGTGTCATCCCTGGCGGCTGACGATGCTTGGGCTTGGAGGAAGAAGATCCGGCCACGGGAGCGGAAAGCATGCGTGAGAGAGGAGAGAGAAGAGAGAGAAAGAAAGAGGGAAGAAAATGGGGGCTAGAGTTTTCTCCTACACGTCGAAAATTTTAAACTGACAAACAATGTGCTTAAAACATTGATTTGAAAATTCCTAAAATCAATTTAACTTAAGAACACTTAAGGAAATTAAAATAGAATATTATTTTAACTCAACTTTATTTCATAACATAATATTCCCCATCATTAATTAAAATAATGAAATTTACTAATAATTTAAAAAAGTAAAGTCATATATTTAAATAATATTTAAAGCACAATTTAAGTCTCACAATACTTTAAATAACTAAAATTAGTGTAATAAAAGGGTCTTATACAATTATAATATTCTGTAACTCTCCAAAATACCATCAAACAAAGTAGAATATAAATAATAAGACTTAATAATTTTATAAGTTAAAATCAATGAATCAATCTGAAGGGTTCAATAAAATAAAATGCTCATTGAAATAAAATAAAATACAAAAAATTAAACTATAATGAAACTAAAAATATTAAATCAAAATAATAATGATAACTATTCAAATTAATGGACCAATATTAACGATTGAATAAAATAACTAGAAACATTAATAATTAAGAAATCTCCCAAAAGCCTTTAACAATAATGAAACCAAAACCACTAAACCAAAATAATATTGATAACAATTTAAATGAAGAAACCGATAATAATAATTAAATAACTAAAAGTACTAAAATCGAAATCTCAGAAACTATCAACATCAATTGTAGATAAAACAAATAACCCACAACAAAATAAGTAAGATAACCACAAATAAAAGTTATAAAAATAAATTAAAACAACCAACAATAAAATAAAAGCAATACGTAAAGATATATAAAACTTGGGATATCACAAATGTCGCAAAGTTTAGGAAGGCTGCGTGTAGCAGCAACAACAACCTCTTTGTGAAGGTGCCTGGCTCCATGCATAGATGACTATCCGCGTGTGCGCTGAACGCATAGCTTCATACCACGATTCCTTTGATCGATTAGTAGATTGGCGGCAAATGAAGCACTCGGAGAGGCGCATTGATGCCAATGGCCGGAGGGAAGTCTCAAAGTCGCTACATTGTGTATGGAAACGAAACCTAAATGAAATGAAAAGAAAACTCCCAACAATGGTGGGAGAGAGGGAGAAAAGGGAGGGAAGGAGAGGGGAGCCGAGGCTCCCACCCGTGGTGACAGATGTGTTGCTTAAAAAACAATAGGAGGAAGAAGTTTTTGATGGGTTCCGAAATAGTCGGAGCAAAAGAGGAGGTTACGTTGGAATAAAAATGACTTGCATGTAAACAATGAAGTGCATTATTCTAGGGTTTTATATAGTGAAATGATATTTATTTTGTTTTGATCCACATATTACTTTCATTTTTTTAAAGGTATTATATAGTGAAATGATATTCGTAGACATAGAGTGCGAAGTATTGCATACTTTTTTTTTTTACATAGAGTAAGTAATCCAATATAGAACTTACATGAAAAAATTAATTTCTTAATAAGATTTTACTCTTTTTTAAATAGTATGTGGCACTTATAAAAGATATGATTGAAACTAGAAGGGGATATGAAAAAATTCATGGACTTAATTCATTTTATAAAATTAGTTTAATGAGAGAGGATTAGTCATTTTCTTTATAAATATGTTTAAGATCTTATTTACATGAAGTAATATGAAGTTATTCCTTAACACCCTTCCTCACTTGTAGGTCATTTTTTTTCTTGATCTTTATCATGAGATAAGTATTAGTGTGAGCCTATATTAGTTCTGAGACAGGTTCTGATACATTAAAAAATTCATAGATCTAACTAATCTTATAAAATTAGTTCAGCAAAAAAAAATTATTTATTTTTTATAAACATACTCAAAATCTTTTGTACAGATAATCTAAAATTATTCCTCAACAAGAGAGACTTATCCTACTGATTTGAACAATATTGAATTGGCGCTACATATATCTCATGTAATATGGACAAATGATGTAAAATGCTTCTATTTCATTTTGTACTGTAGTCCATACCAGCATATAATAATTCCTGGCGCCGTATATCCATATAATTATAAAATTCTGCCACAAGGAATAACACGTGGAATAATTATATTAGCCTCAATTAATTTCCCCATTGGTCCAGTACTAGCTTTTCTCTTTACATAGGCCAACAAGCGCTTTCAACATGAACCAACCGGATCATGCTACGTACACATGGGTTGCATGCGTGCGTGGTTCTCAATTATACAGTGTACATAGATAAAAAGAAAAAAGTTTTTTACTTATTACTCCCGAGGGTTTTCGTCGAGTTTTGTTAGCTGCCATAGCTGTTTTATTTTTAATTTTTTGGAACAACCATGCTCCATCCTTTTCCTAGTTTAAAATAATTCTGTTTATTTGCCTCATGATCAACATGACCACATTGAGTTTAAAATAATATATATATATATATATATATATATATATCTTAAGAAATGCATGAAAAAACCACATATAACTCAAAACCATCAAACTAATTAGTACGAATACTATGACCTTTATAGTTCCAAATTATAGTATATATCAGCAGCAATTTATAAATTTTTGGAGAATATATTATATATAGCTTATCCACCTTATCCACCTTATGATCATCTAAGCCTAGCTATTGCTTGTCCAATACTGGATTAGTACTGATGAATTAAATTTGATCGTCAACCTTTATTATTATCCCACAAGCAGCCAAGGGAAAGCACTTATTCCCAGGCAATCAATGAGCCCTGAAAATGAGATTTTGATTCCTAAGGGCCACTTAGAGCTATCAAATACCAATAATGTTAGTCCTCAACGTCGTCGATTCCGACGGAGAATTGTATATCCCTGCAGATGACTTCTGAATATACAAGCAGTACTTAGCTACTCCAGCAGCACTAGATTAAAGGTATGACTGCAGAAAAGCAATATTCATTATTCCTTCGATTGATCACGATGTTCCTTCGCACAGTTGTCCGCGACGTCTCATTTGCAATGGACGTCATGCATGCATGCATCATGCACAAGTGGAAGCGTAACGTGCGCTAGCCAGCCATTCAAATATGACAAGTAATATTTCTACCTCCCTATCCATTTCTCTTAGCTACACAAATTTAGAATAACACCCAAATGAGTGGGTTTTAGATTCGGGAGCCACTGATCATATACTCAATTCACTCGACATGTTCACATGCAAAAGATCTCTTACAAACACCTTTGTGTGATTGCTAAATGGTAAAATAGTAGCTATTACACAAATAGAAACTGTTACTCTTTCTCCAAGCATAATCCTTGATGATGTTTTTTATGTGCCCAGTTTTAGTTTTAATTTAATCTCCACCAGCAAACTGACCAAAAAGCTCAACTCCTACATTATTGTTTTTGCTAGAAAATGCTTTATTCAGGAACTAGCTCATTAGAGGTCGATTAGAGTTGCTAAAGAGGTACATAGTCTCTATTACCTAGAGAGAGATGAGCTAGGGATCAAACCGCTATACCATCAATTAGGCATATCAATTTATAAATTTGCTTTTGTCTAATTCCTTTGTGGCTAAAGCATTTTTCAAACTTTTTTTTACATATGAGATCTACAACCATTTTTAATTAAAAAACTCTTAACACGCGTGACACATAATCTTTTTAACTTTTCATAAATATATTTAAACTCATATTAACAGTCAAACACATCAATACTCATTTTAAGTGGACTTCGCAAAACTCATTTTATTATATCAACTCACTAGTACTCTTCACAAAAAAATTCAACTTATTTGAACTCATTTTAACATCCAAATGGACTTGCATATAAACATCTTTTTTATAGGAAATACTAAATTTCATTTCAACAAATCGAAGTTACAAGTGTAACCTAATAAAACAGGGCAAACCCAAATTTATAAGCCAAACTAACAAAACTGATTGAAGCACTTTCATTTATAAATTTCTTTGTGATGAACATTGTTTAAACCTCTATATACTCTCAAATGACAAACATCATTAGAGAGTTCAATCTCTATTCGTCTGAAAGTGTGACTCTGTAAAACAAAGTATAAACCAACCCCACCCACCACCATCCTTCAAAAGAGGAAATGGGATCAACAACATCATCCTCTAAAAGAGGAGTGGGACAAAACAAAAAAATTATCATTTACTTTTTATTAATACTAATTAATACAAATTACAACACAAATCAAAGACCAAACAAAACACAGTTGTAGTGGTGCATATAGAACACACGTCACATTGGAAAAGTCTAGACGAGCCACCATGAAACCACTAATGTCGCAAAGTTCAAAAAGGCTGTGTGTAGCAGCAACAACATCCTCTTTGTGAACGAGCATGGGCTCCATGTATATATGACTATCTGCGAGTGCACTGCACGCACGACTCCATACCATGATTCCTTTGATCGGTTAGCAGATTGGTGGAAAACAAAGCACCCGGAGGGACGCATTGATGCCAATGGCTAGCGTAAAGTTCCAAAGTCGCTACACTGTATATGGAAACGAAACCTAAAGGAAATGAAAGAAAACTCCCAACAACGGCTGGAGAGAGGGAGAAAGGGGAGGGAAGGAGGGGGGAGCTGAGACTATCATCCCTAGCTGTAGATCTATTGCTTAGAAAATGATAGGAGGAAGCAATTTTTGATAGGTTCCAAAATCGTCAGAGCAAAGGGGGAGGTTACATTAGAATAAAAATGACTTGCATGTAAACAATTAAGTTTATTTTTCTAGGGTATTGTAAAGTGAAATAGTATATGTTTTGTTTTGATCCACATATTACTTTCCTTTTTTTAAAGGTATTATATAGTGAAATGATATCTCATGTAGACATAGAGTACAAAGCGTCACGTACTCTTTTTATATAGATCAGTAAGTAATTCAATATGAAACCTATATGAAAAAAAGTAATTCACTATTTTTTTTAAATGGTATGTGGCACTTATAAAAGATATGAATGTAACTAGAATTACTCAGATCGATACATATATATATATATATAATATCAAGGGAATATGAAGAATTTCATAGACCTAACTTATCTAATAAAATCAATTCAACAAGAAAGGATTACTCATTTTCTTTATAAACATGCCTAAGATCTTGTCCACAAGTAATATAGAATTATTCCTCAACACCCTTCCTCACTTCCAAATGTTTTTTTTTTCTTCTAATTCTTGTTATAGGATAAATAGTATGGGTCCACATTCATCATGTGATAGGGTCTGGTATATTAAGATATTCATGGACGTAACTAATCTTATAAAATTAGTTCAACAAGAGAGAATTATTTATTCTTTAAAAACATACTCAAAACCTTATCTACATGCAATCTAAAATTATTCCTCAACAGGATAGACTTATCCTACTGATTTGAACAATATTGAATTGGCGCTACATATATCTCATATGATATGGACAAATGATGTCAAATGATTCTATTTCATTTTGTACTGTAATCCATACCAGCATATAATAATTCAGGCGCCGTATATCCATATAATTATAAAATTCTGCCACAAGGAATAACACGCGGAATAATTATATTACCCTTAATTGATTTTCCCATTCGTCAAGTACTAGCTTTTTTCTTTACATAGGTCTCTGGCACTTTCAACATGAACCAACCGGATCGTGCTAGGTACACATGGGTTAATGCATGCGTGCGTGGTTCCCAATTATACAGTGTACATACATAAAAAGAAAATTCTTTTTACTTAATGCCCGTGAGGGTTTTCGTCGAGTTTTGTTAGCTGCTATAGCTGTTTTATTTTTAATTTTTTGGAACAACCATGCTCCATCCTTTTCCTAGTTTAAAAATAATTCTGTTTGTTTGCCTCATGATCATCATGATGACCACATTGAGTTTAAAACAATATATATATATATATATATAAATATCTTGAGAAGTGCATGACAAAACCACATATAACTCAGAACCATCAAACTAAGTACGAATACTATGACCATCATAGTTCCAAATTATATTATATATCAACAGAAATTTATAAATTTTTTGAGAATATATTATATATAGTTTACCAGCCTTATAAATGTGAAATGGATGGTGATTTCAGTGTCATATGATCATCTAAGCCTAGCTATTGCTTGTCCAACACTGGAGTACTGATGAATTAAAATTGATCGTCAACCTTTATTTTTATCTTACAAGCAGCCAAGGGAAAGCACTTATTCCCAGGCAATCAATGAGCCCAGAAAATGAGATATTGATTCCTAAGGGCCACTTCGTGTTAGTCCTCAACGTCGTCGATTCCGATTGAGAATATGGCTTCTGGATGTAGATGCAGTACTTAGCTACTCCAGCAGCATTAAATTAAAGGTGTGACTGCAGAAAAGCAATATTCATTATTCCTTCGATTGATCACGATGCTCCATCGCACAATTGTCCGTGCGCGTCTCATTTGCAATGGACGTCATGCATCATGCACAAGTGGAAGCGTAACGTACGCTAGCCAGCCATTCACAGATAGATTCGCCATGATCTAAAAGCCTAGCCCAGCTGTCTCGGATTCTGACAATGAAGTGGCAGTGTCGCTGTTTGCAACAACCTTAGCCGATATATGACCGATCTTATCTTTATGGTCATGAAATGGCTATATATAGGCGTGCTCTGTCTTCTCAAAGCTGCACAACAAATCTCAAAGAGTACTACGTACTACTGCTCTGTCTCAATCTTCGATCTCTTCAAAAATGGCGGCAACTGGCGTTGTGAAAGCCGGATACTGGAATTGCGGCAGTGCATCCCTGGTATCCGACATAAAATCCTCCCTCTTCACCCATCTTTTTGCTGCCTTTGCGGATGTCAACTCTAGTACCTACCAAGTTACCTTTCCTATCCAATACAAGCTCATGTTCGAAACCTTCACCCAAACTGTTCAAACAAAAAACCTTGGAGTTAAAACCCTTTTATCCATCGGTGGTACTGGAGCCTCTGCTACTATATCTTCAATGGCTAGCAAGCAAGAAAACCGTAAAAAATTCATAGATTCCTCCATAACTCTAGCCAGGGCAAACAACTACCATGGTCTTTGCCTTGTTGAGAAAAAAATTTAGGATATTCAACTCTAAATTTTATATCTCCAAGAAGAAATTCACTCAAAATTGAAAACACAACAAGAGAAAAAGAAATCTCTTCACTTTCACAAACACTCAACACTCTAAACTATATATAAGACTTGTAGTCTTATTTGCTTCTTCACTTCTTGATGATTTACAAGACTTGAGGACTTGGGTATTTATAGCAAGCTATATGAGATACACACCACACATTTATTTAAACTAATTATTTCCCTACCACACAAATAATAAAAACCACTTAATTTGTGTCCACACCTTACACAAGGTGTGTCCACACAAGATGCTTGACATTGATTCTTAACACTCCCCCTCAATGTCTGCTCTCATTCTCTGTACTATATCTAGCTGTCGACGAATCATTTCAAGCTTTCCTGTACTTAGACTTTTTGTGAACAAATCCGCAACTTGATCATCTGTTTTGATCTGTCTCATCTCAATTTCTTCTTGCAAAACTTTTTCTCTGATAAAATGATAGTGCACTTCAACATGCTTAGTTCTTGCATGAAAGACAGGATTTTCCACCAAACGAATTGCCGACTGATTATCACAGTATAACGGAACTGCATAATCTACTGGTTGATGTAAATTATTCATTAGCTGTATCAACCATGTACTCTCTTGAGCTGCCATTGCTGCTGTTCGATACTCCGCTTCAGTTGTTGATAATGATACCGTTGGCTGTCTCTTACTACACCAAGAAATTGTTCCGGAGCCAAGTTTAAACACATATTCAGTTGTTGATCTCCTGGTGTCATGATCTCCTGCATAGTCAGCATCGCAGTATCCAACTATCTTGCAGTCTTCACCTGTCTTGTATACAAGACCATAGTCAATTGTATTCTTTACATACCTTAGTATTTGTCGAACTGCTTCCAAATGAGGCTTCTTTGGATTTTGCATGTATCGACTCATCACACTAACTGCATAGGAAATATCAAGTCGAGTCAAGGTTAAGTAAATCAGGCTGCCTACCAATTGTCGATACATCTTTGCATCTTCCAAATCTTTTCCTTCATGTGCTCACATTTTGGCATTTGGTTCCATCGGTTTCGAAATCGGCTTACATTCAAGCATTCCGAACCTCTTCAACAAATCTTTGGAATATTTTTGTTGACAAAGAAATATTCATTCTTGTGTGCGATCAACCTCTAAACCAAGGAAGTGCTTAAGCTGTCCAAGTTCCTTCATCTGGAAACGGACTGATAAATTCTCCTTCGTCCGAATAACTTCTTCCTCATCATCACCGGTTATGATTAAATCATCCACATATACTAGCACAATAGCTAGTTTTCCTTTATTGGCTTTGACAAACAAGCTGGTATCTGCAGGTGTTACTGAATAACCACTT